>OW026455.1:75383546-76602075 GCA_932274525.1 Podabrus alpinus
AACTTTCCAATTTAAGAAGAGTCTGTCTTGTTCGAAATTTATGAAAGCTAAATATTATGTATTAAAATTTATAATTTTAAGTAAATTCAAACATTTCCCGGAAACATTTTGTAATTGACATTCGATCGATTTCAAATATTAATAAAATAAATTGATTCTCAGGATAATGAATCCAATTTGTGTGTAGTTTTAGCTTCCTGAAACATCTGGTGAAATCATCGGGATTACAACAGAAGAACAAAGAACATTATAGGGAATTCTTTTTTACTTTTCCCGAATTGACAGGCTTGCAAATTACCGGGATCGCAGAATGTACCTGTCCATAATTTCCGTTCTGTGAATCAAAAAAAAAAAATCAATGATAGATGTTTGCTTCGTATGATGCTGCAAATTTATTAATATACTACTTCTTTATTCTTCATATTACTATATTCGTTGTTTATTTCGACTTTATCTTCTAGCATCCTGATTAAATATATAATCAAAATCGCCCACGTTATAAAAACTGCTCCAGCATTGACGCGCATATTACAAACCGAGTTAAAATAATCTTGAGCACAAAATTTAAGGAGTTCTGCCGTTGTACAAAATTTTAAATTTTTACTACTTATTATTTGTTGTTCCATGCATACGAAAATATTTTTTTAAAATTCTTTGGCCGTTTACAAAATGAAATAATCGTCTTCAAAATTAGGTCCTTTGACTGCAAAGCAAGAATGCAGATTTTCTACTTAAGAGCGCGCTGCGGAAAGAGAGAGAGGGAAGCAGCAGATATGATGTTGAAAGAAGCCTCTAATCTTTTGTAGAGATTTAAAAAATTTAAAAAAATTATTTGCGCCATATCTAAGGGAACCCTTGAACCCTTTGTGCATTAAGTTGATTTTATATAGTTTAAAACTCCACTAAGGGCACTTTTGATTTACAAGTTTTGTACAAGTTTTCTATAATTGATGATGAAATCGCTTCAAAATCAGGTTTTGTCCTTATAATGATCTGCAGAAGGCAATAACGAAGTTTCATTAAGATCGGTTGCCATAAAAATTCAAAATTGTCCTTTTTCATAAATTAAATTAACCTATTTACTTTTAATTTAAAGCGCTCAAAATTGGTTATTACCTTCAATAGTCTTTTCTTATTAATATAAAAAAAGAATTACATTGATACGACGTTTAGTTTTTTAAATTTGTACAAAAGATTAGAGGCTTCTTTCAACATCATTCCCTCTCTCTCTTTCCGCAGCGCGCTCTTAAGGTAATTTTGTCGTTGTACAAAATGTTTGGGAAGATATTAAAATTATTACTACTTATTACTTATTGTTCCATGCATGCGTAAACATTTTTTTCAAAATTTTTGGCCCTTTAGAAAATGAGATAATCGTCTTCAAAATTAGGTCCTTTTACATTGTTTAGCCTATTATTTTGATAAAAAACTACATGAAGCAAAAAAGATGCTCAAATAGACTTCTCAGAAAATTTGAAGTTAACTCATCGTTTAAGTTCCTAGTAAAACACGTTAAAGATTCAATAATCCATCGTATGAAATGCATGAAGAGCAAATCCAAAATGACATGGAAATATTGCACAATTGTGACGCTGGATTTTGAGTGGTTATCAACAATGAAACTAAAATTTTAATTTTGATTTTACTAATATTGCATTGAATAAACCATATTCTGTTATCAATTTTCTTTTAAAACGCATTTTTAGTCGACATTTTCGAATTGCCGCGATCGTTCGGACTGTCAAAAAATTCTGTATATTGCTATGATATAAGCTGTCAGCAAGTAAATTAATATGACAATTGTACAGTATACACTAAAAGTTTTTGATTAATAAAAAAATAATTACAATTTTTAATTAATTTAAAAATTTAATTTATTATAGTTTTCAATAGTTAAAAATCTTCTTCTTCTTCTTCTTCTACTTTTATTAAGAAGTCTCCCTCTTAATATAGGTCCAGCACCTGTTCTTCACTAATTTTTGCAATTAGTTCTGTGAGCATTTTTGTTTTTACATCTCAGGTAGCTTGCTAGGCTTGCCTTTCGATGTGCCTGACCCTGTTTTTTTATTGTTATGATGGCAAATCATTAACACAGGGTTAGTTAGTTAAAAATCATATATTTAAAATGTTTTGTCTCATAGAAGGAGAATTTTATGTATTTTGTCTTTAACCAAAAAAATTATTGTTGGTCTTGGACTGTAACGACATAACTACCTTAAATAAAAACGAAAAAAATAATAAAATATTTTGTGTTACTTTGAAAATATTAATACTCTTCATTGTCAAATCAAATAAACCGTGGGGGGAGGGTTTTATGGAATACCCCAGTACATGAAGATAGCAAATCTGATCTCCGTGTGCTGGGGGATATTCCCCCAGACCTCTGGTCTCTGCAGCCGCCAATTTTTTTTATAACTATATTTGCAATATCGACTGATGACTTTTTTTTCAATGGAAGAACACAAAATGTTTGAAATTTTTTGTATTTTTATTTACATATTTACTCGATTTTGGATAGGGGACACGTGCCCTTAAGCACTTTAGGGTAAACCACCACTGCATCAACATGAATGTTGGTATTTCTTTACATGCAGGACATCCTGTCGTCTTGTCCAGGCAGTATTTATTTATTTAAGTGAATCGCTTGGGGGGCAGTCGAATCAAATAAACCGAAAGGGGGCCATTTATTATGATCACGGATAATGAGATCAATCTGGTATTGACATCACTTTTGCGAACAACCGAACGGCCGTATATGACTGCATAGAAAAATCATCCTGTATAGTGATCAAAATTCGGTTTATGTCATCAAATTTTTGTTAAAATGCTTCAAATGCAGGAAAGCGTTGGAAGTTTTATGGCATGGTGTTCCGATTTTCAGTTGTATTATAAATTTGAACTTTTTACAAACAATTTACTCCGCGAAAATTATAGACAAACACTAGATGACTTTTTTAATGCCATTAAAGGAATGTTCCTTCTATTTTTAAAATTTTTAAGTTTAAATAATGCTTCCAATAAATAAAAATTTGTGTTTTTCTTCATGAACTTTCGGTTATTGTGATCAAAAACTCGGAGTCCCTATGTGATCACATTAAGCGGCGTCTACTGGATTACACTTCTCTTGGTCGGGACGCTTTGAACGCACATGACACACATAGAAGGTTGCGACTTTTCTGTCGAGAGCCTCACGAGGAATTAACTTGAGAAATTAATATTAAATTAAAATTAAAAATGAACTACCTAAGTGAACAATAAAAAAAATTTTCTCGTAAGCTTTTAACAATGTTATTGCTTTTTTCACACATTATAATCACTTTCTTCCTTTTGTCCAAGCGAATCAGCCTATTGCTTGAAAATATGGGGGCAAGCTGGAATAAAATTTATTCTCTTTATTATTTAGTTATCGATTAACAAGTAAAAATTATAAGATATTTTCTCCAAACAATTTAGTCTTTACTTTACTTTTAATAACTTCACATTTTGCTCTAAAGTGCACTCAAACCGAGATATTCACGAATATTTGTAAAAATGTCATTTGATATTTTTCTCTTAAATTATTGTTAAAATACAAAAAAAAATAAACGCTTTTAAAGAATATGGGTTGTTTTGAATAATTTTTATCTGTCAAAGTGATTTGTATTGTTTTGCGTGTATATTAAAATTTATTATTTTAACAAATTTATTTATGTAAACATTATGTAATTAATATCAAAGGAATTTTTTAATCTCGACCATAGTTAAAATTTGATTGCATATACACGGCGTCCCGCAAATTTCTACTTTTTTCTGCTAAATGACATTTTAAAAATATTTTTCAATGCAAACACAGTGGCGTAGCTAGGGGGGCGGACCGCCCCGGGTGCCACCCGTCTGGGGGTGACACCCGACCCCAAATTAACTGACTCCCATCCTGCCTCATACTTGTTTCCTTAGGTGCAACCCCTAAAAAAAAAGGTCATCAGCCGAGGGGGGCTGACACCTCACCCACCTGCCTGGGGGTGACACCCGACCCCCACATGCCTCATAGCTGTTTCCTTGAGTGCAACCCCTAAAAAAACAAAAAAAAGGTCATCAGCCTAGGCGGGGGTGAAACCCTTTGAATCCGCCCCGGGTGTCACCCATACTAGCTACGCCTCTGGCAAACATATTGGTTTTGTTAAAATGAAAAAATAAAAAAAAAAGCTCCTTTAAAAAGAGAAATGTGGGTTACCATGTAATAAATAACATTCAACAAATTACAAATTAAATTTGGTAACTTTGATATTATGTCAAAGTAATTTGTGTATTTTATCGCGTTAAAAAAATTTATTGGTATTTTTTTAAAATTAATATTTAATATAAAATGAAGTGGAATCTACTAAATGGGAAAGTAATGTGTTGTCACATCAGATTTTTTAAAGTCCTAATAAAGAGAACAAAATTTATTCCAGCTTTCCCCCATTTTGTAAGCAATAAAACACTTGTAGACTGACCTATCAATTATTTGCCATATTTTGAGTTTTTTGAGGTATTTATTTTTTTTACATTATGATACTCGACAGACGATAAACAACGCAAAATGGCCAAAATTTGACATATTTGGTTTTGCTTTCTATCCATAGATTTACTTTATCCACATTGTCCATTCGCTTTTGGCCAATAACGTTCTTGACCAATAGAGTTAATAAAATATTTATTTACTATTAATAGATTTAATGTAAAAACTGTGTTTTTTCACAACAAGTGTAAAGGATACACTAGCAGCTAACGAGCGAGAAACCGCGGTTTTATACGTAGTCGCGCCGGATATACTGCTGTAATCGGGTGGATATACTGTGGAAGACAGGTTTTGGCAAACGTAATGCACGAGCGAGAAAAGGCAATTCCTGCGCTCAAAACCTGGCTCGACATGAATCTTTCAGTGTTTTTCCGACCTGAGCTGCTGTTCCCATGATTATTCACCGCAAGCAATATCTTTGAAAAATCTACCTTTATTTCTAACGCGTATTGCTCCGAGCAACAGTCGTACAGAACCTGTCCTCAGGATTAAAACCTAGCTAAAAGTGAACATGAAGGGTAATTTTTTTTCCTGTTTCCCCTTTAGGCTATCCACCTGAAGGGGGAGTATATTTATGCAAGATGATACATAAGATAACAATATAAAAACTTAACAATTAATAAAAACAATAGAATGCTAGTGATGAATGGGTATGATAACAAATGTCGGTGAATTTAACAATATTTGATAATCAATTAAATTGATTATGATAAAAATAAACTAAGGCGCTACCACGGCAGCGGCTGTAGGTGAATGAACGAACGAATAAAATGTGAACATAAATTGAAGTTTAATAAATTTGGTTGTTGGTTGAGCATAAATCCATTTTAGGCAGACTAAGGGGGGGGTGTTAAATTGTTTTAGGGTGTTTATGATTGATTTACAGAAAGTTATAAAAAATTTAGTTATAGATTTATTAGAAATTAATTCTGAAATGTTGAAGGTGAAATATTTACGAAAGAACAGTGTAAGGTATAGGAGTGGCGTTGTAGGACGTATTTCGGGCAGGAAGACAATAAATGATGCAGAGCCTGCCTACTTTTTGAACCGCAGGGGCACACATCAACAGGACTGATCTTGAATCTGTATAATAGATACTCGCGCGCAAACGAGTGACCCGTCAATATCTGCGTCATTTCAAAGGAGGTATCAACGGCACTTCGGAACAAGCGAACATCATGTAGCGTAGGTAAATGCTGCCGGGTGGTCGAACCTTGGACGGCATTTCTGTATTCGGTATCCCAAGTACATGCCGACTCAAGGCGAATCACCCTTCTTGCGTAACTTAGAGGGAACTGGTTGTATGCCATGCGACTGTGTGAAACAGCCGCGTCTTTGGCACATTGATCTGCAACCTCGTTCTCTTCAATGCCGCAATGAGCCTTTACCCACGCAAATCTGATGATTGTTTGGTCCTTCAGTTTGAGCAGTGAACGATGGATGGAGGTGACCAAAGGTACGGTGCTACTCCTATTAGCGATGGCAACAAGCGAAGAAAGGCTGTCGGAGAAATTACACACTAAGTGTAACCTCCTGGGGGAGATCCAAGTGCTTTGGCCCTAATAATATTATTAATAATAAGCCCTAGGGCTTGTATTGATAGGCCAAGTTTCTTAGGGCTTATACCGGCAGAAGTGTAGAATCGATTAATGAAAGTTATGTGGCCATAGCACTAAATCGTACTCGCTCCCTATAAGTATCCCTCGTGTTAACTTTTAGTTAAATTTTAACCAAAAAAGAATAATTCCGGTGAATAATAATAAATGAAGTGAATCCGGATACAAGCCGTAACGCTTGTTGTATTCTCACTTATGTACAACCTCAAATAGAGCTCTCTCATTGGTTCAAATGCTTTTGCATGAGCTGAATAATCATAAGCCTAACATCCAGCTGTGGGCTATCGGGAAGGCAACTGGAAACCACCCCATTAAAATTTATATCTCTAGTCGGTCATTTTGGCTTCGGTCATGTTGGTAGCCAACGTTCGCTCAGCAGTTACGGCACTTCAAGAAAAAAAATTGGATTCCCAGTTGCTACTAAAATTACCTGGGCCATAGAGTGAATTTCACTTTATAAGCCATAGGCCTTTTTTTATGTTTAGTCTACTTGTAATTGGGTAATTATGAAATGATTGATCCGTCAATTAAATTGACCTATAGTTTTTAATATCATTCCATTATTTTCAACAGAATTAGTACTTAAACGAAAAGTTTCTTTGTAATTATATTACAAATTATTAAAGGATCTTTCCGATTGCCCACGGTACTGGACTAGGGTTCTACCCTACACAAACAGAAGAGTAAAAGCCTTGTATAACATCACTGCATATAAATTTCTAAGCATTCAATGCGAAGGAAAATACAAGGAGCTGGTATGGCGCAGTCGATCATACACGAAAACTTGTTACACTAAATAAAAATTTGAATTGTTTTTGTAATAGTATTTTCCAAGTGGCATGCTCGTGAAAAACGTAATTCTAAATTTTTACCCGTACAGTATTTCATTTTAGAAAACAATTGTATTGGAAAAAAACTTGTTTACATTTAGCTCTAGTTTAAACTATAGTTAATTTTAATTGAATGAAAACAACTCGCCTCTGCACTGAAATGGTAGTTATAATTCTCGATTTAATGTCCTTGTCCTGCAAACGAGGAAAATGAATTCTGTTCACGTAGGGGAAAGAGGGTATATTTTCGAAGTATTAGTTGGAAAATACACGACTAACTTGCAAAATTAACTATTATTAAATTTTAACAAAAATATAATTAGGAGTAATACGAAATAACTTTTAGTTTTTGGATTTTTTGTATTATAATAATAAATACAAACAAAAATTTGTCTTAGTAATCAATCACAGTAAAATTTCCGAATAAGCCCCTGGAAAGACGTCGTTGATTAATAACCTCACTTTTCAAAATCTAACCTTTATCGATGGTAGAATAAACAAGTTGTATTACACGTGGCATTCCAAAGCAGTCGTTGTTTTGAGCTATTAAATTAGAAAAAAATATAAAAACAAAAATATCGTTAAGTTATTAGAGAAAGCAAAAAACATGATCATCCTTAATAAATAAAGTTTTTGCTTGGTTGTTGGAAAAAAAATTAGGGAGACTGTAAAGTTTAAGGATAAAAGAACAATCATTGTAACCGACCGAGTAAAACATTTCTATTTATTATTAATGTAGTCCTGAGGACAAAATAATTCTCCACTTCTGCACTAAAACGACTCGTTTTAACTGGAAAAGTCGTTTGCTGGCCACATCAGATTTTTTACTTCCTTAATGGGAGCACAAAACATTTATCGATTAGTTGATTTGAGATAAATTTAAGCGTCGTTTGTATCTGGAAACCAATTGTTAATTTTCAATTAGCGAATTTTAATGTAATTGAATGTAAAGAAAAAATGAGATTATACTAAAGCGTATACTGGAATAATAATAATTTTAAAGGCTAATTTCGGATCATTATCAAATATAAAGTAAACTTTTTGTAAAAATATTTATTTAACCTAATTAATTTGATGTGCATGTAAATATTATAATTTAAAAATTTTGTCATAGTAAAACGAACGTGCCATTTTAATTAATCATGTAAACGTTTTATAAATTCACGTTTGACGCCATATTTTTTTTAAATGTAAATAATGTAATATTTTTCTTTGTAAATTTTGGATTTATACTAAACTTTTTTGTTACACATAGGGAACATAAAAGTTGAAATAGCATTTGAAGTCGACTCACGTACTTTCTTTTATAAAATATTTCAATATCAATTTAAATATTTTTTTCGTCGTTTTCTTGTATTAAAAAATATTTTTCTAGATATTAAAAAGTGATTGGTTTGTTTAGTGTTGTTAAACAAAAATTATAAATTAAAATTTTGTGGTGGTTCGGCAATTTATTTCGTCGATTATAATTGTATTACAAATGAGATGAGGAGGAGAGTTCGATGTAATCTTTGTTTCGACGACGATCTTGAAAAAGTGCGACAGTGCAGCAGGATTGCACGGGAGCACTCGGTTTCCCTCATAAATCACGTACTGTAACAGGAAGGGGCGCCTTCAAATAATGCAGTCTTATCCTGGTAACTTCCTTCGTTTTTAGCCTGCTAATTTGAACAATACCCGATAGTACGACCCCACACCGGACAAACCGGAAAGATCCAGGAAGAAACCGAGAGATGTTTTATAGTACGAACAGGCGGCAAATGAAATTATAATATCTTTTTCAACTAAACGCAATGTCCCGTATAAATTCCTCGACTCCGACTTTAACGTTATAAAATATAAACCTTAAGTTTGCGAGTCGCTTTATTTTTCTCGCGTTTGGATTGTTTTGCTCTTCCTTTTCGCGCCATAACGCGACTCTTCATCAAATAAACTGCACGCCTTTGCAAATTTTCTTCGTTTTGACTCGGTTAAATATTCCAACTTTTGTTGATGAATGACTAGAGTGTTATTCTAGTTTTTGTGGTTTTTGTATCCGCGATTCTAATTTAATTATACGGCCAGGGTAACCACAACTTCTATACGTTTTAAACGCTCACGCTTATAAATTCCTAATTTATTTTATCTCTTCTATTTACGTAATAACTCATATTTTGAAATATTTATATATTTATTTTGAAATAATTTTTGCAAATAAAAATCAATACTTGTTTCAAGTACCTATACTTACTGTTTAAAGACAGAAACGGAGAAATTGCAAACTGCTGATAACGCAGATTACTTGTGCATAAGTTTTGACATTAATTAGTTATCTTGAGATGAAGATGTTCTAATTTATTTTTATAGAATATAAGGTACAAAATATAAAATTTTATTATTTACCCAGTATACTTCTAACTTTTTAATTAATTTTTTTTCTCTTCCAGGGTCATATAGGAGAAAATCCTTTCGACACCGGCATCAATTGGACCAAAAATCATTTTGGATCTGCAGCCAGTTGGTCAAGACATTCTAGATATGGTGTAAGTACTACTTTTCTAAATTCGACATTGTTGTTTTTCCCAATTAAATTTTAACAAATGATTACTAATTGATTTCAAAATTGTGTTCCCAAATTTTCGTCATAATTAATAATTCAAAATGGATGTTTACAAAATTATAAGTGCACCCCATTGAACGAAATCGTCACTACGTTCTCAACGATTATTTTGTATATCATGTCTGACAAGGAACGAGTTTATTTTTGGTTGCATTATAAATCATTTTCTAAGTTTATATGTAATACATTTTCCGAATGCAATAGAAAATTTCACATTTATTGTGTATCACATTGTTACTTTATCAAAATTTTGACAGATTTACTCAAATATCGTACACTATCAATATATCTTTCAGGTTATGATTTTCGAGTAGTAATTTTAAGATTAGTGAAGTTTAGATGTGATTGATTATTTTTATTATTTCAAATTCAGACATCATATTTGGGGATTTAACTTTTATGAAATTTGGTAATATTGCACACCAATTAATTATCTTAATTCAATTCTCCATTATTAACCTACTAATAAGTGCATTCCGGCATTCGAATAACAATCAAATAAAAGTTTGAACTTAGTTTATCTGAGTGAGCAATAACAAAATTTCTCTCCTTGCCAATTACTATTCCTACAATTTGGCTTTCATTTAATTGGTTAGATTTCATCTTAATTTGATCCAGACTTCGCATAATATTTGAGTGGTTCGAATTAGTTTGCACAGCTACTTCACTATAGTGCATAAGGCATAGGTTTGAATTCAATCGCTCCCAAATTAAACGTACCGTGGTTAGGATTGCACGTTAAACTATCGATCCTATTATGACGTTTAATTAGCAAGTAAAACTGTCAACTTCGTGCTGATCTCAGGGTAAATTGTAAACGTTTAACTTTGGATTATCGGATAAGTGAGGTTATGTCGATTCGTAAAATTTGTTTTTTAAATGCCTTGAACAAAGCCACTAAGTCTCGAAATGGAATTCGTTGAATTTTATAAATGAGAAACTCATTTTAAGCATCGTCCAGCGGCTCCCGCATGGTTTTGGCTGAAAATTTTTCGAGACATTATTACCAATGTTACCTTGACTGTCCTGAAAATATTAACCCTGCCGATACGCCCTTATTCGTGTAAAAAGTTATTTAAAAAAAAATGAAAAGAGTTATTATATTTTGAACGACTTGACCGAATATTGCAACGCTGGATTACTGCTTGCGCATACAAAACGTTTTCTCATTATCATTCTTCCACCTACTTGTACCTCCAAAGCGAAGCTACGGCTCCGCTCAGCTGAGAGAAATTTAGGGTGGGTGTGTAATCGGGATTCCACTCTACATCAAATAAAAAGGCGCCATACACTTAAATGTCACAAGAAAAGATGGTAAATTTTGAAAGTGTGAATGGAGATAGTAAAACTAACAGATACAGTCGATAAAGTACGAGGGCTATTTTTTAATCAACTTCCATTAAGCTAGTAAAAGCAAATAAGGCAAATAGGAAAAATTTTAGTATATTATACAATAGTTGCTCATACATGTCAGCTATTTTTCAACATAGTCGCCACCGAGATTGAGGCATTTGTCGTAACGGGACACCAGCTTTTGTATACCCTCCTCATAAAATGTTGCCGCCTGGATTTTCAGCCAATTTTTCACACAGGTTTTTAGCTCCTCGTTATTGTTGAACCTCTGCTGTCCCAACCATACTTTCATCTTGTTGAACAAATGGAAATCGCTTGGTGCCAAGTCCGGGCTGTAAGGCTTCTTAAAAACCTTTCTCCTTCGTCACTGTAGCGTTGCAAAAATGTTAACGCAGAACTCATTCGCTGGATTTTGTGAACGTCTGTGAGCTGTTTGGGGACCCATCGTGCACAAAATTTATGGTAGCCTAATTGTACTGTAATAATGTTATAAAATGCTGATCGAGAGATTTGAGGAAAATCAGTAGACAGCTCAGAGATTGTAAACCGGCGGCGCTCTTTAACCGCTTTGTTCACATTTTCGATAATCTCATTTGTTGCTACGGATTTCCGTCCCTGACCCCCATCTTCATGAACGTCAGTTCGTCCAGTTTTGCACTGCACTTGCACTCATAATCTTTTCCCCATACACTACAGACAATCTTCGATGAATTTCAGCCGCAGGACTGCCTTCAGCTTGGAGAAAACGGATCACAGATCGAATCTCGCATTTGGCGGGAGCTTCGAGTATAGTGGCCATGATAAAACAACACTCACATAAAAACTACGCTGCGCAATGGCTTACCCGGTTAGGAAGTTTTGACAGATAGATGACTTAACACTATCACGCAAGCGCCATGTCAATATGATAACTAACAATCCATTGCCAACCTAATAGAAGTTGATAAAAAAATAGCCCTCGTATAATGAGTAACAAACTATACAGTTTTTTCAGATGCGGCTGAAAAAAACGGAATTTACCGGCGTCAGATTTGATATCGTTTTCAATATGAATACTACAAAGATTCTGCCCTTATTAATCAAGCAAGATATTTTATTATTACGTTGATAAAATTATCATCTCTCTCTTTCGCCCTAATCCGCACGTGAGGTTACCGTTCCGGAGGTAAAGTCAAAAACGACAATTCCAAATACTATAAGTAATTTAAGCAAATGCTCCCCCAAAGACGTCGATGATACGGCACTGATGCTGCCAGACTCAAGATGGTGGAGTTTGTGATTATAACCTGGCTAATCGTACTGATATCTGATAAGGTTTGGAGGGAAGAGCACGTAAAACGGTCCCCGGATATGACAAATTCCCTATCGAGATTCGGAAAGTTGAACGTTTTTATAGTGGATTTAAAAAAGAAAATTTGCGGATTAATAATACTAGGGCCCTTAAAAGAGTGTAAAAGAGTGTTACAAAATATATGGTTTCTCATTAACTCAACCGATCATAAGCTCGCATTAAATTATCAGGTGATTTACTACATCATTCTCTACATATATTTTAAATGTGGGATTCTCCTAAATGTGGATTTTAAATTTGCAATTATTTCGTAAAATAACTACCCTAAAAAGCTAGATCCATTTATGTCGAATTTAACGAATTTAGAATCTGTCGCGCCATCGATTTTTTTTTTCAAGTTGAAGGCAAAAAGTGAGATTCACACAAAAACTATAATAAACTCACGAGAAATGATGTGCTTTCTAAAAAGAACCGATTTTTTTATTTTCCTGACATACGAACCGTCCAAATAGACGGAAGCCAAATACTCAATTTTACGGAAGGGTCATTCCAGCTCAAATCCACTGAAGAATTGATTTGAACCGCGCTAATTTGACGAAATTTAGTACACACCAAAATAATTAATAAAAAATATAAATTTAAGGATTTATCCCAAAGGCCATTTGTTTCTTTGTTTTGGTCCTTCAAAAAGTTGGTGTGTAGACTTGTAGGAAAACTACTGTAACATCCACAGTGGTCTAAATTAAAAAAAAAGTTCAGTAAAGGTAAATGAACGCTAGTCAAATATTCAACCACATTTTATATTTTCAACCTCGAAATGGATTAATTTTCTAATATTAACCCTATTTCAACCACTATTTCAAAACGCGTATTTTTTTCTTTTTATTTTACTATGTTTATGAGTTTATGTGCAATTGTGTTGAACATGTATACCAAATTTGATAGTGGGATGAGGTTAGGTTCGGTTACTAAAAGTAAATTAAAAACATGTAGAAATTGACAAAACTCAGTTTTCGCCGATTTCTCGACTATTTTCAATTTTACGGCAAAAAATAGTTTGATATAAAATTAAAATTAATTAAACTCTCTTCAAAAAAGCTTCTAAACATATTTTCCGTGAGATTCATAATATTGCATACCGTAAATGGAGTGAATCACAAAAAAAGATTAATCACAACGCCAATGAGTAAACAGAAAGATAATTTTGTTGCAGCTGCAAAGTAGTACAGAAAATGACTGTAACTTCATCCACAGTGGTCTAAATTTTAAAAATATGTTCAGTAAAGGTAAATGATCGTTCTGGTCAAATATTCAACCAAATTTTATTTTTAAAACATATTTTTCGCGAGATTGATGTTTACATACCGAAAATGGGGTGAATCACAACAGTGTCTGAAAGATAATTTTGCTACACCTCCAAATTAACATAAGTGGGAAATATTGTGATTGGTACCAATTCCATCTACTATAAGTTTATAACTTGCGATATAACCAGTCGTGTAGTGAAAGAGAAAGAAAGGTAGCCGTTTGAGCCCTTTTTTAATAAGTGAAAAAATGGAAAAAAATTTCAGTGTATAAACTTTTTTGGTATATTCAAAAACCAATTACTACATAATATAAAGAAAATAACTAGTGGTAATAATGCAGGTAAGTCATACCAGAATTTGATCAAGTTTGTTGGATTTATTAATTCAGTAGTACTTTCATTTTTATCAGGATTTTGAAGATTCTGATATAAACGGGATACTTGATTAATAGTCAATTTTGCCTATTTTTCAGTTGATTTGAAATGGAATGACCCGGAACTCAAAAATTCGTAGCCTATATATGTTTAAAGACGATAAAAAGAGTCCTTTTGTAGTCAAACAATTACTTTCTATAATTTTTTTAATAACCTTTTTCTTGGACCGTTGGGACATTTTTTGTTGTTCTATTACTATTATGGGTATCGATTAAGTGGATATATAACAATTGTAACAAGTGTTAAAAATATTGTTTGGACTTTGTCTATCCGCCGTTGACGCACATGAATGAATTAATTCCCATCTAAACATTTCTAAATGTTTGAAAACAAAAAATATATAACAATATCTTTTTTTTAACTATTGAAAACTTATAAATGAAATAGTTAATTAAACGTGAAATAATATTAATTGATCATAAGCTTTCGGTACTGCATAGTACCATCATCAGATGTATTATTTTATTATTATTATTGATGGTATAGTGTATTTCAAATTAATTGGAATTAAAAAAAGTCTAGCATCAAATTACGTTGTTATAAAAACATACAAACTTACTGTACACCTGGTACACGCGTCCACGTGGAGTCGCAAAGAGAATTTTCGTAATAGAAATATTATCCAATAATAAGTCCTTATTATAAATATTAACCAATTAGAACTACACTACTCCACGTGGAGTATGAAATGCGGGCTTTCGTTGGCGCGATAATCTTATCTCTTATATTGTTTTTCCTTGCATAGTTTGTATGTTTTTATAACAACGTAATTTGATGCTAGACTTTTTTTAATTCCAATTAATTTGAAATACACTATACTATGCAGTACCGCAAGCTTATGATCAATAAATATTATTTCACGTTTAATGAACTATTTAATTTAAAAGTTTTAATTATATTAATATTTTTAGAATTAATTTTTTTGGAAACATTGAAACAAAGTTTTGAAATTTACACTTTTGGTGTTAAAAATACAAAGGCAAGTTAATAACAGCTATTTTAGAGCTTCGCGATATGCTTTCGTTGCATCTTAAAAATTAAAAAAGATCATAGTAGAGTGCAAACTCGCTTTTATTTTCACTTTTGTGGGCATTTTGAGGTAAAAAGTAACAACCTATCCAAAAATGTTCCTCATGCTTCACACATTCGAAATCTACAAGTCGTCAAAAAGTCGTCCAATGGAAAAGGGCACAATTTGAAAATTTTGATTTAGCCCCATGGCGACAAACTTCGATACCTCAAATATATGTGTGAATTTTTTCAATGGATTCTCTGTAGCCCTTCTACTTGAAAAACTTAGTTAAAATTTTGCAAATGCATGCACTGTTATGGAAGAAATAATTTTCGAACTCAATTTACTCGAAATGAAAACCAAAATATTTTAATTATTTTCATATATTTTACCGTTTACACTACGCTACTGCCGAAACCGTGTATTTCTCAAAAAAATTTATTGAGAATAATTTATAGACCGATTCTTCCAGCTTATCACAATGTAATTTTTATATTTTTTCGACTCTTAATAAGGTCAAAAACAATTTAATTCAACCGAGATGTAAAAATCTCAAAATACATACTGGTATCTGTACGATGGAATTATCGCTACCTTTTACGAAACCTACCCCGCTTCCCTGCTCGACAACACATTATTTAAAATCTCATTATTTTATTGTTAATTTTTTTAATTTAACTAGCGCTATATTCTATTAGAATTTGGCTGTCCGTAGACTTTCAAAATCCATTTTGCTGAGGTGGATTAATCCTCTTAGTTTACATGTTTGTTCTAATACATTTTATTACAAGTCTCTCTGTGTCTTCGTGTTGTTAATCACGCTTCTTCGTGCTGCACGGTCCATCACTATCTGTCTCCATCCCCTGACTCCCATCTTCTCTAAATCGTCCATCGTTCCGTCCCATCATCTCATCCTTGGTCTGCCCCTAGCACGTTCTTCATTCGGTTTCCACATCACTATTGCGTTTATCGTTTCTTCCTTGTTGGTTCTCATGGCATGTCCAAGCCATCTCAATCTCTGGGCCTTAATGAACTTCACTATGTCTTCTCCATCCATTACTTCACGTAGTTCTGTGTTTGTTTTTGTTCTATATTCACCGTTGTGAATCAATAAATATTATTTCACGGTTACATTGACATTGCCACCTGATTTATTGATTCTTTAACAAAAACAATTTAAAAATAGAGAGACCGTCTACAAAAACATTAACAAATATTGTAGTTACATTTGTTTTTACTACGATAAATACTTTTTATTAGATACTTTTTGAATTCTAGTGGGAATCTCATTCATCCATTCATGCGCATTTTTAGCAGGTAGATATTAAACGAAGTCCAAAAAATATTTTTAACAGTTCTGATAATTTTTTATGATCATTGCATCGATGGTAAAAAAAAACGCAAATAAAGTCAAAGAACCTCTCGTTTGCAATCCAATAACTTTTAATTTAGTGGTAGTGCTACTTTTAGTTTAGTGCTACAATGTAACACTAAACCCTAATGGGTTCTCCATAAAATATAATTTCTTGTAGAAACAATAAAATAAGTAAACACACCCAGTGTCAAATACTTTTACACAATCTGGCGATTATATTATATAAGGAACTCATACGGCGATATTGACAAGACGCAACAGCATACAGGAGATAACATGTAAGGTGGCTCTTGAATGATTCGTATACAAATTCGAAATCGTAGATACTCTCAGATGGCGAACGTACGTGCTACGTTAATCCAGATCGTAATGGACATAGCGGGACTGTAATTCCAATAAAATATAAAAATCTCACCGAACAGGCGAACGTGAACCGCTCACTCCCAGTAATACGGAATGGTCTAATACACCCTGTCTGTTATACTACAGATATCAGGTGTTTAATCCACAGAAACGAAATTTGACTATATATTCCCAAAATCTCAGAGCTCAGTTTATTTCTGAATATGCATTTATACATCAAAAAGTTTCGTAAAGAATTACCAATATTCGTTACAATACCTACATAAAAAACCATTGTTAGAAGCGGTTTTATAATTTGCATTGTGTTATGGGTAATAAAAATATTGGGGGGACTTACCTAATGTTGACCACCCCAAATAAAATTAAAAATTTCCTATTGCAAAGAGAAAGGTTTATATAGTATACTGTTAAAATTTCACATGCGAATGTATTATCAAAATTTTGAAAAAAACCAATTTGAAATTTCGGGGTTTGGATTCGAGACTCGTCCGGCTGTGCGCATCGAAAAACCCAAGCCTGCGCTCCTCCGGAGCCGCTACGCGGCAGAAGCTAAACATACTTGAAGGCGCCATCCTTCAAGAAAACCGGGATTCGAGTCATGTTACCTGTAGGACGTGCGAGGAGCATCTGACGAAATTTTCGTGTTAGTGTTAGGGTATACCATTCCACACGTACCGTCAACAGATCTCGACGTGCGGAATCTCATATGAGATTCCCGCGCGTCGATCGGCTTTTACATGTTAAATTTGCTAACTTCAAAATCGATTTATTCAAAATTTTGATAATACATCCGCATGTAAAATTTTAACAGTATACTATATAAACCTTCCTCTTTACAATAGGAAATTTTTAATTTTATTTGGGGTGGTCAACATTAGGTTACTCGACCCAAAATATTTATTGGATGTACATAACAGCTACTTAAAATATCGATTTATTGTATAATAAAATGATTATTTGGCGTTATGAATCAACGGTTTAATTAATTGATGAGACGTCATGAAAATGAAATTTCATGTTAGAAATACATATGTACTTAGTTAAGGTAAATATTAACGTTTATAGTTGAACATGATAAATTTTCACGATATAGGAAGTATGTTATAATACAGCGGCCGGCTTAGTAACTCACTCAAGTACCTTTAAATGATTTCTGATATACTAACTGTTACTCTACATTTATTATTCAAACGCGTTATTTAGGCGATTCGTCCAGACACAATAATTATACCTATAATACTGATGATATGAGATACTGGGCATCCGGAATAATCAATATTTTTTAAAGGGTTACTTCACGAACGCTGACAGTTATGCAGATATTCATCTTTGATTGGACCAAGTGACCACTATCACAAGTCCGTTTCGACTACTAATTTCCGTTCTGAAAGTGTTTTTCTAAATACATTAATGAAATTTTGGTAACTGTAAGGGCGACTTCCACCAACGTAATTTTCAATTACTCTAATAAGTGCTAAATAACTATTAAGTCATTAGTTTGTTTAACCCTCGAGCGAACAGCGTCGTCATAGCGATTTTATATTTCTTCTTAGTTTCCTAACTTCGTCTACGAGGAGCGAATAGTGAATATAATTCATACAATGTTGATACTACTCTAAAATTATCAATTTGAACCAAGAAAAATAATTATTTTATGTATTCAGTAAAACCTAACCATAATAATCTATCATATCTACATCTGCCCGATTTTATCTTATTATACACAAACTATTGAACTAACGGAAAGGAAAATATAGGTAGGTGCGCATTTAAAAAGAAGAAAGATAACCCAATCGCTTGGCACAACAATAACTATTTATTTTATTATTATTTTTATTTGTTCATTTTTTCTGTTATTATTTCTCAGAGCTGTTTCATTTCTAGCACGATATTATTACTCACAGATCTTCTTTGGTCTTAATATAAAAACATTCCACCGATATACTAATACGCAAATCTCTCCTTGACGAAAATCTATTCGTGCGCGTCGCAAATCTCGTTGATCTGTGTCAAATCAGTTATTTGTTATAGATCAATGGCTCATTATTGTGGTCATCTTCCATAGCTTAATTGATTGATTTCGTTATGAAATCCATTGATTTTTAACGATTTTCTTATTGGTATTTCTTTAAATTACAGTAGAACTCCGATTATCCGCGCCTTCCCTATTACATAATATTTTTTTATATGCCGCCGCTTTGTTTGCGATTAAAATTAAATAAAATTATATCATTTTAATCAGTTTAATACAGAAATAGCATTTGCATATTTTTATTTTACACATTTTTCGGAATTTCTACCTTATTTTATTCTTGACGATAATTTTCTTCAGCCCTTCTTCTTCTCTTTTTCATTGAACTTTAGTTTCCTTCCACTTTATCACTAATTCCAACTTTAACCTAATTTAATTTTATAATAAAATAGATCTCTTAACCAATTTTGTTTCTCCACATTACGTCGCGAAAAGTCGACGTCAGTAATCAAATTACGGTAAATTCTCTGCATATTTCAAAGAATCATTGGCGGATCAAATAAATTTTGAGATTTCAGAACTAATAAAATATTTTTTTACCATATTGAAACCAAATAAAACATTTTGCGATAAGAAATTTTTTTAAATTTATTTAAAATGTTTTTACTTTAGAATAGGTGAGGGCGAGGGAATAATTCTTAATTTTAAAATTTTTAAATACCCCCCCTCACCCTAGGGCTCAACTTTGAGACCTTAATTAGCACAATACCTTTCAAATATGTCAAACGAAAGTTACAAGAAATGCTTTTTTTATGAAAAAGAAAATCAAAGTCGGCTGAATTTTACGAAATTAAAAACCAGTTTGTAATTTTTTATTTTAAATTACTTCTAAAACCAGGTTTGTTCAAGTCTTGTTAAATTTGTTTTAATTAATTTGTATGTTAGTTATACCAAATTTTGACAAATTTATCATTGCAAATTAATCCTAAAATATGGCTGGAGCTTTAGTAGATGTATTCTTGAGTATCCATATGAAGCCCTTAAAATTCCTTGGCGGTTTTTCCCCTTTGAAGATTTTAGTTTCTTCAACTTGGCTTTTGCCTATAACTCGCTTAATTTCAGTTTTAAGGAAAATTCTGATCAGATCAGAATTACAGAACGAAAAATTATCTACCAACTATAGTTTTTAAAAATTTGATTGCGTCATACTAATCCTGAAATGCAAATCATTCACGAAAATCGAAATGCTTTTTATTTAAAGAAAAATTGAAATTGGAGCTGTTTATGAATAATTTGTATTTTGGATAAAATTTTCTTACATTTCATCGTCTGAAGTGAATTCCAAAAATTGATTTTGTAGAAAAATTTGTCCGCTTCAAATTTAATCTCATGATTATTTTCCCAAAAAATAAGAATAGTCGCGTTACAGGCGATTCCTTCTTCGTTAGAGGAACTAATATCCCCCAATAGGGGGAGAAGGCGCCAGGGGACTTGATTCGGAAACTCGAATACCCTGGTAGTGGGAGCCGCCCTCCCTAAGTACATTACAGTACATTGATCTAACCCCCCCCCCCCCATTTAAGGAGAACAAAATGCACTGTAGAATCTATACAGTGTTCCGCAAGGCGACTGCGTAATATTAAATAATAATTCTGAATCAAGTTTTCGCGTGTTACATCGATCCGTTAACCCCCCCCCCCCAGTGCGGGGCGATATAATCATGTTGTTAATGGGTTACTAGCTAGTAATGTATTGCCTAGGGCTAGGGGATGTCCATAAAGGATGTGACACATTTTCATCAACATGTGCCAAAGTGTGACATGGAGGTAGGGGGTATGCTTCCATGTGACGTCACGTTCATCCTTATTTTTTTATTATGTATATTATATGAATATTATGTATTATGGAACTCGTGAGGGGAGGAGGGTTAAAAATTAAAAATTTGTGATATTTCGGGAGGGTCTCACATTTTGTGACCAAGTGTGACAAGGGGGAAGGGGGGTTTAGTTTGGTCCTAAATTTAGTGACATCATTATAGGACAGCCCCCTGTGTTATATTATTTATGCCGTTATATAATAATTATTTTGTAATAGCTATGTAAATTTAAAAAAAAATCTGAATTTGATTCCCAATTAATTATTTTTATATCAATTATTTTCTCATTTATTCATCACTTTTATATAAAATCTGATGTGACAACACCTTACTATCCCATTTACTAGATTACACTTCACTTTATATTAAATATTAATAAAATAATTGTTAACTAAAAAAATTTTTTAACTCGATAAAATACAAAAATTATTTTGACAGATCAAAATTATTCAAGTCAATCCATATTTTTTTAATAGCGCTTATTTAATTTTTGCATTCTAACAATAATTTAAGAGAAAAATGTCAAGTGTTGGGTATCATAAGATGCCAGAAATTAATCTCTTTCGATTGATATGATTTTCATTCTCATATGTTCCACCGGGAAGTGGCAATGCTCTTTAGCAATTTTCATTTTTCTAAAAAAATGGGTTCAAAATGGACGGTTTTCAACCAAAATCTAATCGGCTCTTTAGACAGCTGCTTCTAGTGTACAAAATCGGTGCTCAACTCAAAATCAACTCAATCGGTGCACGCGTTTGTCTGTAATCGTTAACGATAAAAACACCACATCATACACCACACACACATCCGGACATCATTCCAAAATTGATCTTAAACAATTCGTATGGACCCATAGACCATAAGGAAAAATGCTAACTAAAAATTTTTTTTAACTCGATAACAATACTTTCCTTTACTACGTAAATGGGAAATGCCTTATCAGCAAACAGAAAGACAGAAGTGATACCAGGTGGCCACTTGCCATAAATTCATAAAAAATCATAAATTTTGAAAATTGCCATAAAAATCATAAATTTTACGACTTTGCCATAAAATATCATAAATTTTAGTTAAAATTAAATAATTTAAAATACTTAAATTATTTTTAGTAACCGAACCCATGCTCATCCCATGATCAAATTTGGTAAAAATTATATCTTATAATATACCGGGTGTTCATTTTAAAACTTCCAGCAATTAATATCTCAAAAACCAAAAGTCAGATGAAAAAATGTTTCGGACAAAAGTTGTATGATAGCGAGGGGGAAAGAACATGGCATAATTGTTTTTTTTTTTTATTGACCTTTTCAAGGTCATTTGAAGGTCAACTTTGTTTTTTTAAATGGCACCTTATATTTTTTTTAGCAGATTCATATTTTGCATGAATAAATAAACAACTTTTGTTGGAAAATTTTTTTTATCCGACATTAGGCTTTTCGAGTAAGATGCGTTGAAACAAAATAATATAATCAACATTGTTAATCAAAATTTAATATTTACAAGTTTTAGAAGGCTATTTACTAGTATTAAACAGTGGAAAAAATGTTTGTAAACGAGTGTTTTCATAACAAGTTTTCAAAATGTTCCCCATTTGTAAATATTAAATTCTGATTAACAATGTTGATTATATCCTTTAAGGAATCTCGATAATCCATTTATGCGCGTCGCTAGTTTCAACGTATCTTACTCGAAAAGCCTAATGTAGGATAAAAAATTTGTGGGTAAACCGGTGAAAGGGTTAAGTATTCATAATTATTTTATTTAGGGCCGCGATTATAAAGGACAAATATTTGTCCTAAAAGTTGTAAGATTCTACTACAACACGGTTTTGCTATAAATATAAATTTTTAAACAACAAAACACGTATTGGCAGGGCCGGGCCGGCCTGAAAATATTGAATATTTTTTAAAATAAAATGTTTTTATTTTTTAAGTTTAAGAATTTTTAATAGGGAAAATTATATGATATAGAAAAACTCTCGTCCAATTGCTCAGAATTATAAATTAATACTATTGGGATATAGAAAATTATATTTTTATTATTTACAAAATGATCTATTTTTTATGTCCCGATTTATACCCAGGCAATTTTTAATCGATTCGATTGGCAAATTAAGGATTGCTCCCCCCTAAAAAAAGTTGGTTGAGCACGTCCCTGACTATTACTACAATAGTCAGGGTAATTCACGAATCTGGTTTCTTTTTAGCTTGAAATATGCACACATTTTTTTGTAAATTGTCTGGATGGGGCGAGGTATAAAGGGAGTTCCCCCTCGAGGTGCGGCGATAAATTTGCCATAAATGTTTGTATCGAGTGCCATAAATTTGCCATAAATTTTTGTATCGCGTGCCATAATTTTGCCATAAATATTTGTATCGAGTGCCATAAATTTGCCATAAATTTTTGCTTTGAGTGCCATAAATTCATAAATAAATGTTACTTATTGCTAGTGGCCGGCCTGTGATACTTTAAGACCGCATTGATATGAGATTGACTAGGTTGTGCTGCATAAAGGGACTGAAGGGCCGGATCATCAACCTGGGTACTATGTACCAATAGCATAAAATATCTTTGAAAACCCCTGCCGGTTTATTTTATTCTCCCCCCCCCCTCCAATCGATTTACTTGAATAAACAAATGGGAAAGAAGCAAATGGGACTGTAGAACATGTACTTTGACTTTTTGATTGAAAGTTATATAATTATAGTATATTTATGTCGTGCTCGTGTCGTGCTGACCTAGAGGGGGCTTCCCCTAAAGGGCACAAGGGCACGTGCCCTCTTATACAAAATCGGAAACAACACATCTAAAATTAATAATAATTTTAAGTCAATTCTTGCGCCCTCCCATTGAAAAACATTATGAGTCGCTATTACAAATGAATTTCCTAAAAACTGGATACTGCTGTAACTGGGGGTCTGAGAGGTATTGAATAACTCCCCCCCCCCCCACGTATTCGCTAGACCTCACAGTTCTTATTTTCATTTTCCATTGAACCCATTTTCTATTGTTTACATTTTATGCCCTCCCATTGAAGCAAGACACAAATCACCCTTTTCTTCTTTCGTAGCGCTACAACCCCGGGCGGGTCTTGGCAAACCACTAATGGCTAAAAATTTTCTTGCCTAGATTATAAGAAATACTTTAAAATTCTATTCGAACTGCATCGAAAGGTATATCTTAGTTTGTATGTATAGTAAAAATAATTGTAATAAACAGGATACTTTTTAATCTGGTTCATTTCGACAAATTAAAGAATTTTTTCAAAATTTTTCAGTTAACGGGTCATAAAATTAGCTAATTATATTTAAACAGGTACACTGCAAACGATGTTTGATATTATAAACTTACTTACAAGGGGGCACAACACATAACATATCGGCAATGAAGTTCCCAATTTTTTTTGGTGATTCTAAAGACCAAAAAAATTGTGACGGTCTTTGGGTTTTTGCAAATGTTCCTTGGTTTTTGAGCTATGAATTGCTGAAAATAAAATAGCGGTTTAACCACATTACACTTCCCGCTTCTTGTAAGTTTCAGAGGTGGTCGAGTGGGAGAATGTCGCACTAGTAATTATTTGTAGGTCTGGTTTAGATTTCCATAATGTACCTTCTTTTATAATAATATACTTCCTAATTTCAAAAATTATGCCATTTTCTATTTAAATTAAATTGATTAAATATTAATTAATTGATTGATCATTATGATTGAAACATAATTAATTCAAATAATAAAAAAAAGGAACGTTATGGGAATCGAAACCAGAATCACGAATTACTAGTGCGACAATCTACCATCCGACCACCTCTATAATTTGTAAGAAGCGGGAAATGTAATGTAATTAAACCGCTTTTCTCTTTTCAAAAATTTATAACTGAAAAACCAAGGAACATTTGCAAATATCCAAAGACCGTCATAATTTATTTGGCTTTTAGAATCGCCAAAAAAGTAGGAACCTGATTGCCGATATGTTATGTGTTGTCTCCCCTATTTAGATAATTCGTCCATTATAGGCGAGTTTCCATTACATGTGAATTCATTATAGGTGGATTACACTGTAATTTAATTATTTTCTGGTATGTTGCATACCAAAATTTGAAAAACTATTACAGGTTAGTTTATTACTTATCGGTACACAATTTTCCTTATTTTTGAACTTCCACTTTTTAAATAAATAATTAATAAAATGCATAAGAAGTTCAACTTGTAATCACTTTAAGTCAAAATTTGAACCTGGGAAAGATTTTTTTTATATTTCGAACTTCTCACAAATTAAAGTTTTACGTTGCCGAAATAAGTAGACACTAAAATAAATACCAATTCAAAATGATTTTTTAACATGAAAAATACTAATCAAGGAGTGAACGGACTGCCATTGTTTCGATCTCATTAATTCTCATTAAAAAAATTTAATCACGGGACTTGATAAAAATAGAGCAATTGGCAAGAAAAAAAAGATTTTTTGTTCAAAATTTGTAATTTTACCTAGTAATTTTTGATATGCATAATATATTATATTAATTAAATATAAAGTTATCAATTTTGTTTAGTATATTTATTAAATGCTGTGCTATGAATTTTTATATTCAGTGGAAATATTGGTATTGAAAATTGATTTTGGTTATTTTTATTGTAATATTATTCATGTTTGTCTCATCTATCTATAATCTTTCTTTGTTGTTTATCGTTAGTTATAACGATTAGGCTAATGTAATATAGAAATTCGTCTCGATGATGTCGAAAAATAGGAAATCGATTTTGAAATTATTTAGAAAAATATTTAATAGGTAATGAAAACAAATGATTGTAAGGGGGATCGATTTTGTGTGAATGAATAATTACTGAATGGGAAGTTTGAATCAGAAAGAATGTTTTGTTATTTAGGGGTAATTCAAGAAATTAAATAGCTAAATTAGTTTTTCATTTTGACATTTTTAAAGAAAAGTTGAAGTAAATTGTGTAGATGGCAATAACTGCTCCCCCTTACGTCTTAAATCCGTGGCACAAACAAAGCATGCCTTTTCTTATTCCCGATCGTCGAACTTATTATGATACTATTATGGTGTAAACAACAAACAAGGGGTGAAATCATAGGCGGACTTCCAATAGTTGAATAGGGCCATCGAGATGACCAAATCTTCTTCACTCTAGTCTCCCTTTCAAGAAACTGCTTGCTTACGTTGCACAAGTGTTTTGTGGAGGATATTTTTAAGTCTCAATAGATGTATAGTCACGGTTTAAGGGTGAAATATTTTTATTTGGAATAAAGAAGCTGCCGGAATGGAAATGTTCTTTTAGCTAATATCTTTTTGATATATCTATCAACTAAAATTCCAGTTTTCCGATATAGTCTTCGAGATCCCGCGATCAAATAAATAAGGTATTCAACTAATATTTATAGATCTACGTATATTGGTTTTCAAAGTAATTTATGAAAAATATTATCTAATATTATAATCGGAAATACCAACTCTTATTTCCTTTTTGAAATCACCTGCCATTGTCCAAGGTGATAATCCATTCTAAATTAATTAGATACTCTATTTGTCACAGTGACTTATCGATTAAACTATAAATGTAAGAGATAGAATAAACGGAACATCGCTGTTTATTAACTGTTTCTAAACGTAATAAATCGTTTTAAACTTGGCAACTTGATGTTGTATACAAGATGAAGCTAAATTATATGTTTACCTTACACCCCATTATTTTCTTAACATACAATTAATATTATTAATAATTAAACAGTTAAAGTTCGTTTACTCCCACCAAAAAATTACACACGGTATATAAGATCAGTTAATAAATTATAAAGAAATCTATTTAATACGTATAAATTATTTACGTCTAAATCCGAAACATAACCTAATAGACGCGTGATCTCAAATTTGACACTACAAATTTGACATTTAAACTCTTAAAAACATGGCAATTTACGTGCGGCAGCCATTAATTTTATAACTCCATATTTTTATTTATTTTATTTAACTTGATGTAACCTTTAGCAAAAATTACCTTGTTCGACATTACTGTGAACTCGACATTGTAATGCAGTAACAAGCACGTTTAAAATCATATTATTTGTGCATAACATTTCTATTTCCAAGAAAAATATTATAAACAATGATGAATCTTGCATTCAAACAAATGAATAAAACATTCTATTTTTATTTGTATTATTTGACTATTTGAATGTCTTTGATGCAGAAAAGAAACTACTTCAAATAAACCAGTTTTTAAATTTTGGGAAGGAAACAAAACAGATATGTACGTAATTTAATTTACATTTAACCATAACGTAAACTTCCTTTATGAACTAATCTAAAATACACATGTTTGATAACTCGCATGGATTTTTTTTTTATTGCTTTCCTACGGGGCTTACACAATTTTCAACGTTCTTTGTAGGTTATGAAAAGGAATTTGTTTGAAAATTTTCTGTTTCTGTTTATTATTTACAACGTTAACATGGACAGTGTTAGTCGCAATTTGACACACTTGATTACTTTTGTTTATCCGGGCTCGAAGGAACAGATTTATATACAGCAATATTCCGATGGATGATCACTACCTTAAATTCCAGTGCTGCATCTGCAACCAAACTTACACGATTGTAAAAAAAAATCCAGGTCATCGATTATTATTTCGTTCTTCATTACAAAAAAATGTATTGACTCATTGGAAAAAATTTAAGTTTCATACTTCTAGACGTATTTCTGAGTAACTCGTCGCTAGCATTCCAGATTACACTGTCACAATAAATCAGAAAAAATGTGTAATTTGTCAATATGTGAGGATTTGCATTACGTCCAACTCTTGTTTTGGAAATGGATGTCAAATTCCATAATTCCAAGATTACATAATTTATCCAAAATTAATGACCCTATAGCATGACGTGGAATTTGAGCACACCAAACTTTTGAACTGGTGCCAAAAACTATATGGTTTTTGTCCTTAATGGTTTCAACATATAAAAGAAAAATAGATAACGAAGATAATTTGGTATATTTAATTGAACGATACGCAAAATTTAATGGAATCAACGCTACACCCAACAGGCAATAATTTCAATCCATTTCGGGTATCCAGAATCCAGTTTTTGTTTGAATTATACGGAATTGACTGATTTTTAATTAACTGTTTGGTGTCATAGTTTAAATAACAACTAAAAAGTGGCCGGAAACAGAGCATACTTCGTAAACAGACAGCTACTGAAAGATCGGCAAATATCAAGAAGAACGAAGATACAAATATATAAGTCACTCATAAGACCGGTGGTGACATACGCGGCGGGGACAATGTGCCTAACACAAAGAGACGAAGAAGACCTAAAAGTATTCGAGAGAAAGATAATGAGAGGCATCTTGGGCCCGAAGTATGTTGACGGTGTAGGCATAGCAAGGATGAACCACGAAATACAGAAGGAGATGAACGGCGAGAACGTAGTAAGATTTGTAAAGGCGCAGCGCGTGAAATGGTTGGGACACATCATGAGAAGTAACGATGAAGAGGTGACAAAAAGGATGTTGTTGTGGGAGCCGGATGGAGTGCGAGCCAGGGGTAGGCCGCGAATGCGATGGTGGGACTGCGTGATGGAGGACCTGAGAGCGACGGAGGTGAATAATTGGAGACAGGCCTATGGGGATCGAAGGATCTGGAAAGAAATAGTAAGAGAAATGAAAACACACCCCAGACTATGAAGAATACGTCATAAGAAAATAAAATAATAAGAAAATGAACTGTAATTAGATGAGGACTAATCCCCCTCTAAAAGGGATTTTGTAAGACCCGAAAGGGCCAGCTCAATTCAGTACTTGAATGTAAAGCAGTTTAATAATAATAAAAAAGTGAGGTTAAGTAGTCGTCAAATGTAACTACAACTAGATCATGGCTACAAATCGAAGGCTTGAAACAATGCCGAAAGACAAAAATGAGAAATAAAACAAGGTCACGTGATAAAAACACAATCTTGTTGCTTATTCTTGATTTTTTAGTCACTTTTCGTTCTTCAAAAATCAATTATTTTCTAAATGCAGTCTTTATCTAGCGAGTATCTTTACTATTACCTACTATCTTTTCGTTTTCGCAATATTTTGGTAAGCCGTTCCTAAACGTCAATACATCATTACCTATACCCACAGGTATTCATTATCTATAATTATATAATCAAGCAGTGTAATTGTATCAACAAACAGGCAGAATTGCTAAGTTTTGAATTTTTAATTTTGTCAGTTTCCTAGGTCGGCCAGATATTTACTGAAAATTTTGAATTAAACCCGGCAGTTTTGACTAAATAAAGTTGAGCCTAAATAAAACTATAAAAAGAGCGAAGAGCTTTGCTTTATGGTCACACTAAAATAAATAGCCAAAAAGATGGGTGTGATGTGTGATTTTAAATTCAGTACCTATCTGGCATATACACAAAAATTTATCAATCAGCAATTGAAAAATAATAAAATATCAAGTAAAAGTTATCCAACTCACCCATAATAAACAAACGGGTTCTGATTTAACTACAAACCAATAACTTCCCATGATTTGCCGTTCCTCGTCTCCGCTGTAGTGCAAAACCAACCTACAAAATACAATATTGATTACATACCCATCGGGTCAGCCACCTGTAGTAATTCATTTTTGTATACCAAATGGAAGCTTATAAAATGGATAGCAACAAACAAATTATACTATATTATAAAGAAATCATATTTATGTCGATATAGAGTCCATTAAAATAAAGAAAAGTTTGAGAACGCCATGAATTTACAGTTTTAAAACAAAAAATGAAGAATCAAAAATTAAAGTTCACAAAAACGGACGACGGTTCTCAGACAAAGTCCTTCCAACCTTGAAAATATAATTTTGGTCTTGAAAATTCAACACGAGGGGACAAAATAAATGTATACCTTTGAATACAAAATATTTTAAAGGTGGAAAAGGTGTTCATAATTAAATACCGGGGTCATGAAGTCATTTGGCACGCTACAAACATTACAGGTTAAGAGGTTTTAATTATATCCGCTTCATATCGGCATCCCAACGTCTTCCGTTATTTTTACAGAAGACCGTTGGCGTAAATAGTTCCAATATTTTGTAGGGGCTAAAAGCGTTAAAACAATTTTGTACGCGTTTTTCCCAAATAAGTAGTATTTTAATTTCAGTGTAGAATTTTTTTCATATAGTCCAACACACAAGTTTTGCATAGATGAATGAATTTAGACTATAATTTTATATTCTCTATAAATCTTTGTAAATTTTTTTTACCCCTTTTTAAAAGACATTTTTCGGGATTTACTTCTTTTGAAATTTACTCAATTATTTGCGTTTTGACAAAATTCTATTGAATAAATAGTAAATGCAATTCTGCGTAAGAGTCGAAAGAAACAATTGTGCTAGCCCCAATAATTTTGGAGATAGAATTGACCGAAAATTAGTGCTTTTTGAAAACTATTCGAATCACAATAATTTAATGGATTACTTCTTCCTTCTTTCTTGGACCTTTTATCCTAATGGGGGTTTGGTGGCCTATCTCTTTCTATGCATGTGATGTGCGTTCGAATTATTTTCCCATACATAGAGGACCTACTTGTTTAACATAGGCTCCTAATCACGAGAAGTGTAATACCCTAAATTTCACGACAGGCGTTCATGGCAGACTACCTCGGTGGTTTGCCATTGCCTGCCAAGGAGAGACTGTTAGAATAAAGTTATTACTCTGCCCGGATGCGAGCCGAACGTTTCGTATTAGCAGTAGACGCACTTACCTGCCAAAGCTGGAGCTGGTCAAGATCTCCACAGCCCCTCTAGCTGCGCCTATGCTGAAGACCTATTTTTGAACTGCATACATACCTAATCACAGATTCTCATTCTGAGATGTTATTCCAAATTTTTATTCTTCAGAACGTGGCTTACTTTGCAGAATGCAGTACAATTCATTCTTAAATCTACCATTTGAACCTCGATTAGAGCTGGACTAAGTCGGGTTAGAGTTGATAGCCGATCGCATATGCACATATTTTCATCCCATTGGAAATATATAAGTAATCATTAACACACGGGGACCGATGGTTTTACGTGTCCTTCGAAACATGGATACGGTCAAGAAATTTTAGACTGTACCTGGAGTCTAACTTGGGAGCTTTGCATTAGGAGTTGATTTTTCCAACATCACAACTTGTAAGATTCGCACTGCAAGTTGGATTAAATTGGTCACATCTTGGAATCTACCTATCCTGGTAATGGTCACGAATGGCCATACCAGTTTTTGACGGGGCCTGTTCTTTTCGCGAAGAACAAGGGATGCAGTTTTACGTCGTACCCAAGACCCTTACCTCGTTTTCCAGAAGGACATAAACTATGATGAAGAGTCGCAGCTTTTTTAAAAATCTACCGAAAAAGGTATATTCGACGCCCAGAGGTGAAGCGGTCTGTAGGTTAGTGTTAGGAAACCATTTTTCCCCTAGTTGAACGTTAAAAGTTAGAAGCACCCCAAAAATCTACATCCGTTTTTTATCAATTTTTTTTCTTAATATTCCGGAAATATTTTTGGTTATTTCTACTACTCGTATGTAAACCTTCAGCTTTCCGAATATCTATAGGTAATTTGTGCTACTCCCGCTCGCATTTGATTTGGGGTGGACTACCTCACGCATTCTGTTAGCGGTACGTGCACTTACACCTAGTATAAACGCTCAGGCACATTTACCCCACCTCCTGCGAGTAATTAACGCGAAAGACAATCGGATAGTCAAACAAGTGTACGATGACAATAACACCTAAACTCCCCCCCCCCCTATCGATCTTCTACATCACTGACATTAATCCCAGCTAGCTAAGCAAAATTTAATTTCAATGTTTGACTCTCGTCAAATCAAATTCACACTGCGTTGCTATCGAGACGAAGGAGATATGAAAAATTAAATAATTATCACCCTTTTTTCTAAGTTTACCCGAAAAATCTAAATCCGTTTTTTTACGGATCTGTCGTTTTTTGGATCCGTCGCGCCCAGTAAATCAAGTTAATTAACTTCTTCATTAATTAAATAGTAATAATTAAAAATTCCATCTGTACCATTTTGCAGTTTTGGGACTTCAATGCAAATTCTAGTTTCTAGGCTTAGGGGATGCAACACAGAACATATCGGCAATCGAGTTCCCAAATTTTTTGGTGATTCTAAAAGCCAATAAAATTATGACAGTCTTTGGGTTTTTGCCAATGTTCCTTGGTTTTTGAGTTATGAAGTTTTGAAAACAGAGTCTCGGTTCTTACAAGTTGGGTTGCTGGTCTAATTGTAAAGTTTCGATTCCCATAACGTATCAATTTTTTTTAAACTTCCTAATTTTAAAAATTATGACATTTTTTTATTATTTGAATTAATTATGTTTTAACATTTTATTCTCCTGTTTTTAAATTTATTTGAAAATATTTTATTAGTTACGGATTTTCAAAAGTACAGGTAGGAATCATTCATTTATTGTATTTTTATTGATTATATTATTATTTCCCTTAGAAAATTGAAAAATTGCAATAAGAAAAGATAAATCTAAAAAGAATCTTTTCTTATTCCAAAATTATTATTTTCTTATTGTACTTTTGAAAATGCGTAACTAATAAAATGTTTTGAAATAAATTTTAAAAAAGCAGAATAAAATGTTAAAACATAATTAATTCAAATAATAAAAAATTAGGAAGTTTTATATAAAAAAAAATGGGTAGGTACGTTATGGGAAACCCAAAGACCGTCATAATTTTATTGGCTGTTAGAATCACCAAAAAAATTGGGAACTTGATTGCCGATATGTTATGTCCCCTTGTTAGTAAACAATATGGTTTGACGCAAACTATAAAATAATTAAGCCACATGAAGTGCTCGAGCCCGCACAGACAGACGAGCGGTTTTTTGTATAGTTCCTATGTAACTGTTAAAAAGGACATTAATCTGCGAAGTTTTGGTTTGAAATAATCTAGCAAAATACTAGATGGAAGAGTAATGAAAGTCTATCTCTCCTAGCTAATTCAATGTTAAGTTATCCTATGGCAGAATTTTTGGATGAAAGGACACAATAATTGTTGGAATTAGAACCAATTGAAAAATTAAATTGCGAAGGGTGACGAAAACTAATTCACGTTTTTACTCGAGTAATTTTTCAAGGATCTGCAAGACATTTAACATCCATCTGTCATTTTTGAGGTTAGGTTTCCGGTATTTAAAAAACCGCCATTTTTAAATAGTTTTCCAGTTTTTTTTTGCTTTTGATGTTTTAAAGAAGTTGTTAATTTAATTTTGAGTGGAAAAGTTTATCGTTTATAGTACTTTTAATGCATTTCCAATTGTAAGTTGTTTTTCGGTCGTCATATTACTTTGTTTTTGATTTAATTTTCTTGAATGAAATCGAGCATTGTGTCTGCAAAGTAACATAATTTATGAAACACTTACATTGTAATTGAAATCTGCGTTAGCATATCTTTGAACTTGAGTAGCATATAGAAACATGCTTAATGTAAAAATTTTGTTATGTCTTTTGTAGGTATGTAAATAAATGTGTGAAGTTGCAAATACCTTATGGTCGAGGGAAAATCAACAATTTTCAACAAGAAACTTATGACAAGGTTAAGTTGTATTTGCTTAAAAAATCGATTCCATCATCGTTGTGGAACTTTTAAAATGTGCTTTTTTAAACTCACAGTATTTCTTATTCTATCTCGTCGAATAAACAAATGACGTCAATATACAATAAACAAATAAACATGATGTGTAGATAAAAGATGTTTATTATTAGGTCTCGTTAGATTTGGACGCACGTCACTCGCGTTGTCGTGCTCGTTTGTCATATTTACGCGATTATACGGAAAGTAAATTAAGTCAAAAAATTTTAATTTTGTGGCGGAACATTTTTGAATATTGAAGGATTAAACGTTGCTGGTAAAAAAAACTATGAATTATCTTGGTAGAAGTTATTGGAAGGAGTTGTGGCAAAGGTAAGAATAGTTTTGTGCGATGATTATGTGACGTAAAATCCAGTTTGAAATGAAGTGAGTGAACAAGAATAAACAACGGAAATGCGTCTTCGAAGAAACATACAACAAACATTTGGTTTGTATATTTATTTAAATGTGAGTGCGGTATCTTTTAGAAAATGAATATTCCCTCCCCCTTAGATCTTTTTATTTTGGTATGTAAACTTTCAGCTAGCTCAAAAAACTGGATGGGAACGCGTTTTTAGTGGGTTAGCAAAATATTGTGAGCTGTTGAACAATTTACCCAATATGCAGCATTACAAAAATAATGGCGTTAAATTATTCAAATGACAAAAATTGTCACATTGACCCTTTAAAAATTTAACAAAGACAATTATCGACTAGAGTTAATTTTTGAAATAATGAATACTGCTCTGTGACAAGGGAGAGTTTTTAATTATCACTTTTAAATCCTCTTTAGAAGGCTAGAGGAGGGGCAAAAGCTTTAGAAACGGACTAAACCCTCGGCGTACCGCTATTTCCCCACCGGAGTCCCTTGCTTTTGTTCATTTCAAATTTGCCTGTCGTCTTGATTGCGATTTCACAGATCACTGGAGACTGTTTTATTTTTTACGACCTCCCTACGTACCTAACACCTAATATTTAGCACAATACGATACTGCTGTATGCAAAATTTCATCTAATTTGTGTTAATGCTCAGCGCTCTAAGATTTTATTTTTTCACCATCTCTTTTATGTCAAATTTCCTTCTTCGTTAACTTCCATCACAAGAACCCTTATAAACAGCGTTAAAAAATTTTCATAATATACACAATCTACAATTTTTAAACGACATTCAAGTAAACGTGATTAGATAAATTATAGTTTACTTTTCCATATCAAAACTTGTTGGTAAATAAATACTGTGCTCATCGTTTTAATAACTTATTTGTTTTATAAAATAACAAATAATTAAACAGATCTTACATTGAGTAACATTTTTTCAACTTTTCCTACTTACATAACAAATATCAAATAAAACTCGCATTAAAAATTATACAAAGACCGGCTAAATGCTTCGGGTTTTCCCCTTTCAGTTGTTTCAATTTAGTTCTTAACTTGACCACCACCGCTTGCTGACATGCAACGCTTAAATACTTCCCTTGCGATCCATTATCACTTTTAATGGTGTACACTTAAGTACGTAATTATGATCCTAAATAATTGTATATTTTAACAGCTATTTATCGAGATATGTTGCAAATGATGCGAATGAATGAACAAATCTGAAGCTTATCAGTTTTTTATGGGTGATTACTCTACCCATTATTACACTATTACAAACCATGTTTGCCAAACATTTTAAATCTTCCAAGTGACACGGAATAATAAAACAAAATAATATGGAGTCTTTTCAAATCCCCCAGACATCTTTTGTGTATCTTTAATAAACCTTCTACATGCAATTATTCCATCTAGATTCTGGACCTTCCGTCTGCCTCCGGGTGTTTTTAAGAAGCATTGACGGCCTTCTCGTAACGATTTTCCGGCTTAAAATAATAAGAAAACTTGTTTCACCCCAATTGTAATATGTAACCCTGCTGCAAAAACTAGAGGTCGCGAATTAACGTTTTCAAATTTGTTTTTCACCCAAAGCCTTTTCAAAATAAAAGCCAAAATGTTAAAATAATTGATTTTTACTTGTAGGGATGGTTAAAAGTAATTTTATTTCCGCAATCTGGATTAAAACCCAACTTGTGGGCCAGTCCCCAAGGTATAAAATAATCCCAAATTCCGAAATATTTCCAGGAAAGCTGGAAATCATTTTAATCACTTTATTACGTCTCCGTTCGACGCCAAGTTTTCGCAAATATCTCTTTAAACGTTGAATTTACGGAAAAGTCAGTTATTATCAATATTATTCTGGATAAAATTATCTACAGAAAAGTTTCTCAACATATAACCCCTTTCCGAACTACCTTATACTAAGTCACGAGAATTCAACGTCATGAAAAAGAGTCTGCGTGAAAATAACTCGGATTTGCATTTTTTTTTGTTTAACCCCATTCGTTTGGGATTGGAAAACAGTTCCCAAGTTTTCGACAACTCGAACCGGAACAGAGGCAAATTCCTCGAAGGAGTTCCTAAATACCACAGTCGTGAATTGATCGTTTCAAATGCACCCAATGTCCAAAATTGATCTAAGAAATATTAAACCAAGTAAAATTCTGAACATAAACAAGAAAAACAAGAAAAAGTAATAGAAATAACTAATATTTGTGGAATATTAAAGTTTACCCCTCCAAATCATCCCTTGAAGTTCAGCAAAAATTGTTAATTTTATCAACCAATCAGAAGCTAGCAGGCGATTTGCAGCGGATTACGTCACGCATTCTATTAACAGCCCGTGTGTTTTCCTATAGTCCAACACTTTCACCTAAGTGGAAAATTTCACCTCAGAACCTCATCGTTCACTTTTCGTGTAATTTATTTTGAAAAATAAACTAAAAACAAATGAAAACGATATTTTTTTACTAAAATGTACCCGTAAAAATTTAGATCCCAGGGATATTTTTTCCAAGTTAAACGCAAAAAGTGAGATAGACACAAAGATAATAAGTATCTCAAAAAGTTGGAACCATTTTTTCGGATCTTTCGGCTTTTACATCTGTCGCGCTCAGGAATTTTTTTTTCCAAATTGAATGCAAAAAGTGAGATGGACACAAAAATTATGAGCACCCCAAAAAACTAGATTCATTTATTTCGGATCTATGGGCTTTTAGATCTGTCGCATTCAGGGATTTTTCTTCCAAGTTGAACACAAAAATTTACATGGACCCAAAAATATCTCCTGTTTGCCTTGATTAGTTTCAACCGCTGTAACATATCAACTGTTTTTGTATTGTCGCATTTGTAAAGCAACGAAATGTCATCCCTTCTTAAAGTGCCGTATCCGCTCAGCGAACGTTGGCCATCGACCTGACCGAAGCCAAGATGACTGACTAGGGAAAGAAATTTAATGGGGTGGTTTCGCGTTGTCTTCCCCGTAGTCCACAGATTTATATTGAAGATCACAATAGTACATCCGGCGCGACCAGGTCCAGAACGGCGGTCTCCCGTTGCCGGAAATGTCATCAAGTGACCTTATTACCGTCAAGTTTCGGTGGCTACTGATGAAATTTGCTCAGTGTTACTTTTATATTACACTAAGGGTGGGCGTGGCCTATTTGTACAGGTTGCTAATGGAAGCACCTGCTTCATTACCCTTTTTAAATGCTTTTATTTAGGGGTAAACCTGAATATTCCGCAATTTTTATTTTTATTTCTACTATAAAAACCTTCAGCTTTCCGAATATCTATAGGGAATTTTTTAAATCCGGGGACCGGAATTCGTGCTACTCCCAGAATTTGTTACAATGGGGTTGGAAAATCTCGAAGCAGGACTGTTTCCTAAGGATGCAGAGCAGCTTTCAGTTACCTCCATCAAGCCCCCTTCAATGGAATTTTTAACTTTTTTGTGCAAGGTTTGACATTCGTTAGATAAGCTTTGGTAGTCCAATTAAAAATTTTGGTAGTTTATTGTTTTTACGTAATTTACCAATCAATATTTAATATTAAGTTAGCCACTACAATCGAAAGTTTTTTAAAATTTTTAGCTCATTTGATTGACTATGGTGTGCAGTGGTTTGGTAGTCCAATAAAAATTGTTTGGTAGTTGGTTGTTTAGTCGTAATCAATTATTGAAGTTCAAACTTCACTAATGCATTTTAAAATATAAAGTAAATTATTATTCCATCAACTTGGAATGAAGCGCAAGTGCATAAGTTAACTTTGAACTTCAATAATTAATTACGCAGTGGCGGCTGGCATAGGGAGGGCGACGGGGCGCCGCCCCTCAAATCAAAATAGCAATTCAGAAAAATTTTGTTTAATGTGCATATCATTGAACAATCCGATGTCGCTTGAACCGCAAACAATTGCGCCTATTTAAAACACTGTATTAAAAGTGAACAATTTAATTTTTAATCCTCACCTTCCCTCCCCCAATCGGAAGAAATAAATTATGCTAGCACCTTCAAATTTTCCTGTTATTAATTTATTTATCTATCTGTGTGCCTATAATTCTAAATTGATCTGTTAATCCCATCTCCAGTGCGACCTTTAGGCCTCACAACTAAGGAAATCACGTTCTAAAACTTCTGTTAATTATTCTCATATGCATTAATATTTTATTAAATTTATTCATAACTTTTCAATGGTACGCGATTGTTAAAGTTAATTACGTAAAAACAATGAGCTACCAAAACTTTTAATTGGACTACCAAACCTTACCTAATGATTATTAAATGTTTAGCATAAAAAAGTTAAAAGTTCGATTGAAGGAGAGCCAACTTGATGGAGGTCTTGCAGTTGTAGGAAATTTCGTCTCCAATGTTCTACCATTTGTTTTCATTGCGAGAGACAAATGTGTATAAATTGATAACTTTATAAAACGACGAAACGCCTAAATTAGGTTCCGCAACACTCGGGAAAATTGTAGGTTTCTCGCAGCTATAACTCGGAAAGGGTTGATTTTATGAAAAATATGCTTTAAACCTTTTTTGTAGAGTATTTTATCTTGAATAATATTTATAATAACCTATTTTGACGTAAAATCAGCATTTAACGAGATATTTGCGAAAATTCGCTTTGAAACGCCGTCTGCCCAATATGCAAACCTGGCAGGATGGGAAAAACTTAGTCAAGTACTGCAAATATTTCAAATACCTAATATCGCATAGTGTGTCAACTGTCAATACACAAAACAATAAAAAATTATATTGTTAAATACAATAATAAACATTGACAACGCAATATTTCTTTAAATTAACAAACAACTCTTAAAACAATACAAATTATGAATTGTGTAATAAATTACTATAACAACAAAAGTTATTGCGCTTAGGATACCGCATGATTTACTATGTAATATTATATGTACATTGTACCTACATACATAAATACCGTGCAGGTTAGTTGCTTTCCTTAAAAAGTTACTAATTTTAAACAAATTTTCACATAAATACCGCTTATGTAAAATGTAAAGTAAAATGTGAATAACCAGCAGTGGATTAACCATAAACATAATTTTTCAACTGTCAATGCCTCCCCCCTGGGATTTTATAAGTTACACCTTTTTAAAGGTAGAATATGCGCTGGAACAAAATGCCTCCAAACTAACTTCGAAGGAATCCATAAAGGTGATTTCCTGAAACTAATAGCAAATCGCTTTTCAACATAGTCCCCACCCATATCCACACGTTTTTTCCAAGCGTTAGAAGTACCGGTAATTTAGTTCCTGTAGAATCCAGTCAGGTGATTGCAATACCGGCGTCTAACTTCTGCCTTCACGGCATCATTGCCAAATTGTCTATTTTGTAGCTGCTCCTTCTGAAGTAGCAAAATCTTGGCTTTGGGGAGGATGGGGAATAACACCAATGTGAAGCGATGCAGTTTGTGTATTGATGTGGAGATAAAAATTAATAGTCTGTCGAGACTAATTCGTTTGATCCGCCTCTTAAATGCTTTCAAGATTTCTCAATAACTGATAAAGTTGATTGTGATTCCATTGGGCATAAATTCCAAATGGGCTTCGCCTTTGGGCATCCCAGAACAGTGTGAATATCACTTTTCCGCCAGAAAACTAACTTGCATTTTTTGGGACTGACAGCTTTGTATCTGTACTACATTAACTAGTACTGCTTCTTGTTTTAAGGGTCGTGATGATCCTTCCAGGATTTCATTTCCAAACCATAATTAAGAATAAAAGAATGGATTTTCTTTTTCCCAATAAGAGAAAAGGAAAATATAAAGGTGGACGATACGAACATGTATCTCATAAGATTACAGATCATGAAAAGTCTATTTCTTGTAAACAAATTTTCTTCGGTGGGTTTTCAGGGACATCCAAATCCAAGATTCCAAAGATTGGGCGAAAATCATAATTTTTTTCCTTGTTTGCGCGAATCTTCTGCGAATATCCCTAAACATTTCCAGTACAGACAGTCGTATTCTAAAATTTCCATTTATTTTAACTCCAAACGAAATTTCAATAAATCATAAATAAAATTTTAAAGCGTATAATTAATTGGACTTACTAACAAAGTTTATAAAATCATTTACAAATGTAGGCAAGAAAACGATTTAACTAATTAATACATCACATATAATAGGGAAGTACATAGCGTTTCAACGCGATATAAAAAATAAATCCGGGGCGCCACATGAATTTCTAATTATATATAATCATATTAACGTAATCTATCGCCTAACAGCATTGTTGATTCATAAACCTAAATACATGCACATAAATGACTTGCCTTAAAGCAAACATAAAAAGATAAATTATGACAAGATTTAATCTTCGCGAAAACAACAATTGTTACTTACATACTTGATTCACATATCACAATCAAGATTGATATTGCACTGATTATTATTATTACAGTGAAATATTACCGAAAAATTATTTTAAGCCAAGACACACCTTTACAAAATTACTACTTTATCACGTAATTTATAAAGTGCGAATCCTCTATCAGACCGTAACGGAGTCCCGAAGTGCCCACAACCAACCGCGTTACAAAAGTAGGGTTATGTTATATAATATATTATTGCAATTTATTTATATGCACTTTTTATTACTCTTCTATTAGGTTATTAGCAATTCTTTTGCATAGTTCTTTATTTATTTTGAATTTATTAATTTCCTCTTAGGTTGTCGAAATCCAACTGTCACCATCATTTTGGTGATTCTCTTCTTCTTATTTTGCCAATCGCCACCAATTTGTCATTTTTGTTATCTGGATTTTTTATTTGTTTTTATGTAGTCCTAAAATTTGAGGTTACCAACAGCATGCTTATCAATTCATTAAATATTGAGGTTATCAATTGAAGTCAATTGATTGATCAATTTTGAGATTAGTTCTAATATTAAAATGACCCTCTATGGGTGACGATAAAAATCTAGTAAGTGGTCAGACTAGGAACCGAGAAACCGCGGTTCTAATCCTAGTTGCGTTTCTAAAGATCTAAAGGCGAAATCGCCAAATTCGCATTTTCTCAAGTAAGTCATCTTGGCTTTGTCAAGTTGATTGCCATGTACTGCTTGGGAACGCGCGCAAAAAAGAAAATTAAAATTACAAATAATAAACAAAAAGAAACCCTCGCACGTACGTTTTGTACTAATTACTTAATTGTAATTAGAATTACCAATGTAGTTGAAACTTGAAATTTAGCCAACTTCTAATAGTAATGCTAATTGAAAAACAAACAAGTAGAAATGCAAATATTGAAATCTATGATTCATAGTAATTTTAATTTGGAAGAAGAATTTCACCGTAACTCTTGAAAGACTTGATTTTAATAATAGGTAAAAACAGCTACCTGCTCAAGTTAACACGAATAATGCTAAAAATTATGTGTCTACGTGCATGCATATCTCGTTATCCTTTTTTACTATCATAGCTGCAGCCGTAAATATTTTTAGGTTATCCAGGTGGAGGGTTAATTTTATTAAAAATTAATTTTTATGTTAACTTGGGAATTTAATTCGTTTCAGCTGTTTATTTGTACCACGGTTAACTTTTAAGTCGAGCGTTGTTTATACAGGCTGTTTTGCGATCAATCGTAAGCGTAAGTTTATTACACCGGGGAATTTTCAAGTCACTTCATCGGTTGATGATACGTAAACGGAAGAGTTGAACATTGATCATCATTTGTTGCGACATCCAACAAAGGACATATTTACATAACATTTTCAACATCCGCTTGCGACGTACGGTTATATTATAGAACCGCCTTACGTATAGGCTCTCGCTAAAAATAGTATATTACTTTACATGGGAGTAAAGGAATCTCACGAAAGTGTTTTGACTTTTAGAAATGTTTATTTAAATTATAATATTCGAACATTTATGCTACGGGTAGTTTCAAATTAGAATGCAATATAAACACCAGGCAGCAGGCATGCAAGCTTTAATTCGCAATATAGTCTCAATATTTCTCTCAGGAAGCAATGACGCAAGTATCAGTTTCACTATCGAAGATGCATAAAATACGTACAGAACCTGTAGTGATCTGACAACAAATATTATATTTGTTCCATGGTTTCGAATCTTGTGAGGTACTATAATGTATAGAAGGATTTTTAGCTCACCAATTGTCTACATATCTACTACGACTTCATAATCAAAGGGGTCTGAGGGGTATGGAATTCCGCCCAGGTGTAAATGTCACCGTAAAGCAAGATGAATCACCACAGATAGATGAATCATAAAAACAATGAGTAAAGAGAAAGTTAATTTTTCTGCACCTGCAAAGTAGCTCAGATAGTAAATATTTTAATTGGTATGAATTCCAGACACTATAAGTTTATAACTTGCGATATATTACACCAGTTGTATAGTGTATGTAGTGAACCGGGATAATTGATTAATAGTCAATTTTGCTTATTTTTCAGTTGATTTGAGATGGAATGACCCGAAATTCGTTGCGTAAACAGAAATAACTGGAATAATTTTAAAAACAACTTATCTTGCCGAAGACTGCTTGACAATATTTATATTACAGTATATCCGATTTTACACGTTATCCGTTCTGAAGACACTGATTATTCAACTCGTGCAGTATATTTATTAGCCAATGTGAAGGCTTCATTTCACGACAGTCTATCTGGGGGCCATAGTTCACTCAAACAGCACGAAGACCTGTCGTCGTTCTATAACAGCCCTTGAGCTCTGTCACCGCATATGATGTCACAATTATACATCAAAGTTTCATTAAAGTGCAACGCATGTTGCTCGGAGCAAACAAAAATTGTAAAATAATGGCGCTCTAAAGCAACACTTAGGGTTTTTACTCAATAAGTAAACGTATGTAACAAATTCGGGACTGAGATAAAATTCGATAGAATATTTTCTTTCCCTTTGTAATTGCACATGCAGTGATAAAGCCCAAGGGCTGTTTCGAACGGTGACAGGTTTGCGGGTATCTCGAGCGCTCTCATTGGCTAATATACTGCATGATCATCTTACATTATGTCTGTTATAAAGCCCAAGGGCTGTTTCGAACGGTGACAGGTTTGCGGGTATCTCGAGCGCTCTCATTGGCTAATATACTGCATGATCATCTTACATTATGTCTGTTATATACGATAACAATCGTCCCAATCATTCAAGGAACCAATATTAAATCCGCTTTATCTGATTTTTTTTTCTTACATAGTATATCCGAGTTTTCGGAGTTCGGTACCTCCTCGCCGCCCCATTAGCTCGGATAATCGGTGTTCTATAACTGGCTCAAGAACCATACAATCTGCTTTTTGTGCAAGGTGAAAATCTATACATCCTACTTAGTAATCTTTATTTTAAACCCAATCAAAGATTAATGAAAGACCGATAATATTAAAGCAGGGGAATCGAAAAAATCAATTAATCAACAACTATTCGGTCGACTTATTGATTTTACGAACCTGCAAATCTGCATCTTATTCTTTATTTCAATGCAAAATTTCATAAAAATGGGAAAACATTAAAGAATTAAAAGTGCAAAAAGTTGACAGTATATCACAAAGTTATCGCTTGGACTTAATCCGTTCCAGGAAGGAAAAATGCTTGATTAAGAAAATTTTCATCTTGGAGTTCATTTGAAGTGAATTCTAAAGCTTCTATTTTGTAGAGAATGTTGTGCTCTTCAATTTTGATCTGATGATAATTTTCCCTGAAAATGAAATTAAGCGAGTTTAGGCGAAAACCCACATTGGAATAAGAACTAAGTTCCCAATTGTGGAGAAAGCGATAGAAGACTTTTAGGGAGTTCAGTAGGGCATTCAAATACACATATCTGCCAAATTCCAGCTTACCCCGAATTTTTTTGCAAACAATGCTACTTGCTTGGATTTACGAAAATTCTGTGTAATCCGAGTTTTCTATTATCCGAAGTACTTCCTTGGAAAATTTATGTTTTATATAGACAGGAAGGTACGGAAAATTATTTATTTATTGAAATTACCGGCGGTCATGGCCTGATAGGACGATCAATTGATGACGTAGGGTTTCCCGATTCGACTCCGGGTTTGAGCGTAACAATTTCTTGACCGTCTCCGTGTTTCGGACGGCACGTAAACCTAACGGTCCCCCTGTGCTAATGATTTGCTTTCATAACAATAAAAACACGGTACAGGTACATCAGGGGCCAGCTTAGCAAGGTACCTAAGATGTAAAAACCAATTAAAGAACCAATTTGATTAAATTGGTAAACACAGGTACCAGACCTTACGTGAGAGAAAAACAACTAATTCACCGCGATTTGTGAGCCGTACAGAAAACTTATACGGGCTTTTTTTATATTTCCGAAAAATCTTACGATTAATTAGAAAGTCGACGGTCTAACCAAATGTCCAACTAAGAATGCAAATTCTGTCATTAATTTAGGTGTATGTCAAAAAACTTCCCCTAATAATTTATTATTCTTTTGCGTAGATTTTTATTAAAGTTGATAAAATTAATATTTTATTGAATTTATGTTTAGAAGTGTAAAATAAATACAATAAAAATTTGTCGAACATTGTAGTTTTCCATAAAATGTATTCTAAATCCTGGGGGATAAATGTAGCTTTGACCGCTGTAGAAAGCGATGCTTATACTGCTAATCAATTCCCTAGACGTCTCTTATTCCTGAAAGTGCGATAGGGTAGTTTTTCGGCACTTGTTATAATATAACTTTTCGCAGTTCAACTTCTTAATTTGTTATTGTAGCAAAAGTTTAGCTTTGTATTGAGTTATTCTTGTTTTTCTGTCACTTAACAAAACAATTTTACGATATATTTGTGTTTATTGCAACCTATTAAATTAATTTTACTGTTTGATTTTTAGTTTTTTATATTTAGAATTCATACCGAACCCAACCAGTCTAGTAATAAAATTTTGGCTGACTCATATTTTGTTTCATATTTTTATTTTCACTATTTTATTAGATTGACTATCATATTTTAAAATTACAGTCTTATAACCTCAGGGTCTGAAAAAACTGTAATTTTTCATTGTAGTAATTAAGAAATTCTACAATTTCAGAATTTTAAATATGTTGTAACAATTCCATCAAAAGTTTTTATAACCACAGTAGATATTCTATGCCCCCCCCCCCCCCGCCCCGGTTGATTACGAGCAGTTTCTTCTTTAATTAGGCATTACCTGTCTCGGTGTAAATTGCGTCCTCATCTGGTGATTCAATTGACGATGATACCCATCGTTTTGGAGGTCCCACCTTCCGGTGGGCCTGCCATCTCTTATTATTTTTAGGAGGCGCTCTTCTCCCCGTCCTGTTTATATGCGTGTTCCAATCTTTGCGGCGGGTCTTGATGAATTTTTCGACGTGTTGTATATCACATTGTTGCCGGAACTCTCGACTCGGAACTCTGTCTAGAAGTGTTCAAATGGACAGATGTCCTCGAAACTGATAGAAAAAAGATAGAAATAATTTCATACATCATGTGATAACAAAATTCACAAGCACTATGAAACATGGTAAATTTTAAAAATTAAAAATGAGCACTCCTGGAACATTGCAGTACCACTGGTGTGTAGTTTGACCGCATACTTACATCGTGCGACGCGCACGATCCAAAACGGTTTTAAAAGAATGTACAGGGCACGTTGTAATTACAAATTACTCTGCAGTTTTAATTAGAACGTTTTAAAAAAATCAAAAGTAACGTAAGTAACGTTAAAACTAAATTTTGACCGTTACATATTATCGCACCTAGGCAGCAAGAGTGTCATAAGTCCGGAATCCAAAGTTCTGAAATAATGACTGATTTTTATATTTCACAAATTTTTATAGGCTAACATTCACTAATCTTCTGCCACTCTTGCATAATGATAAAATACTTAATTCACTAATTAAATGCAGTAAAACCCCAAAATTTGTTTTCTGAGCTTATGACACTCTTGCTTCCCAGGTGCGATATGTTCTTTGGAAATTCCTTGAGTTAACAACATAATTTTCATCTTTCTCTTCTCTTCTTCTTTTCAGCCTTTGTCAATCCACTGCTGGATGTAGGCCTCCTTCAATTTCTTCCACGCTTCACGATCCTGGGCTCGATTTTGCCAATTTCTTCCAGCTGTTTCGATAATATCGTCAGTCCAGCGTTTTGGTGGACGACCGACGGACCTTTTGGTTGTTCTCGGTCTCCATGATAAAACTCTCTTTGCCCATCTATCAGAAGCCTGTCTAGCAACATGCCCCGCCCATCCCCATTTCAATTCCGCCACCCTTTCTATAACGTCCTTAACTTTGGTTCTGTCTCTAATGCTGTCATTTCTCTGTCTGTCTCGCAACCGAATACCCAACATCAGACGTTCTATGGCGCGTTGAGTAGTTCTTAGTTTATTAGCGCTTTTGATGGTCATTGTTGTAGACTCTAGTCCGTAGGTCATGACTGGTAGTATGCATTTGTCAAAGACCTCCCGTTTTAGGTAATTTGGTATATCTGCCTTCAGAATTTGGGCCACCCTGCTGAACGACGCCCATGCTAAACGGGTCTTACGAATTATCTCCGTGGTCTGATTTTGCTTGCCTAATTTGATAGTATAACCAAGGTATTCGTACTCGTCTACTCTCTCTATCAATCTTCCGTCTATGTATATATTTGAGGTGCCGTCGCTGGTCATAATCTTTGTTTTTTTTGTTCATTTTTAATCCCACCTTCAACGATTGAGAGTTCAACTCGGTAAGCATTTTTTGGATCTCTGTAATATCTGTACTAAAGAGCACAACGTCGTCTGCGAATCGCAAGTGATTTAATTTAATTCCATCCACGTTCACACCGAATTCTTCCCATTCCAGTGACTTAAATATATCTTCCATCGTCAGAGTGAATAGTTTGGGAGATATCGTATCGCCTTGTCTTACACCTCGCTCCACTTTTATTTTATTCGTTGCGAGGTTACCGTCAATTTTAATTGTCATTGTGGCATGGTGGTATATATTTTTTATAACCATGGAGTATCTGGAATCAATTCTTGCGTTGTCCATCGCTGTCAATATAGCGCCCATTTCAATCGAGTCGCACGCTTTCTCGTAGTCAACGAAGGCCATATGCAGATTTATATTATACTCTGAGCACACTTCTCGATAAGTGTTCTAATGGTTTGTAGGTGTTCTGTCGTACTATACCCCTTTCTAAATCCAGCCTGCTCTGGTGGTTGGTAAAAATCCAGTTTATTGGTTAGACGATTTGTAATTATCTTAGTGAACAGTTTGTATAAGTGGGACAACAGACTGATAGGCCTATAATTATTGATATCGTGTTTATCTCATTTCTGGAACAGTAGAATTACCTGTGCATTCTGCCAGGTAGTAGGTATACTTCCCTTTTGCAGGCACTTATTTAGCAGAGTAGAAACACCCTCGGGAAGAGATCTACCACCACACGAAATCATTTCTTTTGTTATTTCATCTTCACCAGGCGACCTTCCATTTTTCATTTGTGATAAGGCCATTTCGACTTCCGCCACGTTGATATCTGGAATCTCTTCAGAATTTACATTTGTAATGTTTTGGCGAGCTTCGACGCATGTGGAATTTAAATCTCGGCATGTACTCTTATATAGGCTTGTGTAGAACGCTTCTATGGCCGCCACTATTTCCGAGTTTGTTGTTACCAAATTTTTATTTACATCCCTAATTTTATGGATTTTATTTACTCCATTTGATATTTTGATCTCAGTATTCTCATATTCATGTTATCTTGTATTGTTTCTTTTATAATTTTGGTTTTATAGCATCTGAGATCTTTTCTTGTAGCTGGTCTTATTTCTTTATTTATAATTTGGTATTCTTGCGAGTCTCTGTCGAGATTTCGTCTTCTTTCCATGAGGTTGAGAGTATCTACGCTCAATTTAGCATCTCTTGGTCGCCTCCGATTTCGCATACTGATCTTTTTTACACATGTATGAATGCCCTGTGTGATGTGTTGCGCCAACTCCTCTATCCTGAGTGTGGAGTCTCTGTTCATCGTTTCAAGCTTTGTCTTCAGATATCGTTGGTATTCTTCCTTGTTTTGAAGTATTGTTTCCGTCTTCACTGACATTTTCCATGTGACCATTTTTGTTCTCTCCATTTTAAAGTTCATTTCAGCTCTTGCTCTGACCAGTCTGTGGTCACTCCCCGTGCTGAATTTATTTAGTACTGAAACGTCTGTAATGATGTGTTTCTTGTTCGACAGTATATAATCGATCTCATTTTTTGTGGTTCCATCAGGACTCCGCCAAATGTATTTCCTTTGTGTCTGTTTCTTAAAAAAGGTGTTCAATGCATACAGGTTGTTACGATGCAAAAAATCCACGAGCATGTCTCCTCTATTACTTCTGGTTCCTAGTCCGAAGTTTCCGATGTATTCTCCGTCCGCGTAATCTTTCTTGCCGATTTTGGCATTAAAGTCACCCAGAATAAAGGTATATTGTGTGGCTGTGGTTTGCATAGCTGTCTCAATATCTTCAAAAAACATTTCCATTTCGTCGTCAGTGTGTACGGATGTTGGAGCGTAGGCCTGAATGAACTTAATTTTGTACCGGTTTGTAACCTGTAGTATTACGAATATTACTCTATACGAGATAGCTTTCATCTGCACAACCTTGTCGACATGCCTTTTATGAACCATAATAGCGACACCACCCATGGAAGACACTTCACTATTCTTCTTCTTCAAGTGCCATATCCGGTCTCCCGGACGTTGGCGACCTCTCTCCTATGTATGTGTTGTGCGTTTGAAGTATTATCACACACATAGGGGACCTACTGCTTAACGCGGGCTCCGAACCGCGGGAAGTGTATACACTTCATCTCCAGAGAGGCTGTTCCAGGCAGATTACACCTCGGTGGTTTGCCATTGCCTTCCGAGGGGAGACGGTCAGAATAAAGTTTTTACTGAGCCCGGAGTCGAACCAGGCATTCAGCTTTAGCAGCAACGCACTTAACTGCTTTAGCTGACGACCGTCTTCACTATTGTGCTGGTATAATAGATTACCAGACTTGAGCATGACAGCATTTTCTCCTTTACGACGTGTTTCACTCAGACCAAGAACGTCCCAGTGTATAGTGAGAAGTTCATTTTCTAATTCCTCCAGTCAAGAAGATAGACTGGAGGAATTAGAATTAGAAAATAATTTTCATGAACTGAGTAAATTCATTTTCTAGCGGTTCACCATCATACTTAAGGAGTTTGTTGTTAATTCCATTTATTCCAGCTGCCTTTCTTCCTTGTAAACTTCGAAGTGTAAACTAACATTTTTGGCACTAATTTTGTGGAAGCTCTAGCGTTCTTTGATATCCGCCTTTCTATTTCTGATCACTTTCCATAATATTTTTCTTTGCGATCGTGCCACGTCTTATTCCATATCTGCTGTGAACTTTTCCCAATATTCTTTTTCCCTTAATCTCCGGTCACTTTGTTTCTAACCCCTTTGTGTTCTCTAAGGTTTACCAGCGTACCTGATGATTTATTTACTGCTGTTTTACTTCGTAGATGAACCATGGTGTCTTCGCGTTTGTTAATTTATGCAACGGACATAGTTTAATTGATGATTTGTGACTACTTTGTTGGGACTACTTCATTCTCTCGTAGCTCGTAGCGTAAATTTCTTAATTTATTTTTGAGTTCAAATTTTTTGGGGTCGCTGTTTGTTTCTCTATGTCCGTTGCATAAAATAGTATGTCATAAATTTTGAGATTTGAAGTGATACTTTTAATCTCTTGTCCGAAGGGATCTTACCTTTCTTGTACATCTTTCAGTAAGTTTGACTTCATTTTTGTCCATGCTTCTTCTATTGGGCCTGTTTTATTAATTTTGTTCATGGATATCTTTTGGTTGTAAGACTTTCTTTCCTGTACGTTGTTGCTAATATTATTTATTTCCGCTGCTTCACGTTTTGCTTTACCACGTTCGGGTGGTTCAATCTCAACTTTGTTTCTTCTTCCAAAAAAATGATTGCATAATTTATAAAAATTACCTAAACATGTCTTTTTCTAAAAATCGACATATCACAATATTGTTTAAACCAGTTTGGAAAAAAGGACCTTTATGAGTAATGCAAAATTATGTAATTAGACAAAAATAATAATGCTGATATTATTTCAAAGAATTTACTTATCAATTTGATTAGCATATCCAAACTAAAATCTAAAATTTATCCCTCGAACTTAGAGGATCGACAAATACACCAACTTAAACAACTACGAGTATGCACCGCTATCGATGGTTTTGTTTACGTTCCTAATGCATTTCAGGATGACTCGTTTGTATTAGTTCATCAGGCATTATTCGTTGGTAAACATTTATACGATATAACTAAAAATATTCGATTGCACATCAGCAAATTCTACATCGCGACAATTCTAAATTAAAATCTAATTTAAATAATTTTAATTATGTATAATGTGTAATGATTGGATATTGAATTCAAATAGTCGAATTCGAGCAGATTGATTTTCATCCAACAGAACTCCAGAAACTATAAAAATGTTTATATCATGTTTTATGCTCCAAGTTACAAAACTTTCCCCATTGATGTTGTGAATATACAATTTGAATAATAAATGTGAAAATTCAAAATTGCTCTTACATTGTTATAAACTAGATATACCTGGGCGCCACTTGTAATGATTCCAATATTAATAAATTTATGCAGTGTCTCGGGAGCCACCCTTACAAACAGTGCCCTTAATAGTGTTTACTTAACTATTTACGTTTTTCAGAAATACGATAAATAAATAAAGGGTTTCCGTTGATATTTCTAATTTATTATTGTTTATTATATTATTGTTTTCTTAGGTTAGTTTGGTTCTACCTTTGTATAATATTATCATTTCAACACCTAAATTTTCATCTATTATATTATACACAGACATAACCATTTCAGGGATTTATTGTGTACCGTGCCAATGTACACTATTGAATTGATGTATACCACAATATTTGTCTAAATATTACTTTAAACATTAAATTATATTATTCAAAAATATTAAATTATTATTCTTAGTTTATTAATTTAATTGGCGCTTGTTGATATTCACTTATAATTAAGCACTGAAAAAAAATATTGAAAAAAAAACAATCCAACGTCCTGTTTGTCTGTTCATATATTGGGGTGTTTATCTACCATCTCCCACATTAAACAAGTTCCTGATCTGAGGGCAACATTAACAGTAAAGCATAACTGATGTTTATGTAGGCATTCATTATAAAATTTGCTCTATATCTGTCTGAATAAATATTTCCAGAAGATTTTTCCTCTTCACCCGACATATTATAATGAATATTTTTATTCAAGTATTCTGTATTCTCGTTATCAAATATGTATTTTGTAAGAAATAATGATTAAAACTATAAAACAACTTTTCTTAAATAAACTTAGGTAGTACTTTATGTATTAAAATAAAATAAAATTAAATTACAATCCAAAATTGCGTTCTTCACATTTTCAGATCAGTTTTTCATCTCTACTTTATTTAATTTGTTAGGATCACAGTAGTGGAATCAAAATGTCTTAAATTTGTAGCAGAGCAAAAACTTATAGTTTTACCTGAAATTATTATAATTAATGTGGGTACTGTGCAGTTGTTCTGACCACTCGAAACAAATTTTCTTCAGCTACACACTAAAGAACACAGTTAATATAGCAAATTGTAAAAATATTAACCGAGAATTTATTATCAAAATTTTGAAATAATCAATTTTGAACTTAGCAAATTTTACGAGATTCAGTGGTAAAATTAACGAGATTCCCGCGCGTCGCTCATTCTATTGACAATCCGTGCAGTTTTAATGACCCTAACACTTAGAGTATTTCGCACCGGCAGATGCAGCTCGTCTCTCGTACATGTAACATCGATTATTTTTTGTTTTTACGCGATTTTTTGGGGGTCAAACGTAATAGTTTACTGCCCCATACCGCAACTATACTTTTTAATGCTATTTCGAGGTTCTCTCACATCCCGGTTTCATTTATCCCGGTTTTCTTGATGGGTGGCGCCTTCTCGTATGTTTAGCCTAGTAACCAGAGTCAAAACCGCCCTGGAGGGGTGCAGAGCGGAGCGGCGCCCCGAAAGGGTAGGTTTTGACGATGGATTACCCTCCTTATCGAATGCACACCCCAAAATTCGAAGGAAAAAAAAAATTTTATTTTTTCACTTTTTCGGCAATACACGGGTTATTTTCCATTTTTTTGATTATATTTATTACTAATATCCACTAATCACACCCCCATCTATCCGAATTTCAAAGAAATATTCAAATCGGAGCAAAAAAATTTCACTCGATTTCAAGGAACAACGGGCGAACGATGGGACATCGACCGGGGTCTGCCGCATACTCGATGCTAATTTCCCGTACTTTTCAAAAGTCGATTTTGGGGTTGTTTTTTAGGATATCTCGCATGAAATTTTTTCTATAGCCTAAAATAAGCCTGTTCTTTAGTGTGTAGCTGAAGAAATTTTATTTCAGCTGGTCAGAATGCACAATTCCCAGAAAACTTGTTATCGCTTGGTTTTTATGAAAATATGTCGTCCATATACTTGGTAAATTGTGAAGTTATTATCAGCGATGCAAGCGTCATATCCTTAAAATTACCATTTTCAATTAATGTCCAATCCAGACTACCTATTAGTTTAGATAAAGAGGTTTAATCCAAATAAATAAACTTCATTGAAAATAAAAAAAAACAGCGTAAGTTTTCTTGCGTTAACTGGAAATCTTATTCATTTCATTAATTTTGAGGTTATGAATGGAGATTTATAGATATTATATATCCCAATCTCAATATAGAGATTAAAATTAACTCTACTTATTAAAAATCTCATTAACATAAAAACTATTTAATTACTTAAAAAGTTATTTTTCACTTTTTATAAATTCAATGTAGATTTCTATGAGCTTTAAAATCCTACATAGCTCTGCTTATTACGCATACCGAACAAGTGAAATTCACACCAACGACTGCTTGTTTATAGTGCGTACAATTCCCACACGTCGCGCCGCTGGGCTCAACTTTTTATTATTTACAGTTTTTAGTGCTGATTATAATTCGCTATTCGTTAACCATCTTATGTAAAACATATTTATAGGGATTTTAATTTTCCCTAATTTCATAAAACCGATCTGTATTGAGAAAAACATATAAAACTGATTTGTCATGTGTGATAAATATGTTTTGACGAGCACTGCTTTCTACTAATTTGGAACTTTGTCCGTTGAAGTGTTGTCACGCACAACACATAGGACCTACAATATAACCTAAGCTCCAAACCACGGGAACTGATCATTCTTTTTATTTTTTGCCCAGATTACATCTCGGTTACTTTCCATTGCCTTCATCAGGAGAAAGCCAGAATAAATTTCGTACCGAATGCTTTAGTATTGGTAGTCACTTTTAAGACTATCGGGCTAGGTTCTAGGACTTTTCGCTTCAAGGCCAATTTGACGTTACCTCATTCGGCGCAAGGACAATTCCGCACGAGATAATTTTCCGATTAATTGTAATGTATGTAAAGTGGACCCTACATAAATTGTGTGTATAGGGTGCCTAAGGTGGGTTAGCGTGATAGTTTGTCATGCCAAGATCCACGGGTTGAAATCCTGTGAGATGCTATATCTATAGAAGGAACTTTCGCTCACCAAATGTCTACCTGCTGGCCCTAGGTAACATTATAATATATGCCCTAAAAACTTCCCTGCTCGGAGCAGACGGTGTAAAATTCGTCTATTCCCGTGGTTCGGGATCCACGTTAAACTGTAGGTCTTCTGTGCTCGTCACACAGTTTCAACGCGCAACGAGCTCAGACAGGGAGGACATCGAAAAACATAGAACGTTTTTGAAACCGATGTATTGCCTTTCGTATCAACCAATACAAAATGGTAGGATGAATCATGAACACTCACGAATCGACGTTTACGGATCATTCCAATAAAATTATAAGATCATAAATTTATTAAGTTAAAAGTACTTATAAAATTTATTTGCTGGGTAAGATTAATTTAAATATCAGGATAAAAACGAAATCACACAATTTTTGAGGTAAATTAACTCTTATTACTTGGGCAATTCTTTTAATGTTGCACAGGTAAAAAATTAGCCCCATTTTTTAGAGTGTAGTTTTCATAATTATTACAAACTACTAACAGTAGGATAGGACGAGGATGAAAGTGCCGCTTTTAATTTATTGCCTTCTCAAGCGAAACAGAAAATAATTGGCAAAACCTTTGTTATAGCGCTTATAGGTAGCCTTGATCATCAGAGATTAAGGAAAAAATTTAAAATATACAAATTATTGTTGATAAGCCTTTGTACTTTTAAATTGTACTTTTATCCCATATGTCGAGTAGAAAGTCACAGGAAAAAAATTCCTAAGGTACCGTCGTACACCATTCGGAATATTATGTTAACTAAAATTATACTTGTTTAGATGATTTCAGAGTTTTTCTTTCGTTGACTCCAATGTACTTTTTTGGGGAATGACCGCAAAATTTCCAATTTTCTGGCAAGCGGGTACAGGTCAACATCATTTCCCTTTTCGGCCCATATGCATCTTCAAAAATGCAATAGTGTAGAATTTGTCAAGTGTGGATCTTCCCCCCCCCCCCCCGGCAGTTTTATCCTCGCCCAACCCTAACTATTTTTACGCTTATTTTGAAGATTTCTACTGTACTAGGTTATACAGTACAAAAGCTTTAAAATAGGTGCAAATAAAGTTACCATGTCTAGCTTTTACCAAGGCTGTGTTCTGTTCGGCACTTTTTTCGCTTTGAAGCTCCGTCAAACGCATTCTGATTTCTGATCGGAAATTTTTCACGCTTTCAAACGCTTTGTATGCGCTCATTTCAAAACTTGGTGTGTTTTAAGTTTCCAAAATGGACGGAATTTTAGCGTTTGCAAGTGTGGAACAGCTCCAAATCGAACTATCATAATGTATTCGACGGAACCTCCAAGCGAAAAAGGCGCCAAACGGAACTCGACCTTAGTGGTACAATTTTCTAGATTTTATCCAATTTTTTGGCACGATAAACAATTTTGATCGTACCAATAATCATACAGAAGCTGAAAATAAACGCAAATAAATGAAATGAAGAGGTTTTGCACCGAATAGGTTTTGGGTCAAAACGGTTGGCGCTGAATTGGTTCTCAGCCTAACGGGTTACGCTGAAATAGTATGCGCATGCGCCCAAGGGTTTTGGGCAGAATCGTCCTGGCACCGAATTGGGTTTACTCCAAAAAGATATTGTGCCGATTGGGCTGCGGTGAAACGGCTGCGCTGAATTGGCTACAGTGAAATTCCCTACGCCTAGGGTCGATATTATAATAAAAACTAAAAATACTATATCATTTATTTCAAATATAATAATGTGGTCCTGTTCATAAAGTTCTCAAAGTTAAGTAATTTTTGAATAAACTTGCAGTATCCACTTGTAGAGGATTATCTGATTTTTTAAGGAATTTTGCTGTAGAAGGGGTTGATTCCAGAATACGACCCAACTGCATGAATAGAATGTCATGTCATTAATCTTCCCAACGTGACTTTTTGAGACTGCTGTACAAAAAGGAATTTAAATTGTGCTCTGCCGAATTAATTATTAATATTGGAATGTTATTTAAATATGTGATTTTTAACTATCGAAAATATAAAAAATTAACTTTAAAAATAAAATAGTTAGTACTAATTAAACATTGAAATTTTTTACTAATGATAAGCTTATGATTAAACATTGAAATTGTTTTTTATTAATCATAATAAGCTTGTGATTAAACATTGAAATTATATTTTATCAATCATAAGCTTGTGATGAATAAAAAATAACTTCAAAGTTTAATTAACTATTTTATTTTAAGTTGAATTTTTAGCTTGAAAAACAATCTAGGCAAGCTGAAATTTGACAAACATCTTTATTTGAGTGTCCGAATGAACCACCTAAAAACCCCAAAACCCCAAGGCGGCTTCCTCTCCAATTCGAAATTTTAGTTCCTCCAAAATGTTGTTTCGCCTATAATTTCGCCCCATATTTTATTTTTAGGAATAATCATCATCGGGCTAAAATTGAAAAGCACAAAATTCCCTACACAATAGATTTTTCAGAAAATTTTAATAAGAATTCAAAAATTTTTCTCACCTTTTTGGAATTGATTTTTATTTCAGGAAACAACACTGTAGGTAAATTTAGAAAAAAATACGTTTGGGAGAGAATTTTACGTTCTTCAATTTTGATTGAATGAGAATTTCCGGGAGAATGAAATTAAGCGAGGTAAAGGCGAAAAATTCCGTTAGAGAGCTTAATTTCTCAATTGGGAAAAAGCTGCTAAAGGATATTTGCAAACTTAAACTATTTTTTCGGCTTACTTGTCTGGACTAAAAGTTCAACGCAAACTTGAACCATATGAAGGCTTCTAAATTTCAGAGGTCCTAATTTTAAATTCCTTCTTGTGTACTTATTTCTAAGAAAGACTTACTTCTAAGAAAAATCAAGTATAGATATGATTTATCAATAATCGAACCTTTTCCGATGATTACGTGATTTGAGACCATGATCATCATGGCCAAACTATTGAGCATTCTTTAGTGTCAGTTGGCTATTGATACCATAACTTAACGACTTTTATAAATTTTTCTTTGTTGTAGTCAGATTTCCGTTACCGCTACCAAGTTGAATACAGTATTTATTTTTTGCTTTTATAAAATCTTAAATTTGTCGTCTTCTCAGACCTGTTTTCTTCCACCACTGGAGATTAGCCACTCTCCTAGAAAAACTTTTGACCATACCCTACCACACTGACTAGGCGGTCGCCCATCCAAATGCGAACCGCTAGCAACCTTACTTGACTTACGTGATTTGTAGTCAATGTAATCATTAATCCAGGATTAATTAGAACGCAAATAATTTTTGTGTGCATCTCACTTTTTGCGTTCAACTTGAAAAAAAATTCGATGACTTTGCCAAATCTGGGGACCATTTTATTACGTGTTCTTCCCGGATATTCGTATAATTGGTTACAGATTTTCGGAGTGACCAGTCCAGATTGTATCCGTACAAAATTTATAACTGGTTTTTTAAGTTTCCGTAGTTCATATTATTTTTTCGAAATTTTTAATACCGGAATCACATGGTATCTCCTGGGAAGGGATGACCATGCTTTGATTTTGGCATACTTTTTATGTTTCGCTCATGTGCGAAAATTTTGGAATTTTCCCGAATCAAAATTGTCAAAAATTACGAACATCTAGAATTAGCATAATACTGTGTTTGATATTGAGACTATTAAAATAATTCAAAGACAGGTTAAATTTACTCTAAACTTTTACGACTTGCCGACAATTTCCATCGTCACAAGGTTTCCAAATTGACTCAAGTTCGGTTAAAAATTAACATCGATGTCCGAATGTAGTTCAAATTTTTATGATGCGAAAATGAGAGCCGGTGATGGGATTAAAAAAGAAATTCGTACCGAGCTTTTTATTCGAGATTTGCCTACTTACCTGGAAGTTATGATTTCTTTATTCGGGAACTTTAATGAATCTAATTTGTAATTTACGTGGATTAATTTCTTTTGAGTGGCCAACCCTGCGGGGCATCCACCCCCGATAAGAACAGCTGATTCTGTTTTTAACCCTTTAAAACTATTTTGAGTTTATAGTCTCGACATTGTTGCCAATTATTTTGACCAAGGCGATTTAGGGACATAAACGAAAATAAAGATTTGGATGTATTTTTTGCCTATTGGGTGAAAATAAGGTACCTTTATCTTATGAAATGCATCTACAAATCTTGCAGATTTTCAAATATTCACGAGGATCGTGTGTATTTAAGTTTATCGAAAGCGATTTTCTGAAACTATAAATTGCTTACTAAAGTCATAAAAGCACCCTAAACCTATACCTAATTTTATTAAAGGCAAAATACTTATAAAGTAGCCAGCCTTCCAAGTTCAATAAAAATATCAAATAAAGGTGGAAATTTAAAAAATGTCTATTGGGAAGTTTTTCGGATATAAGGTATTATTGAGGATACGAAATGCTATTTTGTTATTTTTGAAAATGAAGACAATTAAATGTTACGTTTAATCACACGAAGTTAAAAGTAGGTCAGTAAAGTAACAAGTCAAAATTGCAGCTATTTAGAGACCCTCTCGAGTTGATGTCATTGAAGTTGGGGGACGAAAAGCACGTGTAGCGTGGGAAAACGTTTATGCCTTTTGATGTCGGCGGTAACGAGTACATCGGCGTCCTGTTGTCAACGTTACCGCCGCCGCCGTTTCCGCCGCCGCTGTTAAAAACGACTGTTTCAAAATGCGTGGGCGTGGTGGAAGATCGCGCAGTCGCCACTTGGTTGGCACGAGGAGTTGTTGATTCCTCCAATCACAAAATTTCAACGAAAACCGGTGCATCCCACAAAAGCTCTACACATTTAATTCTACTTCTTGTAGTCTACAAAATAATAAAATAAAAGTTTGAAAATCTATGATGCTGCATCTGGGAGTATCGAGTTTGCGCCGGTCACGTTCAAGAAAAGGTCCATCCTAGTTGCAAGTACCAAGCCAATGCAAAGCTCTGCAGACAACATCTATTCTACCCATCTGGTACATATATCATTATTTTAGAAAACAAGTTCCAAGTGTAGCAAGGTAATTTCTATTGCGTTTTGATATATTTCATCATTTTACACCAAGATTGACAGTTTTAGTACATCTTCAAACTTTTAAGAGCAAAATAATGAACTCTCCCAAAACCAATTTTATCTTAATTTCTCTGTTTTTACAATAAGTGGGCATACTTTAAAAAACTCGAGACGAATTCCCTTAAAAATGTCTGAAACTCATGAACAAAAGGAAATCACATTTTAAAGATCTCCATTTAACATATGGAAAATTATCGTCTGTGATTTTCCTTTTACCAAAATAAATTCATTGAGGCATCTAAAATTACTTACTTAAAAGTCTTACCGAGTGGTGGTCGACCTAATTTCAAAGCCTTATTATGATTATAGGTATTTTTGGCAAAATTTTTTTAATAGTGGAAATCTTATGGATGGTACAAAACTCTGCAATTTTTCTTATGTTTTGTTCATCAGCTGTGACCCAGAAAAGTTGTAAATTGATAAATAGGAGCCGTTCTAGAATGGTTATAAGATTGAGGTTATGTACGATTATAACAGATTTTCTCCTGAGCGTCGAAAGTCGAAACAAACAATTGGACAGTTTCGGTAAGAAAATCAAAAATGTGTAATTTGAGTCGTAGCAGTTGTGTGTAAATCGACAACAGCGACAAGACAAGTTCTCGAAGAATTTGCTTCAATAGCTCGGAATATAATTAGCACCCCGAATCGTGGCCGTAATTGCTTGCAACCCCAATTGAGGACTTACCATGAATGTAAATCGTTCTTCCAATCTTTCCATTGCTTTTTTACTTTAATTTATGTTTCTCGACTTTAATCCATTTGAAACGTGGCTAACCAATTCCGCATATAATGAATAATATCTTAAAATATTCAAAATAAAATTTCCTTCGTTTAAAAAAAAACTATACATGTTTATATATTCACGTGAATATCGGCGTATTCAAATCACGCGAGCAATATTTTTAAAAGAAAGCGCGCATTATTTTCACGTAAAAAATGCCGTAATCATACCATCATCCCCTAATTTAGCTTTTCCCCCTTATACACTTGTATAGGGTCACAATATTATACAGTAGCAGCCGATTTTTCCTTTAACCAAACCAAAATTTAAGAGGTACTTTTTAACTTTTGCTTACAGGAAGATATTAGAATAACCAAAAATTCATTTTTAAGACATAAAAATCACTAAAACCCAAAACTTTCTTGATTGACTTTAAGAAAATCAATATACTTGTAGTAACCCTCTATCCAAACAGTCATCGGTCTTACTAGGGTGTAAATTGTCCTGCATTTTCACTAATAATCAAATCTTAATTTTGACAGCTATGAATTGTTGAAAATATTACCCGACAATTTTCTTCAATGAGAAGAATTATCGATTTGTTTTCGTACTTTCCTAAATTGCGACTCGTCAAGATAGCACTTTTTGAAACCCCATGTTACTACAAAATCCCCTACAGATGCTTAACGCTCATTCAAAAGATTAACCGATCTTGTCACACGACGCATCAAAACATAAACACTTTTTTATTATTTTAGTTCAAAAACGTTTTCCAAAAATTTCACAAAAATTATGATAACAAGAAAAACCAAATTTATCAGGCACTTGATTCGTTGGCGCCTCGTAGTTGCACGTAACTGTTAAGATTAGGTTAGCAGGGTCACTAGCAATCGATACGAAGGATTCTGTTCCGGTTCCGTTCCCGTACCGACCCTAAATTTTGATTCTGATTTCAATTTTTGAAAACCTTTATCATATTCTAAAAATGTTTAGTTTGCAAGTTTAAATTTTAATTTAAATTTTTAATTTGTAAATTTACATTTACACTTTTTGGTTTATTAAAATCTACCACCCAATTTACAAATAAAAACAATATATGTATTTATTCAAACGCGTACGACCAAATTACCAGCCTGTAATTATTACTTTACTTGTAACGTAATTTGTAACCTTTCCAATTCGACTCCTTACCACTACGCTATTTGAAGAATTTTACAAAATATTTTATCGGAAATGTAATAAAGGAACGTTTAGTTACGTTAATAACTCCATAGTTCTCTTATGCCATAGTTTTGAATTAAACTAAGAATTTTCTCGTAAACATTGATATAAAAATTTGCAGAATTAGGTACTAATAATATTTTTAACATTTTCCGTCAGTCATACATAAACCTCGAGGCTTGGAACTCCCTGATGTATTCGATTCCAATACCAATACACCCCAGAGGGTTGAAATGAGTAGTAAACATTTCACATTTGTCTTCATATAAACGGAACGAGTTTTCCTGATTATGTGAAAATGATTTTAAGTAAGTACACGTATCAACCGGATGTAATTTTTGTGGAATGATAATAAAACGTGTATAATATAAAAAAAATCTGATGTGACAACACATTACTTTCCCATTTCAAAGCGCTTATTTAATTTTTGCATTTTAACAATAATTGAAGAGAAAAATATCAAGTATTGGATATCATAAGATGTGGAAAAATAATCTCTTTCGATTGAAATGATTTTCATTCGCATATGTTCCACCGGGAAGCGGCAATGCTCTTTAGCAATTTTCATTCTTCTAAAAAATGGGTTAAAAATGGACGGTTTTCAACCAAAATCTAATCAGTTCTTTAGACAACTGCTTCAAACTAGTGCATAAAATTTCAACTCAATCGGTCTGTAATCGTTAATTGCACATCCGGACATTATTCCAAAAATGGTCTTAACCAATTCGTATGGACTCATAGACCATGGATAAAATGCTGACTCAAAATAATACTTTACTACGTAAATGGGAAAGTAAAATAGTTTAGAGTAGTTAAGTTAAATCAAGATCCTAAAATTTCTAATGATGACGTGGCAGACTTCAAATAAATGAATATCTGATAAGATTATCGATCGATCTAAATAGAAAATATCTTTACACAAATATTACATGTACAGCCTACTTTATTTCCCTCAAAATTGCACAATTACTTAGGTCAATATTTCTTCCGATAATATCACAATAGGAAACATCTCCACAAGATGTTCTCAACTTTCCAATGGAAGCATGTTTATCAGATCTCAAGGGCGTATCAACACGGCGTTTAATATAACCCTATTCAGACAGGATGGTTGTAATTTTTTATTCAAATTTTTTTTATATAAAATAACTTTTTAAGTACCTACTACATCGTTACAGTTATTTTTAAAATTAACGGATTTTCACATCGCCGGCCGGCTGTTCTCAACAAAAAGAAAATTGTAAAATTTTATACAGAAAATTAGCATTTTTTTCAAGTTTTGAAGTTTAGCAAAACAGTAGTGGTTAATTGTTTACTCATGAAAATAGAATTTTATTTTTTCTTAGCACTCGTAGTGTGAGGGGAAAACTTTCGAATGGGGTGTACATAAAGGAACTTTGCGTGGGTATTTTTATAAGTGTCTTATTTGTAAGTTTGATTGAATTTTAAAAATGTAATTCAAATTTTGAGTTGTCTATAGAAAAATTAGTGCCTATTATTTGGACACCTTGCGGTGACTGTTAAGTTCCTGTTCGTTTTGCAGCGAACGAATTCTGTTTTACACGGTAAAAAAATGTAAAATTAATTTATAATATTTTTATGCTGTAATTGTTTATTAATTAAGTACTCTAAATAATTACGATATTATCCCCTTTAGGAGATAACCGAATATTTGGAGAGTGCCCATATTTTTATAGTATTTGAACAAAAAATGATGTTAGGTAAAGTGATTCAGTATATCAAATTGTAAAAATTGTGAAGGGAATGAAAGTTTACTTTAATTAAATCGGTTTTGAGAATACGTTGCAGTATTTGACCACGTCGCGTCGGTAAGGGAGAGTTTGTAGGTTTGTCACCAAACCTGATTAGCATAAATGCCGTCCCTGCAAATTATTTTCTACCCTCGTCCGGCTATTATTGTTTGTATTAACATTTTTAAGACAGTATTAATTTTACCTATTTTAAAATCAAATATTTAAGTTTGTGATGTAAATTTTTCGAGTTTTAGTTGTGTAGACATATCGTGAACCCTCATTTGATTTCCCTAACGATTAAAATGGTCGGGAACAAACTGATGCAGTCCTTTGTTGGAAATATTATTTGTAAACAGCAGCCCTCTCTTTATCTGAAGCATCGATTAATAGTGCAAACAGTGCAAGAGAGTTGAAGTAAATCTTGAGAAAGTGCATCGGTCTACTAAAAGTGTTCTTCCTCTGGAGGGGCTCGAAGGGGAAGATAACATCATTGAAAAACAAATACCTGCGTGCAAATAAATATGTAAGCATGTAATATATAATTCAGAACAAACGAACGGGTTAAGTCTTCTTAGACAGACGTAGATTACTTTCCTGAGGCGGTATACTCCTTTATCCTGCTTACCTAATCAATCCGCAGTGCTTCTTAATGATATTAAGGGAACTGACAAATAAGACCGATTCATTATTGTGCAGAATAACAGAATACGTAAGTTTTCTAATTAGTTTTATCCATTTGCTTCTTTTCAAATATGAAAGTGAAATAGAAACTATAGCTAGACAGGGGTTCTTTTGATGATTAGTGTGTTTTGGGGGAAACCCAGGCTAGATTAAAAGGGTAACCCAGTTAATTTTTTTAACTACCTGATATATTTATCTAACAAAATATACCTATAAGTGTAATGGTCGTAATGAAACGATGTTATTACATAAAAGTGCAGCACATCGTATAAGAGCAACGGTGTGTGGAAGATAACTCCGACGTATTATCCAGATTATCCTTTAAACGGAATAAATGACCACAGGGGACCGTGACTGCGTCTGCACCTTATCTGCTTCCTTTAAATGTTTTATATACAGGATTTGGTTGCAGAGTAAGTTTCCTAACGATGATACAGGCATTAGTCCATAAATTATTCCTCAGATCTTATAGGCTTGTTGGGTATTCCTTTATCATCTACAATAAAATGTGAGAGAGTATTATCTGACAGTTGCTATAATATCCAGTCGTAAAAAGAAGACAACGGGCTAAGGATTGTAAATGCCTTGGAGGGAGTTTATCCTAAATGGACGAGTGTCCGGAGACCGATAAAATCAAGCTAGGTGTTCTTGCCTGTTGGGATTCCGCAGCTTGTGCGTGTTTTTAGACATACCTATAAAGCTGTTTCAGATTTAGCTAAGCTTGTATAATTCAAAATGGTGAATAATTGACCTTCTATAAATCTGATGAGTGTGTTATTTTTTTCAGGATGATGGCATTATGGAGCACGACGTAGACAGCGATGTTGCTATTAATCTCTCAACCTCTCAACGGCCCTCGGCGGCCACTACACCTAACGGCAGTATCGAACCGGAAGATGTTGAAATAGTAAGTATTCAAATATTTCCACACTCAATAGGGGAACTGTTTTTGTTATCGTAAGTACAAATCCAAACAATACCCAATATTTATTCGTGAAATTTTTTATCAGTAACAAATAACTTAAGTATAGTTGAAAAGCAAATATTAAAAATCGTCATGATTGAGTTTTGAGTTGGGAGGGAGGGTTGGGGAGGAATCTATCGAAGCGCTGTCCTTTCTAATCAAGACCTGCGGGTTGCCCCGCGGCCCCAGCCTCTTGCTTAATGCGCACGGATTTTTCATCTTAATTGAAAGAGTTCGAGCCCAGATGTCTCCAGTATAAAGTGAGATACTCCGTGTTTAGATGCGGTGTATGATTGCGGCAGACGCGGGTGGCTGCTATTTCCGACTTTCGTTTTAGTATAATTTAGGCGAGAGCTTTTCACTTGATAGATGTGTTCGATAAAGTTTTTCACAGTTCGAAATTAAGATATTTGCGCCGTATAATTAGAAATGAAGCTAATTTTGCATTCTTTGTTTTCCGTTCGTACTTTAATTAAGGATTTTAACAAATGCCAGGTGCCTTCTGTTCATTTCGCACCTCCGCTTTTTAATGTCGAAATTAAAAAGCGATTTTAAACAAAATTTAATGCGCATTTTGCCAACTTCTTTGGCCATATTGTTGGCTACATTATAGCCATCCACCATGCACCTCTTATTTTTTACCAGTATTACTAAACTTTTTCGATCAATAAAAATAACTCGCCCACCTCGATGTAAATAATTCCATAAAAATCTTTCAAGAGGTTTACCATAAGAGCAGGGATCTTTCGCTGCGTCATCATATTGAATAATATTGCCAACCATACGTTAACTGTCACCTGTCATAAAATTGACAACTGTCCAATGCAATAATCACAAATGTCAAACCAATTTTTTTTAAATATACTTTTATAGCGTATAAAACATGATGCACTACCCTTTTATGATTCCATAAATAATACCCCCACAAAATCTATTGTATAACTTAACCTAAATTTGTGCATTTCGTCCTTCCTTCCTAATTCCTTCATTTAATCACGTCCGAGTCATCTTGATATAGGTGTCATTGTGATGTGGAGCAACCCTTTCAACTTCTCGAAAACTTAGTTAATCTTGATATAGTCACATTAAATAGTTTTCAATTAACATGTTATAATACTACACCAAAATTTATTTTAGTTTATTTATACTATTTCTATTTTACACAAAATATCACTTTCGACATTTCGACAACAAGGTTCATAGTAATGAACCGTATTACTACACACGACTTCTTATATATCTCAAAGCGGTTTAATTGAAGGCGTAGCAGCTTTCTGATTCAGCACCCTCGAATTGAATGCCATACACCCAAACTGATTTCGAAATATACTATAGTAAAAATTACATGTTTAAAGCCAGAAATATTGGAAACCATAACCTTAAAAAAATTTTTATACGAATAAACTTTCCAGATGTTCAATAAACAACATTCTATATGACTTCATCTTTTGTTGGTTTACTATAATATAATATTTCACTACGTTTTTTTATAATCATAAAGCGCCCCATGTTGGGCGCCGTTCAAGACGACAATAAAACAAAATTATTTACCTTGTGTCGGAAAAATTTGGATTGACATCCGGTAAATAGTAAATGAAAAGTCAAAGTATATGCAGACGATTTTCACAACATTAAAAGAATGTAAAAATATGTTAGAAGTAAACTAAAATTTCCATGACACGATTCAGGTCTGGGGAGTTTGATGGTGCAGAACTTGAACATGCTGTTAGCTTCAAGGATTTTTTAGCTTTTGAAAAATATTTTTTCGGAGGTTTTCAGTAATTAACAGAGAAATTCTGTTTTATTGGGCCAAATTGTTGAAATCAAGAATATACAAATTTTATAAATCCTTTCTAAATTTAGGTAATAAACTCAGGACCGCGCTAAGCCTATTGCGCGCCCGCGTGCAAATTTAAGTATGCGTCCTGTGGTTTTCTGTAGTGTTCTATTGAAGGAGGTCCGGGAGTGGTTCCACTCTACACAGGTTCAGCAAAAAACACTTTATATTATTACGGTAGAACCCCGATTATCCGATCTTAACGGAGTCGAGTCTCTTAAAACAATCTTCCGTGTTATTCGACGCACCAATATAAAATGCACTTTATTTTTCGACGACGGTCATGGCCTGATAGTTCGCGCGATCAACTGCTAACGTAGGGCTCCCCGGTTCGACTCCGGGTACAGTATAAAATTTCTTGACCGCCTTCCGTGTTTCGGAGGACACGTAAAGATGGCGGTGCCCCTGTGTTGTGATTTGCCATCATGACAATAAATAAAAACAGGTTTACATCTACCTAAGATGTAAAAACCAAGCTGCTCACAGAACCAACAGTGCCTCGGACAGAGGCACTACAGTTGAAAATTACAGGACGTAGTCCTAAAATAGGAACAAGAATTTATTTTTGCGATACGTGAACAACTGGATTCCATAAATTCAAAACTTGGATAAATTTTAATGCCAGACTTCTAAATTTTTCACGTTGCCATAGCAACGGCCTTTCCAGAGATCTTGAACAAATTAAAATCCTCAACTTACATGAAGGGGAATCAGGGGAAGAAGGCGATCAGTCAGTGTAAATTTGAGATTCAGGTGTAATAAATGTTAAAAATCCTCAAAAGTCCATAAAAAATAGATCCCATAGGTCGGGGGGTTTGAGGAGTTGCCAGAAGATTTACTATCTTTGTTGATTATGTTGTTAGAAAAATATATTTTGAAAATTCTGAAAATTCTGCTTAATTCGAGATTTCGGTAATCCGAGGTACTTGGTTTTCCCCAAATTTGTTCAAATAATCGGGGTTCTACTGTAATATATTAGAAGACTTTATTATGTATTATGATTAGAAAGACGTTTTCTGTTCCCTTAACTCCCCTTTAGAGCAAGTATTTTGCCCCTTGAGGTGCTTGACGACGCCGGCGTGCGCTGCACGTCTTATGGTGGGTTCATGCAAAATATTTAACGTTAACGTTAAATTAAACTTAACTTGATTTTAAAAAAGTTCAATGTACGTAACCCCATGGGGGTTCATGCTATACTTTCTTTAATTCAATTTAACGTTTGGAAATATTGGTCAACTTTACATTATACCGGTTATGCTAAATGAGATCGTATCTGAACGATCCACCAACGATATTTGTTGAAACCCGGCAAGAAGTAGTTTTTACGCATGCCTCATTCTTACGTTAAAAAATTCTTAAATATCTAGCATGAACCCACCATTAGCGGGCCTATACACGATACAATGTGGTCGGAAGGTTGGACCAACTTGGTCGTGTTGGGTGCTATGTTGAAGGGTGTGGAGGATCATCGCCCGACAATTTTAAGAGCATTCCTTGTACTGTTTTAGCCTTATGGACGACGCGGCTCTGAATAAACTGATTTTTATGTTACGACAAAAACTTCCTTACTGCTAAAGCCGTCGAACACGATGGGTAATTAAGGGAAAACAGAAATTTTTTGTCAAGCCGGAATCAATTAGAAATTTGTAGAATAATGTCCTAAGAGCAAGCGCTTCAGTAAGGGTCATTTCGAAGAATAAAGGTCCTTGGGATGTAAAATATCGTTAAAAAGCGCAGACATTGTTTGAACAAATTTGATAATAACAAACAAGAGTTGAAATATTAAAGGTTTTTAACCAAACAGTTGAAGATGCGACGTAGACGGAACTTTAATTTAAGGCCGCTCAGTAAATAAACGTTAAATAAACAAATCACCAGTCGGTAACAGTTAAGTTATATTAAATTGAAAACAGTATAACAAAAAGCATACCCAAGTTCGGTTTATAATTGAACCAATGTAGTTCGACGCGTAAAAGTTGCATATGGCAGCAAAATAATTAAGATCTATCTCTAAGAAATCAAAAGGGAAATCGTTTCAACAACCGGTATTATGATTATACTTCCATAACGGCAAAGGTCAAAAGCTGCTACTATAGAAGCTGTTGAGGGCAATTCCGAATTGGGATCTCGTGAATATTTTTTACCCAGATAGTTGTCTTGCAGCTAATTAAGAAATAAAAATTCTGGTGTTTTTGGGCACCAGGTGATTTTCAATAAAACAATAAATAGCGGCAGTTTCTAGACTTCTATACAACTACTTTTCTTGTGTGAAAAGTTGTTGTTATTTTTGGTCGCCATAATTTTATTAGGCTTCTATACAAAGTATAGCATTATAATGTAATATCAGATAATCAGATAATCTGCACTAATTAAATTTTTGCGGTTGGTATTTATCATTTACTATATAACTAATAATAATGAAGCTTTTCCATTCCATTCGGAACTTTACTTCTCTGTAATGTACGGTCCATTTTTTGAGGTGGATCAATCCTCTTCTTTCTCTTTTACTTACAACTTAACTTCACCAATTACATCAAGCCACTGCTGTGGTTAACAATAAATAAATTTAAAACGAATTATTGTTTTATTGTACATACGATGTGTTTATAATCACAATTTCGAGGGTTCTGATTAGATTTGAATTATGCGGACAGACAGACACGGAGCCAGATCGTAAGGCTTTTTGCTATACTTTGTATCTCTCTCAGTATCCATCGCCCTGCGGAAGGACATAGTGGTATTATGATGACAGCGTCCTCAAAGAGTTGTTCCACGCTTCCCTATCATGCGCTGCATGTGTTAAAGGTTTTATTTGGTCCACCCATCTTGTAGGGGACCTTCCTCTCGGCCTCTTTCCTTCGATTTTCCCCTGGATCATCAGCTTCTCCATTGCTTCAGATCTTCGAGCAATGTGGCCGAAATATCGCAAGTAGGACTGACTGATTCTAGTCGACAACCGTGTTTCGATCTTCAGCTCGTTTAGAATAGACACATTTGTGCGGTGTGCCGTCCACGGGATTCTCAGTATTCTTCTATATTATGTCCACATTTCGAAGGCCTCCACTCTTCTTCTATCGTCCTTCCTCATCGTCCATGTCTCGGCTGCATATGTGGCCACTGGGAATATTAGTGCAGTCAGAAGCCTCATCTTTGTTTTTTTAGTAACTGTCGTGTCCTTCCATATGTTGACGAGTTTTGTGGTTGCTGTTCTTGCCATGGCCAGTCGTCGTCTTATTTCTGGCGTACTCCCTTCAGAGTTAGAAATCAGAGAGCCCAGGTAGTTAAAGTTGTATACTACTTCGAACCCCATGGATGTGTGTATATTCTATATACTTTGTATATAGAAGCCTTTTTTTAAAGTTTTTTTTTCAGAAAAATATAGTAAGTAGATAAAATATGACAATAAATTTTATCCGTTAATTTGATAACTTAATCCGTTGATCCGTGATCTGATAACTTAATCCGTTGATACCTTGATCGGATTAAGTTTACTATATAGGTTGAAAATTACACAGAATATTTTTGTAACCTATCTTAATATATAAATTCTGATTAGATTTGAATTATGCGGACGGACGGACAGACACGGAGCCAGATCATAAGGCTTCTTGTTATACTTTGTATAGAAGCCTAAAAGTAGCGCACTGGGTACCCAGTTCTTAGACCTCTATACACACAGAGGTCACACACAGATCATAAGGCTTATTGTTATACTTTGTATAGAAGCCTAATTATACTTTGTATAGAAGCCTAATTATACTTTGTATAGAAGCCTAATATACTTTGTATAGAAGCCTAAAAGAAGCTTGATTTATTTATTACCGAAAGAAATCAGGATTAATACCAACAGTTAATACATAACAAGAAATTTGGGGACCAATTTGAAGATTTAGCTCTAAAGACAGATAACAATTTATAATTTATATTACTCTGAATGATCGTCCAAACGGAACTAAAAAATTAACAGTTATGTTCATTGTCGTTATGGATTTGAACTGCGAAAGTAAACCGAGATAGAACCAACGTTAACAATGTAAACAATTGCAATATAACTCACCTCACAGACATACAACATAGGGTTCGATTCACCACTTGTATGCTCGTGAAAAATAAGAACTGGATCTTGCTAAATAAAAATAAAAAAACGCTTGCATACTCAATTACAAGCTTTTACTATCTAATTACTATTTAAATTGCGAACAGATCCTCAATAACGCTGTCCTTCTCTCCCATCGCCAAAAGATTTAGAGGAAAGTCCACTGTTATAAGTATAAGTAATCAATTTTGGTTTCAAAATATACAAAGTGGTGAAAAATAAAAGTACAACTTTAAACTAGTATTTGAAATATTTCGCATATCTGAAAATCTCCGCGGAAGAAAAAAGAGGAATCGCACGCGAGACATAACAACACCCGAGCCTAACACCGTCACCTGTACATAATTGAAAAATGCATAAATATGCGAAATACATAAGGTGTTTAAAAATAATAGTTCAACAGTTAAAAATTGCTGAGGATTGCATAAACCTCAAATTGATTTGTTCTACTTTTGACATCTGAGTATATGTGGAGTAGATTCCTATACCTCGCAGATTTTTGACAAAATGCTAATTTTTGACATTTTTATTACTGGAAAAAATGTAATAATTTTTAGCCAAAATTAAAAATAAGCAAAATACGTGGTATATTTTTAGAATGGCAAACTAATTTTCATTGCAACCGATTTATCTCCAGCTTATTTCACGGTGAAATCACCAGACAGAGCTTTGAATTAATTATAAATCATCGAAGAATAACGTAATTTTTACTTTATATTCTAATCAAGTTCATTATTCCAGTATAGGTACGTGTTCGATAAAATTCTAATTGTATAGTCTTAAGATACCACCATATTACTTGATCATTTACGTTTCACTTGGAATAAATAAAATTGGTTTTATTACTTCTAGTGCATAAAATGAGAAATGCGGGTAGGTTGATACACATGATCCTGCATATAATTTTTTAGTTTTCTTTATCTGTTCATGCTTATTTTGTGTTTTATACCTCAGAAGTACAAAAGCAATTAATTTTTTTTGATAGGCTATAAAAAATAAGGTCTCATCGGAATAGGTTACATTTTTAGAAACTGATTAAAATGGTGCAGTTTTCAACCAGGTTAGACGTAGACAACGGCCCAATAATGAATCGAAAAGAAAGAAGTCGCGAAGTGGAAGTTAATTTTGGCTAACTCATTGAAAATTTTCTTGCATAATTTTTGATTTCCATTTGCATTACAAACTTAACTGCAGCACCATGTTAGCATTTGAATAACAAATGTAAAGAGAATTAGTTCAGGATGGTGTATCTACGCATGGACTTCATTTGGCGTTCAATTATTGTAACATTATTCAGTTTATATTCTACCTTCTTCTTTATTCAATTTTTAAAATAAAATTTTATTGTAACTGAAGCTTTTTCAAAGAGTTGCTCGTTAGTTAAATATATTTAAAATAAATATAAGTTTGTTTTTCAGTTTTATTACCTCAGGAAAATACCGCGATCAGTAACGTCGAAAATTGCTTTCAACATTACAAGGGTGGTTCCTTAAGTAAAGCACCTGCTATATTTCATTTTATATATTTAAGTAACAGTTGCATGAAATCGTCTAAGATTTTAACTTTTTGACTTTTCATATCAACATTTTAGATTTTCACAACAAAATTTTAATTTACAAAACCAACATGTGCGAAGTTAAAGTTGCGAAAATTTCCTAATTTAAAATTTTTTATTTGAAAAAAAGAATAATAGAATTCAACAATCTAAACAAGAGTTTTGTTATACAAGAAAATTGTTTTAAATTGCTTGGTAAACTTGAAGCAATTTTAATTACTGGAAACGCTATAGAAAATCAACAGAATTATAGAAAAATAAATAATAAACTTAAAATTTATATTCTGTTTAATTTAATTCTTAAAGTAAACAATTCATTTGTTTTGCTTTAAAGGGAAACTTAAATTTAATTAAAAATCGACTCATTATTTTGCTTTAAGTTTTTTAAAATTATAGAAAACACAGTTCGAGTTTGAAATTCTAAAATAACTTTTAATTTTGTCAATATTTGTCAACCAATAATATTGCAATTAAGCTTTTTATTTATAACGAAAAGGTTATTCACAACCGAATGACAATAATTCGACTCCTTTATTTTCGATGACCATCTTCAGATTTACGTTTTCTAGGACGTTTGGAACATTAGGAACAGTTGGAGCCGTAGGCGCTTTCTATTTATCAAAAAATTACCTATTTTAAAGCTATCTTACATATCAGCACGTTCTATTCACTGGTTAGAAATCGATCAAAGTTAGATTTTATTCTTCCCCCTTACCCCAGTTAAAGTACCAATGAACCCACCTTAGTTATTGACTTGTATTAGTCAGTTCTCATTTAAGGTTAGGTTTGGTTAAAGTTTTACTTAAGTCACACTAATAAGTAGGTTGCAATCACAAATCAGCGCATGTGTAAATCAAAAAACTCAACCTGACCTATTGCGTGTCCTGAAACAAAGATGTCGTTAGTGATTACAAGATTTAAATTCTTCTATCTGTACCTCTCGCAAAAAATTTAAATATTACAAATACCAATCCCATCTTTGTTCCGGAACATACATTTAGTTCGGCTCTCACCTTTTCATAAATTTATCACTCGTCAATTCGACAAAGACAATTGCTTCCAAAATAAAGGTGTATTTTGGGCATTTTAAGAAATTGAAAGGTAAATTTTGACCTAGAACCGGAAAAAGAGGTACCGCTTGTCTAAGAATAAGATAAAGGAACGCGCTCGGTGGCTAAACATGGTGGGAGATAAAGAATACTAGAAAACAATAGAGAAGGCCTTCACTGGCCGATGGAACTTCGAGATCACTTCCACTAGTTTGTCAAAAATTTCAAGGATTGTTTGAAATAGACCAATCTTCGAGCTTCAATTTCTTCAACCCTAATTAAGGCAATGCCAAACCAAAAAGCTCATATTAAACAAGCAATTATTATAGTCTATTTGGGGTTCTCTCCGAGGTGTATCGGTCGTTTATAGTAAACTAAAACATTGCCTCACTTCTGTGACGTAAAACAGGTTGCAGTGCTTCGGACAGAAACGATTTTAGAACCATCTTACCACCTGTTCATGTAGTTTGGTGTAAGTGCAAGATAGTTGCATTACGAATCTAATAGTCTTCTTTTTCCTCTTAATATAGGTCTACGAGCAGTTCATTAACTAATTTATTTAATTAGTTCTTTGAGCATTTGGTTTTTACATCTTAGGTAGCTTGCTCGGCTTGCCTTCGATGTTCCTGCACCCTGTTTTTTATTGTTATGATTGCAAATCCATAACATAGGTGGACCGACGGCTTAACGTACCCTCCGAAGCACGGAAGACGGTCAAGAAATTTTAGACTGCATCCGGAGTCGAACCGAGGAACTTTGCATTAGCAGTTGATCTCGCTAACATTCAGGCTCATGACCGTCATGTAATAGTCGTGAATTAGAAACCTCTGCGCTGCAACGCGCCACAAATAATCCCTATGTGAACTTTACTTAACACGTTGATTTCCGCCTGCAAATGATCAAAAGAGTCCCCACACACTACAAAATTTTTATAGTTTTTCTTAGGGAATCTGCTTTAGGACCTATTTTAACAAATATAATAAATTTTTTTAAATTCTCAACATTTTTCAAATGCTTATTTGTGTGTACTTATATGATTGAGACGGTCGCCAGCTTAGCGGTTAAGTGCGTTGCTGCTAATGCTAAATACCTGGTTCAACTCCGGACTCAGTAAAACTTTATTCTGACCGTCTCCCCTCGGAAGGCAATGGCAAACCACCGAGGTGTAATCTGCCTGGTACAGCCTCTCTGGAGATGAAGTTTATACACTTCCCGCGGTTCGGATCCCGCGTTAAGCAGTAGGTCCCCTATGTGTGTGATAATACTTCAAACGCACAACACATACATAGGAGAGAGGTCGCCTACGTCTGAAATCAGGCACGGCACTTGAAGAAGAAGAAGAAGATATGATTGATGCACGCGGTCACAAACATAATTTGTCGTTCTAAGAAGCTGCGCGAATACATAGTACCATAGTTTTCCGTTCCAGATCAAGTAGTTCTTTGTATTTTATCAAGTGATCACTAAACAGCAATTTTATTTGAAGAAGCACTAAAAACCGAATAAGCTGGGTTTATATAATACACCAATAGACGACGCTAGGTGGTGTTGATGTTGCGTTCAATGTTAAACAAATTTTGGTGACTAGTCGTGGGATATGGGTCAATGTAATAAAACTAAATATGTATCTATATTTAGTTTTATTACATTGACCCATATCCCACGACTAGTCACCAAAATTTTACGTAACGATTGGGGTCACGACCTACATACAATATTTTAATGTTAAAGTGATGTGAGTACTTAGGACCAATTTATCAATCTCCAGTTACAGGGGGCCAACCCCCCTCCAGGAAGAAAAGCTAGCCTGGCCAAGGCATAGGCGAAATCGGAAAGGATTCCGACTATTGCAGCGACAGACAATCCTGCTATGCGGAATTCCGGGCCGACGGCTTCTCGACTTTGCCACTTACGAAAAATTTTACTTCTTTTCCTCCACCTTTTCTTCTTTCTTTGAAATGACACAGTCACGTTAGGAATCAGTAGATGATGTCAAACCTGCATAACCAGGACTACGGGACAGCGACTGCGCTCCCTGTCGAAATTAATTTAAACCCATAACCGTCACTAATCAAGGGAGGGGGTGAAACCAACTTTGATCACCGACGGTCTTTGTTTGCAGGTGGGGGGCTTCAAAACCCAACCCTGCACTCAAAACCTCAGGTGGTATGGAGCACTAGTCATAAGGAAGGATGTGATGGCATAACCAGGTATTCCGCGATTTAATTCACGATCAATTCGATTCTCCAGTTAAAGATTGTGATCATTTCTTCCTTTTCAGAGTCGTATTTTGTTGTGCTTGCACAGGCGTTGGTTATTTCATCGGGCAGCTGCTTTTGGCTCCTTTTTCTTTCAGATGAAGACGCAAAACTTTTCACGCAAACCCCGCACGTTCTCCGCAAATCCACCAAACATTGTTTCAAAACTCGTTACAAAGTTGTTTCCACCAGGGGGGAACCCGTTAACCAATAAGATTGCTCGGTTTGCTTATTCGACCATCGACAATGGTAAGTGACAGCAGTTTTTAACGGTTGAACTGAATTAGCATCTTTCACGGAGAGAAATTCGAATAATTTTTTAATAAACCAACCTCAATTTTGTTTTCGCTCACCTTTTACAACCAATTTATTTCATTTCATTTTATTTTAAATTCACTGAATTCATTTTTCTCAATCATTCTGTTTTTTTTACATTCATTCTTCTCAAACAATTGTCCACTTTTCTTTACTTTCAATTGATGCTAAGGCTCCAATGCCACCTCGGGTCGCTAATCCCCTAAATAGCTCCAATGCGCGTCAAAACCAAAACCCGCAAGTACAAATGCAAATGCCACTTTTTGGGTTATTAATTTTTACATCAAAATGTTCCGCTACGAAAATTATGCTTGCTTGCTCCAGTTAAAGTTCGAGTTAGGCTTACCTGACAGTTCAGTAAGGTTTGTCGTCTTCTCATTGGGCTAAAAGTTGTTACACGGTAAATTTATCTGACAAAGAAATTTAAAAGTTTAACTGGATATTAATAAATTGGCCCTTGGAGCGTTTGCAAATCAAGAATGATACGAATTCCATCAGAGCCGAACTCTGGAATAATTTAGGCGCGTACGACTCTAACCGAAATCGAATCGCTGCAGTCGCGTTCGGCGCTGTATTTAGTTTTATCGATGCGACTGATCCTTCTCGACGCAGAAATTCCGCCGGCTCAATCGCAACAAAGCGACGTCCAGCAAAGCTTCACTTTGAACTGCTTTCCTCATAATCAGCAACACAGAGAGCCCCAGTCGTGTGGGACCTACGGCGAAACGACAAACAATCATAGGATCTTCTAGATAGAAGCTACATCTTTCATTGAAAATTTCTAAGTCATGCCTGTCGATAACGAAGGAGCGGCTCTAATCGTTCCCTAACTGGTGACAGTCTCCGGTGAAAGGTTGGGACTTAATCCCATCCCTATAAACAGTTTAGATGCAGTGGCGCACCAGTCAGATGAAGAAAGTATGGGCACTTCGGTACTCCATAATTTCATTAATGATTTAGATTTCGGATGGTGCCGCGTAGAGGAAGTTCACCTTAGAGGGATTAGTGGGAACTTTGCAGTTGGCCAATTGCGGTTTCAAGGCTCAGATTTTAAGGTCCCGTGCTTTACTCTTTTTCAAAATTCCTACAAAATAGTGAGCCTCTTGTATAAATTACAACGGCGAGAGTTCTGGAAGGTTAACATTTCATAAAAACTCATGTTTCTCATAAAGAATAACGCAAAAACTTCTTCATCAGTTCGCTCTCGTTTATCTGGTACAACTTTGTCAACATTCTTCACGCTCATTTTGAAAAATTATATTTATTGCGAAATAATACTTAAAATTAGTTTAAAATTTAAAAACTGGCGCCACTTGAGAAAGTCTCTGCTCTTCCAACAATTACGGAAAACTGGAGACTAAGCCACTTGAGCAGAAATGAACATGTCCACTTGTGACACGTGCAATCTCTGATACCTGCACCTGCTTGTCTCCGAGACTGCTCTCAAGCCCTCATCCATTTGTGAGTCTAGTCTCGAGACTGTTTTGTCTCAAGTGGACACTAGCCTTTACAAGGATAACTCCGGAAGTATCTTTAGTGATGTCAATCAGCTTGACTAACATCTGCTCGATTTGGGTATCCGTCTGATGAAAGATGAAAGAGGTGTGAGGTAAAGCCCCGGTACTCTGGCAGGGAAATAAACTCAAAAGAGAGAGTGCTAAAAAGTTATTAAATATAGTAAATGTTTAATTTTGAAACGACCCGACCTTGCAAAGATATTTTAAACGCATTTTTGGAAAACAATTGAGAAAATGAAGACTTATCATGTTTTTATCAAAAAATGCATTTTAAGTACCGCGATAGTGTCGACCAAAGCTATAGGTCAATTAATTACTATATTAATTAATAATCATCTGTTAAAAAAACGTACAAAAATATTTACATTGCGATAAACGTTTTTCGTTTTTTTTAAGAATTGGAAGTTTCCTATGTTTTCATTTTCTAGTTAATTTTGAGAATATCACTCTGATAGTAGTTTTTGGGGTCAGTTTTTCGAGATAATTTAAAACAGTTCAGCCAATAAGGAAATCGCATTAAAATTTTCTTGTTTTGGAGAAAAGTGTTCAATTTGATTGAGGGGTGCTTAAGTCAATTATATTTTCTTTTCAACCTCTGCTGTGATGCTTTTCTCTTACCGTGATCAGCGAAAGACGGTCCACTTCTAGTTTTTTGGTGGTGGAAATTGAACTAAAGAAAAATTATCTTCTTGATAGTGCGTACTTGACCTACCTTATCCAATTTGAACTTCAAGGCCAACAAATTGGAAATTGTTTATTGTTTTCTTGAAAATTTTGATCAATATGCTTTCGAGTGTTAGTAAAATTTCTATTTTTAAGTTTTGATTTTTGGTTAGTTCGTTAACCTTAATTTTATGTAGCATAAAAGAAAACTAATTTTTATCGTTTGGTGTGACCATAGAGTTTGATTTTTGCCGATAACTTTGTTCAAATAAAGCAGAATGTATATGTATACAAGTTCAATGTTATAACTTGAAAATATTGCAGAAAAACGACGAAAAACGGAACTGTGGAAGTTTTTAATTAAAATTAGTAATTTAAAATTTTATCTTTCTGGAAGTGGAAATTCATTGTTGTATAATAATAGTGTAAACCTCGGTATATTTAATAACTAACTCAAAACATAAATTTTGGGTTAGTTATTTTATAATCCTAACATGAACGTAAACCATAATTTTATTTTATCTTGTTTATTTTGTGCATAAAAATTTCTAACCTATAAAACGGAGTGATATTTTTAAGGACGAATTTTAAAATTTATTAAGTCTGAATTCTTGATTTTATTAGACGTTGTTAATGAATTCTAATTTTAAAAAGACTTTTTGTATATTACACGAATATGCCTTATTAAATTTTTGTCAAGCGATGACATTAATTAAAAAAATTGATTGTAATGAAAAGTTAACGGAATGCTAATAATAATTAAAATTTGTTTACTTACAAAATTAAAATAAACATATACCCTCGATGGGTGAAAGTTTAATGAATTACCGAAACTTTTAAAATATCGATATGGGTAATTTTAATCGTGTTTTGGTGAAATTGTTCTCGCCGGGATGAACTACGGAATGTGTTCGAGGGGAGGTTACGGTGCTGAGAACGGATGCACCGCGAACGTGGCATAAGTCCTCGTTTTGGAAGATTTTATTTCTTATCTTGATTTAGAATTGTAAAATTTGGTGGTTGTATTATTTTTGAGAATTTACATGCGAATTAGAACGAGAATAAAGTAAATCCTGTAATTACGCGATACATTTTATAGATGAAACGGGTCGTCAATAAATTCCCTTCAAACTTTTCTCCCTAGCTTTTATCCTCGGTAATCCACTTTGAATGGAAAGTAAGCAAATAATTTTGAACACGTTGCATTTTTGACCCTTTCTGTTTTCTTTTCGTATATTTCGTTTGACTTAAAGAAGTCGTTTTGGCACAAAGTTTAGAAGAATCAAAGGTGGTTGTTAATAAAATAAATGCAACGTATTAGACTGGAGAATGTGGTGGGATGCGCATCAATATTGGGTAAATAGTAATTTGTGTTGATTGGGATAAATTAGATGCGAATCCGCATTTCTACTTATATACATAAACAAACACTCGTATATCAGCAAACCTACACACAGAAATTATATGGACGTGAATAAATGTACTTGTATAACCACCCTACATAGAGTTAGAGTCTACAAAACGGTGCGATGTTGGCATTTTGCGATATAGTCGCATGCAAAGACTAAATTCAATTTGGGACTGGCCGGCCTGTTTGGATTCCAGGATGGTTGTTTAGTTTGCCGGAACAAAGAAAACAGCCATGTGTTTATTCTGCTTGAAATAGCAAGCCACTCCTAAACCGTGCTCTCTGCGGACGGTGTAAATACCTCGTCGAGTTACTGTCGATACACGAGACGGTAACAACGTCAATTACGAGGTAATAAAAGTAGTTACGGTAAAGTTGCTTTGCTACTTTTAAATGACAATCCAATCGCAAGCACCACCCGGCTTAGGACTCTCAGATAGTGCACGAACGCCCTCTTCTAAGTGAGATGTAATGCTGTTGCCAGATACCGGGACTATTAATGCGTGCACTGGATTCCCGTTATCTAGATAAATGGATACACGAGTTAACTCTCGATTTCGAGGAATATTTATACATCGAGTTCGCAAATAGCCTTCCCGTAGCTGCGCTTTGTACGAACCCCGTATTACTGTGTCTAGCAACCCTCTCCCTCGGAAGATGCCTCCCATATCGAATCCGCCACATTTTTGGTAAACAATGGTCTATTTAATTGCTTTTACAGTCGTCTGCACTCTTTTGCATAAAAACATTCAAAGTTACTATGGCAATTTAAGTAAATCGTTAATACACATAATTATATCGATTAAAAGAAATGTGCATAACTTTAAATTAGGTTTACTTGCATAAACCCTACTTTCAACAACGACGCCCTAACAGAGCAGCTGCGAAAGTTTCCGCATGACCGAACCGAGTGTGTCACTTCTTAATGCTTGGAAAATATATGATCGGAGCATATCGGCTGTATAGTGAGCAAAGCCATCATCGGATACTGAATGACAAGAGATATTTGCCGATAAGAAAAAATTGCTAATATCGATACGGGTTTTATAGGCATCATAGTGTCTGTATTTCTTCGCTTAGTCATCTACACAATTTGTCGAATCTTAAAACGATTTATTATAAAATAAAAGTTATACTTTTAGTTTTTCTTTTTTTTTCCATCGACCGATCTTTGAAAGTACACAGTATCATCCAGGACAACGGACATACTAGTGGTTATTACTAACGAATAGATTATCCGAGTTTCCCTATCCACACCACTCGACTAGGCTTGTTTGTGTTTGGGTTTTAGATCCATCTGTAAAACAAATACTGCTGTCAGTCGACGCTCTTATTGTCTTTTTGTTATAGAAATGAACCGCCGTTGAGAAAGCTGCCATTTTAATTTGCTTCGCCTAAACAAAAGCGTAATTCGTTTATCGCTTCCGAAATTATAAAAAGTCTACCAATCCCTTTTTATTGTTGCTTATTATTTTGACATCAATTAATTTGGTTAAATATTTTGGAGGTTATGTAAATCAATAAGTATTCTTTTCAAAGGTTTTAGAAATGAAGGGAAGCATCGAAAATCCAACACAAATTCGTGCAAAGCGGATTGATGAACGACGTTTATTGACGTTTTCCGGCAGGTATTAATCAGATGAAAATCTCTCGGCTTTTTGTGGGTTGCCGCGTTGGCCTTAACAGCCAACTCTCTTGTTTTATTGGCATACTTTTTCTTTATCTTTTTTCACAGGCTAAACCCTTGTGTTATGGTTGGCGGAGGTAATCTTAAACGCGACGGGTGACGAAGGATGGCAATCAGTGCTAACTGTGCTGACCACCGGCTACTTTTTTGCTGCTACTTCTATTATGGTTTTCTCTGTTTACATTTATAAAGCTTTTTCTTATTTTATACCGATTCGTCTTGGTGGGTAGGAAATACGTATAGTTTTAATTAACGAGGTAATTAGTTAAATTAGGAATATAAATTTATGGGAGGTGGTTTTATTGCTTGTGACAAGAAGTAATAACCGATTTCGGAATTTCCGTGTAGTATGGAACTTGTATGGAAAGAGTGGGTGATAAGTAATTGAAGTGTAACCCCATATAAAGCGTCGCTGTCTCGCTATCCTCGTCGCGTGCGGTTTAATGACGCGAAGCGATGCGAAAACATCGCCCCTTTCTTTGTTGGCCAATGTCTCCTGTTATTTCGGTTAAACATTCCTCATTGCGCTCGCTAGCGCCCGCTCCACGAATACTAAATAAACATAAGTTTTAATTGAAGAATCTCGTTGTATCTCGGAGCGATGTGGACGGCGCTCACCCGCTCCCCAGAGTTATTATTAGATCGCTACAAGCTGATGCAAATACAGATTATGAAGATCGGCCAGATGAAAAATGAGATACAGCATTCGCATTGTCTTATGTTATGACAATGGCGGTTCCCAACGCGACCGAGGCCAAATATTTGTCTTCCACCATAATGCTACTGCCGTACCGCGCTCTGCCGTGCATATTTATCATAACTACTGTTTATATACCTTCACCCTCACATGCCGCACCCGCTGCTTAGTTACGTATGCAGTTGTAAGCACAAAACCGGGCTCCGATAATATTAAAATTTGATTCTCGCACTGCCAACGTCAGTCATTTCGTTGATCAATAAAAACTCGCAAGATAGGTTGATGAATTCTCGTGTGCGGGGTGCAAACGTAACAGTTCGAAGCGGATATGATAATGAGGGGTGGCATGGCGACCGCAGCCGGCCCGTGTCCGCGGAGGGAGATAGGACGAAGGACTGCTGACTTTGCTCGGTTAGAGCCAAATGGATAGCGTTCTCAGCTAATGGCTCAGCGGGTGCCACTTATTCGACTCGGACTAAATTGTTAAGGACGGCAAAAAGCGTCGACCGACCGAGCACCGATGTTCTAAAGAAACGTCAGCGCCCTTTAACCGAAAATAATTTAAATGTCATTTTAGGTGTATTTTAGACTATTTTATCGACTCCTAATTACATTTAAAATTCATCCAACTTCATACATAACAAAGATATAACCCACTACGATTTTACTATTAAGCATTCCCAATACACTTACTTCCTTCCTTTATCTAGACCGATCTCCCTCGTTTCTTTTTCTTTAATTTATTTCGATGGCGTGGCAATTTATATTTTGCACTTTCCTTTTTCCAATAACGATTACAATTACCTATTGGAATAATACCTTATCGATCGATAAAAATAAGTATTTTCCATTTATTTGGGATTTTATATTTGTTTGTGTAGCGTAACTTTGAGATATCAGATTAACGGGTATGGCTGGGAAGAAAAATGAAAAGATTGTATCTGCAGAATTGCTTTTATTTCTTGGTTGACACTCGTGTCGATTATTTGTTAGCCCACTGGCTCGTGAATATTACTACGACGTCTGCCTAGTTCGCATATGTTACCTCGCCGGACCCTTTTTGTGCCCTTCGAAATTGCATATGCTGCAGCTCGAGTATTGGGTCTTGAAAATCTATCGGTTTTTCTAACAAAGTAGTCATAATATGTAATTTACAGTTTTTTTGTTGTATACTATTGGAGATACGTCTACGGATATGCCAGAAAACATCGGTCCCTCCAAACTCAACCCCGAGAAAAGAAAGAAAATTTATGCGGTTTGACAGTATTCAATAACGTTTACAGGTTACGACTTTGGAGCTCCATAGGCAATATTCAATAAAATAAAAAGGAAAGAATACGCCCACCCTGTATGTATAAAATATAAAACGATTTCGTCTTATAGTTCTTTATTGATAGGTGAGGTACTTATTTATGGGCAGGATATATATTTTTTCCGATGCTTTTGCTGAATCTCAGTGTTAACTCGAGTAATCGAAAAGAGATGCTATTTTCAAGTCTTATAAGTTTGTGGAAAATGTCCTTTAGTGGCAGGTGGCTGGCCTGCAATATTTCCAATAACCAATATTCTTCGCAATCCCAAACGACATAAACTTCGTTATTCATTCGATAGATTTGTTATAATACTTTGGCACCGAGCTGTGGGGACCCGATTTTTTAATATTAAGGCCATGATCGATGATGTCTTTTGTTTAGCTTAAACGGACTTTTTGGTTTCTCATATCTTATTATTTAGACGTATTGTGATGAACGACCAAAATTACGTTTCTTGTATCTGTTTGCCCAACGCATCTCTTGTTTGATTTTGCCAACGACAATCCTTCTTCCTTTTGCTCTTGCAAAAGTAAAATTTTGATTTTTGAACTGAAAGCATTATTTTGAGAAAGAAAGATCGTCCTTGGTTATTGTGGAGGGAATATGTATTAGATTTGATACGGGAGTGTCACAACAACCTGCAGGAGGTGGTGGGCCGGAGGTGTTGGTGTTGCGCGAGCGACTCTGTGTGTCCGCCCGCTGCCTCCGTTCGAGAAATACACATACAAACAACACAAACTGCAGCGCAGCGGCGCATCAAAGGCGCGCCGCCCGCCTACGACTCTTCCTAGCTTCTCGGCGACTTCGATGACCCTTTTTGCGCAACACAACTAACTCTTGTTCTTTCTAGCGAAAAAGAAATAATTAATAGGCGCTGTTACCATTTATGTGTTTAGTTGTGTTTAGGTGTTGTGCTGTGAGTGTTCCATCATCAAGTGTTCGAATGAAGTACTGCGAAACGCGTATGTTGACTCCTGTCGCCCAGGTATGACATGACACCTCCGAAGTGCAACCTCTGATTTCATTATACGTTGCAACAATGGAAAGAAGATCTCCTAATTTATCTATGTCGCTTTTAATGACATCAAATGTGTCACTTTACGTCTTCGATTATTTCTTAGACCATATTTAATTTTTTTTCTTCTTTCTCATTTATGTGTGCGTATCCTGATTGCATTTTTCGCGGAATATTTTTTGGTCAAATATTGCTTAATCAAATTAAGTAAACAACACTATTTAGATGGAATAGCTCCGTATCGGTTAGTGCAATGTCGTAATTAGCAAACATTTTTGTTATGGATAACCACGATAAATTTCATTGTATAGTATTTTTATTTACGTTAAGAAATTACATACACGTCATTAGTAGGTCACATAAATATTTTATTATTTGTGTTAAATATGACCAACCTTGGGGAAAGAATTGTATAGGAGAGGGTAGCGTAATCCACAGCTGATTTATCCTAATCTCTAAGGCACCCTTTATAGTAATAATAATAAGCTTTATACTTGGCAGATAGCTTCTTTATTACACTATCAAACTTTTTGATGATCGTGGTTTGTGCTGAATAGTTAAAGAATTGCTCGAGCAATATGTCACATTTAATATGATTTCCTAATTATTACAACTATTTTCACTTTTTCCTACAATATTTGGAACGAAGAAAAAATTCCAACGTGTTTCAAAAATTTTTACAACACAATTTGTTCAATTTACTGACGATGTTTACGTCCCGACGGCTGTTGTATACCGACGCTCCCTACTCGACAGTCGACGCTCAACTGAATCCACGACCCACCCTCACTGTGAATGCTTGACACGGCTGTATACTATACATAGCATCACAACAACACATAAACATCGTTTCAACCCCAATTCCCGTGCGTACTATTGCCACAGACGGGAAGGACAGCGCGTCACTGCAGTCACCTATCAAACTTCCTCCGTACAATCGTCCCCTTATTCTTACATTAAAACTTGTCAATTTTTAATAATCGGCATAATAAATCAACACCAGATTTTAATTAAATCTGTCAGACGAAAAAAAAACGAATACATTGGCCGGAACTCCGTTATAGGTATCTATAAATTTTTAACTACACAGGACAAAAATTAAGTATTAACACTGTAAGTTTAGAAAAAACGGCACTTAACTATTTAGAAACCGTAACAAGAAATCCGTAATAGATAAAATTTTAACTCGCGAAATTTTTACCGCCGCTTTTAATTCTTTCGGATTTTGGCACTTTGCAGTGGTTTCTAACCTTAAATTTCTCAAGAATCTCATTATTTCAGCTTAACGGTTCAAAATTTACATTTTAAGACAATTTAGCACCTGTTTTGAATTAAACGCGCCATTATCAATTACTAAAGAGCTTAGTTTGTCGTTCACAATAAAGCTAATTTTTTATTGCACGTCTCTAACGGATGGTTTATGTAAATTCACATGTACTACCATGTTTGGAAGAAATTCCCGTGGCAGGAATACGCGGAATTCGGCATCAAATTTTAATAAATACAATATGTCACTTGTGTACCGTACCTTTCAGTGATTCAGATACCAAGTTTCTTTTTCATAATTTCATAAAGTATAAACTCTTAACGTAACGTCTTTTTTTTAGGTTAAACGGCCTAGGGACTTTTTTAGTGACATTTAGAGTTAACGTGCCGATTTAATTTTAATCGCAAATTTTGTACTTTTACGGAATTATCAAAGTTGTAACGGGAAAATAAAAACTAATAGGATTTATTAGGAATATAAGTGAACTAAACAAACGTCGTAATTAATCTGGCTAAAAACTACAAGGGTCTAGGTTACTAATAAATGGTCTAAATCCAGTAATCGTAAGGTAATCGAGAGTTATTAATATTTAGCGGGTCGTTGTTTAGCTGCCCGTACGAGGAGTTACAAATGATGGCTGTCGCTGCCAGGCTGGCATAGGGTGCTTCGATAGATTTTACCGGACATTCATAAATTAGAGGCGCTGTTAAGTACACTGCCGGCCTCATAAAGTATGAAATTCGGCAGTCATGGGCCTTATTGAGAGTGGACTGCTGTAAATTATGTCTCTTTCCCCGGCCTCCTTTAAAACTCTACATTTGTCAAGGGATATATACGCGATAAGCATGCTTTATTGTATAATACGGTGTTGTCGTACCAGATCGTTGTATAAATTTATCGCATCGTACCGCACCGCTTCGTTTTAACCACCTTACCTTATTATTGCCAGAGAACTGATTCTTCAGTCTTTTATATTTAAATTGCTAACGGTGGCTCGCCATGTAAATATCCAACTCCTCGCTCATCACAGACACAGATATTTACTCAACTGTATTTTTCTTCGACGAATTATTCGGATGAAGTTTTTTTACTTCAACTTTCTTCTCCTACTTAATTTCATTTTTATTTCACCCTTGTAGTTACAATTGCCGGTTTATGTTACACAGGGAAAAAAGTGACTTTTTAAAATGAGAACTTAATTTAAACCTCCTCGACACCAACATAAATAAAATATTAATTAAAAAAAATTCAAAGTGATGAACAAAGCATATTAATTCCATCTCGCCAAATAATAAATATCGTCACATATATTTTTAAAACCGAATTACTAACATATCGCGCCGTCGAGCACTGGTTAGGCGGTCAATTCATAAAAAATGCCTCAGAAATGACCAACTTGATCCTGTAACGGCTCCTTCATTTTTAATCTAATTTAATTATGCATACCATTCCACCCGTGCAGTTGTGAGGATAAATTAAAACTGACGGAACAACCATTGCAGTTTGAATCTTGAAATGTATGAATCAAAAAAATTGACGTCGGTTTTTAATTCACCCACGTTGAGTTTTTATAGGTATAAATTTTGATGATGGAGCTAAGATTCCAATGGTGGTCTAAAATTTTAAGTTTAACACATGAAATATGATTATTGGATTAATAATCTTACCGAATTTGATAAAGAAAATCTAGGGACTCCTTGACCTACTTTTACCTATGGGCAAAGTTTGGAGAATACCTGGACAAAGCAATGCAAAATTTAGTTATGTATACATCAAGTTTTCAACTAGTTATGAAGTAGACTCCCTGGATTTCTTTTAGCTAAAACAATTTTTGGCTTTAAAGTGAATTTTCATGTATAATTTTTACGGGAAAATTGATGAATTGCAATAAGATTAAATACCTGGACAATGCAGTGCAAAATTTAGTTATAGTATAGGAAGTCACTGTTTTCGTTTTTCAAGCCGTTACGAAGTCGAATCCCCGAATTTTTTTTAGTTAATGCCATTTTTGGCTTCAAAGTGATTTTTCATCTATAATTTTTACGGGAAAATTACGGGCAAGTGATGAATTGCAATAAGATTAAATACCCGGACAAAGTAGTGCAAAATTAAGTTATATATCAAATGACTGTTTTCGGTTTTCAAGTAGTTACGAAGTTGACTCCCCGAATCTTTTTAACTAATACAATTTTTGGACTTCAAATTGATTTTTCATCTGTTATTTTTGCGGGAAAATTGCGGGCAAGTGATGAATAATTGTAATAAGATGAAGTACCTGGACAAAGCAGTGCAAAATTTAGTTATAGTATAGGAAGTCACTGTTTTCGTTTTTCAAGTGGTTACGAAGTCGAATCCCCGAATTTTTTTTAGTTCATGCAATTTTTGGCTTCAAAGTGAATTTTCATCTTCAATAAGATGAAATGCCCGGACAAAGGAGTGCAAAATTTAGTTATACCTATATCAAGTCACTGTTTTCGGTTTTCAAGTGGTTACGAAGTCGACTCCCCGAATCTTTTTAGCTAATACAATTTTGGGGCTTCAAAGTGATTTTCCATCTAAAATTTTTACGGGAAAATTGCGGGCAACTGATGAATTGCAATAAGATGAAATACCTGGACAAAGGAGTTCAAAATTTAGTTATAATAGTATAAGAAGTCACTCTTTTAGTTTTTCAAGCCGTTACGAAGTCGAATCCCTGAATCTTTTTTTAGTTAATGCAATTTTTGGCTTCAAAGTGATTTTTAATTTATAATTTTTACGGGAAAATTACGGGCAAGTGATGAATTTCAACAAGATGAAATGCCGGACAAAGTAGTGCAAAATTTAGTTATAATTATATCAAGTCACTGTTTTCGGTTTTCAAGTGGTTACAAAGTCGACTCCCCGAATTTTTTAAGCTTATACAATTTTGGGGATTGAAAGTGATTTTTCATCTGTAATTTTTACGGGAAAATTGAGGGCAACTGATGAAATGCAATAAGATGAAATACCTTGACAAAGCAGTGCAAAATTTAGTTATTTATCAAGTCACTATTTTCGTTTTTCAAGTAATTACGAAGTCGACTCCCCGAATTATTTTAGCTAATACAATTTTGGGGCTTCAAACTGATTTTTCATTTGTAATTTTTACGGGAAAATTGCGGGAACTGATGAATTACAATAAAATGAAATATCTTGACAAAGCAGTGTAAAGTTTAGTTATACATCAAGTCCTTGTTTTCGTTTTTCAAGCAGTTACGAAATCGACTCCTCCAATTTTTTTAGTTAATGCAAGTTTTGGTTTCAAAGTGATTTTTCATCTATAATTTTTACGAAAAATTACGAGCAACTGATAAATTACATTACGATGAAACACCTCGACAAAGCAGTGCAAAATTTAGTTATACATCCAAGTCACTGTTTCCGTTTTTCAAGCAGTTACGAAATCGACTCCTCGAATTTTTTTTAGTTAATGCAAGTTTTGGTTTCAAAGAGATTTTTCATCTATAATTTTTACGGGAAAATTACGGGCAAGTAATGAATTTCAATAATATGAAATGCCCGGACAAAGTAGAGCAAAATTTAGTTATAGTATATCAAGTCACTGTTTTCGGTTTTCAAGTGGTTACGAAGTCGACTCCCCGAATCTTTTAAGCTTATACAATTTTGGGGATTCAAAGTGATTTTTCATTTGTAATTCTTACGGGAAATTTGCGGGAAACTGATGAATTACAATAAGATGAAATATCTTGACAAAGCAGTGTAAAGTTTAGTTATACATCAAGTCTTTGTTTTCGTTTTTCAAGTAGTTACGAAGTCGATTTCTTCAATTTTTTTGCTAATACAATTTTTGGGCTTTAAAGTGATTTTTCATCTATAATTTTTACGGGAAAATTACGGGCAACTGATGAATTACAATAAGATGAAACACCTGGCCAAATCAGTGCAAAATTTAGTTATACATCAAGTCACTATTTTTGTTTTTCAAGCAGTTACAAAATCGACTCCCCGAATTTTTTTAGCTAATAAAATTTTGGGTTTCAAAGAGATTTTTCATCTATAATTTTTACGGGAAAATTACGGGCAACTGATCAGTTGCAATAAGATGAAATATCTTGACAAAGCAGTGCAAAATTTAGTTGTATATCAAGTAACTGTTTTCATTTTTGAAGCAGTTACGAAGTCGATTCCCCGAATATTTTTAGCTAATACAATTTTTGGCTTCAAGGTGATTTTTGATCTATAATTTTTACGGGAAAATTACGGAAAATTGATGAATTGCAATAAGATGAAATATCTGGATCAATCGGTGGAAAATTTAGTTATACATCAAGTCATTGTTTCCAGTTTTCAAGTAGTTACGAAGTAGACTTCCCGATAGTTTTTATCTAAAAGAATTTTTGACTCCAAAGTGATTTTTCATCTATAACGGGAAAATTACAGGTAACTGATGAATCACAATAAGATTAAACGAAGCTGTATTGCATTATTACTTTTTATTTTCAATTTATTCAATTTTATTTAGCTATTTTCAGTCCCCCTTCAGAAAAATTTTCAGGAAATGTCTTAAAGTGTCTTGATTAAAAATTTTATTGAAGTATCTTAACTTACAGTTAAAATTCAAATATATTTTAAAATTTAGTTAAGTTTCTTTGTGAATTATTGTACAAGTTTTGTTTTATTTCTTTCTCTTTTTTATTGTATTTTAGCTTGGCTTAGAATTTTATAGCTCACCTGCGAAGGTACTTTTTAGGTTAAGTCACAAACTTTTTTATAGTTTTGTATTACTTTCGAAACATTTGAATTAAAATGCCTTGGAGCTAATTTCAGCTTATTAATTATTAGACCAACAATTTTCATCAGAAATCAGATTATTCTCGAGTATTAACCGAAATAAAGCTGTCAAAGTGCTTAAAATTAGTTTAGAATAAAATGTAAAAGCGATATATGAAAAGAAAGTAGTCCCTTTCGGTATAAACAAAAAACATCAATTGTTTCTTAAATTTTGTGCTTTCGAGTTCCTTGTTCTTCACTATTAGAAGTTCGAAATTTGAATTCGCAATTATAGTCCTTAATCCTAGAACAATATTATGCATTTTGGCGAGAGCGTTTTATCAGGACGAAAACTAGAACACATTGTTTTGAACATGGCAGTCTATAGATGTCCGCTTCTACCACAAGCAGAAAACAATGTGTTGTAGTGTTCCCGCTAAAACCTATAGTATAATCCAAGGATTACTCGACTAGCGATCACATCAAAACACCGCTGTGATTACATCTAAATGCGAGTTCGATTATAATTGCGAGAACTACTTATCACACAATTTAGAATCATTTTCGGTTATTTGTTAATTGTTTACACTGCTATGGGAACTAATTATGATTAAAACTAATTCGGGTCGAATGTTATAATTGTATGGTGTTCTGCAACAACCGGTTAAGTCACAATCCTGCCGGTTTTTGGTTAAATTATCGAAAATAAATACCGATTTAGTCAAAAGTGATTTAGATATACGGTCATAGATAACATAAGTAGGCAGGATGTAGGTTAGATCATTTTTTCTTAATTTAGAGTAACTTGCTAAATTTTTAAACAAGTGGGTTAACCGGTTGTTGCAGAATACAGTTCAATTCGAATGCATATTCTTACCGTAATAATTAATACAAGTATAGAAAATGAGAATTATATGTAAATGTGAAGCATGACTTATACAATCGCATATAAAAAGCATATCTGAATTTCTAGAATAACCTAAAAAAATGCACAAAATACTTTTCAGAACTAAAAAGTGTTCTCTTTATTTTTAGATTATTCTAGAAATACAGATATGGCTAATATCAATTTTCACTATATTAGCCACGAATGAATCCATTGATCAGGTTTAGTACAAAACATTGTGCAGTTAAATTTTGTGTTATTTTCATATTGTTATGCTTTTCTTTGTGTTTTTGTGCATTTTGGTTCATATTTTTATGCTAATCAGTCCACACTCTGGTCATAATTAACGGAAATTACTAGGGACGCACCAAGGGTAGTTGTCCACCGAGTCTCATATTGCTGCCCCATACAGGGTGTTGCGCAAGGTGTCTAATAAAAAACCTGTGTGAAGTTAGCAGCCAAAATCTAGCAGCCAATTTACCGGAAACACCTGAAGCATTTGCATTAGATTTTCTCATAAACCGCTGGCGGCACCGGGCTAGAATTTTCAGCATACATCAACATGATGGGTACCATCCACCTACCCTGCATAAATGGCAGGGAGTTCATTGGGTTGAGAGCCATTTTCTCGGTTTTATCGCGTTTCTGTTAACAGTGAGTGCATTTGAATCAGAGTTTCTCATAAACCGCTGCCCGTCCCAGGCTAGGATTTTCAGCATACATCAACATGGGTACCATCCACCTACCCTGCAAAAATGGCAGGAAGTTCATTGGGTTGAGAGCCATTTTCGCGGTTTTACCGAGTTTCTGGTAACCGTGAGCGCATTTGCATCCGATTTTCTCATAAACCGCTTCCCGTCCCAGGCTAGGATTTTCAGCATACATTAACATGGGTACCATCCACCTACCCTGCAAAAATGGCAGGGAGTTCATTGGGTTGAGAGCTATTTTCGCGGTTTTATCGCGTTTCTGTTAACAGTGGGTGCATTTGAATCAGATTTTCTCATAAACCGCTGCCCGTCCCAGGCTAGGATTTTCAGCATACATGAACATGGGTACCATCCACCTACCCTGCAAAAATGGCAAGAAGTTCATTGGGTTGAGAGCCATTTTCGCGGTTTTACCGCGTTTCTGGTAACCGTGAGCGCATTTGAATCCGATTTTCTTATAAACCGCTGCCCATCCCAGGCTAGGATTTTCAGCTTACATCAACATAGGTACCATCCACCTACCCTACAAAAATGGCAGGAAGTTCATTGGGTTGAGAGCCATTTTCGCGGTATTACCGCGTTTCTGGTATCCGTGAGCGCATTTGCATCCGATTTTCTCATACCGCCGCCCGTCCCAGGCTAGGATTTTCAGCATACATCAACATGGGTACCATCCACCTACCCTGCAAAAATGGCAGGAAGTTCATTGGGTTGAGAGCTATTTTCGCGGTTTTATCGCGTTTCTGTTAACAGTGGGTGCATTTGAATCAGATTTTCTCATAAACCGCTGCCCGTCCCAGGCTAGCATTTTCAGCATACATGAACATGGGTACCATCCACCTACCCTGCAAAAATGGCAAGAAGTTCATTGGGTTGAGAGCCATTTTCGCGGTTTTACCGCGTTTCTGGTAACCGTGAGCGCATTTGAATCCGATTTTCTTATAAACCGCTGCCCATCCCAGGCTAGGATTTTCAGCTTACATCAACATAGGTACCATCCACCTACCCTACAAAAATGGCAGGAAGTTCATTGGGTTGAGAGCCATTTTCGCGGTATTACCGTGTTTCTGGTATCCGTGAGCGCATTTGCATCCGATTTTCTCATACCGCCGCCCGTCCCAGGCTAGGATTTTCAGCATACATCAACATGGGTACCATCCACCTACCCTGCAAAAATGGCAGGAAGTTCATTGGGTTGAGAGCCATTTTCGCGGTTTTATCGCGTTTCTGTTAACCGTGAGTGCATTTGAATCCGATTTTCTCATAAACCGCTGCCCGTCCCAGACTAGGATTTTCAGCATACAACAACATGTGTACCATCCACCTACTCTGCTAAAATGGCAGGAAGTTCATTGGGTTGAGAGCCATTTTCGCGGTTTTACCGAGTTTCTGGTAACCGTGAGCGCATTTACATCCGATTTTCTCATAAACCGCTGCCCGTCCCAGGCTAGGATTTTTAGCATACATCAACATGGGTACCATACACCTACCCTGCAAAAATGGCAGGAAGTTCATTGGGTTGAGAGCCATTTTCGCGGTTTCACCGCGTTTATGGTAACCGTGAGCGCATTTGCATCCGATTTTCTCATAAACCGCTGCCCGTCCCCGGCTAGGATTTTCATCATACATCAACATGGGTACCATCCACCTACCCTGCAAAAATGGCAGGAAGTTCATTGGGTTGAGAGCCATTTTCGCGGTTTTACCGAGTTTCTGGTAACCGTGAGCGCATTTACATCCGATTTTCTCATAAACCGCTGCCCGTCCCAGGCTAGGTTTTTCAGCATACATCAACATGGGTACCATCCACCTACCTTGCAAAAATGGCAGGAAGTTCATTGGGTTGAGAGCCATTTTCGCGGTTTTACCGCGTTTATGGTAACCGTGAGCGCATTTGCATCCGACTTTCTCATAAACCGCTGCCCGTCCCCGGCTAGGATTTTCAGCATACATCAACATGGGTACCATCCACCTACCCTGCAAAAATGGCAGGAAGTTCATTGAGTTGAGAGCCATTTTCGCGGTTTTATCGCGTTTCTGTTCACCGTGAGTGTATTTGAATCCGATTTTCTCATAAACCGCTGGCCGTCCCGGGCTAGGATTTACAACATAGATCAACATGGATACCATCCACCTACACTGCGAAAATGGTAGGGATTTCAATACTTAGAAAGTCATTTTCACGGTTTTACCGCATACATCTGTTTAAATATTAGACACTCTGTATGATTATCATCAATCATAAATTTTAAGAAGGAGATTAAGCAGCGCCTGTTTAATTCATTTTTATTACATTTATTACAAATTATTACAAATTATATTACATTTATTATATACGAGTATTGAACTGTATTGCAATGATATTCAAAATTTCAGATTATAAAATTTTATAAAAAATGAAAAGGTCAATTTTAAAAATTTAAAAAAAAGTCAATTTCAATTTCACCTTACAAGAAACTCGGCAAAACCGCGAAAATGGCTCTCAACCCAATGAACTTCCTGCCATTTTTGCAGGGTAGGTGGATGGTACCCATGTTGATTTATGCTGCAAATCCTAGCCTGGGACGCGCAGCAGTTTGTGAGAAAATCGGATTCAAATGCGCTCACGGTTAACAGAAACGCGATAAAACCGTGAAAATGGCTCTCAACCCAATGAACTTCCTGCCATTTTTGCAGGGTAGGTGTATGGTGCCCATGTTGATGTATGCTTAAAATCCTAGCCTGGGACGGGCAGCGGTTTATGAGAAAATCGGATTCAAATGCACTCACGGTTAACAGAAACGCGATAAAACCGCGAAAATGGCTCTCAACCTAATGAACTTCCTGCCATTTATGCAGGGTAGGTGGATGGTACCCATCATGTTGATGTATGCTAAAAATTCTAGCCCGGTGCCGCCAGCGGTTTATGAGAAAATCTAATGCAAATGCTTCGGGTGTTTCCGGTAAATTGGCTGCTAGATTTTGGCTGCTAAGTTCACACAGGTTAATAAAAACGGAGAACTAGATGAAATTTTGTCTTGCTATTTTTCTCCGTGTAAACTCTAAAATTCAGCTGTGTATTTCGGGTAGTTTTGATAAGTCATTTAGTAAGGGATATATTACAAAAGTAAAAGGATTTTTCTAATGTAGGTCACCCATTCAAGTGTAAACCGCATATAACCCAGTTATATGCTATGTATTTTCTAATTTATTTTTTAATCGGGATTTCGCCGCCCCTGACGTCCTGCGCCCTGGTGCTGGGCACCCCTTACATTTTGTATTACATTATTTAAATGAAATTATGTGTATTCAAATTTTGGAAAACTACAAATATATGAGGGGAGATTTGAAAGAAATGGAATTATTGAATTTCGGAACAAATTGCCAAATTGTATTTGATAATGCATCACAATTTTTAAGATGTGTTGTCTGCAAACTATAATCTATAGACAATTTAGTGTATTTTGAAAATTTATGACGGCATAAAATTCATGAATATCGTAAAAATATGATAAAACACGAGACTGAACCCCTTCAATAATGCGTTAATTTAAAAGATGAAAAAAATTAAAATTTCTTGAAAGTAAGCGCACTGGAAAATGACATCGACCCACTCCGCATTTGGTTTTTATTGAAAAAGTAAGAGTCCGCGGTCATAGCCTAACAAATATTTACCACTCTCACCCTTGAATAAAGACTTGCGAAGACGCCGCAATGAATGATAAGACGTTAAAATGCATTACCATGATGTCACATGAAATAAAACCCATATACAGAAGCGCATTATGTGAAAAATATGGAAATAATATTGCTCTAGCAAGCAAAACAGCCCTCTGCATATGAAATATGTGATCAGGGACAAGAAGAGTTTTTTCCCAGTTTTTGCATCAAGTATCGTAGTGAATATCAATGGTTTTAAGTTGGGCGTGAGACTTAATTTTGAACAAAATTAATGACACGGTCAACATATTTAACTTATTAAATAAATCATTTAATCTATTTCAGTCAGTGTTTTTTAACGAAAAATTTATTTTGATTTTCATTAAAAAAACAGTTTTTTTTTCTATTTTTTCAGACAATTTTCAATTGTATGAAGAATAATGTATCTTTTGTAAGACTTGGAGTTGTGTATTGTTGAAGATTCAGATTGAATCATTCTGCGCCATTTTTGTTATTTCATTGTTTTCTTTTGAATCTTTATTGAAAATTACTAATACAAAAAAATTAAGGAAGTGAAATTTTAAGATGTTCTTTCTTATAAATCCTCTCTTGTTTACAATGATTGGTAATTTTTCTGTCTCCAATTTTTATTCAAATATTTATGTCAACTTGAATTTTGCGAGCGCTACATTCAATTTTCGCGAGTTGCTTTTTTTCTTTCAGCGCCAAGATTAAGTTTATATAATTCAGTGTACCGCTAATTGATATTGAATCATTAATATGGGGAAAACAGAATAGCGGACCCTCTTGTTTCTAACAGTGTTTGTAGTATGCGGCGGAGGGTTGGCTTATTATTACAAACAGTTGAATCGCACTCGCAGACAATTCTAAGGAAAGTACTTTGTGTATGTATATATTCCAATAAATACAATGCATTTGAACTAAATAAGCGTTTTACCTAAGCTCATAATAAATTTATTTCATTATTTAACTTTATAAAATAATTTTCAAATTAGGGAGAAATTTTCCTCCTCCAATTTGAAGTTTATTTCGTTATTTCGCCTACTTGACACTTTTTTATGTATTATAATTTTCAAATTAACCTGTAAGATGGAACGAAATTGGATATAAATGCGTAATCCATCAAGTTAACTTGAGCAAATTTAAAGTACTATATATCTGTGAAAGTGTACAGGTATTATGACCGGGCCATTGCTCAAAGACACATAGCTTCCGAGGTCCTAATGCGGCCGTTCGCAGCCGTTCCACGCTCGGGAAATCAATCACATTTATCACATGCACGACTGGCTTCAGACTTTACAACCGAAACATGCACCTTCCATTCTTCTTATTCTATGGATGTAAGAATATGAATGGAATGGAGACACTTTTTTTAAAATAATATCATCCTATCTAACATGGGAGGGTTGACATATATTTCTGATATTTATCATTTTATTATTATTATATTTTTATGTTTCCTTTTTTTTATAGCAGGCAGCTTCCTTGGAGAAGGTGCTAAAAGAACAACAACAACAATTAGAACTTGAACGAGTTTGGGATCAAGAACGAGAAGTAAAGGGTAATGGCAGTACAAGTCCTAATTCAGAACACAGGGTACAACAGGAACACTCTCCCCCACCTGCATCTGATGCACAAAAAACACACAACGCATCCGTGCCTGTTTCACAGGTATGTCTAAATTAAATTGTAAATATTATGGACGATTCAACTATAGTGCTTAAAAAGCTTACAGCACAATCTCACTGCCGCCTGGTCCTTTCCCCAACTTAATTTTAATTAATTTAATTATGAACTAGATGTATAAAACCTGGCCACGTGAATTACCTTTGTCGTATGATAAAATTATTATAATACTCAAAATTTAACCAATAAGTCAGACTTCCAAAGCAGAAACTTTTATTTCGAATATTAATTTATGCTTAATGGACAGAACAGGCCATTACTTGCTGCTTTTATAAAGTTATAATAGCAGAGAGATAAAAGCAGTATGGTTTAATCCAAAATTAATCCATCATTAACATTCTTCAACCTTCAATCAAGTTGATAAGCCAACATCCACCGTCGCGCACGGTGGAATTAAAAAGAGAAATTTAGTTATGATGGTCATAGCAATTGCCCAAATAGGGGACCTACTACAGTTTAACATGATTTCCAAACATAATTCCATCTTCCAGATATCACCTCAGTAGTTTGATATTGCCTTCCGCAATAAAGTTCTTACTTCGGGTGAGATGCAATGATTTTTTTACATTTTATAGTCAGGAAAATATATCTTGTCAAAACTAGACCGGAAGAGTTGTGAGGAACGAATAAAAGAGTTTTAAAAACTATGTTTTCATGATGATAAGTTCATTTGTTTTTATTTGTCCTTTCAAATATCCGCCATTACACTGTTAATGGGATTGATAGTATGAAAAGTATCTTTATGAAACTCGTCGACTTCCAGCCCTCGCTTGCGGTTCGTTCTAGAACCTGTCGACTCGATAATTCCATCGCGGCATAAAAGACAATCACACGATGATACGAGCAAACAGAGGAACATAGCAATAAACAATCACATATCATTCAACGTTTTGTGTTCCTCTCCTTCGATAATATCGTTACTGTTAACGGTTATCGTCGCTTCAACATAATTTTATACCTTAAGGGTGGAATTCACGAAACTACATTTACAATATTAATTACAATAACTCGATAAAATGTATAACCGTGGCTACGCTGGTATTCACGAATCTGTAAATAGACGGTCATAGCTTTGGCAGTTAAGTGCGTCTACTGCTAATGCGAAACGCTCGGTTCAAACCCGGGCGAGGTAAGAACTTTGTTCTGACCGTCTCTCCTCGGCAGGCAATGACGAACCACCGAGGTAATCTGCTAAGAAAGTCTATCTCGAAATGAAGTGTATTACACTTCCCGTGGTTCGGAGTCCGCGTTAAACAAGTAGGTCCTCTATGCATGTGAAAATAATTCGAACGCACATCACATGCATAGAAAGAGATGGATCACCAAACCCTCATTAGGGTAAAAGTACCGAGAAGGAAGGAATCTGCAATAAGCAATAATAAGTGCGTTTATTGCTTATATCATACGAGGCTCGCTTCTGGACGAAGTAAGAGCTTTATTCTGATCGTATTATTTCGGAAGACTATGTAAAACCACCGAGATGTAATCTCATGAAAAAAGATGTAATTTGCCCAGAAAACCTTCTCTAAATGTAATGTATAACACTATCTGTGGTTCCAATCCTACTTTAAACAGTAGGTCCCCTAGGAGTGTAATTAACACGCCTACAACACAAAAACAGAAGGGAAGATCGTCGATATCAATGAGACATGAGACAAGTCAGTTGAGAGAAGAAGAAATAGTCGTATTATTCAGTCTTCTTCCTTTTGGGCTATCAACTAGACCGAAGCCAAAACGATTGACTAGGGAAAAAATTTAATGGGGTGGTTTCCCATTGCCTTCCCGATAGCCCACATTTCTATATTGGGTTTGACTAGACGCGACTAGGTATAAAACCGTGTTTTCCCGCTCGCTGGCATACCAGTGTAGGTTTTACGTTACACTGTTGGTTTATTCATTAATCACAGTAAATACACTATAAATTAAAAAATAAAAAAAAGCGCGATAAGTGCTGTTTACCGCTAAAGGATAACGATTAAAGGCCGAGATGAAGTCGAGGTCTCTATTTATCCACGAGCGGTAAAAATCACTTAACGCCCGAGTTACTTATATTAGTTTTTGCACGATCGATTGGGCGTTTTCGTAGCGCGGTTGTTTTTTACAATATTTTTCAAAACAGCATACCAAACGTATTTTGTTTAATTATGAGTAAAAAGTAAAAAGAGTAAAAAGAGTAAAAAAGACGAGCGGAGGGAGTCCTACGATGCGGACGAGCCATAAAACGTACTTTTACTTCGAATTAAACATACTGAGTATTTTTTCAACGTCTAAAGTCGGTAAAACATTTAATACAATATTTGAAAAATACTAAATTTATAAGTTAGTTACTTTTACTGCCGGTTACAGGCGGCAGTAAATGTTGATTTACTTTGCCACCAGTGACTTAAAAGTGACACTTTCATTATGAGCGTATACAGTTAGACAATGTCATGCTTTACTAACGTGTGAAGAAAAAGTATTTTAAAAATGATAAACTTTTTATTTAGTAATTAAAAACCAAAAAAGTGAGATTGATTACAAATTAAATAACTGCTATTGCGATGAATGACTAAATATATTTTGTTAACCGACCTAGGACAGTAAATAATTTTTTCTCCAGACCTACAGTAACTTGTCTCCTATGATATGATTCATTGTAACAAAAGTAGGCTATTTTGGTACTAGCAATCTGTAATGTACATTTACTCCCGCAATTATATTACCTACATATGTTATTGCAGGCCTGGAGAAAAAATAGCATACGTCATGTGCAGGGAAATACTTTTTTCCTTGTCCTTGATCTGCGGTCGTGTTCGGAGTATCTCTCGCTTATTCACTAAAATGCTATTTTCTCATGATTCTAAGTAAGTAACTATTAATCGTGAGCGGTGAACATAACTTACCAGTCTGAACACGTAGTGGATAAACGCACAAAAACGTCCGCGCGTGCAAATAATAAATAGTTATTCGTTATTAATTTACAAGTATCCGGTTCGGCTTCGGGCAAAGTAAGAACTGCCTTCCGACTTCTGCAGGCTCCCATAGGAAGGTGATGGCAAACCACCGAGTTGTAATCTGCCAGTGTAAAATGAAATTTGTTGCAGTTCCCGTGGTTTGGAGTCCACGTTGAATTGTAGGTCCCCTATGTGTCTGATAACACTGTTCACACGCACACCACAAACTGCGGAGAGCAAAATTATTAATACAGGATAAAATCCTAAAATTATGTGGAAGCTGAAAGATATATAATTGCCCAACCGTTTCCTGTTGAATTTTACGAGAGACATCAACATTTTTTAATAGTGATTATTCAACTCGTGCAGTGTATCAGCCAATGAAAACGCTTCATTTAACGACTGTCTCTGGGGGTGACAATTGACCCGAATAGCGCGAAGCTTCACAAACACCGGTCACCGTTCGATAACAGCCCTTGGGCATGTGATGTCACAATTACACATCGAAACTTCTTCAAAATTTGTAAAATATTGTCGCTTTAAAGCAACACCATAGAGTTCTATCATCTTTGGTTTACATAATTTTGCAATTTTTGTAATTGCACACATGCGGTGACAGAGCCCAAGGGCTGTTTCGAACGATGACAGGTTGTTGGGTATATTCGTCCGTTTCGTAGAACCTATCACCTCTAATACACATAGTGGCAATGAAGCGCTATTATTGGCTAATACACTGCACGAGTTGAATAATCGCTAAACTGACTTCCGATTGCGATAAATATTCGTTCATCGTTTTCAGGCACACATTTTAAAAACAATTTCACGAGGACGAAGCCCGAGGAATCGGACCTCGCGTGATGATCGAAATTTTTCTCAGCCCTAGGTCTGTTCCATACGATAACTGAAGAGGAACTATTTTTGCGTCAAATTGCGTTCTTCAATACTAGAATTACCACGATTATTACATCTTATCATTTCTTGTCGTGATTTTGTAATCGTCGATTGCAAAATTACGGGTTTCTCGTATATACAGCTATTCTTCTTCAAGTGCGGTGCCTGATTCTGACACTTCATCTCTAGAGAGGCTGTACTAGGCAGATTACACCTCAGTGGTTTGCCATTGCCTTGCGAGAGGAGACGGTTAGAATAAAGTTTTTACTGAGCTCTGAGTCGAACCAGGTATTCAGCATTAGCAGCAACGCACTTAACCGCTTACGCTGACGACCTTCTGTACAGCTATAGTTCTCGTTTTCCTTTCAGTCAGAACTTGAAATATATTTTTGGACAAAAAACGCATAGCCTCCTATGAGAAGTAATATTATTCAGATTTAAAATTTATTTTTATAAAAATTATGTATCATTTCGTAAATAAACAAATAATTATTTGTAAAAAGTAGGTAGCTCAGAATAGATCTTTTGTTTCTGATCATTTTCACCTGGATACACTTTTGTGCTAAAATAATCAGGAAAGCATTAAATTGCGTATGTCATTTTACGTGTTAAATCCCTATGTATTACTGGATAGTTCTTCTTCTTCTTCAAGTGCCGTATCCGCTCAGCGAACGTTGGCTATCAACTTGACCGAAGCCAAGATGACTGACTAGGGAAAGAAATGTAGTGAGGTGGTTTCCCGTTGCCTTCCACAACAGCCCGCAGATTTAAGGCTAGTGTCCACTTGAGACAAAACAGTCTCGAGACTACTGTCGAGACTAGACTCACAAATGAATAAGGGCTTGAGAGCAGTCTCGGAGACAAGCAGGCGCAAGTATCAGAGACTGGACGTGTCACAAGTGGGCATGTTCATTTCTGCTCTCGTGACTTAGTCTCCAGTTTTCCGTAATTGTTGAAAGAGCTGAGACTCTCTCAAGTGACGCAAATTTTTAAGTTTTAAAATTTTAAACTAATTTTAATCATGAACAGCAATTGCATCACGCAATTTTGTATCTTGCTTGACAATCTGGTGTTTTACCAAATTTAAAAACTTCTAAATTGTTTTTTTAATTCCAAGTTATTAAAAGTCAGGCATTATTACTTCAACCATTTTTCAACTTCTTAGTTGCTTTGTATACCTGAAATTTATCAAAAATCTACTGCGGCGATGTTTATAGAAACATGATCAAAGTCTTATAGATAGAAACTATACTGCCCTACTTAGAAAGAACAGCGTATGTACAAAATAACGATTTCGAGATATTTCAGTGCATTGGAAAGAGGAGAAAAATTAGTTAAGAAAATGCATTTAACTCAAAATAGTAAAAAAATTCACATACGGTGTTTTTCCTTAGTAGGGCAGTATAGTCCAGGCTACGAAGCTTACAAAATAGCCCGCGCTTGAATTAAATTTTGGTAAGCTGGTAGACATGTATTTGAATATCCGAATGAACCCCGAAAACTCCCCTAAAATCCGTTGTCGGCTCCCCCCCTTTCCACTAACAAGGTTTTTCTCCTATAACTCATTTTTACGGAAAAATCTCATTAGACCAAAAGTGAAGGGTAGAAAATTCTCTATAAAATAGAATTTTTCAAAAGTTTCCTCGTCCAGATAAAGCAATCGGAAAAATCGTGCGAGTTGCCATAAAAGCCAGGTAAACGAATAAAATTTTGTTTACATCGTCATCAGAAATAATGTTTAGAGAATTTTATGCTCTCAAATTGTGGTCTAATGATAATTTTCCCAAAAATTGAATTAGCGAGTTGTAGGCGAAAAACCACGTTGGAGAAAATAAAATCTTCAATTGGGGAGAAGCCGACAGAGATTTTAGGGAACTATTGGGAGATTCATTCATATAATTACTTGTCTACTTGTATCAATTTTTTGAATTTGTGAATAAGAAGGCATTATGAAATATTTATTCCAATAATGAAACTTCATTGCAAAACTGGTTTTTTATACAAATAAAAAACATATTTGGGGTTGGAAAGCTCTATAAGAAAACGGAAAGCAAGGCGCCTTTGTTATAGGGGGGCCGCTTCAAATTTTTCCAAATTAAAAAATTTAGACACTTTTCAAATAATAGAAAACTTCGAATGTCTACCGCTTTTACAACTTTGTAACTGATTTATTGTTAATTCTGTGTGGTATTATTATTTTATCATTCCATCAGAGCATTTTATTAGATATTTTATATTTAAATTATAAAATTTTACATCTAGACGTAAATATAGATTTTTAATACATAAATGCCGCCCTGTAGTTTTTGAAACACGAGTGGCTATTTATAGTAATTTTGACTGCGCACCCTAATTTGTCCTCTCGAACGTTATTTCTTTCTAAAATTTAAATACTTGAACTCAAGTTGAATCGTCCCAAAAATATGAAGTTTTAATTGGTTAACTATTTCAGACACAAGCAGCGACTGGGTCTCAGATGATGATTTCGCCCGTTCCGGGCCTTCATCATATGCAGCAACTCTTACAGCAACATGTACTTAGTCCATCACAATTACAAACCCTCATGAAACAACATTCGTTACTCCAACAGCATCATCAGGTAGTAAAAGCGAATTATGGGTTAATCCAAACTGACGTTTGACTTTTTCAGCAAAAACAATTAGTTGAATTTGGAAAGAAACAAATAGAACAAACTATGCAACAATTGCAAGAACAACTTCAGTTAAATTTGATTCAACAAACCCAAATATTACAAAGCGGAGATAAGAAGAAAGCGTCGTCATCTTCACTGCAACAGTTAGCGTTACAACAACAACAATTAATTCAACAGTTGCAAATTGTTCAAAGACAATACGTCGTTCATCAGGGTATGGGAATTCAACCAATGATGTTAGTTCAAGGAGCAGGTAGGAGCGAATCAAGAGACGATTTTCTACTTTCAACTGAAGGACTGTTTATTTTTTTAAATAATTGTATTTTACAATTTTCACATTTAAGAAGTCATTACTTGATAATAGAAATAGCAATTATTATAAGAACAATTAAAGTTTTGTTTTTTTAATTAAAAAATCATGCATGAATTTTATGTTGAATTATATAAAATTGATATTATAAAGTAAAAAAGTAGTAGTCATTATTTACTGAAAAATGAAAAGAATCGAGAAGCTTCATTAAAACGAAGGTGGATCGTATGTGTATGATCGAAGAGTGGAAACGGTCGACGTGTTCCAGCGAGGTATGTATTTCCTCATTCCCGCCTGTCCATTTACCCTCGTTTAGTAATCGAACCTTTAAATTGGGCAATGCCACTTGAAATAATTAATTACCGGCATTGATGAAGGTTTCTTTAGTAATTGTCGACCGCCAAAATGAATTTACCGGAATCGAAACGAAAACCAAAGCGCACCGCTGCTTCACGTGTGGTTAAAACTATTGGCACTTGCCCGTTTCTCTCTCTTCCCTTTTTTCCTTACCCTCCTCTTGCTGGAACCCGACGATCACCACCGCCTTCGGTTTTAAACGCACGTGAAGCTGTCGAAATCGCGTTTATACTCTAAAGTAAATTTAAACCGACATTTATTGAACAGGACTGACCTCGCGGGACGTCATGAGTCCGTGGAAAGAACCATCGAACGGAACCGACCAACAACTTCACTCCACAAATAACAAATGCAATGTACCGGATGTCAACGGTAAGTTATGTCTTTTATTTATTTTTTATCGAAATATTCATTTATTAATTAAACGAGTTAAATAGTTTTTATTTCAACAAAAGCTTTCAGCATTGTGCACTGCTATCATCAGATATTTATTAATAAAGAAGTACATGGAAATGAGTATACCGACTAAACGTATCGTCATTTTACACAATCTAGAACTAAAAAGCGTAAGACTGATCGTGAGTTAAGGAATAACCTAATTTGTGAATCCGTCAAAGTAGGAAAAACTTAACTCCAATACGTTAAATTAATAGGCTGTATATAGTGCTTAAACCGTCGATGTCGGTTTTTCTGTTTATTGCATTCTTTTCCTTTTTGATGCATAAAGAAGGCGATCCTTATAATTTTTAACCGATTGAATTATTTTCGGGTTTTGAAAATCGTTTTCGACTTAGCAATGGCAGTGCTTTCGGGTTTATTGCATCTAATTGTTGAGATATGCCCACTCATTCTTTTGTGCAGATATTGATTAGTTTGACCGGCATACACAAGGTTACAGTTATTACATCGAACTTTGTATACTGAAGCTTACCTGTTTTCTTGAGTTATTGGATCTATCAATTTAGTGTCGAGTTGTCAAATGTTATTGGAACATTTGAACGTCATATTAATGTTGTCCAGTTTCAAAGTTCTCTTGACCTCTTCACTTAATCCTTGAACATGGGCATAACCGTCAAATTAGCAGGCGATCTTATATTAGATGATGTGTCGTCATTATAAAGTTCTTTTATAATTTTCTTTATTGGTGATTTAATCTAGTTCCTTTTACGATGTTAAGAGTTCATTTCTAAGAACATCCTGATCCCCATTAACTGGGGGGTATTTCATACCCCCAGACCTTCCGGTCAATGCAGCCACCAACTTTTTAGTCTTGAAGGCTGCACACGAACGTTTTTGAATTGCAAACTTAAAATTGCTAAATTTTATAATCTCATAGTCGGCAGCAATCTTCAGTTTTATAAATTGGAAAAATTAATATTTTTGAACGTCTACCTTTGACAGCGCTTCTTCAATGTGTCTTTCCGTAATTGCAAGGAAAGCCGACGTAGTTATTAGATATTTGTATGATACACGACTGCACCCAGTACTCGAGGCACTGTTTTCTGACGGCATCTCCTGTCTGCCTGTAACTCCAAATTAGGCTGACGATTCGTTTCATTAGTCCGGCCTGTAGGGCATAGCCTAGACAATCTCGAATCGGTGCGGCGTTAAAACAATACTTCTACGTCATGGTAGAAATGCAATGAATAAATAATTGAAAAAGAACGATATTATAGTGAAGATATAACCAGCAGCGAGCCATTTAGAACGTAATTGCTTCGGTTGTGCGGCCTGCAGGCCTAACTGGAGCGGGAACTGACGAATTAATTTAGCGTTATTGACCCACAGTAGCTTAATAAAATGTAACTTTCGGTATTACTTAAATAAGCTTGCAACAGAGCACCAGTGTTACAACGAACAGAGTTGTTTATTTAGATTGAAGGGGAGGGGGTCAAAACAATTTAATTTTGCCAATCTATTACCTGAGACGGGGTTGTTTAACTAACCTGCTTATCAGTAGACTCTTGGTTTGCAATAATGGTGTGGGGGGAGGGGCTAAAATAATATTTCCTTTTCTAGTAAAATGTTTTTAATCTGTGCCACCGTTTATGGTTCAAGCGACTCCTGATTGTCTAATATTCGGATTCGTAACTACCGAGATTCGAGCGAATATTTTTTATTCTGTGTTGCTATTCCATTTTGGGCGAGCAGCGCCCCGTCGTCCTCTCTGCACCATCCGCCACTGCCCGTTTCCATGTACTTGTTTATTAATAAACATCTGATGATTGCAGTATACACTGCTGAAAACTTATGTTAAAATAAAAAAATATTTTACTCGTTTAATTAACTATTTTATTTTTCAAGTTTAATTTATTATTAATTCTCAATAGTTAAAATATTAAATATTAACAGCCTTATGCATAGTCGTACTTTAGTGGCTACTAGTTAGTAGCCACTATAATAATATGTAGGTATCCATGGTTTTTTTAAATTAAAAAGTTAGTACTGTCATTTTAGTAAATTATACTAATTCTGACGTTTACTATTATTTATTTGGTAATTTAATTATTCATTTGGATATAAAACTAAATGATCCAATCGAAAGAGATTTTTCTTCCGCATCGAAAGATACCTAAAGCTCAATATTTTGCTCTTTAATTATAATCTAAAATGCAAAAATAAAATCAACAATTTTAAAAAAAATATTATGTGCCTTGGAATAGGTACATACCTACTCTTAAAATGTCTAATTAGTAGCTACTAAAAGTTAGTGGCCACTAGTATACGACTATGCATAAGGCTGTAAATATTTATTATTTATATTAATGAATCTTCTTCGTGCATATTTTATGCATAATGCGTACATAAGTTTTTCATAATTAAGTAAAATTCAATAGAGCAATTGACATCTTATACATAACTTATACTAAAAAGTCATACCATATAGCCCATGCATACAAAATCTCTTAAATTTACGTTAATTGATCTAACGTGTTTAAAGACCTGGGTATTATTCGACCCCAAATTAAGCTTGGGTCAGCACATCAATATTACTACCTCGAAGGCTTTAAAAACTTTAGGTTTCGTATCTCTTAGCTGTCAAGATTTAAAAAATTTCGCCATCATTAAAATCATCTATTTTCATAATATAATAAGGAATATATTGGAGTACAGATCTCTCTTTCATTTAATCGTAGACCATCCAGTGACGGAAGTTGGATTTATATTTTAATCGTCGACGTTGATGATATTACTCACGCTCATCTAGGCCAGAATCCAAGAGATAAATTATAAGGAGGCAAGAGAGATACACTCAGAAACGCGCAGAATTTCATACAGAACCCTGTAAATTTATTTTGATCTGCTGTTGGATTTTTTTTTCTATTATAATTGGGATTCTTCTTCAGTTTTATTGTCATTCATTCCTGAACGTTCTGTTCTAGGTACATTTTACCCCCCCCCCTCCCCATCGCTACTTATTGAACATCGCGAATTCGGCGAAACGACACAGCCCCATCGCAATCTTTTTAATAAAATTGATGTCAATTATTTGAGATTCATTCCCATTGTTTGAGGTTCAAATGTTTCTAATCTAATCCAATTGTTTTGGATAATTTTGGAAGGGGCTGTAGAAATTCTATTTCCCTCATAGTGATTTCTTAATAAAATTAATATTAATCGGTTTAACCTCATGGTTACAAAAGTTAGAACGTTTTAAAGATTTAACTCTGCTCCAATCAAGTAGCGTGCAGAATTTTAGCGTTGCTGATTATCATTAAATTAGTTTATATCGTTAATATAAAAAGACGACGGTCATGGCCTAATAGTTAGCGCGATCAACTGCTAACGTAGAGCTCCCCGGTTCGACTCCGGGTACAGTCTAAAAATTTCTTGACCGTCTTCCGTGCTTTCGGAGGCACGTAAAGCCGTCGCGTCGGTCCCCCTGTGTTATGATTTGCTATCATAACAATAAAAAAGCAAGGTGAAGGCACACGGAGACTTCTTAATAAAAGTAGAAGAGAACAAGAATATAAAAAAGTAATCATCATGGATAAAAATAATTTGCTATAATCAGCAGCAGTGGCTTGGTGTGATTGCTGGTCTAGTTACAGAGCGGATATTCCGAGCTTCATCTGTTGAAGTTAGGTTCCGAACGACTGAATGTTGTCCATTTGAGATCACTTACGCTCTCGGGACAATTGCGCAGAATCGATAGTCTCGTGATCAGCAAAATTTTGTGTCGACTTGAGAGTTAATTCACAGTCCGATCTCCGAGACTGCTCTCAAGTTCTTATCCATTTGTGAGTCTAGTTTCGATACTGTTTTGTCTCAAGTTGACACTAGCCTTAACGTGAGCTCCAAACCACGTTGGAAGTCGAATACGCAATTGAAAAAGGTTACTAGGAAAATTACACCTCGATGATTTGCTATTACCTTCCGAGGTAAGACCGTCGGAATAATGCTGACTTGTTGACATATAATTTCTTTTTCATATATTCCCAAAAGGAGCTGGGATATTAAAGAAGAATCCGCACTTAGCCAGCATGGTAGGGTATAGTCTGACCGTTCCCTTTAATAAAGCAGAAGCTTAAATTTCAATGTTGACTAGAGATGTTTGAAAAATTACACACGTGCTGATGATGATGACAATATTCCCAAAGGTAGAAGTCTGGCTCGGTCAAATCTGATGAACGAAACGACAAAGTCAAGTCTGAATTTTTCGATATTATTCTCTCTATAAACTGTCCATTAATGCTCGGGCTGTATGAGCAATTGCTCCATATTGTTGAAACCATGCTGTTGTCGTACTAGGCATAGCTAATGCTGTATCTTATCAAGTAAAATAGTAATCTAACGTTTCCCATTGTATTCTGACTCCTCCGATACCTTTAAACTTACATTAATATGTAAATTTTTGTTGATGGTATTTACAGATTTTAGGGACAGTTATTTTTTTTGTGTTTTAAAACTGTTAGGTTGCGAGGCCACAACTTGAATCCTGCATTATACCATTAGTGAAAGTTAGGTTAGATCAGGGTTGATATGATAGGTCAAGATCACGTTATTGACCTTGACTCAGCGTCAAGTGTAATTTTTTAATTCAACTAATCTAGAAAGTAGTAAGGTAAGATAGATACACATAGACACTTTTAGTGTGGATAAATCACTTTTAATTGCTATCGGTTCCATTGGATCAGTCTGCTCTATCGTTGGCTAGCTACCAAACTAAATATAGCTACCAGAGGGCGCCAGTTACCGCTAGTGCATTCAAATGAAAATTAATAGTAAATGAAAATAATTCAAGTTAATAAGCTAAGCGACCACTATAAAATTTTATTATTTGATAAACTTTCAGCAATAATTTTTTGCCTTCTTCAGATATTTTTAATTTTTCAATAAATAGATGGAAGTGGTATTCAGATTTAATAGATAGCGGAAATAACCTACGCGGATATGTTACGTGTCACTTACTTGTCGAGTAGTGAATAATTAGTGAATATTATTAGACAAGTGTGGTAAAGTGGATTTAGCAAACTACCGTCCGATTTTTAGTAAGAAATTTTGTTCACTACTAATTAAGTAAATTAACAATAAAAATAAAAACGCTATGCTTCATAGCTGAACTTTCCATTCCTTACCTCAACCTAACGAATCAGAGGCCCCTGTAATGATTGGGGCTCTAAGCGGAACTTTAAATCTGCATTTCAGGCAATTTTTTGGATAGGCGTAAATCGGTCCTCTGCTGGAGACAGTTCCCGGCGAAAAATTGAGGCGCAGGTCTCAATCCGGTAACTAATTTAGATGTAATGGCGCACCAGTCACGATGAGGGACGTGTGGCAAGCCCGGCTCAAAGGGATGAGCAGAGACGTAGCCCAAGGTGATTTCTTTCAGGGGGTGCCAATCTATACTCTTCTTCATTTCATAAATCTTTTAACTATCCGTTAAATTTAACTAACCAATATATAACGTTTCTTAATACTAACAAGCCAATGGTAATCATCTGTTAACTTTTATGGCTTGTGAAAGGTTTTATGAATCCTTAACTGCTTGTTCCGGTCTGGGATAGGTAGATGCGTATTCTCCAAAAGGCTGGTTTTCTTTCGTGATTTCAGCAATAGTCGACGTTGTTATTAGATATTTGTGTAGACCCAGGACCGCGCCCATTGATCAGTACCCAGGCGATTGCCTTGGTTGTGCAGTCTAGAGGTCTAAATAGAGGGAGGGTAGCTGAATAAAATAGTAACTTTAAGTACTTCTTCGGAACATTCCGTGTAAGTGCGGTATAACATTATAACGAACGCATTTGTTCCTTCCGATTTGGGGGGGTATTAAAACAATTGAATTTCCCGAATTTATTACCTGCGAGCGGAGTTGTTTAACTATCTTGCTCATCGGTGGAGAGTCGTGGTTTAAAACAATGAGGGGGGGGGGTGACTAAAATTACATTTTACCTTTTTAGTAAAACGTTTTAAATATGTGCCACATTTATAGTCCAAGCGATGTCGAATTATCCAATATTCTGCGGCGGCGCATTAAAAAATATTATTTTTTTTAAATCATTCTTGGCAAAACCTTCCAATCAAAAAAATATATAAGCAAGAAATAAACCTAAAATATTAAAACACAAAAATAATATACAGCCAAGGACAAATTTAAACGACTCCATATGTGAAACTAAAAATATATTTATCGAAGCTTGAACAAAATTTGTTTCAACTGATATCAATGACAACCTCCAGGTGTTATCGGAGTATAAGCTGCGAGCTGACTGATAAATGCAATCTGTGGAGTAACCAACCAAAGATTCAACAAAAAAATGGTATAATATAGGAAAAGATCCACCATTCTTTGTTACAACAGGTGTTGGTAAACGCCTCCAGAGGTTGTCGGAGTATAAGTGGCTGAGCTGATTGTCGAATGCAACATGTGGAGCAATTAACGATAGATTCTAATTACTTACCAAATTAAACGAATAAAATCGTTCAAAAGTAGTCGTTCCAAAAAGAAAACAACCGGAATTTTCCTCACAAATCTCATCCACACTTCGCAAAACTCAAAACCCATCTCCAAAATCACATTCAAAGGCCAACCCAAAACTGACCTCGCGCCCGTTCACACAGCTGCCAACCTCGAACCAATTCCCCGGTTCGATTGACTAATCCTAGATGGCGTGGGTGGTACCAATTAAAAATTAATTATGACGAATAAAAATTCGTTACACACTTTCTGTGCATGTTATATCAAGTTATATATTTTCTGTCGATGTATATCAGGTTACATTTGCGTATTTGGAGTAGGTATTAACTTATACGGTCACTTTGTAATTAACCATATCGATTTCCTAAGTTTGACTAGGGTAACGAGTATATCCAGATATTTGGAATTATTGTCAACAATTATTGTAATAATGCAGTTTGTTGTTCTTTTTTATTTCGGATTTGACTCTGTCCTGGAGAAAAATCTGCTTACGTGGTTCGCACAAAAACAATTCTTTACGTAATTTGCATACTAGCGGAACTCGCCTTCGGCTCTTTCCGGCCACTTGCTTGCTCATTCCGTAAAGTATCTGTTTCTTACCTGTAAATAGCAATAAACTAAACTTAGGATGTAGACTAAGGACGAATTGATGTTGACACTGCATTCGGATATTCAAAGTTAAGTAACAAATCGCGAAATTATTTGCTTAGCTTGTTAATTTTAAAATTTATCTGTTATTATGCAGTCTCTGAAAAATTTTAGGATTGGATTAAAATTAAAACTTATCTTCGCAGTGCATTTAAAATGAGTTGATTTGTTTATGTATCACTTGAGTTCTCTCGAGATTAAGCGAAACAATAGAAAGAGAAAAAAAGAAATTAATTTTAATCGGTTTTTTCTCGTTAGGCGAGACATGGTTTCATTAAAAGTTTATTAAGTTTGCAATAAAATACTGAACGATAATTTGAATTGCTTGAAAGTTAACCAAGATCATGTATACTGGGCTATAAAAGAAAATGAAACGATAACATAAAATTGGTATAAATAAGTTTGTAAAGTATTTTTGATGTAAAAATAATGCACTACTTGTCGGCTTGGCAATAAAAACAATCAAAATTACTTATTTATCCATTGACTAACAAACAGTTTGTTGCAGCCTAGTTGAACCGTTAAAAACGAATTTTCCAGGTTTGAAATTTCTTATGTAACGCATGGTGTTTATTTATTTTCGGCAACCATTGAACTAAAAACAAAAAATATTTATCTTTACTTAGAGACTATACGAGGGTGTATTATTGAAGTGTATTTGCAGGAATAATGGGTGGAATAACGTCAAACCGTATTAGTAGAGAAGAACTAAATTTAGAAGAAAAATTAGAAGACGAACGGAGTTCGGCCGATAAAGTTCAGCATCTATATGGACACGGTGTATGTAAATGGCCTGGTTGTGAAGTAATATGTGAAGATTTTCAATCTTTCATTAAGTAAGTTAACTGAATATGGGACAACTTTGGCATTTTATTCAGAGTAAAACAAGGGGGAAATAATAAAGCCATGTTGAGAGATTAACATTTAAATCTTGCGACGGTGTGATCAAACGCCTTGCATATTAATTAAACATGGCGTAATTAGAGTTTTTAAACCGCTATGCCGCTGTTAATTTATTCCAGGTCGTTTTTCTTTTACCGAGAAGATGACAAAATATTATAATTTGACAGTTTGCTCCGACCCTTCCTTTTACATATTAATCGCAACCTCATGAAGATTAAATAATCGATTTTAAGAAAAATAACAAAATAATCACAAATTTACACTGCTTTTACCGTACATAAATTTACTTTTATTTTATAGGCACATAAATACAGAACATACGCTGGATGATCGATCGACAGCACAAGCACGTGTTCAGATGCAAGTAGTTTCTCAATTAGAATTACAATTGCAAAAAGAACGCGATAGGTTACAAGCAATGATGCACCATCTGCATATGTCCAAACAATTAGGTTCTCCGGAACCCTTAAAAGAAAGTCCATCGCCTAATAAAATAACTGTTAACGCAGTTGTACCTCAACCTACCGTATCCATGGGTGCATTTGTATCAACCGTTCGTTCCCCCGTTCTTCAACCCACGACACCAAATGCTCCTGGTCCCATTAGACGTAGAATTAGTGACAAATCCACTTTGTCATTAGCTGGAGGTAAGTCATTTTAATTTATTATATACAGGGTCTCGATAAAATACACTGAAACATTTTGGCAGTCTTGGACTGTAAAGGTAGGTCATAGAATACAGTATTCAAAGCCCTTGAAGCTGTTGGTAGAAACAAACAGAACTCTCTGAAACCTTTTGGTATTTGCACATTCCTCAAATAAGATTGCGGAAACGTAAGGAATATCAAAATTATGGTGATTTACATGAAACGAATCTTACGCCTCGTACATACTAGCGAGCAAAACTGCATACCGACCGCTTTCGCAAGCTTTTTGGTGAGCTTTTCGGCGAACTGCGCAAAGTTATGCGTATTTCAGTATCTTCTGCTTCTTCTGACCTGTAAACCGTTCCTTGAACGAATTAATACCTTGGGGACACTCCCAGATATTCGCGACCCCCTTAATTTCTTTTGTGGTTCCAAAACTTTAAATCCTCCAAGGAGCTTAGATTGTTTTTTATGCAAGGGGAGGGGGAAACCTTCATAGGCACCACCCCATTAGGGGTGGTAGTGTGAGATTCATCGTACTCACTAAAACCCCCTCCCCGACGACAGCGGGATTTACCTTCTCGGTATCACTTCCACAGCCGTCAGCGATCTTGGTTGCTGCATCAGGGATGCAGACTCTGAATGACCCCCCGGCTTGCGCACGAAAGTTTGTGTCCGGGAGGCCAGGCACTGTCGCTTTCAATCTTTCGCGGATTGTCTGTGTATCAAGTGACCCGGTCGCACCACGCACTGTGTTTTTAAAATGTCTCACCGGGTCACTTAGTGGCTTTGTGGTCGCTGGCGTACGTGCCAGTCCACTTGTCTTTGGTGGAGGCCGGCACTATTATGGATATGATCTCCCCCCTGGATTAGCACGAGTGTTTGTGTCCAAAGGGGTCGTCGCACTATCGTCGCACCGAACACTCGTCCACCTTGTCGAAGGTTCGTCACTTCGTGACTCGACCCGCCGCGCACTAAGTCTGTGGTGGACGTTCTGAGGCACTTGATGACGACGTTCTTGGGAACTTCTGTTTTATCGTCTTCTTGTTGGTGCTTGGTAGCCTGACTGTAGGGCGAGGCAATCATGTTGTCCGGTCTCAGGGCTTCGCCCATCCGGAGCGAAGTCATCACTCTCTCCCTCTGCTCCGCCGTGTCTTCGTCCCCGCAGTACCGGCAGGCCGGTGACTCCGTCAACCGGAACCTGTGCAGATAGAACTGGAAGCAGCCGTGGGCGGTGAGAGCTTGGGTAAGGTGGAAGTTCACCTCCACGTGCTTCCTCTCTACCCGGGGACGAAGGTCCGGAATGAGCGTTGTAGTCCAGGCGGTGCTTCCGCCGGAGGACCAGCTCGTCTGCCAATCGTCGAGCGTCCACTGCCTGATGGTGGGGTCCGGTCCCGCACGTGCGTCTGCTCTCTCTCGAGCCAGGAGCTCTATTGGAGGCGAGGAGCTTAGATTGGTTTTTCCAATAACCCGATAAATCGATACAAATCGTGGCCACGAAATTAAGTTGGCGTAATTACATATGTAAATTACGTTAAACAACTACCATTCGAATTCTCATGTGAAATGACCACTGTAATTACTTAACAACGTTTCGTTTACGTTTACCCTCAAGTTGAAATTAGCAATTCTTTTGAAAGTTTCAACCGTTCACTACAAATCGACACTTCCAGAACACTGCGTGATTAATTAATCAATTTCGGATATTATTATTTAACAAAATTCACGTATCTGCGTATTTATGCGACAATTTTAACCAACGGAGGGAGTATCGAAACTATTAACGATTCCTTTTCATCCGCCGAAGCAATAAAGAATGTTTGATTGACAAACTTTTTACCAGTGACCCGGTTTGAAGATAGATCGTAAGTAAGTGTTGTTACTTCTTCGGACAACTGAAGCTAACTAACTGACGCTAGATTTGGACCTCGAAAGAATGGTGATAATGCATTTCGCTGTTTTTTTCACATACCCTTGACAGGTGCAACGGAAACTTGCAGGCGTTAAGGAGAGGAGTAAAATTTAATGAAGATTTGAAAAACGATAGCTTTCTACCATTAATCTTTTATTAGTTTCTCCACGTACCCATTCATGCAAGATTCCATTTTTATTACTGTTTAAGTTAAAAGAGTTTACTGTTTTTAATTTTTTGAACATTTTTCCAGTGGGTTTTTATGTAATGTTAAATTTCGTTAATGTTAAACACCCAAAATTGAAATTATAATATGTACTATATGAAATAATGAAGATTTTAATTTTTAGAAAAAGGAGAAGGGGGGTGGTAAAATTTAATGAAAGTTTAAAAACGATAGCTTTCTACAATTTATTATTTTCTGATTAATTAGTTTCTCGTTTCATTCGGTTCATTCAAGTTCACATTTCCAGTACTGTTTACGTTAAATGAATGATTTACTGTTTTCATTTTTTTCGTGAAAATTTTCTCCCTTTGAAGTTTTTTTTAAAAATTGTGTTTTATTTATTAAATCTCCTAATTCAATGCCTGACGAGAGAGAATCTAAATAAGTTCGATTCAATTATAGAAAGTTTTTCCTTTCAAATTTTCATGAAATTTTACCCCTTCATTTCTTGAATTTTTCATTTTATGGCTTTTACATTTTACTCAATTTTGTATAAACTTTTAAACTTACAGTTCAAGTTAATCAATTTTAATGTTTCAAATTATTTTGTAGTATTTTACAACAGATATAATTTAACCTCATGTAATTTGGAAAGGGGAAGAATTTAGATGTTCTTAGCTACTACCAATAACACCAAAAAAATTCTAAGCACTTGGGGGTTGTTTTTAGGAAAGAATGAAAAGTAAATTGTATTTAAAAATTTTGAAAATTTGACAATACCTATACTAATATTAAACCTGAGAATACATGAAAAATAGTATAAAAATTCTAAGCACTAGCGGGTTGTTTTAGGGGAGGATGAGGGATGAAAAATAAATATTATCTGAAAACCTGGAAGCTTTACAAATATATTAATATTAAACCTAAATTTTGGAGAATACTCCAAAAATGGAAAAAAAATTATAAGCACTAGGAAATAATTTTTATGGAGAGATGAAAAATGCATTTGTTTAAAAATTCAATAAATCAGTAAAAAAACGAATACACCTGAAATATATAAAACGTAGTAAAGCGGGGGTTAATAAATTTTAGGAAGGGATTAAAAGTACGTAGACTAAAATTTAGTAAGTAGATTAAAATTTTGTAACTGTAAATAAACCAATTTCAATCCTGTAAATTGATGAAAAATAGTAAAAAAACTTATTCTTAAGCAGGTCTACAGGTTATCATTAGGGTGGGACGAAAAAATGCACTTTTCGCCCCCCCCCCCCACCAATGCGAATTGTTTAATGAAATTAGTGTCAAACGTTTGAGTTTCGTTTGAGCTCCAATAAACTTCCATAAAAATCGTTTGCACCACACGCATTCGAAAGTTATTTGCGAAAACTTTGGAGGGCTGTAGAAACAACATAAGCGAATTTTTTTTATAAAATTGGTGTCGATCAATAGAAAATCGTTTGAAATCCAATGATCTCAAAGATTTTTAATAAATAATCCATTTTTTAGAACAATTTTGGGAGGGCCTGTAGAAATATGCTTTTTTAAGATGAGACTTTTTTAATAAAATAAATAGCAATCGATCGAGAATCGTTTGAGCCATTTTCGTGCATTTTTTTAGGCTTGCATTTTTTTAGGCTTACATTTTTTATACTATTTTTGATGTATTTGTAGATTTAATTTTAGTATATATTTACAAAGTTTTAAATTTTTTAAACAGAGTTTAATTTTCATCCCTCCCTAAACGCAACCCCATGGTGCCTAGAATTTTTGTACCATTTTTGGTGTATTCGTAGGTTTAGTTAGTATTAGTATATTTACAAAGTTTCAAAATATTTAAACAAAATTTAATTTTCATACCCCATAGGTAAATTTTACTTTTTAGATATGGGCACCGGGGGAAGGGAAACTTTTTTCTCTTGCGGGGACAGCGGACGTATTAAATATTAGTAATAAATAGTTGAGAGACGGGTTCAATAAAAGATAATAAGAAATATAGAACTATAAGAGAAGACGTTTCGGGTTTAGTAACCCATTTTCTGAAAATGAACATTTACAGAAAATGTGAAAAATTACCAAAATATTAAAATTACAGGTAAAATAACAAAATTAGAGAAGATATTGATCACTTTAATAACATACCAAAATATTTAAACCTTGTCACAAAGAGGGAAACTGAGGGAAAAATTAGTAAAATGAAATAATGGAATAAAATTTGAAAAAGTTTTCGCCCTTTATTTAATTGTAGTTTCTCTCAAAATTTAATTTGCAATCTTGAAGAAAGGACCAAAACCCCATATTATCCATTTTTGAAAGGTTCTAAGTAAAACTTTCCGTATTATGGGGATTAGGTCACGTCATCTCTGATTGATCAACTGATTGGTTATTTTTGTCAGGCCCAGCTCAAGAGGGTGGCCAGAGGGGGCTCCAGTTAAAGAGCTTTTTATCAGGGGCTCCAAACTATACTCTTATAACTTAAAAAATTACGTTACTGCAAGGGTAACTTGAAAGGCACAAAACAGTAGAAGTGAGTGAATCTTATGTAAAACAGGATACTGAAACATTTCTTGTAATGATCGCAGTAAAAAAAGATATGTTTTGTTACATTTTTAAATAATAGAACGGCCTTAATGTAAATAAATATATAATACATCATATATTATTAAATTTATCATTGTGTAATGCACGCTTTATTCGTATATCTTTTAGTTGCCATCTTTAAAATGTTCAAGTAGGCCTTTAGGCCGCACAACCATATTAATTATACTTTAGAAGGTCCGAAGGTTTCGGCCGCCGTGTTCTTAATAATGGGGTCGAATTGGAAAGGTATCCCCTTTATCTCCCCGTCCCCCCCAAAATCTAATCTTTAACGTGAAAAACCTAAAAATATACTAACTGTTTTACTCAACATCAAACTATTATTTATTTATGAGTTATATAAATTTCCGTGACTTCACTCACAAAGGCTGCAAAAATGGTAGAAATTCGAAAAAATTCAAATACATTCAAAGTCGCGGATAAGAACTAAAAAGGCAAAATCTGTGAAAAACTAAAAAAAAATAATAGTCGGTTAATGGGAAAGCAACAATTTCCACCTATACATTTTCCAATAAAATTTTCGCAGTAAAAATATTTTTCGTGTTTTTCTTTAATAAGAAAATAATGCTGATTCTTTGGCATGCTTTCATAAAAAATTTGTACCGAAAAAATTCATGGCTAGTCATGCCCCATAAAAAATATTCTTGAGGTGGGCTCAAAATATTCTTGAATGCATTTTAATCCTTTTTAAATATTTTCAACCATAACCAAAATTTAGTCATATCGTGCATTTCAAGCTGCCACATCAAAATTTTCTTAGAAATGAAAAATTTTTAATTCGTAATATTTGATTTCTCCACGCGGCAACGCGAGTACTTCGGAACCGTGTGACGGATTTCGATTCGACCGGTGCTGATCGACAGCCAAATGTCCAAAATTGCATAATTTTTCGAAACTTGGAAATTTTACCATGGAAATACGTAAAGCATCAAATTGTAAGAATAAATTAATAATGCGATGATTTAATTAGTTAAATATTTGATGGGGAAAAAATCGAGAAACGTTTTCAACAATTTACTAAATTTGGAAAATAAAATATTTTTCTTCGTCGAGGGGACAAATATAAATGGAAAATGTTCAATAAAATTTTCGCGAAAAACTTCGTTTGCGACAAAAATCAACATTTTCGCATATTTACAATTTTGTCCAAAACCCCTTCGATTTCGATTTGAAATTTTACGCCAATCGTCATATTATATTAAATTAAACGCCATTAAAAACTGTGTCCAAAGCTTCGATAGGTTGTTCAAAATTGAAGGGCCTAGTGGAAAAAGTAAAGTCACTTTTTTTTCAATTTGTTGATTTTTATACTAATTTGTAGAGAATAAATGCCGCAATGTGGAAAATGTGCTAAACTACAAATTGACAGAAAAGTGACTTAACTACTTTTTCCACTAGGCCCTTTAATTATCGATGGTTTTCTCGAGAGGAACGAATTAAGGCGAAATTTTGGATGTCTGTAGTGACTTTATTTACCGACAAATTTTTAACTTTTAAGATGCAACGAAATCATATCGCGAAGATCTAAAATAGCTGTTATATAACTTTCCTCTTTGAATTTTCAACATTAAAGGCGTAAAATTGAATTTAAGTTTTAAATTAAAAAAAAAATTGAATTCTAAAAAGTTATAAATTGACGACGAAAATGGACGCGCCAACGGTTTTTGATAATTATAACTAGAAAACTAGTCGAAAAATTTTTGCAAAACTCAATAATTTTTTGAAAATTGCAAAAATTTGTACAGTTTTACATGGTTTCCAATTTACTTGCGTTTAAACTTTATCAAAAATCGTTAAATACAATTATAATCGTCACGATGATATAAAATCGGGTACAAATGTAAACATGAAACTTCACCAAACATCCACATTGGTTTTTCCGAAAAATAATTTGGAGCCTAGAATCACTAGAATTGAATGGGGAAAGTTCTACAGTATATTTTATTTATAATTCTTAGAAGAATAGTATATTATTCTCCGAGGCTCGTTAGGACCTTACCGTCAAGATTGAAATTGTCACGAGGCGCTTGCGCCGAGTGACGTAATTTCATCCGAGACGGTAAAAAGCCCTAACGAGCCGAGGAAAATAAGATATTTTATCGCAATCTCGATCAGTAAGAACCAAAATACAATAAATAAACAAATTTGGAGGAAGTATAATTAAAAACAGACATAATTAAAATATTGCAACTATTTATAAAAAATATGATGCAAAAATAACTTTCTGAAGACCAGCAAAAAAGGCGTAACAATGTAAGCAAACACTATACAATGTAAAGAAAATACATTATACGGAGAAAACGCTACTAAGAAAAGTAGCGTAATCAGTTATCTAATGCATACCAAACGATAAGCGCGGCACATCCTTGTTAAGCCGTAAGGTCGTTGAAAAAATAACTTTTTCATTAATTGTAACAATGTTACGTTTACCTTTAATAACAAATAAAACATCGCCAATATTTATAGCTAACCCCATATGTAATTAATGTTTAAAGAAAATTCAAAACAAAATATTGGAGCGTAGCCATAAATAAATATGTAGTTCATTTATGCGTTCTATTTTTATCTTTAAAATTGCAGAATAAGACCAGGAAATTTAAGCATATAAAAACGAAGGATCTATTTACGAATAATGCAAGATGATTACAATACAAAATACTTTCGCTTTTAAATAACCAGTTAGTTGACTAAGCAGAAGTTATTGAAATTAATTAAAGATATATTGATCACGTTAATTCAAAAGCAAATATAAATAAAAATTGCAAAGTGAACATTAAAATCTCCCTAGAGGAGTTAATGAGCTCTAGAAAAAAATTCTTTATAGCAACAGATAGCCGGAAAGGAACACCTGCTTACGCATAGTCTGTACAGCGCGTTATCTGCTCACTTACGGATCGAGTTGCGATAAAATTATTTTATTCTAATTTTTCAATTTCTGGGAATTTATAATTTGATTTTGGGTAAAAATTTGTACCTGTGTGTTTGCTATAAAAAATTTTTCAGCTAATATAATATTTCAAAACCGGATTTATATGCATTTTTTTAGTTTACTGGTTTTATTCTTTTTTAGTTTGTAACTTCTGATATAATTTAAAATGAAATATATGAATGCATATAAATCCTGCTTCTACGTGATGTAGTTATTATTATAAATTTGCATTATCTCGGAAACGGTGCATTTTATCGAAGTAAAGCAAAGAATAAAAAATATTTTGTGTGAAATCTCTTACAACATTACGCTTTCATATTTGAGGAATTAGGGCGGTTAGAAAAGTTATAAATACAGTAGAACTTCGATATAACGAATTTAAATTAAACCAAGTGATGATTCATAAAAACTTACATCTATTTTTTATAAATTTGCCATGTCAAAAAAGATATGGTATGGCTGTTTCTCTAAAGATATTTCGATTTACCAATATTACCACCTTAATAACTTAAGCAGGTTGCCTAAATTTTTAAAATGCACTTTCTACCAGAAATTTTTGGGCATTTATTTTCATCATACCAATTTAGCGTCTAAAATTATCACTGTATTTTAGAGAGACCCTATATAAAATTTACCTTGATGCCATTCGGGTATATGCAATTACCTCGAAGCCAATCACTGGGTATTGTATTTTGATAATACGTCTTTTGTCGTTCAGTTAAAATTTATATGATGTTTTTATTTTGATTTTTTTGATTACGCTGCTGAAACAGGACTGCCATATATGTTGGAAAGGGCAGGATTAGACGTACAACAAGGTAGTTTTAGACATAATAAGGTTCCAGGTTTTATAACATCTTAATATTTAAAAAAATTTTTACTTATAGAAATACAAAGAAATAGAGAGTTTTATAAAAATGCTGATGTACGACCTCCTTTCACATACGCTTCTTTAATACGACAGGTATTTTATTTTTATATTCTTGTTTATCAATCGTTATTTTTTGTTTTACTATTTTTAGTCAATAATTGAATCTCCAGATAAACAACTTACACTAAACGAAATATACAACTGGTTTCAAAATACCTTTTGCTACTTTAGAAGAAACGCCGCGACTTGGAAGGTATTACTATCTTTTTATGTTTATTCTTACCAATTTAAAATTTTCTTGAAAATAGGCTATAAAAAAGAAGCCGAGGTTATCTCAATAAAACACGTATTAAAAAAACTAAAAATTTACTAAATTAGTGATAAAATAAAAACTTGTAAAAAGGGGAAATCAGTTTAACCTGTACAAGCTGTAAATTTTTAGTTATTTTAATTTTGCACTAAATTATTAGTATTTTCAAACGGTGTCCGAATTTTTGTCTCCACTATCAAAGTAATATGGACGTCCCCTTCTGTTTTAAAAGAAAATCTAGGGTAGAAAAAACTCGGAGAACACTTACACAATTCGGGCACTATGCTAGGGAATAACTCGAGTACATATTTTACATTGCAAAAAAAAAATTAACATAAATTTGATATTACGTCACGAATATTAAATATCTATTCTGGATTTTAAAATGATTTGTTCCAGTGACAACTAAAAGTTTTAATCATCATATAGGTTTGTCCGGCGACTTTTGGAGTGAATCTTCAAATTTACCTGTTATTTTATATATTTGTGTTGCTTAATGCTAAGTGTATTCAAATTGAATTTGCATGATGTGTAATATCAGTATGAATTGGTGCTCAATGTTTTTAATTATTAATTCATTTTTTATGGTATTTAATAATTGTCATGTTAATGGAACATCCAATAATGCACTTACTCATACTGATTATTTGGCGGTATTATCTGTTGTTAGAACGCAGTGCGACACAATCTGTCTCTTCACAAATGTTTCATGCGTGTGGAAAACGTTAAAGGAGCAGTTTGGACCGTGGACGAAGTGGAGTTCTACAAGAGACGACCGCAACGTTGTTCGTCAGGTCCTTTAGCACAGCCAGTCGTCGGGTACGTCAACGAGGCCCAACATTTTGTCTTTTCCATTTGTATATTTTGTGTGTTTTGTGATTTTAAATCTTTTCCTAATCTTTTTTATATAATCTTTTCACATATTTATTAAATTTATATATATAAATACTTTTATTATTAACGCTATGTGGCTTGTGTGGGGCGAGCTTTGAGGTTGTATGAGTGAGTGAGTATATGTGAGGGCCGGTTCAGTATAACGCAGCATGCCGAGTCGCAGGCTTGGGCGACTAACAACTGCAGGAGTCCAGAAGGTACACTCCATACCAGGTTTTGCCAATGATTAACCTTAACCTCACTTGATTGTGATATTTCTCTTTCTTGGATCTGGGTGTGTAGAATGCGATACGCACCAATCTGTCACTCCACAAGTGTTTTGTACGATACGAAGACGACTTTGGGTCATTCTGGATGGTGGACGATGCCGAATTCGTGAAGCGCCGCCACTTGTCGCGTGGTAGGCCGCGGAAATATGACCCAACCCCATCACCCACTCCATCACCCCATTGCGCACAGTAAGCACTACTCTAAAATGCGCAGCGGTATTATGCAGTGCCATTACCGTGGGCTGTTGGCTGGTTCTGTCTGCTGCTACTGCTGCTGCTAATTCTAAAATTGCTGTCGCTGTTGCTTGTCGCATTCTACCCCTTTATTTTTAATTTATGCGGCGCCTCTGTCGAAAGTTTCTTTCCAAGCCTTCTAATTTCTTGGAAATACATTCGACAGCTTGGTCAAATTTTTTTTTAATTTTCAGTAGTAATAAAATTGCACGTCAAAATTACTTTTGCTTGTTAATTAATAAATGTTTATAATTATTTCATTACTTTGTAATAAAAAAAAATTAGGTTACAATTACATGTACATAATTGGCTTTTGTTGCATGTTAAATATAGAATTTTAAGTTTAAACTTTCCCAATTATCATGAATAATTTCAATTTTTATAATAAATAAAGTAATGTTAACATTGCCGTCAAAGCAATCCAAATTTTATTCAAAAATAATAATTTACCAATGGGGAGCTTATGTGTAAATGCAACATAACCTCAACCCAGGATGTTTTGATCGCGAACAGATTTTTTTTTATTTTACAAATCATCTCAAATTTCGATTTTTAATTTGAAAAAAGTTAACACGAAAAGCTATTTTGTTTAACCATTAGGTATAGTAGATTTTTCCTATCCAAAATCCTTAGGTGCCGCTGCTCCTGCATGTCGCTACTTAAATATAGGCTGCAAAGCTCTGTTCAATCGCGATAATTGTAGTTCAAAAAAATAATTGAAATGGAAGAGCCGGCTTATAGAACGCCCAAATAGCGAATAATATTTTTACCAGCTTCCATTGAAGGTGTTAAAAATATTACGGTTAAGCGTAAATGCATTTTGATAAGATGAATGAATGTGATAAATGATCTGCTGTTCTACCGGAGAAATAGAGAGATAACAGTAAAATAAGGTAAATTAGTTAACCAATAAAAGTCAAGTAACTGGGGTAATTTTTTAATCTTTAGCATGCCTGATGAATTTATTTATCATTCCGAGTCGAAATAATTCCTGGTTGAACTTTTTTTCTTTTTTTTTTAAATTTATTTAAATGTACTCCACGGTTAGTCAGTCAGTCAGTCACTTTGGTTCTAACTTCGTAGTGGTAAGGTAATTTTCAAACAGGAATTATCAGGAATAGCACTTTTTATATACTTTTTACTTCTTTTTAAATATCTTTTTAACTAATTGCTCTCGCTCATTACTTGTCCACCATAAATTTTACGAATATCTATGAGATTTTTGAAAATTATTAATTCATTCGAACTAATAACTTCAATATATTAACCAGATATTCGTAAAAAAGGAATATGTGGTTTAAATGCTTCAAAAGTACGTAAGTGTGGTAAGTCTTTTTTGACCTCTGCTTGTTTTAGATTAACGTTTTCTCGCCTTACTTCTTTGGTGTATTGTAATAAATGTTTTGCTTTTTTACCCGAATAAAATACTTATGACTTTTTACCTGTGCAGGAGTGGAGCTTCAAAGAGTCCAATATTAAATCACAGTCCGACAATCTATAGTGACCATATATCAGCCAGTATGCAGGTACTTGTACGTTTTGATTGATTGAATATTTTTATTAATTGTGTTCCAATTTTGACATCGACTTCGCAGGCGTCCATTTTAGAAGACAACATGCAATTTTTATCAGCTGCCGCAAATTCATGTAATCGTGATTCTCATCTTAGAGATAGTTCGAAATCTCCACCTCAAGATCCTACCAGGTAGGTTCAGTTTTTAAAGCTTTTGGTATTTGGGAACTACGTTGGCCAAATTAGTCCAATTTTATTCATCTTCTGTAATTAAAAACTTTTGAAATTTATAGGCTCTAATTGGGTTACATCAATTTTTTATAACCATTTTTGTATGGCTTACCCTGAGATGCTTATAAATTTCCTGTGTTTTTCTTCATTTGTTTTTCAATTTCCTATTTTCAGCTGTTGCACTTCTGAGAGGGAAACTAATACAGTCATTGGTTTCTGACAGTGAAGCTGCGCCTTACGACAAATATCATAATTTTATAGAGTTCAGATTACCATGGGTTGGTTTATCGAGCTTGCACTGTTTTTGATTTCTGATTTTTTGGCGGTAGCAGTTTCACTCCCGGTTGCGAAACAAATGAATTTAATTACGTGTTTAAATAATTATGCAATTATGAATTAAAACTCAGTGGAATTAATTTTTTTGATAACAAAATAGTAGGTACTTAAAATGCACTTTTATAGATTCAAAATTTTGCCAAAATGTCAGCTGAAAAGGTTAGAAAAATTCTAAAAATAATGAAAATTTAATAGAAACTATGCAAATTACGAATGAGAATTTTACATGTTTCGACATTTTAGATTATACTCAGCCCAACATAATCAATAAATGGAAATAAAAATTAAACAATTGAATACTAAAAATACGTAAAAATTAAATCTAATAAAATCCTACATTTTTCAAATTTTTGTTTGCATTATTAAATAATTAAATTATTTTAATATTTCAGCTGTTATTTGTAAAAATGTTCCATAATATAAGGTAGTATGTACTATATTTTTATTGTACAGAGTGTCACAACCTCATGTGATCTCATAGGCATCTTACTTTTTAACAAAATATTTGCATAAAAACCATGGAAAACGTAATACGTACTGCAAAAACAAATTAATGAAATACGAAAACGTTAAATAAAGACCGCTAACTGAACTAAGGTAATATTACCCATGTATTTCTTCTTCTTTCAAACTATTTTGGTTCATTTCTGAATGGATTTCTTCGAGATTTTTCCACTTCGTGCGCTCTTCTCTTCCATTCACGTGTTCTTTAATATCTCCTCCCTACCTCATTTGGGGTTTTCCTCTAGATCTTCCATCAGCGCCAATTTTGGGATGGCCAGATAATCTCTCAGGCAAGCTGAAATTTAGCAGACATTTATATTTTAGCGTCCAAATAAACCCTCCTACAATCCGCCATCGACTTCATCCCCAATTAAAGATTTTAGCTCCTCCAACGTGGTTTTCTGCCTGTAACTCGCTTAATTTCATTTTAAGGGAAAATCAACATCAGACCAAAATTGAAGATCACAAAATTTCCTACAAATTAAATTTTCCAAAATTCACTTCATAATATGATAAAGATGCCTTGTAAGAAAATTTCATTGGAAATACGAATTATTCAAAAACTTTGTTCTAATTTCAATTTTGTAAAATAAAATGCATTTGGCCATTCTGGAATTGATTTTCATTTTTTTTTCTTCAATTTTGATTTGATGAGAATATTCCGAAAATATTTAATTCAGCGAATTATGGGCAGAAAACCCACGCTAATGGGCGGAGAAGAGACGACAGGGGATTTTAGAGAAATTTTGGGGGGTTCATTTTGGGACACTCAAATGCACATACCTGTAAAATTTCGTTTTCCCGGATTTCTTGCAAGCTTTTGCCGATTTTAGGCTTCCTTATCTAGACTTTGTAAATAAAAAGTGAAATAACCCCTGCAATTATTAAAAACTCGATCACTGAAATAAAATAAACTCGCCATCAAACTTTTCAGTTCAAATTTATTTAAAAGTAAAAACACTTTCCCTTACCTATGAAAATTAAGACGTGAAACATGCATTTCTTTCTTATATTTTTTTCACACCTTTTGATTATGCTAACATCACATTATAACGGCACGTTAGCGTTAGAGGGTCACCTATCCAAGTACTAAACATGCCCCACAATGCTCAACTGCGGTGTTCTGATATGAATCGATATTTACAATGTTTGTGCCAGAACTGTCCACCTTATTTGGACAAACTCAAGGTAATTGCTCACTTATAGTGGTTAAAATTGATCAGATGTAAGGTAGGGTGGTCGACAGTGGATCACCAATTTTTCAAACCCATATATCTTGGAAAATAATACATGAAGTTTGTTGAAATTTTGGGTAGAGTAACATGGACTATAATCTTATCGAAATATTCTAATTTAAACTAAGTTGTATTACAAGCAAACTATGAAAAAAATATTTAATTTTAAGTGCATAATGATTCAGTATTGACCAGGGGTGGTCCACATATTGGATCGGCCTACGGTTAACAGTGGATCAGCCACCACGATTATTGCACATATTTTAAAATGGAAAAACTAACAGATTTTCAACCTAAAAATATAGAAAAACAATATATTTTCGAAAAAAATATTATAGAGAAACAGAAAAAATACATTTTCGAGATGAAAATATAGGAAAATAAAAAAATCAGCACATTTTCAATAGAGAAAGATCAACTGAGAACTTATAATAAGACCGTCGCCTAGCTGTACCGCTAATTATTGGATTCGGAAGGATATGAATCTTACATCCTGTTCTTTGACCATGTTTTGGTTAACCATGTAGCACTGATCCATTGCAGACCAACCCACCATTTAATTTTCATAACGTGGTTTTGACAAAACAAAATGAGTAAAACCTCTTATTCAAGTGTCCTCACGTGCGTTAATTATTTCTTAAAACAATGAAAACATCCAGAACTCTATCATAGAAGATCTGATCAAATTACACAAAAAGTTCAACTTACCTGATAATAACAAATGGAGGCTTTAAACCACAAATGTAACTGGTGAACATGCGACCATCAACGGAACCGCTCAGTTGTGAAATGAGTCAATGAGGGATCACATTGGCTACCACGTACATCTCGCGGAAGCGCAAGCATACAATGGTTTAACTAATAATTGAGTGATTCACTGTGTACCACCGATCCACTGTTGACCACCCTACCCTAGATGTTTAAAGGATCTTTCAACTTGGCTCCTAAGATTTAAATCGTCAGTTCATGAGAAAATGAAATTTGAAATTTTCAGAAAAGTTTTTTGTTCCCCTTCAAAATTTTATGTGTTTAGACAAATTGTCATTGGAAACTATTTGTGTGCGTTTGTCAGTTCTTGAACTATTTTAAACCCAATTTCAACCATCATAAAAAATTCATAAATTCTAACTGAATTTTAAAAATTGATTGTTTTTAATTTCACATCAAGAACATTCCGGGTTTTCCCAATATACATAAGTTGTTTCTAAAATATCTTCTCGAACTTAGGGGGTAATTTTTTCTTCTTAAAAAATAAAACGCATTCCTCAAATTTCGAGGTATAATAAGCCTTTAAAAATGGACATCAAAAGTGTTTTCCAGACATTTGGGAAAATTTGCAAATATGCAAAGAGCGGCATGGACACTTTTTGCACAAGGTACACACGATTTTCTTTTCTGAAACCGCTTTGAAAATTATCAAAAATAAATGAGGGACAGTATAAATTCGCTAATGCGGACAGATAAAAATTTTCTCTTCCAGATTTTACGGATTATTTATATGCAGTTTGGGCACGTAATTGTCAGATGGATCTGAATTATAGATTTCAATGCCATAAAACTGTCGGGATTGTAGCAGTGCCATAATTACTGGATTATCTGAGACATTCGTTGTCCAGATTAGCGAGCTTACTCAATTTTTTCCATAATTACTCTACACTGTAAAAAATCACATAAAAATACATTCAAATACGTGTAATTTTTACATTCAAAATTATAGTAAAAATACATATTGTGTATTATTCCATTGATAATAGTGTGAAATTACATTATTATCAATGGAATATTACACAATATGTATTTTTACCATAATTTTGAATGTAAAAATTACACGTATTTGAATGTATTTTTACGTGCTTTTTTTACAGTGTATAGACCGGTCACCAGATATTTATATTTGGGCATAATTCCAGGAACGCTGGAAATAGTTTCATAGGAAATGGAATTCCAATAGAAATGAATAATGAACATTTCTAATCGAAAATAGAAATCGCTTTATTTCAAGACTGTAGTCAACGTGCTAAGTTTTAGCAAGTTTTAGCAAAACTTGAGAATTTTTTCGCAACAGGTAAAATTGAGAAAATCGTAGGTTTCTCGCAGCTATAACTCGGAAAGGGTTGATTTTATTAAAAATATGTTCAGAATCTTTTTTGTAGAGAATTTCATCTTGAATAATATTGATAATTACTCACGTTGCCGTAAAATCAGCGTTAAATGAGCTATTTACGAAAACTCGCATTTCAGCTTCTTTTTTCAAGATGTAATTTGTTTCGACGCGGGCCCGGTTGGATGCGCAACAATTCCGTGCAGAGATGTTTGGACTCGTGAACTTTTCATATTATAACGACATTTAAAAATTAAAATGTAAACAAAAACGATTAAAACAAAAGAAGATTTTTGAGATCCAAAATCTTTGCCAAAATTTTGAAACTTGCCAAAGAAGCAAAGGAATACTATCAAAAATAATATAAATATGTAAGTTCTCATATGCAAACATGCCCGCATTAAAACGTATTACAACGGCACGAAACGACAGCGTCAAAACATTAGCATCGAATTGACCGGCTCCGCTTATTTCCAATGCGAAGTCGAACGCAGACCTTGTAGAATGGGAAAAATTTATTGCGTTAACCACAGGCTTGAAATAGAGCGATTAAAACGATTTCCAGCTAATCCCCCGCATTAAAACTTTTTGGCGTCAAAATGTGCTCATGTCAAAACGTTGTGGTGTCAAACCGTGCTCGCGTCAAAACGCTGCGCGTTTAATTGATCGGCTCCGCTTCTTTCCAGTACTGCTTTTTAAATAAACCTATTAGAACGATTTCCAGCTTTCCTGGAATTATGACCGAATTTAAGTATATGGGTATCTATGGCACGTCAAAGCGTGCCCTCGTTGTAACACCTCCCGTGTCAAAATGTGCCTACTTCAAAACGTTTCGGCGTCAAAATGGGCACAGATCAAAACGTACTCGCGTCAAAACGTATTGCGTTTAATTGATCAGCTCCGCTTCTTTCCAATACAGCATCGAACGCAGACTTTGAAGGATAGGGAAAATTTAATACGTTAACTACAGACAAAATAAAATGATTAAAAAAGGATTACCAGCTTTCCTGGAATAATGTCCGAATTAAAATCTATGGATATCTATGGTATCATGTGGGACAATAGCTGTCCCAGTATTAACATGTAGAAGCAAGACGTGGGTCCCAATATCAAAAGATAAAAGTAGGAGACAAGCCTGCGAAATGAGATTTTTGAGAGCAACTAGGGGATGTACAAGGGCGGACAGAATAAGAAACGATCACATTAGAGAGGAATTAAATGTATATAACCTGCAAGATATAATTGCTGAATACAACAGGAGATGGAGTGAAAACCTGGAACGAATAAACACTGGAAGGATGCCATTAGAAACACAAAGATATTTATAAGCCTCCAGGAAGGAGAAGTGTGGGACGTCCGAGGAAAATATGGGTACCAGAACAAGCAGCTATGCCTATACCATGAAGTGAAGAAGAAGAATATCGATGGTACTTCAAAACTGTCCACGTTTAAACGTCTCGCACGTCAAAACGTGTCCAGATCGAATCGTACCGGCATCAAAACGTGCCTATCTCAAAACGTTCGGCATCAAAATGTGCTCACGTCAAAACTTTCCGGAGTCAAAATGTGCCGCGTTTTTATTGATCGGCTTCGCTTTTCTCTAATACTACATCCAACGCAGACCTCGAAGGATGGGGAAAACTTGCTACGTTGACTCCTTCTTCTTGAAGTGCCATATCCACTCAGCGAATGTTGGCTATTCAACTTGACTGAAGTCAAGATGACTGACTAGGGAAAGAAATTTAATGGGGTGGTTTCCCGTTGCCATCCCTATAGTCCACAGATTTATATCGGGCTTCAGATCACAGCTGTATATCCTGCGCAACTAGGTATAGAACCACGGTTTCCCGCTCGCTAGCCTGCCAATATAATCTTAACGCCAAACTGATGGTCAAATATTGTTTCTTCTCCAAATGCCGTGTCTGGATTCCAGGCGTAGGCGATCTCTCCTGTATATTATGTCTCGTGCGTTTGAAGTAATATCACACACATAGGGAACCTACTGCTTAACGAGGGCTCCAAACCGTGAGAAGTGTACACACTTCATCTCCAGAGAGGCTGTACCAGGCAGATTACACCTCGGTGGTTTGCCATTGCCTTTCGAGGGAAGATGGTCAGAATAAAGTTTTTAATGGGCCCGGAGTCGAACCAGGTATTCAGCATTAGCAGCAACGCACTTAACGGGTTCAGCTGACGAACGTCTTTACGTTGACTACAGACTTGAAATAAAATGATTTAAAATGTATTTCCAGTTTCCTGGAATTATGTCCGAATTAAAATGTACGGATATTTATGGCGCATTAAAACATGTTCACGTCAAAACATTTCCCGCGTCAAAACATACCTACGTCAAAATGTGCTCATGTCGAAACTTCCGACGTCAAGACATACTGGTGTCAAAACGGCATCGAATTAACTGGCTCCTTCGTCGAACGCACACCCCATAGGATGGGAAAACTGAATATGTTGGCTATTGACTTGAAAAGCGATTAAAACGATTTCCAGCTTTCCTGGAATTATGCCCAAATTTAAAACTCTGGATATCTATAGCGCGTCAAAACGTCTTCCACGACGAATTATGCCTACTTCGAAACGTTCCAGCGTCAAAATGTGCTCACGTCAAAACGTGGTTGTGCCAGAACATACAGCATTAATTGATCGGCTCCGCTTCTTTCTATTGCGGCGTTAAACGTAGACCTCGTAGAATATGGAAAACTTTGTACGTTGACTGGAGGCTTAAAATCTTCTTCAGCTTTGATGTTCTTTCAAACATCCAGTGCACTGTTGGACTATAAGCCTCTCCTTCCATGGGGGGAGGGTTGGGGTCATTCCCTGCCACGCTGGCCAAAAGCGGGTTGGTAGATGAGCAGCCAGCGGCGTTTCTTTTTAAATTGGGCACCACGCGGTCACCCATCCAAGTGCAAACCGCGAGAAACTTAGCTGGACTCTCGTGTTCTATTGACCACGCTGCTTTTGATCGCTGTTCGAGGCTTAAAATAAAGTAATTAAAACGATTTCAAGCTTTGATAGAATTGTGTCCGAATTTAAATCTATGGATATCTATGTTGCATCAAAACGAGCCCGCATCAAAATGTGCCTACATCATAACGTCTAGCGCGTCAAAATGTGCCCACGTCGAAACATCCGGAGTTTAATAATTCGGTGCGGTGGCTTGTAATAAGGCGGTAAATCAATGTCGACTGACCTGTAGGGTAATGGGAAAATTGAGTATTCAGTACTTTTAAGTAGTTGTTTTTCGATAATTTTCAAAGTGGTTGTAGAAAAACTAGTGTATGTGTACCTTGAGCAGAAAGTTTCCTTGCATGGAAATTCTGGTCTTGTGACATAACTAACTATTGCGATCTTTGCTCGTGTATTTCTTTCTAGTGAACCTACCACTGCAGTTATGACAGAGATTTTATAAACACTATACTATAAAAATGACTATAAAACAATGATAACAATGTACGGTATAAGATATTAATTTTTTTGAAATCCTTTAGCGAAATGCGTAGATCTTCCCTCAATGGTGGATTATTGATAAAACAAGAGCACGCGATGACGAGTGAACATTTACATTTGATGAGGGATACGGAAGTTCATCATATTATTAAGCGAGAAGTACCTGTAGAATACGATGATATGGAACAGGAACCTCAGGTAGGTGGTATGGCGGAGGACTTAACTGTTGGACAAGATCATCATTCACATTATCATCATCACCATCATCAGCATAACAATTCTAATATACTTGATAGTGCATAGTGCGCGTATGTGAAGTGAACTACCTTATGTTACCTATATACATTACACGGTCGTATTTTTAAAGTATGTACGAGTAGAGAATTTTTTTGGCAAGGTGTTCGAGAAAACCATTTATTGTAGTTATAGCGTAGTGGCATATCTGAAACTCGAACTGTAGCTTGTGTATAATAAACTATTTGAATTTGTACAGTTAAGCTAAATGTAAATATAGGAATGTTACTTTACAAAGATTCGTCAATGTAATGTAAATTAAGGAGTTGAAAATGTTTGTACGTCAGAAACTTTTTTACATTATTTTTGACTGCAATTTGTTAATTTTTAATATATCTATTTAACTACGTTTGTGCCAAAATCTAAAACTTACCAAATTTTTTAAATTATATTTTACTCTCTCGTAAAAGTAATATCTAAGCGACTTTTTTTTTATTGTATAAGAAAATTTGTGTTTTACATTTTTTACTTATCTACGGTGGCGTATACGCAATTTTATACATCTCAAAATGATAAAATCATTTAGTGAAGATATCTTATTCTATGTAACATATAAAAAATTAGATAAGTTGGTATATGCTTACTGATTACTTATTATTAATTAACAGGGTGATTTAATCCGCGACGTATCTCTTCATTAATAGTATTTCGAATAGTAGATAATACCCGTCTTTCAAAAATTATTATAAAATGTTAAGTTTTCATTTAATCATATCAATGGCGTAGATCTAAGAAGGGTACACGTGAAATTTAATAGTTGTTATCCTATTAGTAGATTGGCATTTTCTGGCTTCCGGAATTAAAAATGGAAGTGTGATGCGCTTGTATTTATTATTTTTAAGTTATTTTTTAATATGTACTTTTTATCAGGTGATTTTTAAGCAATAGAACGTGTGCTGAAATCAACGTGCATAAGTACATTACACATTGTTCATTTCAGTTTTTATTTAAATAAAAAGATGGTTTCTGTAACTCCTATCGTTCTTTTAACAAAAAAAAAAAATTTGTTGGTGGAACAAAAAAATATTTGTTGGTTCAACAAACGCAATACGCTTGGTTTTGCAGTCAAGTGCTGAATATTTCCATCGCTAGCTATTTTCTTGATTTGAAGAGAACTAATAAAGAAATAAAAGAAAACGATAAATTTCGATGTAAACGACAATAAAAAGGAAATAAATAATAAAAAATTTGAAGTTTATGTATTTTACATGGTTTGTGTGATCATTACTTTATACCTTTTATACACCTTTTATAAGAGGAAACACTTTTCTATTTTTAAAACGAGTTAAATAAATATTTGTGTTTACCTACCCTTTTTCCTCATTTTTTATTAAATTACATTTTATCGTCTTTTTGTTGTATAATTTACTGTATAACCTGTTATAAGTTATCATTTCAAAGGGGATCTTATTAAAAGGGAAACTTTTTTAATATTTACTCGACTTTTTAATACTTTTATCTTTTCTTCTATTTTTCCTGAAATATTACGGACACTTCACATTTTAAACGCGCCACTCAAAAGAATCATGCACGTAATTCACACTTGGTTTTAGCTATTTCCAATAATCATTAACTTGATTGTTTTAAATATATCGACTATATATTTTTTTTTGTTACAGAAATCACTTTAAAAGTATTTTGTTTTAAAAATGTAAAGGTGCCAGGACAGGCTTGGCCCCAATAGTGTGATATAAATTATTATTATTGGAAAACAATTTTTAAAAATGATACAATGTGTAAAATTGTATTTGATGTACTTATGTAAATACAATTACTTTGTAAAAAAAAAGAAAATAACTAATTTCTACCTATCATGTTTGATCGTGTAGAGAAGTGTCATATCACTACTTTTAATCGTCGGTATATTATATTATGTTAATGATTAGGTATATATTATATATTATGCATATAATAGATAATAAATAATGTACATTTAAATATTATGTTCATACTAAACTTGTAAATTTGTAGTATATATTATATACTAAAAGTAATACATTGTATAATATACCATTATATAAATTGTAGAAGTAGAAACATAAAATTTCCTAAAAACAAGTCTCCATCAAATGAAATTCTATGCGTATTTGTAGTTCAAACTATTATCAATTTTTTATAGAAATTTTTAAATTAATAATTTAAAAACCAATCAAGTTTACTTAAGTTTTGGTACACAATAAACAAAACAAATTGTTTTTGTAATTTTTATTATAATTGTAATCCATACTTATTAAATAAATAAAACGATATTTATAATAAGCGCGACGTTGCATGACAGTGTTATAATAATTATTTTTACTGCTTTGCCATCGTATAAAGTACGAACCTACTATTATTCAATAACAATTTTGAAGTTTCATAAAACAAAATATTATTCCAAAGAGTAATAAAAATAACATATCGTTACTTTTTAAAACTTCCTGCTAAATACTTCAAACTTAATTGATTCTAGTAAGTTCGTTAAATACTTTACTTTCTGCGAGTCAAACGTCTTCATGTAAATTATATTGTACAACCCGTCATATATCACTTGTTTAAAAAAATTATTACAATAAATAGAGCAATAATTCGATCTCAAGTTTTATTCCAACGAACAACTTCCCCAACTTACTCCGCACTTCGCGAAACCACTCCGTATACTTGTAACGTGTTTACAAGTAAACCGATCAATAATAACTGTGCAGGTGGTGGCCCCTATATAATAGAATCCAAATTTATGTGCAATTCAATGGCTACTCAGATCCACTGCAAAGTAAATATCTGTAATTCGCAGTTACCTACTAAAATTTAAATTTTGTAGAAAGTATTAAAATATTATAGAAAACTTGAAAATAGCTGGTAATACAGTAGTACTGTAATTGGATAAAAATAAAACGGATAGTGCACAGTACAGAATACATGGGATCAGGGCAACATAAGATCAAAGTAGTAAAAAGCTGAAAATTGTAAGGTATAATCGATAAAGCGTTCATGAACTCATGTATGACATGTTCTATTTTTAAAATATGGCATTGTTTGATTAAATGGAATGTTGTCTACATAAACATATGAATGCAGAACCCTTTAGTTTTTGTTTGTTGAGCTAAATAGGCTATACCCTGAAATATCAATAGAGCAGTGGCGGCGCCAGCTTCCCTAAGTAGAATAACAATTCGGAATAATATTATTTAACTCTTTAAAGTACGCCGGTGGACAATTTGAACCACCAAAACTGCGTGGCTTGTGATACGTTGGGACGAAATATTACCCACTTAAGAAACTATGTTCCATTTTCTCGTACAAAGGTTTAATTTGCATCCTACCTGTCTTCAGCTTGTGTTTGCAATGTACTTATCAGAAATATTATGTTGAAAATTTTAAAGGATTCATCCTCGATTCAACTAGACCTGGTAGTTGATAAGCAAATGTCCGTTAATAAAGAGTGCAATATTTTGAAATTTTTTGCTACGTTTTCATAAATTTGAAGTAAAACAATGGGTACCGTAAACTGGGGTTACTTTGCGCCAAACGCATAAAGAATTAAATTTTATTATACACAGTAACCATAAATTTAGACCGCCAAATAACCAGCTTTATATTAAAGGTTGCCTATTTGACCATAAAAATGCACAAATTGCATTCCCGGTAGTTCCCCAAAAAGTCATTATCACGAAGTTAAGTTGTGCAACGAAATTTACGTATTTTATTCCTGCTGAAATTTGGTGTCTTTGGAAGTTGTTATTCTGGATTTACAAGTAAGTATTTTTACGCTAGATTTGTAGTTATGCTTACGTATGCTTCTGAGACTTGGAGCTTTACAGAGACCAATCTGGAAAAAATTAGAGTTACTCAGAGACCCATGGAAAGATCTATGTTGGGAGTGAGGTTACAGGACAGAAAAACAAACGCCTGGATTCGAAGTAAGACCAAGGTAAAGGACGCGACGGAACGCATAGCCGAACTTAAATGGCCATGGGTGGGCCACCTAGGAAGAAGACAAGATGATAGGTAGAGCAGAAAGATCGCCGAATGGAGACCAAGAACTGGGAAGAGAAGCCGTGGAAGACCTCGAGCGAGATGGAGAGATGATTTGGAGCAAATAGGGGGCAAACAGTGGATAGGACTGACCGTGAATAGAGCAGAATGGAAGCAGCTAGGGGAGACGTTTGTCCAAAAATGGAACACATAGCGCTGGTGCATGATGATGATGATTTTTACGCTAGATTTGTAGTTATCTGTGGCCATTTTCCACAGAAAAGTTGTTTAAATAATTCATTAGAATCAAAAATAATTTTTTTCTTGTCAACCTGCAAATTTTGTTACTTTTGGGATTACTTTGCTCCAGAACAAAATATACTCATGTAATATTTTTCTTATTAGTTAATGTACTTTTTCTTGTTAAGGAAATGCCAAGGCAGTATCAAAGACAATTGGGTTCAAGAAAATATGCTGATTATACAAAAGATAAATTAGAGGAGTGTTTAAATTAAATTAAAAGTGGAAACAAAATATAACTTACCAAGGAGAACGATTCTGAATAAATTAAAAGGTAGACACGAAGAACTTTTACAGCACCATAGTACCAAGATCTTCATGCAATCAAGGCGACATTCAATCCGTGTTCATCCAGAGCCTCGAAATTAAAAGAACAGAAAGCACAAAAATACAAAATCGCAGAAAAAATTACTACTCCATCTGGAAAGGGGTTTGCGATGTAGAAGATACACCTACCACTTCTGGACATGAAAAGATCTTTGATGATAACTCATCTGATGATTGTGATTTTGATGAGTTAGCTGAAGAGCAACGACAAGAAAAAGTGTTCATGGATTATGTGGAAGGAAAGCCAACCCAAAATAACGATTTTAATTTTGAAGAGGTTGTTCGAGAAATAGGATGTTTTGTCGTTTTTTATTACGAAGGAGAGTTATCCTGCTCAGATTGTGGGCTTTGACGACAATAATGTCACGACTAAGGCCATGAAAAAGTCATTAAAATCGTGGAAATGGCCCACAAAGCCCGAAGGAAGGACCTACTCCTGGCCGCAAGTTCTGGGCGCTTAAGAGCCACCTAAACAAATTTCAATAAGAGGATCCTTTTCAGTTCCTGAATTAAATAATATTTCATTTTATTAAGCCAAACAGGTGTTTCCCATCTTCTTGCTTTCTTATTTTGATGTTTTTAAGAAGCACATTTTATTGTTTTTGCTATTTTAATATGTAATTTTGATTGTTGCAATAAAAATGCAAAAAACTAGTTTTTTTTCTTCTTCCACTTTTATTAAGAAGACCTGTTCTTTACTAATTTTTGCAATTAGTTCTGTGAGCATTTTTGGATTTTACATCTCAGGTAGCTTGGCTAGGCTTGCCTTTCGATGTGCCTGCACCCTGTTTTTTATTGTTATGATGGCAAATCATTAAGACAGGGGGAGCCCCTGCTTAACGTGCCCTCCGAAACACGGAAGACGGAAAGTTGCAAAATGATTCCTTTTTCCACTGTTTCTGATGTATTTTGACGAGAAAATTACATTGGAGCAGTCGGTTCGTACGCATCAAGTAAGATATTTTAGATTTTATCGAGGGGTCTCTTGGATTTCATCAAATTTAAACTTGAATGGTTTAGATTACATTTTTTGTGTCTTATTGAAGCTTTGTGTGAATGCCGATTCACACAGGTATGTAGATGCAAAACAAAAATAAATATATTCGATGCATTTGGTGATATTGGGATATTTTTCTCGTTTGGCGTATTTCCAAAAATCTTCTTCAAATTGTCTGGATTGTAAGATTAATCTGACCTTTTTTTACGTGTAAACCGTTCGTGCGCATAAAAATGCTCAGATGCATTTTTTTAATCATTTTTACGCGCACGAAAGCCGCGCTGTGCGGCACAAAATTTGTGCACGACTATTGCCAAACAGTGTAAGTAGAACCCCTACACTCTTTCACAGCAAATAATTATGACGATAGTGTGGACACGTAACTAACCGACATTAACAATGTAAATAACACCGAAAACTCACTTTATTTATTTCTTCTTCAAAATCATTAATAGAACGTCATGGAATTACATCGATATGAGTCGCTTTTGGGACTGCGCTCCATATGGTAGTGGAGCGCGTCGAGAGATCGCTGAACCATAAAGAGTCCACCCTAGGAGCGTTTATTGATATCGAGGGAGCGTTTGACAAAACTATACCTTCGACAGTATAAGTGAAGCATTGCACCGACACGGAGTCCCCGCTACCATTGTAAGATGGATAAGTTTTGCACTAAGGTGGAGGGCCGTGGAGGTGGGTGTCGGAGACATAAACATCAAGGGCATTGTAACTAAGGGCTGTCCCCAAGGAGGGGTACTCTCTCCGCTACTGTGGGTCATGGTGGCGGATAGCCTTCTGCAACGCCTGACTAAAAAAGGTTTTTATACCATAGGATATGCAGATGACTTCACCATCCTGCTTAACGGGAAATTTGAGAACATAATTTGCCAGCGTATGCAAAAATCTCTCAAAATAATACAAGATTGGTGTATAGAGCACTCCCTCTCGGTTAATCCGATGAAGACGGAGTTAGTACTATTTACCAAGAAAAGAAAGCTAATGAGCATGGTAATGCCAAGCTTAATGGGAACTCCTCTGAAACTGGCTGACAATGTCAAGTATCTAGGCATAACACTTGACAAGAAGCTAAATTGGGGGAAACATCTACAAATTAAATTAAGGAAGGCGGGAATGGCATTCTGGCAGTGTCGAAGGGCAATGGGACGATCATGGGGACTTTCCCCTAAGATCACCCTCTGGCTCTACACAGCCGTTGTTCGACCTATGCTTTCCTACGGTGCACTTGTCTGGTGGCCTAGAACCAAGCAAGTAACAGCGGCGTCCTCCTTGCACCGGATTCAGAGAATAATCTGTCTGGCTGTAACTGCAGTGATGCGAACCGCCCCCACTGCGGCGCTTGAGGCCCTTCTCTGCCTCCCACCACTTGATCTTCATGTGCAGGAGATGGCGGTCAAGGCTGCCCTTAGGCTTCGTAGCTGGCGGCTATGGAATGATAGGAATGGAGCTGTGGGACATATGAGGATATTGAGGGACTACTCGGCGAGTGTACCCCTTCTGCATATAGAGTCTGACAGAATTCCCCCTAAATACTGCTGTGTCCCAAGCTACCAGGTCAATGCAAAACATTGAATTTCTTACTCGTACTTAAAAAGCACATAGCATTTGACCTCATTAAAATACAAAAAGATAAGAAAGATAAACAAATTTAGCAATTTCTCTAAATAATGTACCAATAAAGATCTTTAAGCATTGGTAAATGACATTAAAAGCTGTAATATGATTTCACAGAGGTTTTTGTCACCTCAAAATTTAGTAATAAAGGATTGTTTAGGTAAAAAATGGTAAAATTGCTGTGAATGTTATCACAAATGAACATAACCTCAATTGTACTGTAGAAAAATGGAATTTATTCCATGAATACCAATTATTGTATCAAACCAATTATATGAAAACTTGTTAAATAATCTACTCTTTCTAATGGTCATAATTTGCAACTATAAATCTCCAAAAGTGTATATAAAGGTCATTTTCGCTTCAATTTGATAACGAACTTTGTGATAATAAAAAGGTGCAAAACTTCGCTAAACCTTGCCTACAAAAGTGCTACTGCATTCACGAGACGTCGGGGAACCACACAGTTAATCAACTCATCATGGTTGAAAGCGCTCCTGTAAATTTAAAGACAATTAGTGAACATAAAATTCATGAAGGTGAAAAACTCGACTCACTGATAAGGAAATTTGACCAATTTTCACGAACGGCGCAAGTAGAAAGTCAGTCTTCCTTTAATGCTTGAAATGATCGGACGTGCAGCTCCGTAGAATAAAAGTCTTCCACGAACTCTTCAAAACGACGGATGTGCGGCTCAAAATAGTGAAGGTTTTCCAACAATAATCGAAATGGATGGACAGGTGTCTCCATAAAAATCAAACAGTCTATTTTTAGCTCACGAATAAGCAAGACGTGTACCTCCAGGGTGAACAATTCAATCCAAAAACACCCAGATGTTCGACCAATTTGATGTTTGTCTAAATTAGATAACAATTTTACAACAATGGCTACCTTTTGTTGAACGTCTCCACAATCAACGAGTTAAAAGTATGACTCACCTTTTAAATAACTGGTAAACGAATTCCAACAACAATTCACTGGTACTACACGAACACGATTCTACCAATCAACAAGTGTCAACTGGCAATTCAACGTCGCTAGAAATCACAAAGCGGGAGTTCGAAAGTTATCAACGCCATCAACAAGAAGTGAAGTGGTGAAACGCAGTGAAGTGTACGCGTAGTTAAAATTTGTTAGTGCGCAGGTCTTTTTCTCATGAAGTTGGATATTTAAACGCCAGGTATTTGAAAACTTTATTATTTGAAAATTTATATTTTTGTCTTCAACATTTATAATAGGACGTGACTAACTAGTAGCACTATCCTCGTCAACAAAATTTAATAAACATTTTTGCGATTATTTGATTTAATAAACAACATTTAATTAATAAACAATTTAAAACTGCTATTGGAAAGCAGAAGGTTTTGAATTTATTCAAAACACCAAGAAGAAGGAAGCAAAATTTGGATGCATCGATTTGATTTATTTGATATTTAACATTGTCATTATTTTTCGGATAAGAATTTATCTGACAATTTGTGCGCATGCGATTTGATTATTTTATTTTCTTAAATATAAAACTGTTTTTCGACCACAAACAATCTTTTATTCATCGCTTCTATTCAACAACAGTAAGCATTTCAAAGTTTAAAGATTACGTCAACGAAGGCAAATTTGTTCATCTCAATTATAATAACGTAAACAATTCAAGTCAACAAAATTAATTTAAACAATAAGCATCTCAAAATTCAACGAATCCACCACACCTTGAGGGAATCTCAACGATTGAGCTAGATAAATGGGACAAGTGAAGTGAATTTCTGAGTAAATTTGCACCCTCTGAAAATTTCATTTTATTTTAAAAATTTTTGCTTTCACTTTGAAAGCTGGCGCCTAACAAAACCCAGGGTGTGCAGTTTACAAAAGGAATTACACACCAATACGTATTCAACAGGAAATTCAAAATCCTGCTAAATCCACCAGCAACTGACGAGAGTGACATTTGTTTATTCTCTGACGGTTCCAAAAATAATGTTGGATCAGGGGCAGGAATCTTTTCTGCCGAACTTAATCTGAACATGAGCATATCACTGAGCAAGTACACGTCGGTTTTCCAAGCGAAACTCATCGGTATATTGCACTGTGCAAAAACAGTCTGGGACAAAGGTATCCATGACAAAAACATTCAGATATTTACAGACAGCAGGGCAGTCCTTCTGGCACTTATGAGCCACAAGATCACCTCTGGCCTGGTGCTTGAATGCATCCGGGCCCTGAATCAGATATCAAATCAGAATGTCCTTTCTCTTCACTGGATTAAGGGACACCAAGGCAATGAAGGTAACGAGAAGGCAGATGGTCTGGCTAAAGCCGGCTTAAATTGTCATCCCTGCGGCCCTGAACCGATGATTGTGCCAACCGTCAAAACCCTAGATACCCTTCTAAAACATCATACCCTAGAACTGCATTCCAGTAGGTGGGCCAACGAAACTGAATGTAGACAAGCAAGGGCAGCGATAAAAGCACCCTCCAGTAAACATTCAAAATACTACTTGAAGTTGTCCAGAGTCAATCTACGGATAATTGCAGGGATATTAACTGGACACTGCAAACTGAACAAACACCTTAACACGCTGGGGATCGTAGATGAGCCAACGTGCCGGGGCTGTAATGAATCAGACGAAACAGCGGAGCATGTGCTCTGTCACTGCCCAGCTCTAGCGTCAAAAAGAGGTACCATGTTGGGGGACTTCTGGCCTGACATGGCCAGAATTAGGGGCATCTCGCCTGCCAGGATCCTGGAGTTCATCCTTCAGCTGGGATGGCTCGGGGAGTGAAGGGGCGGGGGCCACTAAAATGGAGGTAGTACAATAGGCCCGGTCTAGTGGCCTAAGTGCGCGTGGGGTCTTCGACCCTACCCTCCTACCTAAAATCCAGAATCCAGAAGAATCCAGAGTCGCTTTTGAAAAAATTTAACCATATCCGTGGCAAAGGACATCCTAAGGATCGCATTTACATAAAAACAAACACTATTAAATTTTTTTTGTCGGTACCATTAATTAAAAATAAATCTCGACCTTTTAGGCTTCTATACAAAGTATAGCAAGAAGCCTTTTTAAATAAATATATCGGTGATCGCGCAACATTTAGGAGTTGAAAAAATAAAATGTTATTGAATATTTTAATAGAATATTCATTTACCTTTACAAAACAATTTTGTTTTTAAATTTAGTCTACTGTGGATGAAGTGACCGTCGTTTACCTCCAAGTCTACCCACCAACTTTGACTTTGTGAAGGTCCAAAACAAAGAAACAAATGGCCTCTGGAAAAAATCCTTATACAGTCGACTCTCGATAATTTGAACACTCGTTAATTTGAATCTCTCGATAATTTGGTAATAATTAATGGTAATTTGAAATTTTTCTCTGGTCCCTTGAGTTTCAATTTATCGAGAGTCGACTGTATTTGTAAAAGCTTATCGTTGAAATAATTACACTTAAAGTTGTAGTTAACAATTTATTAAAATAGCTCATTGTCTTTACAATAGTATGAAAGTATTCATCAAAAACCCTTAAGTGGAATGTATCCCGACAACCCCTGTTTCTTCCTCTTATGTGGGTTCATGTCGAGGTCACCTAGTCGCTCTTCCTCGCTTCATTAATTTAAACGCCCCCTTTTGACGCCTTTTCTGGTTGCCCATGGAAAATAGCTAACATTTGTATTTTTTTATTTATTAGTATGATGGTGTGTACCAAATTTCAGCAAATTTTGCGTGGGGCAAATCAATTTTGCCATTTTTCCGTTGATTTGAGATTAAATGATCCGAATGTGTTTTTATCACAAATAAGAGAATTATTTTAACGGTTGCTTCAGTTGCGTGCCATAGTGTTTTGTTTGTGTTTCTGGTGGTTTAAAATTTAAAAATTTCAACAGTAATATGTATTAAAATGACAATTTTTATTTTCAAATTAGTATATAATTTTTGTATTGTAATAATTAATATCCAATACTATTACTAAAATTTTTCAACTTTTGTTTGAATGATTAAAGCTTGTAATCTGCATGCACGCATATGACTTAATAAATAAATGTATTTGTTATTATTTACATACATTCGCGCCTTCGTACGACTGCTAAACGACGGTTTCAGAATATCATATAAAGTTGAACGTGTCAATTCTTACTGTAGTCAAAGGGTTTAACTGATCAGTTAATAAACGTTATTTTCGGGTTTCATACTTTTAAAATATTTGTGGAACACTATAAAAGTGCGTCGAAATCGTGGTGTCTTGTGAATTGTGTTTTAAAAGAGTGCGCCCGCCACTCTTCGCGAGTGCTATAAACATTTCTTCTGTTCGAAGAATGCAAGAAAAGGAAATTACCATAATTTTCAATCCAGAAGGGCTTCAAATAAAAAGGGAAATGAAATTATTATGACAGGTAAGCTCTTAAATGACCTACTTATTATTTCTTCTATTAAAGTGAGTAAACGAAACATGGTAAATTATTAAAGTCAAATTTTTATCAAATGAATTCAAAGAGCAATGCATTATTAAAAGTATTACGTATCATTACTTAACATTACGCTACCCACCGAACCAAAATACGTGTCCGAAGTTTGTTTTGATTTCGAATAATACCAGATAAGGGTTTTTACAGTTGACCTAACAAGTATCGGAAAAATTATTTTCAGCTTCTACAGTTCAGTGTTTGGTTTTCAAAATTTGTCATAATCTTTTAATGTGCCATACAAACTCATAATAAAAATTTGAATAGCATATTCAGAGGTTAAGGGGTTGAAATCTATCTTCAAAGCTTTTACAAAATTCTATACGAAAATCATAACCTGGACACTTTTGAGTTTTTGGTGATAAAATTTCGTACATACCCGTTTTTCTACATAATAAATCACCTGTAAACATTTAATACCCAATTAAAGGGGAAAAGAGGTTGAAATTAAATCCCTCGTATTTTTAGAAAATTGCTACTGTCACATCTTTATTACAATTTATTTAAAAAAAAAGTATCCATTATTTTACCTAGTGAAACACCGGTAAACATTTCATCTTCAATTTCATCAGGGGTTAACGGGTTCATATTGAAGAAAATTGCTACTGCCAGATCTTCAGGTGTTTGATCTTAAAATTCCGGGGTATCCTAAAATTTATATTGTACTCTGTTCCATATCATCTATTTTCGATCGAGTTTTAAGTGCGTTTTTTTTAGGGTGGTATTCCCTATAGGCCTAAATGCACGAGTGAAATTTTTTGGGGAAATTGTGAAATACAACTTGATAACGAAATGCTCGTTAGCGTTGTAATACTTCAAAAGTTTTAAAAACACAGTTAAATACAAAATGATTTGTGATATGCAATTATACCACATCCGGTAGTAGTTTCGTGCTTTTTCCAGTTTTGTCGCACCCTCGCATAAAAACACTAAAATCGTTTCAGTAGAATGGATTTTATTACTCGTTTCTTAAAAGAAATTCCATGATCAGCGCCGTAGCAAGGGTGGGGCAAATGAGGCTTTTGCCTCAGGCGCCATCGCAATGGGGGCGCCAAACCTTGACAAAACCCAAAGGATTAGTTAACATTTTTAATTTGATCTCGTAGTAAATTGGAATTTAGTTGATCAAAATAAAAATGTTACCTAATCAATAAAGACTGTAAAATATAATTATAGTAATTAAGTTTACATGGTAATTTTTATTTGATTTAGTTATTTTTAATTAAAGTTTATCTTACAAAATTTTAGTTTCATTATTTTTTTATACAACAATTTCTATGAATTAACAAGTTTGATAGTGAACTTTGATACTGAAAAGAAGTAGGTCTTCTCTGAGAACTTGGTTTTGCGTAAATTGCATTTACAACTTTGTTGATTATTTTTATTCCTGAGTAACTTCGGTACGATGAATGACGAAAATTTTCAAATTGCGCCCCCACTGCGATGGCGGCTGTGGCTAAGCCTCACTAAGGCCCAGTTGTTCATATTAGGTTATCTTTCAACTTGAATTATTTTCCATGGAAACAATTCTTGAAACAATCATTTCTATGGAAAATAACCCAGGTTAAAAAATATCCCGAAACTGAACAACTGGGCCTTAGTACACTTAATTGATTACGAAAGAAAAACTTTTACTTTTATGTCCCTCGGTATTAAGAAGAACAGTGCCGGGATAGTGATGAAAAATATTACCTGCTGCCCCCCACCCTCCTGAATTGCAAAAGATTCAACGAAAAATAATATATTTTGATGGTTCTGAACAATGGCAAGTGTACCTGGGGGGGTATTCCATACCTCCAAGACCCCCCGGTCGTGTAATATCGTTGGGAACTTCTGAAGATCTTATATAAAATACGCATAGTCTGTCAGAATCACCGTTTCCATGTATTTTTATTTTCAATTTAAATATATTTGAATAACTATCGCGATGATAACGTGATATTTTTACCGGTTACCCAGTCAGTTAAAGTGAAATGAAGAAGAACGCGGGGTTGGAATCAACTTTCTTAAAATCCCCTCTCTTATCATTGGACCAAAATTGAAGAAGAGAAAATTCTCTACAAAACAAGACTTGTTTTGTTTGTTCACCATCGATGGTGAAGTTCAAATGTACGAAATTTTTATTCAGAATACGAATTATTCAAAACCTTTTTCAATTGTTTTATTGTATTTTATTGTGTTATTAGTATAATGTAGGCAAATTTTGTTAATATATTTTATAGAGAATTTTATACTCTTCAATTTTGATTTGATGATACTTTTCACTAAAAATGAAAGTAAGCGAGTTATAGACGAAAAACTACTGTAGAGGATTAAAATCCCCACTTGGGGAAAGGGCGACAGGGAATTATAGGCGATGTTGCAAATAAAATCGTAGTCAAATTTTCGAATTCAGTCAAATTTGAAAATATCCCCCCTTCCAAAGATTCTTATTTTTTTGAAAATTTTAAACTATTTGTTGGGTTTTGTCAAGGTTTAGCGCCCCCATTGCGCAAACGCCTCAATCGCCTCACCCTTGCTACGGCACTGATTAAATTAAACCAATTTGTTTTATATTGGTCCAGTGACGGCTCGTGACATGTTTCAATGGTAGGGCACAAAATTTAAATAAAAGAAAAATCTAATATAAACTCCTCGCAAAGGGGCTCTGCCCCCTTGACCCTCAAATTCCTTCTATTTTAGTCTCCGACTAATATCTTTAACATGGAACATGTTTCTCGGTACTAAACCGTTTATCATAGTTTTCCTCGAGATTTAGGGGTGCCTATCTCGTTTCTTCTTCTTCTTATACTGTTTTCCGAAGTGCGGCGTAGTTGTGTAACCGTGTTGGTTATAATAGGATAATCCCTTAATTTTTGTGTTGGTAATAAAAATTTACTATATATATAAGCAAATTTTCTTTTTGCGCTCGGTTTCGGATTTAAATTTTTGGTAATAAAAATTTTGTTATTGAAAATTCATTATTGTGAATGCGAGGATGTTATTCGATAATCTACTCTATATTCAAATTATAAACTATAAATTTGAATTATACATGTGGTGCCGATTTTTCGTGTCAGTTTTTGGTGTCGGTTCTTGGTGTCGATTTTTGGTGTCGGTTTTTGATGTCGGTTTTTGATGTCGGTTTTTGGTGTCGGTTTTTGGTGTCGGTTTTTGATGTCGGTTTTTGGTGTCGATTTTTGCGAGGTAACGACCGTAAAAACATGTTCCATGTTAATAATAATAAACACAATGTCTTGTGTTACTTTGAAAATGTTAGTACTTCTCATCCGTGGGGGGAGGGTATGACGCAGTATCGACATAACCATTTTGATCTCCATACGCTGGGGGGTATTCCAGACCCCCCGGTCTCAGCAGCCGCCAACGTTTTACAACTTTATTTGCAATAGCGACGATTAATGGAAGGAGGCACAAAATTTAAAGCAAGCGCAAAAAGTATAAATTTACTGTATTGTTATTTACTTAACATTATTATTATTAGTTATAGTTAGCTGTTGTTTTTGATTTTGGATAGGAAGACACGTGACCTTTGCGGAAAACCGCTACTGCATCACCTTAAACATCATATAGCTAATTAGAAAGATAAAGTTGCCGAGTTCCATATGTATCTTGACATGCACGACATACTCTTGTTCTGCTCGGACTGCAATTATTGTTTATTTAAGTAATCGATAGGGGGAGGGGGGCAAATAAACTAAACCGAAAAGGTTTTTCAAGGATATCTTACATAATAGCAAGAAAATTTGACGTTACTACTGGTACCAATACCGGGGCTGATGATTCGATTCCTCAGTGCGGCCTTTAGGCCGCACAACCTGGGCAATCACGAATCAGTGCGGCCACTTATGTGTATCTATTTGCTGATAGTGCATGTTTAGTTGGTTCCTTTTTAGGCTTCTATACAAAGTATAACAAGAAGCCTTATGATCTGGCTCCGTGTCCGTCTGTCTCTCCGCATAATTTAAAATCATACAGAGCGTTTCAAATCGTGTTGGAAATACTCTGTGTGTATAGAGGTCTAAGAACTGGGTAGCCAGTGCGCTACTTTTAGGCTTCTATACAAAGTATAACAAGAAACCTTATTTAGGCTTCTATACAAGGTATAGAAAGAAGCCTTATGGTCTGGCTTCGTGTCCGTCCGCATGTTTCAGAGCCAATCATAACGTTGATCAACTGATACGTTGTTATATTGTAAATACTTCGTCTATATAGTATTGCGTTAATCTGTTAATCCGTTGTTTCGATTCGCTAATGCAATTTATAAATACGCAAATGTTCGAAAGAAATTTACTAAGTTAAAGAAATTTTTAAAGAGGTCTCCCTATATAAACTACTTGTTAGGCTTCTATACAAAGTATAGCAAGAACCCTTATGATCTGGCTCCGCGTCTGTCCGTCTGTCTGTCCGCATAATTCAAATCTAATCAGAACCTTCGAAATTGACCAAATATAAGTTATATTTTATTTACATAATTTTTCACCTATATAATTTAAATACGTTGATCCGTTGATCTGTTGATACGTTGATCAGTTGATACGTTTTTAACATGGAACATGTTTTTACGGTCGTTACCTCGCAAAACTCGACACCAAAAACCGACACCAAAAACGGACACGAAAAATCGGCACCACATGTATAATTAACAAAATTTTTATTAGCAAAAATTTAAATCCGAAACCGATCGCAAAAAGAAAATTTGCTTATATAGTAAATTTTTATTACCAACACAAAAATTATAAGGGATTATCCAATAGGATAATCCCTTATTGGGGTAACCGTGTTGGTTATAATAATAACCAACAGGGTTACACAACTACGCCGCACTTCGGAAAACAGTAAGAAGAAGAAACGAGATAGGCACCCCTAAATCTCGAGGAAAACTATGATAAACGGTTTAGTACCGAAAAACATGTTCCATGTTAAAGATATTAGTCGGAGACTAAAATAGAAGGAACCCGGGGGTCCATGGGTTTTTTCACTTTTAACATTATTAAATTTTTAATTCTTAGGTTGGTAATAGCTAAACCTGCTGATAATTATATATAAGCAAAACTAAATTTTTCGGTAAAATTATTTAAAATAAATTTATTATGGTCTTTTATGGTAATCGTGGCGACGTCAACGCAGGTCATAACATCAACCGAAATTTTCAAAATACAAGTGGGAATAACAGAAGGCAACAACGCAATTGGTCTGAACCTCGATCAAACGGTTCACCTGATTTTCGAAACTTTGAACCAATGAGAGGTACACCGCCTAACTTTAATATTCCACCTGGTCATTTTAATATGATGCTACCACCCGCAAATATGAATATGATGGGTCCACCCATAAATCTAATTAGACCTCCATTTGGATCATTAAATATGGTTAGTGCACCAACTCCAATGATTACTAGCCCCGCAGGGTTTGAACAATTAAAACCCCCAATGCCAATGGTTCAACAATATCACAATATTGACGTAAACAATGAAATATGGGTTGAAACTAAAACTACAAACGGCGAGCGTTATTATTACAGTATTCGAACTGGGGAAACAACATGGATAAAACCTGATTTCCCAAATATAAAAATTGTTCCTCAGAATGTGATCGAAGCTTCAAATGTAGCGGTAAAAACTGCATTGGGCACTTTACCTGGTAAATTTGAAAAATCGCCTTTAGGAAGTCCATCTGTCTTAGACAAAGCTAAACAAATTAAGCCTGAAATTTTGCCCAACGCGTCGATGTGGTCTGAACATAAAAATGAAAAAGGGACCTTATATTATTTTAATTCCAAAACGGGAGAATCGGTGTGGGAAAAGCCTCAAGTACTTAAAGAATTAGAAACCGCAAAATTAACAGCAGACCAAGAAATTTCGTCTAAATCAAAAACTACAGGTGATAACAATCCAGTGACCGCAACAACGACCCAAGAAGTTACACCAATTCCTGAAAAGCAAGAAACTGAAAAAAAACAACCTAAAGCTGTATCTTCTGCCTGTGTTCCTGGAACTCCTTGGTCAGTCATTTATACAAGCACTGGTCGTGTTTTTTTCTATAACTCGTTAACGAAGTCGTCGTTGTGGAAAAGGCCTGCTGATTTGATGGATCGTTCGGATGTAGACAAATTGGTGGAAGGTCCACCAACTGTAACTGGCGAAGAAGAAATCAAAGTAAAAAATTACAGAAACCAAGGAGAGAAGCCCACATCTTGTGTGCGAATTTCCGATTCTGCTTGGTCCGTTGTTTGGACAAGCGATGGCCGTGTTTTTTTCTACGATGTAGCAGCTGGAAAGTCTGTATGGGAAAGGCCTGATCATTTAATGGGGCGTTCGGATGTGGATGAAATGGTAAAATGTCCTCCAGGGAAAGATTCTTCGACCGAATCAAAATCTAAAAAAAGACCTGCGCCTGACGATCTGGTGTCACCTAATAAAAAGGTTAAAATTGAACGTACAATGGAAGAAGCTGCACAAAAAACGAGAAAAGATTCAATTTCGGAAGCGGAAGAGCGCGCCGCAAAAGAACGCGAAAGTATACCTTACGAGGAACGGGTGAAAACATTTAAGGAGATGTTGAATGAAAAGGGAGTTTCAGCTTCCAGTAGATGGGAAAAAGAGCTACGTCAGATTGTATTCGATCCTCGTTATTTGTTACTAATTTCTCAGGAACGTAGGCAAATTTTTAAAGAATTTGTACAAGAAAGAGTCTTGGAAGAAAAAAAAGAAAAAGATGAGAAGTTGCGTAAAGCTAAGAAAGCATTCAAAGAATTGTTGAGCGAAAGTCAATTGACTGTAAAATCACATTTTACAGATTTTTCGAAAAAATATGCAAATGAGGAGCGGTTTAAGAATATCGAAAAGATGAGAGATCGTGAAATCTTCTTCAACCAGTATTTAGGTGAAATTCGGCTGCGTGAAAAAGCAGAAAAATTAAAAAGAGAGGAACAAATAAAAGAAGATTTCCTTGCGATGTTAAAGGAACACAAAACTATCGATCGACACTCTCATTGGTCTGACGTTAAAACGGAGTTAAAGTCGGATCCTTGTTACGAAGCTGTAGATTCCAGCGAAGAACGTAAGAATTTATTTGAGGAGTATCGAAAAATGTTAAAAGCTGAAAAGAAACTGAAAAAAGATAAGAAACAAGAAGGAACGGCTAAGAAAAAGAAAGATAGCAAGAAGCACGAAAAGAAAGATGGGGATTAATTTTGTTTGTTTAAATAAAAATGATAATTTTTTTCAATGCAGACCAAATATAAGTTATATTTTATTTACATAATTTTTTACCTATATAGGAAATTTAAATACGTTGATACGTTGATACGTTGATACGTTGATCCGTTGATACGTTGATACGTTGATCCGTTGATACGTTGATCCGTTGATACGTTGATCCTTTGATCCTTTGATTCGTTGATCCGTTGATCCGTTAAGACGTTGATACCTTAAGACGTTGATACCCTATTATTTTTAAGATTTTGTTTCCCCTCAAGAGTTGCGCATGGTGTTATATTTGATCACTTCAAAATTTAATAACATATACGTTCTTAAAATAATCCCTTGTGGTGGGTTTGAGGTTGTCTGTGCAATGTATCGGGCCTGGTAGCGACGGATGAACGAATATAAATAGATTTGTTAGGTTGCTACTAAAGATTCATATTATTAGAATTACCACAGATTTATGAAATGAAATATTCTGAGATTTATATTTGAACTTAAAATGCTAGATTTTTCTTATATATATCTGAAAAAATAATTTTTATCCGATAATCTGAAAATCTAAATGTTTTGTCACTAAATTTTACTTATATAGAATATTTTTTAAGTTGGTAACTCTCGGTTCCGAATTATCGGATTATCTGATATCACATTTTATAAAATTATGGCGACCAAAAATAACAACAACTTTTCACACCAGAAAAGTAGTTGTATAGAAGCCTAGGAACCGCTGCTGAAGCAAGTTCCAACTTGTTAATTACTAACCTGAAAAAGTTTTGGGCCGCACAACCGTCATACACTAGCAGAAAAGCAATGAAGGAATAAAAATTCTAATTATGAAACTTTTTAACCGTGATTTTATTTCTTTGACGGTGGATTTAAACCTCTCCGCCTCCGAGTATGGGGTTGAAATTTTGACTGAATGTTTGCGAGATGCAGTAGGTAGTGCGAGAGGAATTTTAAGATTAAACACCTAAAGATATGGCAGTATCAATTTTTTTAGAATACTGAGTATTCAATATCAACCCATTATCCCCGGAAATTAGGGATGAAATATTTACCGCTGATTTATTACGTAGAAAAAGGTGTATGTACGAATTTTTTTGTACGATAACCAAAATAGCGTATCAGAGAGAATTAACGAGACAATAACAGAAAAAGCTCGGTCTATGGTAATACGTGCAAATTTATCCAAAGAATTTTGGGGTGAAGCAGTTTTAACTGCGACTTACCTTATTAATTTAACACCTACAAAAGCTCTCACTCAAAATAAAACGTTTTAAGAACTAGGGCATAATAAAACTCCATATTTCGCGAGCAATTTCAATAATTTTTGATGGAAAACTTGTTACGAAATTATTTTTCCTAGACCAAAAAAATCACTTCAAAGTTGTCGGGGTGTTTATGGACGACTTTGGTTTCTTTTGTTCGGCTTTGGCTTCTCAACAATGGTGTAGCGAACACGAGTCGGCCTTCGGCCTCCCAATTGCTTTTCACAATACGGGTCGGCCCTCGGCCTTCAACTTGCCTATAAGAATACGGGATTAAACCATTTAAAAGTTTTTAGTTCGACTGTTTCTATTATAATTAAAACAGGAAAAACTAAATGTGATCAAAAATCAACAAAGGGAATCCTGGTATAGTTGACGAGGGTAATTTTAAAACCACGAGGCCTTTAGGTCTTTAGGCCTTTAGGTGACGCATTCACTAAAGCCATTGCTCCACTAAATTTTATGGAAATTAGGTATTTAAGTAGGTATTACTCGTATTTTAAATTACAGATTGTTAAATTTAATTCATTCAAACATCGGTTTATGACGTTCTATGCCGTCTTCCGATTTCCCTGTCTGTGCTCGTTGCGTGTTGAAACTGTGTGACGAGCATAGAGGACCTACAGCTTAACGTGGATTCCGAACCACGGGAATAGACGATTTTTACATCGTCTACTCCGACGAAATTTAACTATTTAAATAATTAGAAATTTTAAGTTTATTACATAATATTATATTATGAATTACTTTCATTTAGTTACAATAATTATAGATAAACATTAAATATTTAAGTGGAAGCGTTAGATTTTATTAGTAACAATCGTAACAATTACAAAAATTAACGTACGCATAAATAAAATTTATTGTGTTACGAAAATCCATGCGTTCTTTGTTTTACTCCGAACCCATAAAGGGGCTGAGTAAATTAGTGGAGTAAAATGCAGACGTTTTTCTTCAGTTTAGTGATACTGACGTAAAACCACATGAAATTTATACCGGGTGACCGGCCGAAAACTGAACATAGGGAAATAACATGGGAAATTGATTTTTTCTAAATTCCTGCTTCCCATTATAACTGATATGAATAAAAAAAATACCAAATTAAAGAGATTTTTTTCCGCGCCTAAAGATACCAAACACTTAATATTTTGTTTTTTAATTATTGTTAAAAAGTCGATAGTAAAATTAAGAAATAGCGCTTCTTAAAAAAATATTAGCAGGCTGGGTCTTTGCATTACGTCTAATGTGCCGCATTGCTATTGTATGAAAGCCAAATATTACAAACAAAAGTTACTTTGACAGATTAAAATTAATTTTGTTAACAATGAAGTGGTCTGTTGAAGAAAAAGTTTTCATGGTAAAATATTATTACAGCGGTAATAGTTCACCCCAAATACGTGACTTATTTTCTGTTAAATTTAATAATAGCCAAATTCCATCAATATCGGCCATACAGAATATAATTAAGAAATTTGAAGACACTGGTAATACTTCGACAAATTTAAATAAAGGTATTAACCAAAATTATTAATTGAAGTTGTCTTATCATTATTTTTTAAATAGGATATCAAAGAAACAACCATGAATTGGAAGAAACTATATTAGGTTTAATTTCTGCGAATCCAAATGCAAGCATTAGATCCATTGCAGCTGAGTGTAATGTTGGTAGAGAAAATGTTCGAACAATTTTAAAAAAGCACAAGTACCATCCTTTTAAATATCAATGTCATCAAGAAATATTTTTGTTTGACAAAGAATCCAGGCTTGTATTTTGTGAGAAAATGCAAGAACGTGCTAACAGAAACCGAAACTTTCTGAAACAAATATTATGTTTTACAGACGAATGTACATTTACATTAAACAATGAGCCAAATGTACAAAACCATCGCTATTGGGCTATACAAAATCCGAGACTAAATTTAATGACCGGCTCACAATATCCTCAAAAAATTAATATTTGGGCTGGCATTTATAATAACCGTGTTCTTGGTCCATTTGAAATACTTGGAAATTTAAATTCAGATATGTATTTAGATCTTCTTATAAATAATATTGGTCCTGCGTTAGACGAAATAGCTTCTGAACACCATGAGGTCTGGTTTCAGCAAGACGGTTGTCCAGCACATTTTGGGTAAACGTTAGAGATTATTTAAACCAAGCATATCCAAATCGATGGATTGGTCGTGGTGGTGCTATAAACTGGCCAGCCCGATCTCCTGATCTGGCACCGTGTGACTTCTTTTTGTGGGGTCATATTAAAAGCAAAATTTATAAAACTCGTCACCCAAATATTGATTCTTTGAGGAACGCGATCTTTGCAGAATGTAATCAAATTACTGCTAGACAGCTAGCAAATGTAAGAGAATCATTTTAATAATCCAATTGATATTTTTCTTATTCTTGGGTTTTGTTGACTAAATAAAACTACTTTTAACTTTTAATATTGGTCAACTTGTTATAATAAAATAATATTCAAATTGCGTTCTTATTATTTTTAAAATAAAAACAAATTTAAAAAGTTTAAAAACAATAGCAATGCGGCACATTAGACCTAATGCAACGACCCAGCCCGCTAATATTTTAATAAGCGCTATTTCTTAATTTTACTATCGACTTTTTAACAATAATTAAAAAACAAAATATTAAGTGTTTGGTATCTTTAGGCGCGGAAAAAAATCTCTTTAATTTGGTATTTTTTTTATTCATATCAGTTATAATGGGAAGCAGGAATTTAGAAAAAATCAATTTCCCATGTTATTTCCTATGTTCAGTTTTCGGCCGGTCACCCGGTATACAACCTTAATTAGGTTACACACTATCAGAAATGAATAATTGCGAATTTTTTTTACCGGTACCTTTTTTTTCGCGGTATCCGGTATCTCACTTTTACCGTGCAAGTGAGGCATGCACATGCGAATTATCACGGGTAAGAAGAGACGTCCGAGCCAGTTAATAAATTCTAGAAATACGATGCACAAAATTGCACGTACGCCACAAAAATTGATTTAATGCTATTTACTGCAAATAAGATTAATTAATCTTTATTAATTTATTAAAAATTGATCTTGAAGGTTGAGGTCAGAACAGAAATTCCTAAAGTTCTAACCTCAGATTAAATAACATGAAAACTAAGGTGTGAAAACTTATGAAAAAATGTAAGATATAATTTGGTTAACGTCAAATGTCCAAATGTCATACTAAAATTTAATTATTCTAACTTATGCCTTTTCAAAAAATGCATAGAAAAAGCTACATTCAGCAATCATATTAATAATCGCAATTTTCGTGTGCGTAAAACTTTTTTGTTTTTCTATAAAATTGAATCAAATTTATGTGGTGCAGATACTAGAAACTTTTTATTTTTTTTGCAAATTTGTGCTGAAAATCGATTTATCAGAATTTTTATTTTTTTTATAATAATAATAATCTTTATTAGGTTACTAAGTACAAAATTAATTTACATCAGTCCTAAATGGTGGAGATCAGCAGTTGCTGGTTTTCATCTCAACTCAATTTGGAAGAATTCGTCCACATCATATAGCGCACTTTCATTTAGTGTTTTCTTCATTTCACTTTTAAATTTCCTAGTCGGAAGATTTTTGATTCGTTCTGGCAATTTGTTATACAGTTTTATTTGCAGATTCATTCCATTAGAACATTTGAGCCTATTTCTCTCAGTGCTCACTTCATTTCTGCTTCTGGTCTGATGCTCGTGTGTTGCGATGTTGTCTGAGATTTTCCGATCTGTCTTCACTCTCACTACACTAGCGTAAACATAGGCAGATGAGATCGTTTGAATACACAGATTACGGAAAATTGGCTTACAGTGAGTTTTTGAGGGTACTCCTTCTAGTGCACGTATAGCCCTCTTCTGTAGTAGGAACACCTTCTTTATCTGCGCTTCATTACCCCAGATCAAGAGTCCATACACCATTCTGGCATGAAACATTGAATAATAGACTGCCTTAGCTGCCGCTTTTCCAACCGTTTCCACAATCCTTCTTATCGCAAAAATACTCCTACTTAGGGAACTCACCAGAACAGCCACATGTACATGCCAAGTCAGCAAAGTGTCCATTATTATGCCCAGGTATTTTACCGAAGACTTATCGTTTTGCTTAATCGCTCTACAGGCAGTGAACTTAACCATTTGAGCTTTGTCCATGTTTAGTAAGAGTTTGTTAGTTTCAAACCAATCAGTAACTTCCCTTTGCCGATCATTTGCTTGGTCATTTTCTTCCATGACTAGGGCAGTGTCATCTACATACAAGGTGGTGTTGCATTTTACATTATGTGGCAGATCATTAATGTACAGAACGAAGAGGAATGGGCCCAAGATGCTTCCCTGCGGTACACCACAGGTAGCCTCCCACTCCTGCCCGAGTTGCCCATTCCAAAATACCACTTGTTTTCCTTCCAAAATACCACAAATACCACAATATTTTATTTTCAAAATTTAAAAACACGCACATATAATTTGATTGAAAGTTATTCCCACAAAATTTATTTATATAATTTATTTATTAACAATAAAAAATGAGATTTTAAATATTTTAAACGAAGAGGAGCGGATGCGGATATTTCGAGATTTTAACATTTCGGTTGAATTAAATAATTCTTTACCTTATTAAAAGTCGGTAAAATCTAAAAATTTCATTGTGATAAGCAGGAAGAATCAATCTATATTATATTATTCCTAATGATTTTTTTCAGAAATACACAATTACGGCAGTAGCGTAGTGTCAACGCTAAAAAGTACAAAAATATTTAAATTATTAAAAATAAATTTGTATTTCGAGGAAATCGCATTCCAAAATGATTTTTTCCATAAGCGCACGCGTATTTACAAAAACTTTAATTTTAATTTGAATACTAATAAAAATGCATAATTCTTTTTTCCTAATAGTAGAATAATTATAAATATTTTGTTGCGTAGGATTAACCTTGTAATTGATAAGATTATAAATTGTTCTCTGTGTTTATAAGCAAAATCATAGAAAAATATATAAAAACCTGGACGTTTATAAAAATTTACTTATCTAGGTAGGTACTTATTTTGTTTCAATATAAGCTTCTCAAAATATGTGGCTTACAAAAGTGAGCATACACCTTTAAATCACGTAATAATTGCATTATTTTTCAAGGAAATATATGAATTTTTAATTAAATTTTTTCATAATTATATTCTGTTGAATTGGATGTATTATAATTCGAAGAAATGATTCCTTATCTTCTATTACATTACTAATTATAGACTGAAATATGATAATTGATAATACGCTTAAAGGCTAGTGTCCACTTGAGACAAAATCTCGAGAGAAAGTCTCGAGATTGCTCTCAGGGTGTTGTCCATTAATTTGAGATCACTTACGCTCTCTAGACAGGTGTGGAGGCTCGACAGTCTCGTGATTAACAAAATTTCGTGTCGACTTGAGAGTCAACTTAGTCTTTTGTGGTCAATTGTGTGACTTCAGCAGGAATGAAGTGAGGAATACAAGGCTTTGCCATATTTTCTTTCTTTTTCAAAATTCCTACAAAATAGTGAGCTTGTTGTATAAATTACAACGGCGCGAGTTCCGGAAGGTTAACATTCCATAAAAACTCTTGTTTCTCATAAAGATGAATTAAGTCTACGGACAGCTAAATTCTAATAGGATGTAGCGCTAGTTAAATAAAAAAAATTAACAATAAAATAATGAGATTTTAAATAATAATGTGTTGTCGAGCAGAGAAGCGGGGTAGGTTTGGTAAAAGGTAGCGATAATTCCATCGTACAGATACCAGTATGTATTTTGAGATTTTTACATCTCGGTTGAATTAAATTGTTTTTGACCTTATTAAGAGTCGCAAAAATATAAAAATTACATTGTGATAAGCTGGAAGTATCGGTCTATAAATTATTCTCAATAAATTGTTTTGAGAAATACACGGTTTCGGCAGTAGCGTAGTGTAATCGGCAAAATATATGAAAATAATTAAAATATTGTGGTTTTCATTTCGAGTAAATTGAGTTCGAAAATTATTTCTTCCATAACCGTGCATACATTTGCAAAATTTTAACTAATTTTTTCAAGTAGAAGGGCTACAGAGAATCCATTGAAAAAATTCAATTCAGAATCATATTTGAGGTATCGAAGTTTGTCGCTATGAGGCTAAATCAAAATTTTCAAATTGTGCCCTTTTCCATTGGACGACTTTTTGACGGCTTGTAGATTTCGAATGTGTGAAGCATGAGGAACATTTTTGGATAGGTTGTTACTTTTTACCTCAAAATGGAAAATGCCCACAAAAGTGAAAATAAAAGCGAGTTTGCACTCTACTATGATCTTTTTTAATTTTTAAGATGCAACGAAAGCATATCGCGAAGCTCTAAAATAGCTGTTATTAACTTTCCTTTGTATTTTTAACACCAAAAGTGTAAATTTCAAAACTTTGTTTCAATGTTTCAAAAAAAATTAATTCTAAAAATGTTAATATAATTTCCCGTTTTGGTGAGAGTGTAATTACCACCGCCACTACGAACTGTCTTGTAACCTTCCTAATGGAAAGATGAAGGTTTATATAGGCCACTCCTGCAAAAAAAAAAATTAAAATTGAAATATTATTTCAAGTTTAATTAACTATTTAATTTAAAAGTTTTAATTATATTGTAGTTTTCAATAGTTAAAAGTTTTATATTTAATCTAAAAATTTTAAATTAACAACGGAAACAAACGCGCCACCGGTTTTTGAAAATTATAATTAGAAAACTTACTATAAAGTTCTCCTTCCGTTGTCAAAAAAATTTGCAAAACTGTAAATAATTTTTGGAAAATTGCAAGAATTTGGAATAATTTGGCGGAAAAAGGTTCACGACTGAAGGAAAATTTGATATACTATTTAATGAATAATTCTTCAAGAATCGACGAAAATGTTCTTAAAAATCCATATATAACGTTAAAAGAGTTCAAAAACAAATTTTCAAATTTTGTATTCTTTCAGTTGATTGCACTGGCGAATTAAAATTGAAATGTTTGCCTTCAAAATTCATATTTGGATTTTGCTCAAAGAACCTCACCATTACCTTGTAATTTAATACATGTTTAGGTTAATATATAAACTAATAATTGTTGCAGGACCGCATTCAGAATAATTGGGGGATAATTGGAGGCATTTAATGCTGGGGGTGGGTTATTAGAGGCTGAATTATGTTGGGATGTTGCCTGTTTTATTCTTTGGATTTCTTTTAGTGCCTTGCAACCTTTATAATTAGCCGGGTATTCCCCATTGCAAAGCGCTTTTTTGACCTTTTATGCATTCCGTGATCCAGTGGTCGTCACCACATTCAACGCATCTGGGACGTCTTGAACTTGTTTTTGGCCTTATTCCTCGATTTCTTATTTTATCTCGTCTAGTTTGGCCGAGAAGTGAATTCCTTTAATGACTATTCGGAAATTCTTTTTCTCTTTTAGCTGGAACTTGTGATTTTCGACTTTTTTTGAACTTCATGCCTTTAGAATTGCTGTGTAATCCTCACTGTTTTCTGGTTGTATTTTTGTATGTAGCCTGTTCTCTTCCTGTTATTTTTAAGTTGTATCTGTCTTTGGCGACTTCGTTCAAAATGTCTTTTAGTGGTTTAATATCCTAAACGCATGGGACAAAAATAGGTGGGGGTTTAATGTGTTTGGGCTCATTTTTCTAGGTTCTTTCTTCTATCGACTCTGTGAACACTTGGAATCTATTATTGGTGTTAAGTATTGTTTTCTGATTTTCTGAGCCATACTCTGTAATTCTTGTTTGTTTGACTTTCTTAATTTGTTCTCGAGGGAAACGCGTCGGCGTCTCCTCGTATTCGAATAAGCATGATCTGTATTTTGAAGCAGCGATGTATTGAGGTGGGAGGTTTGTTTTTCTTTTACATAGTCCCTGCAACAGCTGCAACTAAACGTGCACCTATTGTTCAGTACTAGGGGTACTAGTATAAGCCTTGTATAAACCAATGAATAATACAAATAATATTACCATATTACCATAATATTACAAATACAAATTATGGAGTTTTATATTCAAACAATTTAAGTGCTTTTTTCAATTAATTATTATTTTTTAAAAGCTTATCGTTGAAATAATTACACTTAAAAAACACTCGGTGTCATCTGTTTTATTTTTGTTTTTGAAAATCCGTATTGTAGTCATTATGTTCTAACAATCAGCTGCAATTTATAACAGTCGATAACATTTTGTTACAATATGTCCATCTTGCGAACAATTGTAACATTTTTTTTAAATATTTTCATCGATCATTCAATGATCGAATACACTTCGTCTCTGTGTAGATGTTCTGCGTCTTTGGTATCACCGTGATTTCTTTTATCAATTGAACTTCTTGATTCGTGTATGTCAATGTGCAATAAGACTTTACATAAAGGCTTTCAGGTGTCTTGTATCTATCTGCACGTGCATCTTTTTTTTTATTGTTACGACACGTAACCCATAGATTACGCATTAAATAGCATCTCGTCCATTTATTTTGCAAGTCTCGTCTGCCAATTTTCCTTGTTTACCTAATTGCACTTAAATTCAAACTTCATCGGAAATTGATCTCGATGAATTAATTCGTTCCGTCAATCGCGTATTGCAATCACAGCGCAATTTTTTACGCCGATTTTGCGTTGCAAAACTTTTCCTTGATCGCGACATCAATCCAATTGGATTGATCTATCTGGATATATCTATTTTCCTGTTTCACACACTTAAAATTTACAGTAAACACGTAAAAGTAGGATTAAACACTTTAATAAGTATACACTTCTTAACTAATATTAGCACGTACGTATTCTTTATCTCACTTCTGAACTAAAACAGTATTTTAAGTTAAAATTAAACGTTTTTCGAATTAATTATTATTTTTAACTAAATTAAATATAAATATTGAAATCAACGTTTGTTTTTTAAGAATTTTAAATTAAAAAATATTTTAAAATATAAATTTTGTTCAGGTGTAGTAAACGATCTAAACCGTGCAATAGGAGACCATGTTTTTATCGAAGATCCTTTGGATAACCATGGACACCAATTATGCCGTGCTTAGTTAAAACGTCTTAACTAACAAATTGGTTTTCGGGAAATAAATGAGTTTATATGGATGTTATAAAGTCATTTTCATATCATTTAACAAAAATTTGATATAATCGTGTATTACAGAAGGCATTAAATACAATTTTATAATGTTAAATCAGTTTTCTCCCTAAAACCAACTTGTTAGTTAGGACGTTTTAAGTAAGTACCGCAGAATTGGTCAAATTAACTACAAAATATTATGCAAATATAAGATTACATTACGAATCAAAGTCATTATTTTAAGAAAACCGTGTACACAGTATATACACAAAAGCAATTTTGTTTAAAAATTCAATTGTTTTATTTCCTAATTTTTATGTTTGAATTATTTTAAAAAATCTATAAAGTAATTATTATGTATGTACATATTGTACATATTACTATGAGGAGGTCGGATCGTCCCTCGTCAATAGCAATTCTTATAATTGTTAATGACAAACGGAATTTCCGTTGCAAAGAAATTGTAATATTCAATAAATTAAATAATGCCTCGGCTGAACTTTCTTTTATTTGCATGTAGACTCTTACCTTCAGTGTAGATACTGGAGAAATTTCCTCTTTATTTATCTGTGGAATTCTTAAGTCGGAAAACACAAAAGTTTTCAAATAATGATCCAAAATTATAAAAAAACATAATATATTTCAACTCAAATCAATTATTAAATAAGTAAATAAATATTGAACAATGTTTTTAATTATACCCCAATTAATTACTATAAAAATAAAACTTGTGTCTTTTGTTGCACCTATTTTAAATATACCGCGCGTTTGTTCCGTAAACATTTAGTTTTTTAGAATGGTTCACTTACCACTGTTGGTATGTACTGGTATGTACTCTTTTACTTTTGTCAGCTTAAGCGACGAACGTTCTTTATCCAGCTTGTGACTTCGTGTTTTGTACTAATTAGTTGGTCCAGATCCAAATTTTATCAATCACTTGTGTCGTAGCACTCTTTATCAGTTACTCTTCGGTAAGTAAAATTTATTTTTACCTTTTTTATATTTTTTACGTGCACTAACATGTGACTAACCTCTAATCTCTGTTTAGGTCCCTCAAATTTGGTTACCACTTGGAGGGATTCTCTTTTAACCACTTTTTATTAAATTAAAATCGGGAGCAAAATTCACATAACTACCCGCTTTTCCACCTTTTAAGGGACTCCTGTTTTTTTTTTGTTTTTTTTTTTCTACTTGGTTACGAAATTTCAATCTACTTGATGAAAATTTGAAGTTGTAAGTACAAATTTGTATCAACGGTCTCTTTTTAATGTTTGATTTTTGTCTCTTCAGGTTTAACACATTTTGTGACCCGATCGTCATACCTTCGGAACAACGTTCGTCGACATGTAAACAAATTTTTTAAGTTCGTGCAACTTTTAACGACTTATTTCTAACACTTTAAAATTAACAAAAATAACAATTTTTAACTTTCTTATATTTAGGTTTGGTTTGACAATTTTAATATTTGGATCTTATTTGTTTTGAAATTACATTTTTAAATTTTATAAAACTTTTGTATTCTTTGTAAATCAATTTCATTAAATGTATTTTACCACAGTTTTGAATTAAATTTTGTTTATCGACCCTTTTGGATTCGAAATCTCATGCAAATTTTGTGCTTCTTATACTTTAACGTTACCAAGAATTGCTATTAGCGTATCGGTCGCCTTAGAACATGACAATATGTATAGATGTGTTAATTTTTTTATTTCTTGATTTCCGAGGAGCTATGTGGGTTGCATAACCTAAGAACATACCATATTATTAAAATTTATGCCTAGATCACACGGAACGAGTACAGTGGCGAGACAGTGCTCTCGGCCGAGTGCTCGGTTGGTCTAAACGTATTACCGAGCGCTCGGCCGAGCGTTATTAACTTATTTCGCCCATATCACTCTCTCGGCCTTGTGACATTTTACTGTCTCGTCACTGTACTCGTTCCGTGTGATCTAGGCATAAGAGATGAGATACCACATGGAACGAGACAACTATCTGGAACACCACCAAAACGATGGCGGGATAGCTCTTTATCGCTATCCCAAAAGCTACAAAACTAAATACAGTGACCGATTTCCGCACGGACGCATAAGGCGTACGCTTAGGCCTCAGAATCATCATTGGAAGCCTCAGAATCTCGTTGTGTACCTCAGGGTTTCCAGATGTCACGTATGAAATTTTTGTTCGCTTAAAAAAACACCAAAAAATTTTTTTTATGGGGCCTTCAAGTTAGGTTGCGCCTGAGGCCTCACAAAATCATGATCCGCCACTGTGTAAATTAAATTAAAGAAGAAGTGTAATGCTGGTGATATTCGAAATTATTTAAGTAATTTTATGCTTGGTTTCATGAAACTTTTGACAAGCCGTTAAATTTAACTGACCAATAGAAATCATCCTCTAATTTTAAGGGCTGGTTAAGGTCCATTTCCCCAGCCCCGCCCATCGCGAGTTTTGAATCAATTTTGGTGTCAATCGTTTGTGTTCGTTTGTGTTTTCATTATTTTCGTTTGTGTTAGCACCTTTCGCGAAATATCTTCAAATTTACGTGGGCGGGGCTGGGGAAACGGCAGCCCCGCCCATCGCAAATTTCGGGTCGAATTTGGTGTCAATCGTTTGTGTTTCGTTTGTGTTCGTTTGTGTGCTCATTATTTTCGTTTGTGTTAGGGAGCGTTCAAGTATTACGTAACGCAATTTTTGGAGATTTTTGACCCCCCCCTCCCCCCCATGTAACGCGCCGTAACGTTTTTCTGTACCCCCCCTACCCCTAGTAAAACGTTACGTAACCACCAAGTGACCATTTTTATACCTAAAAGTCACAATTATGTGGCAAAAACAATGTTACGTAACGCGTAGTTCAAACCCCCCCTCCCGCCCCTGTAACGCATCGTAACGTTTTACAAGACCCCCCCTACCCCCCCAAATTCGTTACGTAATACTTGAACGCTCCCTTATCACCGTTCGCGAAATATCTTCAATTTAAGTGGGCGGGGCTGGGGAAATGCCACCCCCGCCCATCGCGAATTTCGGGTCGAATTTGGTGTTAATCGTTTGTGTTTCGTTTGTGTTCGTTTGTGTGCTCATTATTTTCGTTTGTGTTAGCACCGTTCGCGAAATATATTCAAAAACATAACCTAGGTTTATTTCCCCGGTCCCGCCCATTTTGAATTTTTGCTCGAATTTGGTGTCAATCGTTTAGTCATCGTTTGTGTTTCTATTCCCGTCGTCTCAATATCGATTTTCAACTAGCTGGGAGAAAATGAATTTTTGTCAAGCTCCGAGCAACAACTTCGAAATTATAGCAATTACGTTATTTAAGAAAATTGGTGTTATTTTAGTTGTAAATTTATCAATATGGATAGGTTTCAACTTAAAACAATAAAAACCATGTTTTGATGTAAGGAAAAACAAGTACATCATAGATAATAGTATTTAAAAAATGATAAAAATACCAATACTTGCATAATTAATTATATAATTATAACCTTAATCAGATTTAAATTATTATAAAGAATGGTGCATTATCAGCTTTGCTTTAAAAGCGTGTTTCTTATTTTTGCTAGCATATCAGTTATAATTTAACAGCTAGTCACATAAATAGTGTAATAATAAATACACGTCAAAATGTTTGTCTAGCTTGAACGCTATACACTTGTGCGCAGCCGAGCTGTAATGAAGGAAACGCAGACTACAATGCTAGCAATTGGTAGGTGGTATATTATTATCTTTTATGATTTTGTTTCGAGGTAGTTTAGAATTCGAATTTTGAAAAGAAAAACTAATTTTAATATTAGTTCATCAATTGTTAAACAAATTGCAGTGAAATTAGGGCATAAGCAATAAATTGTTTAAAAACTTTTAATTACACCAAGTTTCTTGCACATATTTATAGCAAAACACTTAAGTTAAATTATTTTTTGACGGATTTTGCAACTTTAAATAAAATTATGAATACATAAAATTAAAATTTAAAGTATAAGTTACAAAGTATTACAAAGTATAAGTTCTATTTTTAAAATAACAAATATGCAGAATTATTATAACGTGATAAGCTAACTAAGGCATTTTATTTAGTCGTTTTTAAAATCTCTGACGAAGAACGTCGTTTTTAAAAATGAATGTAATTTTTAAATTTAGTTATCAAGAACAATTAGTGATAAGAAATTGCCGGTATATACAAGTCGAGGTAAAATGTATAATAGACAATTTAATACGAATATTTATTTACGGAACAAATGGATTTGTGGCTGTAATCGTAAGAACGCATTGTTTTGTTTTCCGTTTGTGTCTTTCGATATTGTCAATAGTAAAAAAATTTATCTCGGGAATATTGAATTTCAACGAAAAAGTTATTGATAATTTAAGTTTGCCACAAGCAAGCACCGGCGCACGCCATTAATGCTTAAAAACGTGCAATAAGTAAGTTTATTTTTTGAGATTAGCATTTTACTGATACCTTCCATTTTTTATAATGCAGAACAGCCAAACATATTTCTCACGAGCCGCCACTGAAATAAATAATTATTACAATGTATATTATATAAGATATTCACAGTTCACAACGGTAGAACAACGTATGCTCCTGTTTCGTTCCGTTTGTAGATTGTCAAATTTTTCCCAAGAATTTAGATGAGCTCTCCAACAATAAGCTACATAATGTCCTATTGCTGACGGGGATTTGCTTTTCGGTGGAAGAAAACTAATAATTCCTTTCAACTTAAAATGTTTTTCTAAAATATTTAAAGACAAAGGAACATTTGAAAGCGGTATTGAAAATTGGGAATCGTACGGTGCCGAATTGTTTACAGGTTCTATGAATAAATGAGTACCAATCGTAAAACTTCTAGGAATAGAAGAAACACCACAAGAGCCGCATTTTACTGGATCTTCAAAATAATTATTCATGATTTGTTGCAATAATTCAAAATTTTCTATACCTAAATTGGCTACTACAGTTTCCCCAGGTCGCTTATTTTCCCAATCGCAAGATGTACATTTTTTAATTTCTGTAAAACAAGGATACTTCATAAATAACTTTTTGAGTAAATAATTCGCAGTACAGTTAGAATCGATAGTTATACCTTCTCCAAGTAACTGTGATCGTTCTTTCTCGAATATTTCCAAAAGAATTTCCGCCCTTTTTCGATAACACTGTGTTGTAATTCCATCTCGTATCGCGTTCTGGATCAATTTGAAATACAGATATTCTTCAGAATTAATATTTATAAAATTGGAGTATAGGTCACTGTCGGCATAACTCGAAAATAAAATTTGTGTTATCGTATCAAAAGTGCAAGTATTTGTGAAAGTATAATTTCGATTTTTGATAGTTACACCTTTGAGACCTAAAGAAGTACAATTTTTTAATAAACCAATGACGGAACTCTTACTTCGACTACTGTCGTTGTATAATGATATTGTTGGGTCAGCGTCTAAATAGTTTGGTTTTCTTTTCTTTTCCTTACGGTTGACAACTTCTCCACCCCAGTTCTCTTCAGAAGTTTCAGGTATTCCATCATTATTTTTCTCCATTTACTATATAAATAATAATAATCAAACTTTATTCCATTCGGAACTTTACTTCTCTGTAATGTACGGTCCATTTTTTTTGGTGGTTCAATCCTCTTCTTTCTTTTTTATTTACAACTTAACTTCACCAATCTCATCAAGTCACTGCTGTGGTTATAGTAAAATAAATAAAAATGGTTTTTATTGTTTTAAGTTGAAACCTATCCATATTGATAAATTTACAACTAAGACAACACCAATTTTTCTTAAATAACGTAATTGCTATAATTTCGAAATGTGGCGGTTGTTGCTCGGAGCTTAACAAAAATTCATTTTCTCCTAGCTAGTTGAAAATCGATATTGAGACGACGGGAATAGAAACACAAACGTACACAAACGATGACTAAACGATTGACACCAAATTCGAGCAAAAATTCAAAATGGGCGGGGCCGGGGAAATAAACCTAAGTTATGTTTTTGAATATATTTCGCGAACGGTGCTAACACAAACGAAAATAATGACCACACAAACGAACACAAACGAAACACAAACGATTGACACCAAATTCGACCCGAAATTCGCGATGGGCGGGGCTGGCATTCCCCAGCCCCGCCCACTTAAATTGAAGATATTTCGCGAACGGTGCTAAAACAAACGAAAATAATGAAAACACAAACGACACACAAACGATTGACACCAAAATTGATTCAAAATTCGCGATGGGCGGGGCTGGGGAAATGGACCTGGCTGGTTAAAGGTTTTATGAGACCGGGCATAAGAAAGTATTAATAAATTACAGATATAATTATATTATTTTTCTTTACTAAAATGTCGATTATAAATTGCGATTCTTACTAAAAAGGGTCGAATACAAAATCGGTGATTTTGATTCTTTGCATTGTGTCATCTTTTCTAAGCGCAACAGGTGCGCTTTCACAGGACCTAGGACGAAGGAGGATCCGAAATGGAATATACTTATAAAAAACTCCAATTTGATAACTTTCCCATCTCGTTGAAAAACGTAATTTAAAAAAAAATTTATGTATTTAGTACTTTTATTTGGCCGATAGATATTAGAACGCAATACCGTTGGGGTAAAGTACCTGTAAGGGTAATAAATGCCATTTTAGATGGAATTCAAATGAACACAAAAAAGTGCCATAAACCCCAACTTACTGCCTTTCGTCGCACTGAAAAATATTGTTTTCTGAACATCTGTTTTATTTGACACTTCCCGTGTAAGAAAATAAATCAATTCTTTCTTTAAATATTTTTCTTTAAAATTGAGACCTTGCACAGGACACTGATCCTTTCTAAAGTTTTTGTTTTATTTTCACCCATTATATGGTATTTATTTACGAATAAATAATTTTATTTAGGAATAAATAAAATGTAAATCACGACACAAATAATTCGGAAGTGACTGAAAGCTGAAATTCAAACTCATGACCTGCAGGTCTGCAGTTTAACTTCTTCACTTTTAGACCAACTAAAATTAAAAAACACTGGGTTGATGTAATTATAACTTCAGGGTGCGATTTTACATCATGCAATTTCTTGCTCCATTCTTGAGGAATATCTTGATTAAGAAACTGCTCCAAAAAATGCAGTAAGTAGGTAATTTCAGCAAATTGCGTGAAATATTTTGTAAGTAAAAAATTTAGGAAAAGTTTTTGTGGCATTTTTTAATGCAGTTTGACTGCAAGCGTGCGCAAGAGGATTAAATGAACGATAATTTATTTTTGTAATTGTGATATCTGTGCTGCACATCAAAATAAAATGGATATAGAAAGCGGCTTAATTGCAGCAAATGTGATTACAGCAAACATTTTATTGAAAAGATTATTAAAAAGACGTCTGAAAAAAACAAAGAATTGGCAATAAAAGTGGCTACAAAGAAAAGGTGAAGGACGTGGAGCCGTAAATATGCTTTGCAATGAAGTAGCGAGCAAAGATCCAAATGCATACAAGAATTACGATTGTTTGGATATCTTATATAATATGTACTTACAAAATAATTAAGATTGTTTCAAAGTGTAGCAACCACCCTGTATATCTTAGACAAAATCAATTAGTTTTGTTATTATTGTGCTTACACTTTAACCTTAATTAGTCTAGCCTATAAGGTCTAGCCATGCATCTGGGATATTTAACCATTCGAAATACTTAAAATTTTTCTTATCTTTCTGGGAATCATGCGATTCTCGCCTTAATGAACCTTAAAAGACAATTAAAATTGACCAATTTTTATCTTCAAGTAAATGCATTAGGACAAGCGATGACTGATGTATTAGTCTTATGATGTTATTTTTAGTGCACAATTGATTTTCTTATTTAAATTGGAATTAATTTCATAAACAAATCTGAGTTCAAGTCAAAATTATGACCCCATCAGTACCTTTTTTTCACACGAAATTATCCCACACTTTGGGGCGGAAATCTTATAAATACTGCCTCAGATTTGGTTTATCAGTCAGTTTTTTCTCGATTTTTAGCTTGTCTACATAGTCACGGCCAGTTAAATTTTTGAGTGTGTTGGTGTTAAAATTAAAATAAATTTATTTCATTAACTATTAAAGTCGCGACTCCGACAACTAAAATTTCTTGTGTCCATATCCAATATTGAGACGGTCGCCAGCTTAGCGGTTAAGTGCGTTGCTGCTAATGCTAAATACCTGGTTCAACTCCGGGCTCAGTAAAACTTTATTCTGACCGTCTCCCCTCGGAAGGCAATGGCAAACCACCTAGGTGTAATCTACCTGGTACAGCCTCTCTGGAGATTAAGTGTATACACTTCCCGCGGTTCGGAGTCCGCGTTAAGCAGTAGGTCCCCTATGTGTGTGATAATACTTCAAACGCACAACACATGCATAGGAGAGAGGTCGCCTACGTCTGAAATCAGGCACGGCACTTAAAGAAGAAATCCAATATAAGGTAAGAAATTTGATCTCATTTCAAACTTTTGTACTGTTTAATCAAATCTTGTCAACCATATACAGTCATATAAAAAAGTCTACATACTCTCCTATGTTAGCAATGTAAATTGAACATTTTGAAGCCGTTTTTTGACAAATAAAAATCGATTTTACAACAAAACGTTTTAAACATTTTTTGTTGAAAATTTCATTATCTTCAATTTTATACCTATACATTTTTTCATTTTGTCGCCCCGTTTTTAACTGAGAGCGACTGAAACAAAACTTGCGAAAATACAAAAAATATTGTCACCTGTATCTCGGAAACGGTGCAACAAAATAGAAAAATGAAGAGGAATTTTTTTTGTAAATTTCGTACCCTACATTTTCATTCATATCCATTTTTCTATTTTGTCGCACCGTTTCCGAGATACAGGTGACAATATTTTTGGCGGAGTAGGTCAACTCGGCAAAAGGTACAAGGGATAGGTTATTCCTACCGGTCAACTGGGCAAATGAAAACCAGAGGCCGTTTTAATTATCGGTCAGCTCGGCAAACGCGCTGAATAATGCTATTTCGAGGGCTTGGCCAGAACTGCGAGCATCAAAAAACCTACCCTCCGATGCTCCGCATCTCCGGGCGGTTTTTCCTGCTCCGAGCCGCTACGCGGCGGGCGCTAAACATACGCGACAGATCAAGGAAACCGGGATAAATGCAACCGGGATGTGAGAGACCCTCGAAATAGCATTATTCAGCGCGTTTGCCGAGCTGACCGAAAATTAAAACGGCCTCTGGTTTTCATTTGCCCAGTTGACCGGTAGGATTAACCTATTCCTTGTACCTTCTGCCGAGTTGACCTACTCCCATATTTTTTGTATTTTCCCGAGTCTTGTTTAAGTCGCTCTCAGTCAAAAACGGGGCGACAAAATGCAAAAATGTATAGGTACAAAATTAAAGCTAATGAAATTTTCAACAAAAAATGTTTAAAAAGTTTTGTTGTAAAATCGATTTTTATTTGTCAAAAAACGGCTTCAAAATGTTCAATTTACATTGCTAACATAGGAGAGTATGTAGACTTTTTTGTATGACTTAATTATTATCTAAATTAATTTCATTTTTTTTGTTTATGTATTTTCTTCTTTTTTTTGTTCGTGCAGTTCTTTTTGTGCGCTCAAATAAACTTTTTGTGGGCTCAAATAAAACTTATTGTTACAAAAATGTTTGCGTCGTTTGTTTTATTTCAAACCGAACACAAAGGGCTGTTTAAATTACAAAGTATAAGTTCTATTTTTAAAATAACAAATATGCAGAATTATTATGACGTGATAAGCTAACTAAGGCATTTTATTTAGTCGTTATTAAAATCTCTTACGATGAGGTCGTTTTTAAAAATGAATGTAATTTTTAAATTTAGTTATCAAGAACAATTAGTGATAAGAAATTGCCGGTATATACAAGTCGAGGTAAAATGTATAAAAGACAATTTAATACGAATATTTATTTACGGAACAAATGGATTTGTGGCTGTAATCGTAAGAACGCATTGTTTTGTTTTCCGTTTGTGTCTTTCGATATTGTCAATAGTAAAAAAATTTATCTCGGGAATATTGAATTTCAACGAAAAAGTTATTGATAAGTTAAGTTTGCCACAAGCAAGCACCGGCGCACGCCATTAATGCTTAAAAACGTGCAATAAGTAAGTTTTTTTGAGATTAGCATTTTACTGATACCTTCCCTTTTTTATAATGCAGAACAGCCAAACATATTTCTCACGAGCCGCCACTGACCCACACCAACGCTTTTGGTTCAATTTTTGATTTCCTTATGAATTTTAAATTATCAGGAACTACACTTTTATCGGTGGTATAAAATCTTTTATGAGTAACATCACAACTGTTCGCAAAAATGAACTACTTTTCATCGACCATAATTATTATCACTAGAGACTGGAAAACAGCGTGTACTCACTCGAAATTGGTTTTTGGCGGCTTTCTTAAAGAAACTTAGTTGACATTTTTTAGAATTACTTTTCTTTCGGTTTTTTTTTATTTTCAGGACTAATATTCTCACTGAATCTCAAAATAATCGAATAAATGGTACTTTGACTGAAACCTTCGTTTATAAAATAATTTAAATCGCAACTTTTATCTTATACTCGCCAAGCATTTTAAAAACGCTTTTAGGCAAAATATTCTGTTCACACATTTTCATAGTAACAATTCAAATGAAACTAATTACATTTGATAATAAACAAATGAAAGAAGGTACAGTAGAAAAATCAAAAGGATTCCTAGAGTATAACTAATTTTTTAATGCAATTGAAATTTGTCCAGCTACTTTTGACTCATACGTTACTTTTGACAATCAATCCTAGAGCATTTTGACTATCTGTACTGCCAAGCCATTTTACACGCAATTTGCTGTTTTAAACTATGCAATTCAGATTGCTCAAGAAATGGAGCAAGAAACTGCGCAAGAAATTGGAAGATGCAAGACAAGTTTAATATTGCAATGCAACAAAAAGAGATTACAATAGAAACTTTTTCGAGGATTACAATCATAATTTTATCAAAATAACATGAAAAAATTGTAATAAACCTTATAAACTGATTTTCATAGAATAAAAGCAATGGAAATTTATAAATACAAAATTTTTTTAAATGCACACCTACAGTTACTCGAAAAAGTCCTTGGACACTTAAAAAATATTGCAATGACTTCAATATAATTCGATTTTTTGAAGTAATTTGGGAAGAAAACAGCGGTTTCAACTTACCATTTGATGAAGTTTTTCTTAACCTTTAAGTAGGAAGGTGGGGTGCTCAGAACACCCCAAGTAAAATATGGTTTTTTAGGTATACTGATGACTATTATTTTAATTTAATAAAAGCAATGAAGACAAAAACATTTTTGACAAACAATTTATCACGAAAAACTTGTCTGGACTCGGGAATCAACAATATCTTGTAAGATCGGATCGATTTCAAAGAGAAAAGTGGCCATCCACGTAATTTAACTTATAGAGATGATTTCTTCATCCCAAATTCCCCATTATTCCCAAATTTCTTCAAAAAATCGAATTACATTGAAGTTATTGAAATTTTTATTAGATGTCCGAGGACTTTTTCGAGTAACTGTATGTAATATTTCTGTTTCAATTATTCTGGAATTAAAATTGTAATTGTGCAGAAAGTTTGTGGTACTTTCTCTCTTTTCTCTATTTTGGTCAAAACAATCACACAGTTAATAGTCAGGCATTAGAGGTCCAAGGTGGCGTTTCCCCCAATCAGGGATTTTAGCATCCCTGGTACTGTTTTTTGCCTATAGCTCGTTTATTTTCACTTTTATGAAAAATGATCATTACACCTTTTCCAGCAGTAATTCAGAAAACCTCACCTGCTGTTCAGAAATCGTGAATTGTAATTCAGATTTATCGACTGATATTCAGAAATGTGAATTGTAACTCAGATTTATCGACTGATATTCAGAAATGTGAATTGTAATTCAGATTTGTCGACTGATATTCAGAAATGTGAATTGTAATTCAGATTTGTCAACTGATATTCAGAAATTGTGAATTGTAATTCAGATTTGTCAACTGATATTCAGAAATCGTGAATTGCAATTCAGATTTATCGACTGATATTCAGAAATGTGAATTGTAATTCAGATTTGTCAACTGATATTCAGAAATCGTGAATTGCAATTCAGATTTATCGACTGATATTCAGAAATGTGAATTGTAATTCAGATTTGTCAACTGATATTCAGAAATCGTGAATTGTAATTCAGATTTGTCAACTGATATTCAGAAATTGTGAATTGTAATATCAATTGACAAATCTGAATAACGGTTGACAATTTCTGAATATTAATTGACAAATCTGAATAACGGTTGACGATTTCTGAATATCAATTGACAAATCTAAATAACGGTTGATGATTTCTGAATATCAATTGACGAATCTGAATAACGGTTGACTATTTCTGAATTACTGGTGGAAAAGGTGTAGATAAAATTGAAAAGCATAAAATTCTCTACAAAATGTACTTTTCCATGGCATACCATAAATGGTGGCCAAAATTTTAACAAAATCTATGGACTAGGCGCTTACTAAACAAATAGGCAATTATAGAATTATAAAGTTAGCTGTATTTTAAAAGGATGAGAGGTATCGGAGACCTTGGTATAAATAAAAATTACAACAATACCTCATGTAAAGCAATACATGATAATAATAATAATAATTTATTTTGTTAAATCATTTATTGACTTTTCAATCGTAGCTTTAAAATATACCTATTTTTTAAATTTTCCAAAACTGTTTTAAATGAAAATGTGCTTCGTGAATGCATACATACTACAAAATGTAAAAACTACAAATAAGTAAAATAATTTCACAAATACTTAAAGTTACCTTTACAGTTTCAAATAAATTAATTAACAATCTGTACATATACAAAATTCATTTTTAATTGTCACATTTTGTAAAGCACAAACTTTTGCAAATTGCAGACAGACAGACGTTACCACGGTTTAGAAGACGCTGTCAAATTATTATTAAAAGAATAAAAGATATTTGCTTTAAATTGCAGAGTTTGGCTTGAAAGTATGATACCTCAAACATTTACAAGATAAGGTAATCATTCAGTCAATAACTGCCCGATGCAAGCGACGTGAGCTGCAAAGTGCAAAAGTGTTCACACCCAAGTAGTTCTGGAAAATTTCAGTCAATTTTTTTGTTTGAAAAATCAAATCATTATTGAAAAAGTAGCCAAAATTTGTGAACACCCCCCACACACACACACACACCACGACAATAACTACTTGGGTGGGAATATAACCTTAAAATTAGTAAAAAATCAAGGGGTATATAGAATACTTAATTTAGCATTATGCTAGATACTTAAGCTATACAATCTGGACGCCACAATCATTACAGACAGCTTTTTTTAATTATCCTGTGGGTTTCACTGCACTAAAGTTTAAATTACTCCCAAGTCAATAGTTGTCTGAAGTTTTTTTATAAGACACTAACTTGGAAGCCACATGACCACTGAAAAACACACTAGTCTCTGAAAATTCCTTACTAAATCAGTTAATTATCGACAAAATTTTTATAAACGCAATGGCCAATAGAAAATTTAAATACCTCGTCAAAAACAAACTATATTACAAAACTTGTGCGTATAAAAAAATTATGCAAATCAATTAAATCTACTCAAATGTGCTATTAAACATATTCAAATCTTCGAATGATGCAGTTCCACTTTGATCTAACATCTGAAGCATATCTGAAAGTTCGTGAGGTTGACTCTGGGGAGGTGGCCCCGAACTACTCGACCCTGCACCACCTGAATCTGAACCTTGACTTGTACTTTGCCAGGCCCACTGGTATGGTGTTGGTCCTGTCCCCGTTCTTGTACCACCACTCAATTGTGTGTACGTAGGACCAGGCGAACGTGGACTAGGTTGACTATATTGATAACCATCTGGTGCTGGTTGTGCTTGCCTTAAACTCCACGGTGATGCTGCTGGGGTGGGACTATTATACACGTTTTCTCCGCTATTAGGACGTGTAACTTGCTGAGGTGCTAAAAAAATACACAATAAATATTTTGTCAAATTATACATCCATATCTTTGTTCTGGTTCTGAGGAGCAGACTGTAATTTTTTTCTTTTACAGTGAACCAACGCTTGGGCTCTTAAATTATGAGTTCACAGATTTTGGTTAATCTTTTTAACAATTTAAAAACTTGGATATCCTTCAAAGTTTATTTTAGGTTCTATACAGCTCCCACTTATTAGTGTTAAGCGAAATGGGATTCATTTTTCGCAATAAAACGAGTAAATTCTTTCTGACTCAAAGGAACAAGTCAATTTTTTGTCTTTGAGTTTAGTATTTCTCTTGAGCACCATTTTGAATTTTTATATTAAAAAGTACAGCTTTATTTAACAACTTCAGTCACGTGTCACTATAATTCATTCTTACCTGAGTTAATATATTGAATAAATTTTACAAAAACAGTAAATTTATGTTACTCCAAGATTTTTATTGTGACAAGCATATTAATTTTTGCTAAGCAATAAGAAAGTAACGAAAATGTTAACTTAAAAATGAAAACCCCAATATGGCGACCAAAAGAAAACGGAAACTTAATAATAGTGGAAGTTTCTTTTTGCATGAATTTATTATTTTTTTACAATAACGTTAGCATGTCGCTTTTGTGTAATTTATACATTAAATTAACTTGTAATATTGGTAAATTCCACATTGCTGGAATCCTTATACACAACTGAAACCTACTTTTTAGCATAAAAATTCAATATGGCATCCATACAAAAAACTTATGATTCTGCAAATGCGAAAAGTTAAATAAAATCTTAATTTACATCAAAGTATAGAAAAATAAATAAGTAATATAAAGAGTTGCTTGGTAAAATTTTGATGGAGTAGCAAAATGGTTAAAAACGAAGTCAATTTAAAAAATTTTGGTTTAGTAATTTAGTAAAAACCGTTAATTAAACACAAAATCATTAAATAAATCAATATTATTTTTCATTTTCTTTTTTTAACTTTGTTTTATCTCTTGTTATCTTTGACATGCAAAGCCTTTTGGGGCAGAAGGTGCAGAGCATTTATGAGGATATCCAAATAAAACGTGACTTTTGTTTGGTTGGGGTGCTAGGCCGTCTATAATTTTGGACAGGGGCGGGTGAACTTCTTACATCTTCAGGGTACATCCTGATACAGGACTTATAATCAATGGCGGACTTTGCTTTTTTGGGGCCTGAAGCTAAATATATTATAGGACGGCGTCAAGACGGCCCATAATAGTATTATTTTTCATTTAAAATTTAGTTACGGTTTTTCGTGGTATACAAAATCGTAATGCCGCCTCCTATAGTAGATAACTTACGACGGACTTCCCTGGCGGAAGACGCGAGTTCGACGTGCACCACGAGGCGTTTTCAACAAGTAAAGTGAAGAAAGTACACGTGTTTTCGGCTACGGCATTTTTTTCTATATACGGAAGTTTCCATCGTGAATATAAGGGCCGCGTTTGGTCTGGCACTTTTTTCGCTTTGTAGCTCCATTTTGGAAATTTTGGAAACTTAAAACACGCAAAACTTTTAAATGAGCTCAAATAAAGCGTTTGAAAACGTGAAAAACCTCAAAATCGAACTATCAGAATGAGTTTGACGGAGCATCTAAGCAAAAAAAGTGCCAGACCGAACGCGGCCTAGAAATGCTGTATTGTGGTGCAATTCGAAAGCATGGACTCTTCCACTAGGGAAGTCCGCCGTAAGTTATATAATAATTTTGCACACCGCAAAAACCCGTAACAATTTAAATTTAAAATATATAATAATAACCTTCATTTATCTATACTGTCCTACTTAGGAAAAACACCTTATGTGCAAAACAAAGAACCTGTTTATTCCGTTCTTCGTTTATTGTTTTCTTTGGTCTCAGATTTTACAGGACGGAGATTTTAAAAACATGGTCGGAAATATTATAATTTCCTGTTTATAATTTAAAACTTAATAATTACGATAATTACATAATATAAATGTGTTTTAAAATTGCATATACGGTGATTTTGCGTATTGTTCCAACTAAGTTCAATTAAAAGCTGGGAAAAAATTAGTCAAGATAATGTATCTAACTCAAAATCGTCAAAAGTGCAGATACAGTGTTTTTCCTTAGTGGGACATATGTCTGTGTAACGGAAAATTGATCCTTTGAACAGAGCCTTCAGTGCAGAACCGCGACCATGAGGAATCAGTGCGGCCTTTAGACCGCACAACCTGGGCCAAAACGTACTAGATGGCGAATAATGGCTAGTTGTGTAATAATAGCCTAAATTTATGTTTGCGTGTCTGTAACTTTAAATTGGTCCGTTGAGTTAATGATCCGTCTCCCCTCAGTTAGGCCTTTAGGCCGCACACCTAAGGGAATCCTGTTTTATTATATAATATAGCCTAAATTGAACTGTTAAGCGAATGATTCATCAATCTGTTGCTCTCAATTATAGGGCCCCTGTTACATCAGGGCCTAATGCTTCATTAGCTTCAATGTAAATCCGCGACTGCTAATAATTTGAAAAACAGCATAGAAAAACATGGTTCATCTACCAGTTTTATAACCTTTGATTCACAACATGTAATAATTTACTAGATAACCTCTCCCTATTAATCACCCAAGTCATCCATCACAACTGACTGCACTTTACTTCCATACAAATCATAACAAAATAAAATTTCAGTTTGCTCCTCAAAATAGATTAATCTGTATAATTAAGAACTGTTTAAGGTTATGTATCAAACAGATTCATAATTTTAGATATTGAAAACCTCCAGCTTAATTTTCATGCATGAATGAAGAGAAAGTGAGTTTCAATATTTGGGGTTTCCCTACAAGTGGTTTTTTGTTAACTTACTTTGGATATGTGAGGACGGTAGCATATGTGAATAAATTGCAGTATCACGCCGCTGGAGACTGTAATCTAATCCCGGTTGCTGATAAGCTACTTGTTCAGGAGTTTCTGTAGGTGTATCGCCTGTATGGAGAGATTTTGCAGTCGTATTGGTACAAACTATGTATTCCACATCGTCAGTGTACGGATTTAAAAACGAAAACGCTGAAGTTCGTAACCAAATCCATTCCCTATTTTTTGCTCTAAATCGATACATAACTGACAGAACCTGTCCTTTCAATTTCAGAACTACAAGTAGAAACAAAGTTAGTACGACAAAAATGATAACCATAATACTTACCTTGCTCAAAGCTGTCCTTCATATGAGTTTGATCTTCCGGATGAAAAAATTCGAAACAACTTTTTCCTAATAATTCTGGAGGAGAATATCCTAATAAACCCATAACCCTTTGATCTACAAAACTAAATTTTCCGTCCATTGAATGGCGGGATATAAATTCTGCCGTACTATTAGATCCTGAGATATCACTCGTGTTAGGCGTCGACGTCACCTGAAGTCTTCCAATTGCTACTAAACAACAATGAGACGCATGCAGTTCTTCTTCACTTTGCCGGTCTATTTGGACACCTGTAAACATGTCTAACATTTTTATTACTTACATTTGTCTTAGAGTTAACACACTTTCATTTTATCTGAATTTAAAAATTTAAAACTAGTCACATTCTACTATATTTAAAAAAATTTATTAAGTTATTTACCAGTGGGAGGCCAATTTTTTATATAACCAGTGCAGTGCACTACTGCATAATTTTGTCCATCGCGACTAGGGCCTAAACTGTTCCTTTGTTTCAGTCGGTTCAAATGGCCTACGCTCATACTATCCGGCGAAACATTTCCTACTTTCATCCGACATATAAAACCTCTTCTCGAACCCATACACAACCGCATCGAAGCTATAAACAAATCATAAAGCGATAAGTGCCACAAAAATTCTTTTATTTTATAATTAACAAGAATGCAAACTTACACTGATGTCCTTCTTTCTTTACAGTCCCCGTTTTCAGGTCCAGTATCCGACCGGTATTTTGAGGTTCTTGCGTAGATAACTGCTCTCTCACTTTTTCTACATCTTCCGGATGAATATTGTCATAAATACAAGAACCAAACCAATCGTTTTGCGAATAGTTTAAAACAGGAGCTACCGAGTCAGAAACGTATATGACTCTACCTGTATCACAGCTTACAACAAATAGGAATCCATCTGCAGCCTCGAGTATCAAATGTTTCAGTTCTTGGTCCGTTAAAAATGAAGGCTTGTACGTGCCATCCGTGCTCGTGTTACCCGTACCTAAATAAAAATAATATTAAATTGATATCTATTGATATAGTTTTACGTGTTATTATGATTAGTTAACGCCCTTCTGTGTCGCGTCCTTAACGCTAAGGTCGAGTATGGGGGACCTACTGTTTAACATCGCCGTCGGTTACGAGCGACCAATTTTAGAGAAGGATTTCAGCAATTGTGTAATATTGTGTGCGGTTGGTAGAATTAGTTTTGTTATATGGTTCACCACCATTGTGCCATTACAAGTGATATGGGTAAATCCCCCGACCAGGAAGGCATTGTACAAACTAAATTGCCCAGTTCAGAGAAAATACAATGGCTATAGCACAAATACTGATTTCAGTAGTGAAAACTTTTCATCAATGGCATTTCGCTGCAACCCGCTAAACACTTGTTAAGAAAACAAAACCAGACTTTTTTATTTTAAATTTACAAAATATAAAGAATGGAGATTGAAGAAAAGTTTAATTTCAGGATGCCATAATAAATCGACAAAATCACGGGTAATAAGATTCGACTTCTTGTAAATTTCCGAGGTCAAGCGATCGATCGACCCAACTTTGAATTAGAAAATTACATCTAAAATTTTATTTTGAATTCCCTATAGAAATATGCTTAGTGGGTAGAACAATCTATTGGTTTCCACTTTCCTGCAATGGATTTTAGAGTAGTTAAACTAAATAATTCTTTTTCGGCTACGTTCAGAAGATGTGAAAGGATTTAGTAATATTTAAAAAAATCTGTCATCTGATTTAAAAAGAAGAAGATACGATTGTATAATTTATTATTATCGAAACTCCGTGTTTTACCCCTCCACCCTAACTTCTTCTTTAAGTGCCGTGCCTGATTTCAGACGTAGGCGACCTCTCTCCTATGCATGTGTTGTGCGTTTGAAGTATTATCACACACATAGGAGACCTACTGCTTAACACGGGCTCCGAACCGCGGGAAGTGTATACACTTCATCTCCAGAGAGGCTGTACCAGGCAGATTACACCTCGGTGGTTTGCCATTGCCTTCCGAGGGGAGACGGTCAGAATAAAGTTTTACTGAGCTCGGAGTTGAACCAGGTATTTAGCATTAGCAGCAACGCACTTAACCGCTAAGCTGGCGACCATCTCCCACCCTAACTATTTCCCTAACTATTTTAAATTTTATAACCTTAAACAGAATAACCCAACCCTTTGTTTTAAAAATTGTCATCCTTATACTTAAAAAATCAGACGTGATGTTAAGATACAGTTTGCAGCGAGTTTCAATAAGGGATCAACAGCGTTTTATTTGCCAAAAATTTAATTTCAATTAGACAAAATTAAAATCGAACCATAAACAAGTTTTTTTCATAATATAATTTGTCTCCACGAATTACAAGTTGTTAAGATACGGTTTACAGAGAACATAAAGAAAACAATGGCGGTTTATTTTTTAAAAGCTGTTGGTCGTTAAAATTTACCTCTTCTCCTGATTCTTCCAATATTAGTAAATTCCGAGAATTTAAGGCTAATAAAGCTGAAATGCTATGATGTGATTTTTTTTTAAATATTTATTTATCGATTTTAAAAGCAAAAAACTTATAAAAATATTAAAACTTACTTCAAAACTCGCCTGTGGCGCTTTTTAATTTAAAATTTATTTTATCTTACACTAAAATTGTAGGCACAAAACTAAATTCTTCTAGCAATGCTGTTCTAAAATTGCTAATAATACCAGGCGATACTAAAGGAGAATTTTGATGTCTAGAACAGCGGTTCTTAATCTTTTGTTTTTTGCGAATTCTCCACTAATTTGTTAATGAAAACCGTGTAAAACCTTTCCTCGGGAACAGTTAAGTACGAAAAATTACTCACGAGCGCGCGTGGATCTTAATGCACTATAAAATGCAAAATAATTATTAAAACGAAAATTAACCTACAAATTCAAAAAAAACAACTTAACATTTATTGTGTATATAAACATTTACATTATTTGCATAATTTTGTCATTTCTTATCAGAGTTGTGTGAAAATTTTGAAAACATTAAAAAATACATTTTTTGAAAAAGTAAAATTTCAGAAAAAGGAAAACTTGAAATTTCAAACGTGTTCAGAATTTTACAATGCAATGGAAACCAAAAGATCACAGTGAAGTTAAACCCTTGGGGAATTATTATGTGACGTCACAGAATCTAAACTGCCAAACGTCGTATATTGACGAGAAGTCCATATAAAACGAGAAAATTTGGTAAAATGAATAGTCAATTTTTCTATTACGAAATGCTATTTTCGATTATAGCAACGAAATCGAGAAAACTTGGTATCACAGAGAAAAACATTTTGAATTCATTTTTAAACAATATAATTATACTATCTTTCTCAAAAATTTAAAAACGTTCTAGGGATTTTGTTTTATTCTGTAGGGTCTGTTTTATGGATCCATATTGCAAACCGGGTGCCAGTTTTAAATCAGTTTTTTAAGTTTACCGATATAACGGTTAAAAATGAAAATGTTAGTAATCAAAGGGAATTTTTTACGCGTCCAATGATATCCGACACTTGATATTTTTCTCTTTAACCCTAGATTACTAATAAGCTTCGTCGAATCGACGACGCGGATTTGAAAAAGGCTTGGTGAATTTTGCATGCGTGGTCGAATTCATTCGACCCCCCCTGCTAATCTCAGTCGACGCCTTACCAGTGCGACGGACAATAGTGTTCCATGCGAGGGGGGACTGAGTGCGCCGTTCTAAGAAAAATACCTCGGCGCGTCGACAAAATTCCTTTGCTAAAATAGATGGAGTACCACTTTTTGAATATTTCGTGAAGAAATTGACTCGCACTGTTCACGGAATTTTGTTCGATTTATTAATTTTATTATTTTAAATTTGTTTCATTTTAAAAAAACTTAAAAAAAAATTAAAATGCCGATTTTGTTTGATTTCTATGATCTCATTCAAAAGGCTCTTTAAGCAACTAAAATGCTGTGTTAGTTAATATAAACACAATAATTATATTCTTCAATGTTTTTAATTGAAAATAAATATAAAAATATAAATATTTTATTTAATGAAACCCTTGAAACCCCTTTTTTTAAAAAGCGTAGTCGAAACGACGAAGGTTAGTAATAAGCGTTGAAAAATAAGCTTAGTAATCTAGGGTTAATTATTATTTAAAACAATCTGTAAAAAAATCGTAACACTCGGTTATAGTGAACAAAAATAGACTTCAATTCTGTTATAACGAACCCTCGGATATAAAAAAGTAATTTGGATTTCTTTTGAGGTTCGCTATAACCGAATTGAGAAGTATAATATGAAAGTACAGTTGAATTCCGATATAACGAACACTCGGCTATAATGAACACATAATTGAAACCCTATTCTTTTACGTGCTATATTTAAATTCGTTTATAATTTATAAAATTAGCAAAGTTCATTATATCCAAGTTCATTTGTATAAAACTTCAAAATTTGGGATTTCAATTTGTGTTCGTTATAATCAAGTATTTGTCATATAGGGTCTTTCAATAAGAGCGCTCGATCTTTAAAATTGAATAAAAAAAGTTGTATGTGTGATATGGCGGATATCTTTATTTCGGATTGAAGTAGTATATTCAATGCCATTATGTTTTAAAAATAATATCGTTCAAATGACCTCCGCGACTTCGTTTGCAAGTGTCGATCCGGGAGACCCAATTTTGGATGACTTTTCGACATAAATCAGGCTGGATAGCAGCAATGGCTTGAATGACGTTGTTCTCCAGGTCGAGAATTGTTGCTGGTTTATTGGCATAGGCCAGTGACTTAACGTAGCCCCAAAGAAAAAGTCTAAGGGCGTTAAATCGCACGATCTCGCAAGCCAATTAATGTCACCTTTTTTCGAAATAACGCGATCTGGAAACTTTTCCTTCAATAACTCCACCGTTTCACCCGCTGTGTGACACGTAGCGCCGTCTTGCTGGAACCACATGTTCTCTAAGTCCATATCAGCCAATTCGGGCCAAAAAAAATTGGATATCATTTCTCGATACCTGACGCCGTGAAAAAATGAGAGGTTTCGGTCATCACGCACACTTTCAGCAACACCAGCAATATTCTCTTCCGACCGAACGTTCCGGCGACGCACAGGCACTGCTCGATTAGCAACTGAGCCGGTTTCCTCGAATTTCGCAATAAGTTGTTGAATTGAGCTCTCGGCAGGACGCCCAGGTCGACCGAAAATTCCACGTAGCTCGCGGAACGTTTGGCGGACAGAGCACGAATTTTTATAATAAATTTTCACGATTTCGACGCGTTGTTGAAGCGTGTAGTTTTCCATGATCAAATGGCAGCTATGGCAGAACACAAACGTCACAGAATGACAGCGCTGTCATATCAAACATAACCACAATCGGCTGTGAAAGTTCAGGCGTGGCTATTGAAAGACCCTATATTTGTTGGTATAATTTCATATACCAATAATTATGAATGAAATCAATAATTTCATAACGAAAGTATGAATAAAAAAAAAACGCCAATGCCAGGATCGAACCCGAACGGATCCTAGCTAGAGTAATAGGTTAGGTAGGCAGGTTACAAGTCGGATCGACTTTATTACTCCAGCTAGGATCCTTGATATTTTCATTTTGTGTAATGGTGTTAAGCGCGCTGCAGAGAGGAGAGTAGATATGATGTTGAAAGAAGCCTCTAATCTTTTGTACAAATTTAAAAAACTAAACGTCGTATCAATGTAATTCTTTTTTTATTTTAATAAGAAAAGACTATTGAAGGCAATAACCAATTTTGAGCGCTTTAAATTAAAAGGAAATAGGTTAATTTAATTTATGAAAACGGACAATTTTGAATTTTTATGACAACCGATCTTAATGAAATTTCTTTATTGCCTTCTGCACATCATTATAAGGACAAAACCTGATTTTGAAGCGATTTCATCGTCAATTATAGAAAACTTATACAAAACATTTAAATCAAAAAGTGCCCTTAGTGGAGTTTTAAACTATATAAAATCAACTTAATGCACAAAGGGTTCAAGAGTTCCCTTATAGATGGCGCAAATAAATTATTTTAAACTCGTGTTAGCTTGCTAAGTTTCGTTTAGATTCTTGTATTTGAAATATTTTAGAATGTATTTTCCTAATGACAAAACTGCAGTACCTAGATAGGATTATTTTTACCTGATAATAATATGAAATGCATGGTTCCTTTTTAAGCAAGCTAGGTTAACCCCATGATAGTATTATATAAAATATGAAATGTCCACTATGGCATTTTTAAAATGTATATACAAGAAGCGCTAAACAAGGTTTTTTTTGCATAATACTAAAATAAAAGGTTAGCGTTTCGCATATCAATAAAATACATTAAAAACCAATAATTATTTGAATTGTGCTATTTATTATTCATTTATAACACTGGTCTATAAATTACAGTACATACATACCTATTAAGGGTTACTAAATTACTATCTAATTTATTATTTTTTATTTTGCCAATTGTGTTAGGGTGGTGCTGATAAGAAGTGTTGCTAAGCACCAGTTGATAACATAATTGTCTTCTATTTTAATTTTTCATTTGATATACCAACGACTATTATTAATTTAATTTGATATAAATTTTTGACACCTCTTACGTTTTTATGTAAGTAAAATGTGATTTGTTGATGTTTTTACATTGATTTGATGATTTTGCAAACTCGCGTTCAAGAGATAAATATCACGTGTTGGATATAATCATACGTAGAAAAAAATTATCTTCTGATTGTTCCCATTTTCATTCCTATAAATTAGTCAGAATCAGGAATCTTTAAAAAACCTGATTTACCATGATATTTCGGTGTACCGTTATTTCTCTATGTTCGCATCAAACTTTTCTTAAAATGCATTCTTTTATGTAGTATGTTATGTGTGTATTTACAAACACTTTATTAATTGGAGAGATAAAATTCCACCCGACTTTAAATAAAACATCATGATGTGTCGATGTGTCTAAAAATATTTAAAATCATATTATTTGTTACTGTGTCAGCAAACAATAATTTTCTTAATGTACATTTCTGCCAAGAAGCAAGAAAAAAATTTCTTAGCAAGCATGTTATACAATGTTGCATATCGTGGTTGCACAGATAAGCTAGATCGTATACACAACAGAGGTGTAAAAATGTTAATAATTATTAATTGATATTAATTTATTTAGGATATACCTAAACAAGTATTTAGAAATACATGCATACCAAAGATAAACATGTCGTGCAATCTCAAAAGTGCAAACCCACAGTAATTGTACCCACTAATTAACGAACTCGATCAAATTATGAATTGGAATTAAATTTTTATTTAAAAAACATTTAAAAATTATTTTGATCTGGAATTGAAAATATTTAAATAAACTTACATTAAGTAGTTAATCTACATACATTAATTTAATTTCGAAAATTTTGTAGATCATTTTATTGCATGAGTTTGAATTCTGGAGATTCGTATTGTATTACCGTGGGTTCAAATATTATTCAGATTGCACCACATAACCTCCAACCAAGTACCTGGTTATCCTCCAACCAAGCATATTATAATGTTGCGATAAAAAAATTTGTAATTGCAGGTTTATTTTCATAATCGATTATTTCCACAATCGATTATTTTCACAATCGTTTATTTTCACAATCGATTATTTTCACAATCGATTATTTTCACAATCGATTATTTTCACAAGCGATTATTTTCACAATCGATTATTTTCACAATCGATTATTTTCACAATCGATTATTTCTATAATCGATTAATCGATTATTATAAATTATCATAATCGATTATTATAAATTATCATAATCGATTATGAAATAATCGATTATTCGAATTACGGTGATCGATTAATCGATTATATGCGCACCCCTACATATTATACGAATAACTACTAAATGCGGAGAATTTAAAATCCGGATAACGGGAACTCCTTTGTAATTAAATTTGTCATTTTTATCTTTCCAAATTATAAATTTGGTTACACCCATTTATTACAGCTGACATTTTAAAATAATTATTTCTAACAAGGGGAACTTTAGCATGCGTGGTAGCCGATTTTGATAAATTTGAAATTGGTAAAAGTAGATCGAATTTCATTAGGTCTATAATTTTTTTTGTGTGAATGAGGTGTCCTTTGGACGTAATCGGCACTTGAAATTTCGCCGCGCCACGCCTCCTCAGTACTATGATTGGTAAGTCGCAGTTACCTTGAGAATACAATATTTTTTAAATTTTTCGAAAATTTGATGAAATATTTGATAATGTGATCGTTTTCATTAAAAATTACAGGCAATTAACTTATTTTTATAAATAGTTTATGTAACTTTTAATTTAAAAAATACATAAATAAGTTGAGTTTAACACCATTACACAAAATGATAATAGCAAGTATCCTAGCTGGCCTAATAGATTAGGTGGGCACGTTGGGCGGAGGTAAATGTGCCACCAGTAATGTTATTCTACCTGCTACGAATTTAGGATATTAAAAGTACACAGGTATTTGTGCCACCGGAGAAAACGGCATCTACCTGATGCATCTCCTACATGTAACATCGATTATTTTTTGATTTTACACGATTTTCTGGGGGTGAAACGTAATAGTTTACTGCCCCATACCGCAACTATACTTTTTAATGCTATTTCGAGGGTCTCTCACATCCCGGTTTCATTTATCCCGGTTTTCTTGATGTGTGGCGCCTTCTCGTATGTTTAGCCTAGTAACCAGAGTCAAAACCGCCCTGGAGGGGTGCAACGCGGAGCGCAGCGGCGTCCCGTAAGGGTAGGTTTTGACGATGGATTACCCTCCTTATCGAATGCACACCCCAAAATTCGAAGGCAAAAACAATTTAATTTTTTCACTGTTAGTGGCACAAATACCTGTGTTTATTTAAAGAACCCTTTTGGTCGGTGGCACATTTACCGGTACCCTTTTCTGGTCAGGTACATTTGGTGGCACATTTACCTACGCCCGGCACGTTACAAGTCGATCCGACTTGTAACCTGCCCACCTAACCCTATTACCAACGCTATTACTCTAGCTAGGATACGTTCGGGTTCGATCCTGGCATTGGCGTATTTTTTTTTATTCATACTTTCGTTATGAAATTATTAACATAAGTTTTTATTTGTTTTTCTCTCGATACTGTACAGTTTTGTAGTCGCTTGAAGAAATTTTGTAAAAATGTGTTCAAAGGTATTTAATTTTATTAGTCTTTTCCACCCTTTTAACAAATTTTGTAAATAGTAAATTCTTCAAAGTGCTACCGCATTTTTTTTTACGATTCTCCTGTCATCCAATTGAATTTAAGAAAAGAACAGAATTTAATTTTAAATCTTGATATTATATTAATAATTTCATAACGAAAGTATGAATAAAAAAAAATACGCCAATGCCAGGATCGAACCCGAACGGATCGCTATTATCAGATTGCTATTATCATTTTGTGTAATGGTGTTAAACTCAACATATTTATGTATTTTTTGTAAGTCATTAGACTTACAAGTAAGTCATGTAAGTCATCTTGACTTCGGTCAAGTTGATAACCAACGTTCGCTAAGCGGATACGGTACTTTAAGAAGAATGTATTTTTTAAATTAAAAGTTACATAAACTATTTATAAAAATAAGTTAATTGCCTGTAATTTTTAACGAAAACGATCACATTACCAAATATTTCATCAAATTTTCGAAAAATTTAAAAAATATTGTATTCTCAAGGTAACTGTGACTTACCAATCATAGCACTGAGGAGGCGTAGCGCGGCGAAATTTCAAGTGCCGATTACGTCAAAAGGACACCTCATTCACACAAAAAAAAAATTATAGACCTAATGAAATTCGATCTACTTTTACCAATTTCAAACCATTTCAACCACACATGCTAAACTTCCCCTTGTAAGTGAATTAAACAAAGTTATCAAATAAAAAAAACAATGCTAGCGCTGTTGTAAAACCAAATCTATTTGAAAAGATAAGTATGGACTTTGTTACTTTTAAGTGAAATTTACCTGGACGTTTTAAATCAAAACTGACAATCTTACATTGTTTTAAATCGTGTAGTTACGATAGGGTCGAAACTTGTTTTAGCGGTGAACGGTTTTCGACCGGTTTGGAAGTAGTTCAAACACTCACCGCCGGCTTTGCAATACAGATTTCTTCCGCACACATTAAATAAGTTTCGATGAATCCCGAAAGATGGTGACATCATGTGTGTTTCGTATATGACCTAGATAAGCTCCCCGCGACGACGGCACCTAGTTACAACGAATCCCGCACGGCGCCTCCGTAAATTTAATACACGCATAGTATATTAAAAAGGGAACGCCAAGAAAATTTGATTGCACAACACCATACATTGTTGTTATAACGAAACTGAAGTCATCGTACGCGATGCTAACGTGGAATTCGAACCACGGTACAAATAATTTCCGCGTAACCAAGAATCGCACCGACTCTCTTGTCAAGTAATCGAACTACCTTTTATGGCTTATTATATAATCCCCAATGTTTACACAAAAATTAAAATGGTTGAAGTACCAGCAAGCAAAGAACAAGGAAAGAACCTGGAGAAGAAGTTAAGGACTGAGACGGCCGACGAAGAGAGAATTCATAATTTTCAGACCATAAAAAAACTAAAAAGACTATTTGAATACGCCAACAGAAAAAAAACTAGTATACAGAGTGTTTTTTATAATACAACCATGAATATTTTAATTGTAAAGAAACACTCTCGGAATAAATTTCTTTGTAAATTATTCATAATATGAAGTTTTTAAATTACCAAAGAAATTACTTAGATTTTTGGTGAGATAAAACTGATAAAAAATCTTATCTCTACGTGCCGAAACATGGTGAGCATCATAAGTAGTTGGCTAACAAAATGTATTCCTTTAATTTCGAGTTTATCTAAGTTGCGTAAATATTATGTCCCACGTATATTTACATTAATATAATAATTTCAAACGATAATTATTATTAAACAATAATAAAGTACACGGCAGATCAAATTTCAATTAAAATTAACGAGATCTCGCCAAGCTGAATTTAATCAAGATTGGAAAGAAAGAAAAGAAGACACTAACAAAAACAAGAAAAATTTTTTTTAATTACTAATTATATAGTAACAATTTTGATTTGTTATGAGATTTTCCTACAAATTACCCAATAACAAAATTTAAAATTCGAAAAAGTCGTGAAAATGCGCCAGTTCGATATATTATACAATATTTTATATCGAATATTTTATTAAAATTTAAAATAAATCCAATAACACTTGGCAATTTTTCAATTTTAGTTAAAAATTTAAAACGGTGATTTCATAGATAACATTTAAATAAAAAATGTTTAACCAAATGCAGCCATCTTGAATTACTAAGAAAATTCGTTTATCGAATATAAATGATATAACAATCGAATACGTCCGTTTTAGAACAACAAGAAAGCGTAAGTTGAATATGAAATTATCCTTATTCATTCATATATCAACTATTTAAAAAAATTCATGTGTCGAGGATTTGCATTGCAAATTAAAAAGAAATTTCAATTAGAATTGTTTATTTATGTATACTACTTCAACTCCTTCATAAATAAAATTATGTATTTATATACATTGTACAGTGGAGTCACTAAAAAATGTTCCTCGTAATTTTGAAATTTCTGTTGTTCCTTAACGTCTATAGGTGATTCCCCAAAAACTATAAAATAAAATGTAAACATTTTTATTAAAATTTTTAATGATGACTTTATGGGTTTTGTCTCTTTTGTTTATAAATAAATGTATAAATGATAATATTGTATAAATATACTTAGTCCAGGGGCAAAACGAACACTTGCTTGCAAAAAATTTTCGTATATAATTCGCTTAATTTCATTTTTAGGGAAAATTATCATCAGACCAAAATTAAAGAGCACTTAATTCTCAACAAATGACATTTTTTCAGAACTGCATTCACTTCAAATTTTGATAATTTTATTCGAAATACGAATTATTCAATATCTTTCTTTTTTTAATAAAACGTAGGTATTTCGCCTTTGTGGTATTGATTTTTATTGCAGAAAAATATTTGAAAACTATTTTCTAATAAGAACCTGAAAATCTCATGATAATTTTTCCGTAAAACGTAAATTTAGCGAATTATAGATATCCTACGTTAACAAAGTTAAAAACCCCAATTAAGAAAAAAGGCGACAGGGAATTTAAAAAAATTTTTGCTAGGTTTGTCGGGACACTCAAATACACATGTGTGCAAAATTTCACCTTGCTCGGGTGTTTTTCAAATTCTTACAATTTTTTGGCCTTTTTCGGCTTCCTTGCTTGAACTGACACGAAAATTTTTTAAGCGTGTACTTTGTAGAGAATTTTGGACTCTTCAACTTCTGTCTGATGATAATTTTACCTAAAAATTACATTAAGCGAGATATAGACGAAAAACCACGTAGGAGGAACTAATATTCTCAATTAAGGGTGAAACAGCCAGGGAACTTTTGTAAAAATACACATGTCTACTAAATTTCACCTTGCCCGAATTTTGGAATGCTCTAATCATGTTTTCGACTAAATGCAGAAGAGATGTTATAATTTTTTAATATGAATTTTTGTTTCTCCGGATTGAGATTAATCTGGATAATCTAAACTGTACTGAAGTTAATTTTGGAAATTACCGTTCAAGTACGAAATGCAAAAATCGTTAAGGAGACATTTTTATGAAACAAAGAGGTTAGAAATAATTTTTTACGAGTAAATATACAAAGTTTCAAGTTAAAAATTATTTATGTAAAAATAAATAAACGCGATGATTTTATGCACCGACACACCCATAGGAACTAAAAAATAATTTATGATGTGTATACAAGTTTGTTAATACTTGTACAAATGCATCGTTTGCAACAATGTACGATATTTGCGGGTTATTGTTTTTGATAACTGGTGCAACTTCAAAAAAGTATGTATGGGAGAAAGCTGCCCGTGAACTACAATCGACTGGCGCCATGACAGGCAAATTGTTCAAATCAGCATGTCAGTATTGACAGGCCAGCGAGATGAATTGCCTAAGGCAGATTCTGATCGGTAGTATACAAAGTTGCATATTTTATAGATAAAAAGCAATAATTTACCACATTAAGTTAATTCGATATGAAAAATTCACATAAGGTTAAGAAGTCTGGTATTATTAATTCCATGCCAATTATTCAATTTCATTTGTTTTTTATTATCTAACTAAAAATGGCGTCCATTGATTGTCAGTTAATTATGGGGTAAAAATTTAATTGGTTAATCTGGAGGTACGTAGCTTCGTATTTACTTGATATACAATTTTATTTAAATAATAAGAGCATTAATCCGATATTTCCTTCGAGTTTGTGTCTCGTCGTCCATAACTAACAAGATAGTATCAGACTGCCTTTCCAAGTACAACCGAAGCTACCGAGAGATACCATAAACAGACCACCGTTACGAACAACTATAGAATAACTACAAAAATAATACAAAAAACAATAAAGGGTAATATTGAGGATGCTTACAACAATTTTGAATTATGACTTCTGTATAAACATGACAATATGACCGTTAAGGTATAGAATACACTACACTGACTAAAATAAGAAAATGCAATAATCGTGACTAAGTGGTATGCTACTTGCTTGCAATGGATTGACAACAATAAATATTAGGACTACCAAAGAACACACAACTAAAACGAATAGGAATACAATTCTCAAATAATACATTTTAAATAGAGAAATCGTGAACAACTTCTATCATTCCAGAGCTATTGTTTAAAAACAGCATACAAATAAAACAAAATCGATGAAATTTCCAATGTGCAGTAATCACTGATCATCCCTCATGTTTGGATGAGCAAATAAATGAGATCATCAATTCCTTGCACTTAACCGGACGTTTGAATGCAGTTAAATTCAGTCCTGTCTAGATTTAATCGTTTTCTTTAATGGCCACCTTTATAAGTTATTAACTCGAGTGGAGCAATATTTTATCATTTACCAGAAATAAAAGACAGTTTAGTGATAAGTGGTGAAATAAATAATAAAATTGCTACAAAAACCTTTCGAGAAAATAAGAAATAATTGAAATAACCACGTGAATAATTAAAAGTTAGGTTAGTTCTCCACCAAAATAGCTTCACACTCAAATTTCTCAGAGAAATCTCAGATTGAGTTCAATTTTTCTGCATATTATCATCTGGTTCAATTGGTGACTGCAGCAATCCTACCGCCCATATCACTGCAACCCAGGTGGTAATAGATGATATGGTGACGAAAATTAACATTATAATATAACAGTCGAAAAACTATTTAACATTTTTAGGCGTTTAACAAAGAAATATTATTAAATTTTTTTTCTGTTGTTATAAATCGAACAAAATATTATAAATTTTATGTTATCTATACGGTGCAGCGGTAACCTGCTTTTCTAACCCCCGACTGATAACACCCGGGTTATCATTTGCTATGTATATTGGATGTCTCATGCTGGGGATGTCGGTAAGGGTTTTCTCCACTACTATAAGAACTTTCCACTTTATTTTTTCACAGAAACATTTGTTCGTGTGAGTAGAATGTTTATGTAAGAATTTTTCTGTCTATGATTTCCGGTTAAACCGGAAATGACGTTAGGGACCTGAAAATGTAGGTTATAGTATTCTGGTTTGATCTTCGTCTCTTGCAGAAAATTTTGCTTTTATGAATGGAATCTACCTTACCCTTAGCCCATCTCCCTCTAGTGAACAGAATATATAATATCACACCGACAGATTTGGTATTACTTTTCTCCGAAATTATAAAAGTAGGTCCCGATAGCAGCCTGCTGGTTTTAGTTTCCCGATCGACATCGATTGTTGAAATATTTAAAAAAGTACTTAGCGGTATTTTATTTCTAGGATTTGTGGAATCCGGAAGAGCGAAAATAGAAACATAACCTCACATAACCTGACCTCACACAATGTTATAGTTACCACCACATTAATTAATTTTGGATTCATAATCGCGTGCTTTTTGCAGTTTGCACGCTTTTATTTGAGGTTATCTTGCATCCTGTTAAACAAGCAACACCAAATAAACCCCACAATTATGGCTACTACATAACAACAAAATAGTGGATCTAATTTCCGCAATCAACCAAAATATTTCGAAGTACCTAATCGAATGACGCTGGTCCCAGTCAACCACTGACTGGCAACTTGATTTGCGGGTGTTTTGATAACTAATTTGTTTGAACAAACCCAACGTTTAAGAAATAAATAAATAAGAGCGCATACGGTGACCGGACAGGTGACCACATGACAAGTGAACGCACGACATCCGAACACATGACAACTGACCCCACGGACAACTGAACACACGGACAACTGAACACACGGACAACTGAACACACTGACAACTGAACACAATCTTAATTTTTAAATTTAAATATTTGTTATTTATTTTTATAATAATGAAATAGTAAATTTGAGGTTTACGATTTTACAATTATTGTTTTACATGCTAATTAAAAATAGCCAATAGTTTTTCAATTCTTTTTTTCAAATGATTATTTTCAAAATGACACCCCACAAGGATGGTCCATTTTAGCTAATAAGGTTTGAAACCGACTTTGCATTGTTCCTCGACAATTTTGCAACGAGATCTCTCAACTTTCGATCATTTCCGCCATCGATGTCACAACAAAGAGATGCGAATTTCAGATTTTTTAAAAAAATGCCAACTTTGAGGTCATTTTTTTGGGCCGCGGAAGAATAATATTACTAAATGTTTTTCGACAAAAATTCTTAGAATTACTCGGCAAATGAGATTTCGTCGTTAAAATTTCGATTCATTTTACAGCTTTGCGGTGCGAGATACGAAAAACATCTATAGAGGTAAAATTGTTTAGGCTCGGGGTCTACTTGCGATACCGGTGGAAAATTAAAAATCCCCTCGTAAATAAGGACGCTATGGCCGTTTGAAAAATTTTCTAAATTTCGACCTTAAAGTCGTTGTGCCGCGACGAGTATGAAACAATTTTTAATTTTAAAAACGGTATTGGTGGAATTTCTCGAGCGCGAATTTTTAGAAATGTATACTTTTTTTCGTGCGGCGTCAATTAAGGTGGCAAATTGCAAAAACGCAAATTTTGAAAAATTTCGATTTGAAATCGGACCGTTTTATATATAAATATTTGCGCGCAATTTTAAACGAAACGAGTTGGTTTTTCGAAAAATTTTATTGAACACTTTCCGTTTTATTTGGCGAATTTAAGCGGTACGTGAAAAAAAATTTCAATTTTCCACAATTTTTTTCAACGTCCCCACATAATGTGCCGAAAGAATTGTTGGATTAATGTTAAATTTTTAACGGGGATGCTTTATACTTACAACAAAGTACTGGGATAATTTTTGAAAATTTTACATCGCATCCCGCAATACTTTTTAGCCGTCGAGTTTGTGATTTTGTACAGTTTTGGAAGAGCTTTCTACATTTTGCAAAATTTTTGCACAAAGGAAAATTAATTTTTCCAAATTTTTTACATCGGTTATCTACGAAAATGCTCACCGAAGACGCTTATTCCGTTAAAATAGCAATTTTTGAAAATAAAAACTTCCGATTTAGTTTCCAAGAGTTAAAGATCCCGGTGGGGTGTATGGATCATCTACAGGGATGTTTTAGCTGTTGTAGGTAATGGGGTAAACCTCCAATTGGGGAAAGGGGGCCAAGCCACCTGGCGAGGCGCGAAGCGCCAAGTTTACATGTAACATCAGTTAACGTGATAAATTGCAAAAAATGACAATTTGTAGAAATTAAATTCGAGATCGAGTTGATTATGCATATAAATATTGACTTAAAACAATGAAATCTCCGCGAAAAGTTAAATCTGCCACAAAGAGGTGGATCTGCCGCGAAGAGGTGGATCTGCCGCGAAGAGGTGGATCTGCCGTTAGGTTAGTGTTAGTTTTTGATATTTCTTTAGAAAACTAATTAAAAACAAATAAATCTCCGCGTAAAGTTAAATCTGCCGCAAAGAGGTGGATCTGCCGCGAAGAGGTAGATCTGCCGTTAGGTTAGTGTTAGTTTTTGATATTTCTTTAGAAAACCAATTAAAAACAAACAAATCTCCGCGTAAAGTTAAATCTGCCGCAAAGAGGTGGATCTACCGCTCCCTCGAACTTTTTTCCAAGTTAAACGCAAAAAGTGAGAATGGACTCAAAAATAATAATAATTACCCCAAAAAACTAGATCCATTACGATTGTGTTCAGTTGTCAATAATTATAAAATCGTAAACCTCAAAGTTACTATTTCATGATTATAAAAATAAATAACAAATATTTAAATTTAAAAATTAAGATTGTGTTCAGTTGTCAGTGTGTTCAGTTGTCCGTGTGTTCAGTTGTCCGTGTGTTCAGTTGTCCGTGGGGTCAGTTGTCATGTGTTCGGATGTCGTGCGTTCACTTGTCGTGCGTTCACTTGTCATGTGGTCACCTGTCATAGAATCAGCGCATACATAGCCAAAAGAACACGCCTACAACCCACGCCAATTGCGGTGGATAACACCCGGCCAGTTACCGTGGTTGTAAGAATTTCCCAAAGTCCAAAACCAAGGAAGTAGATATAGCCCACCGCCAACAAATAATTTCAATTCAAATCAACACGATGGACACTGAAACGAACCCTCACGGGCCTTTGCCGCGATTCCAACTTCTGTCGTCACTATACTATCCTGGCCACCCTGACACTGAATAACATCTATCGGTAACCTAAGATTGTGACCCTAGAACAGGGGTCGCCAAGCTTTTTTGATCATCGACCACTTAAAATTTTCTAATTCTCTTATCGGGACCCCTCTATAAAAAATTACGTTGATTACGGTGATATAAATTTGGCGTGGGTTTATCGTATATACTGCATTGCTTTCAATAAATTTGCGGTTAAATAGCATTGGTATTCATCAGCCCCCTAGATCGGATCAACCCCTAATTATATTAAATCGACCCCTGGGGATCGATATTGACCACTTTGGCGACCCGTGGCCTAGAACATCACAGCAATACCTTCCTCCCCTCTTCCGCATTGTGCCATTTTATTATTTGATCATATTTTCAACCACAAACTTAGATTTCATAAACCGATATAGAAAGGCTTTAACGCCTCTTCCCGGGCCTTTTGAACCCGTAAAATCAACGCGAAACGAAACAAACATACGGGTCCATATTAAATCAACCAATGTATTTTCATGACCCTCTTCGATTTTGCTCAAATTTGGTATACTTCTAAGTATACCCGTATTTTTTTGTTTGGCCATAAAGTGGTGCGTTTACATTCTACAGCCCGCCAAAATAATTCAAATTTGGCTTGTTGGTTTCTACCGGCCGAATTATACCACTTAGAGACGCGAACTTTTGTGAAATGAAGACATTGAATAGGCCTTTTTAGTGACTCTTTTGTAAATAATTAAGGTCACAAAATGGGGGCCTTTATTAAATTTTGACTTTGAGTGCCATTCTCAAAAAAATATTCTTTCGGCTACTTTTATATCAAATTTTAGAGTGGGCACACTTTTGGTTTAGGAGTGACATCGAAATGAATGATCGTGGTCATAAATGGAAACACTTTACCGAAAGTACCAAAATTTGGTGTACAAATAGATAATATATTTTTTAGAATATATTCCTAAAGCAAGCACTAGAATGGACACCACAAGAAAGAAAAAAGGTAGGAAGACCAAAAAAACTGAATAGGAGAGATACGCAAGGCAATGAGTTCAAGAAACCTGACGGAAGATGTATGGAATAATAGAATCGAATGGAAACTACGCATCGGACAACGTTGCAAGACGTTCAAAACCGATTATATAATAATAATAATAATTTTAAAGTATCCCTTTTTTGGGGAAGGGTCACTCAAAGTTAAAGTTTGATTAATTATTTAAGACGACGACGGTCATGGCCAGAACGTTAGCAAGATCAACTGCAAAATCGAAGCGGTACATGAATATAATAATTACAAAAAATTGATTGAAACAACAACAAAATATATATAAAGTATATAGGCGACCTGGTTGATTAAGACGGCATATTGCGTGTCTGAAGAGTTGAGTCCTCTCCTCGCACGGGGCGACAACAACGAAACCGCGGTCACACGATCTTGATGAGCTATCAGTGTTTACTGCGTACGCAAAGTGGGGCTGCAGCATTAGATATTTAATTCTTTCACAGAAACTTTCGCTCGTATTACCTGTTTTGCATATTACAAAATTTTGACTTTTGAGTGAAACAACTTGAAACAGTATATAATTATTTAACTTACAATGAAAAATAAAATTCAAGTGAAAATAGGAAAATTTAAATAGTAATAAAGTAACGGTCATCTAGAGATGAGTTGTTCTCATCTGATAACATGCGGTTCACACTTGGATGGGTGACCGTTTTGTGAACACGTCTTGCGCTCGTCGATGTTCCCCTAACAACCCACATTTGGCGGTTATTTGGTAGGGTATGGCCTGACCCTCCCTTCAATAGGAAAAAGGATGAAGTTCAAAGATCAAATACCCAGAAAAGTCCATTCTTCTCATTTATATAATTAATTAATTTATACGGGATAAAAAATAAAAGTGACCTATGATAGATTGGTATTTATTGGAAACTGACTCAATAATGTGTGGTTTAATTTCAAAACCTAAAAGGTTTCAATTTTTATTGTTTAAAAAATACAATAAAGGATGGGCTACGAAAAGAATGAAATAAATTCACTACAAAAACTAATTAAATTTTTGAACTTTTATGACATTCTATTAACCTGTAGATCAGTATTTTCAAATAATTTTCTACATTCACTTGTAAAGTCAAGGTTTAATTATATAATTACAAATATATAATTATAAATGTATCCACCAACTATATGGTAACTAATCGGTTATTTTATCCTTTTTTTTAATTAAGTAAAAAAAATTTAACTACTAATAATTAATATAAATATGTAATTAGAGAATGTCTAAGTTTTAAACAAGAGGTGATATTTGAAATGAAAGTTAAAGAAGAAAAAAATAATTAGCTATTACGTGCAGGTGTTAAAACATTTTTAATTTGAATGTTGAACAATATCGCGCAGATATTTATTTATAATCTGTCAATTAACGCCCAGTTAAATTAAAAAGGAACGTACCGCAAGAAAAACAATGGTAATTAAAATTTTTGTTAATAGTAATAACATTAATATGCATACGTAATTGATTTCATACCATATAATTATTTAATAGATGTGAACTTTTTTCACGCTTGCGGCTAGTCCGCCCCTGTTTATAAATCTAACTTGGCAGTAATTAAAAGTTAAACTGTAATTTTTCTAGAGCCCCATTTGTCACAAAACTTAACTCAAACGCTGAAAAATTAACTTATGGATCTGCTAGGTACACGGTTAAAAATTTACGTTCGTTTTAACACGTAACTCGCCGATAGATGAGATGACAGTTCCCGAGGGTTAACCTCAAAATTGAAAATTAATATTTAAATAAATATTTTTAATTTCAGTAAAACAATTGACGAATAAGACAAATTTGATTTCATTTTTATGAAGACTTGACGATGCAATGCTTTGAAGGGTACGTTAAATAACCTTGGATGTGACTCATAACTAAAGAAATATTCGGAATGATATTTTATAATGCCAACGTTAATTGTGGGTGGTTCTATTGAAGTATTGGGACTCGATAGCTTGCCAATAACAGATGAAAAGAATTAGATAAGGGAAGAGTTACGTTATCTATTCCCAAAAATTACTAAAACAGTCTAAATTTTGTGATCTATCGTGGTTACTGATTTTTTTCCATGCGACCATAATTTAAAAGTCACTTTACTACTTACAAAAATCAATTTAAAAATGTTGCAAAACGTTCAAATTAGCAAAAAAACAATTTATAGAATTTCAAACAAAATAGCTATAAAACAATAAAAACAATTGTGAAATATTTGTCTTTCGCTTATAATTAGTGAATTAAATGGGATTTGATGATTTTTTAAATATAAGAACTTTGATTCCCAAATCGGTTATTGTCATATTTGTGCCGGCGTAACTCGATACACTCGTTCAGTTATTCGAAAACTAATTTCTTTGCATATTTTTGGTCGATAAAACTTTTATTTCATAATTTAGCATTGCGCCAAGTCTCGCGATTTTCTGCTGTGTAGAATATCATGCATAAAACAAAATACACAAGCAAAACAAAATAACATCGTAAAATAGCTTTACGAGTTTCAAAATAACAATGTTAATTTTATATTGTAAACAAAAATTTTAAATACCGTTGGTATTTTAATTGTTGCCGATTGCACGTTAGAAATGCATAACGCGTTGGAATTTTACAGCTATGACCGTTTACGCAACTGTCGCATATTAAAAAATTTTACTTATTCATTCTAAACCGTTTCATCAGTTTGGATGAAGAAACAAACAAAACGAATAGGGCAATTTTACAAATATGAATGCGTAAATTATGAACAAAAAAGGAAACAACTGATGCAATTACTGTTTTCAAAAGACGAGGAAATCCGAGACTGCAAAAGGATATTTTTTTTTAGATTATTAACTAAATTGGGAGTAAATTTAAAGCAATCCCCATAATCATCAAGATTGGCCAGAGTGGTTCTGGTTATAACTACGAATCTTCCACTTCCAAATGTTTTGGGTTTGCAAATTATAAGAACTAAAACCACTTACCTCTAAGAGCTTTCATATGCGCAACAGCCATCCGAAGAATTGTGAGCTTGTCGGGCTTTCGGGCTAAAGCGCTGCAAGTAGGCACCATATCCGATAATTCTGTGATATAGGCCGTCATCTTGTTTCGCCGCCGCCGTTCAATTTCGCAATGGTTCTCTCTACTGTAAGTTGGAAGAAAACAAAGGGTAATTAATTAAAAGCAATTGCACTTCGGTTGGAGTCATATTTTTGTAGTGGGAAAATTAATCAACTCCTACGGAAGTACCTAAGTATCATTTCTGTAATCAATTAACGTAGCTTGTTAATTGTCGGTTAGGTGGCGCAAGGTGTAACTTATAATAAACCGGCAACAACACTGCATGTTATTTGAAAATCTTAAAATTTGAAATCTTCGGAAAAATTATTTTAATTTTATTTTTAGAGAAGAGCTAGCCCAAATAATAACCGTTCCCGAAAGTAATGAGACGACGTCTTGTATTATAAATTTTAGAAAAGCTCGGAACAAGAGTGGGTATCAAAGTTAGTTGGTGTACGAGTATATTATCGATTGAGCCCAACTTTGTTTTATAGTATCCGGATAATTTACTCGGCAACAAACTCATAAACCGTTCGGATGAGACACCGGCAATCTAGTTAGATGAAACCAAAGGTATATGGTCGGTATACTAGACTTCAGTATTAAATCCGGTAAATTATTGTGCTTTCTTACAATAAAATAATCAACTACAAATACTATAATCAAGCAATGTTCTACAAAAATAATAATAATATACAAAAAACAAACAAAATAAATTAATATAATTTCAAAATATAGGAAGTTTCGCTTTATTAAGTTGTAGAGGGAAAAATTGGCTAAACTGATTAACTTTTATTTTTTCTTGCATCAGAACAAAATTTCAGCAACTGTGTGAAACTTTTATTTAGACTATAATTTTGCATAAAAATATTTACCAGTGAGCGAAGCAGGCGCTCTATTATTAATAATCATAAAGTGAGGTTATAATTATAGAAATTAATAGTGGATGAAAGTTTTTGAACAATGATAGTTTTACAACTTCAATCCTAACGTACGAACTAATTGCCGATCTCAAAAAGGCTCCTAATCTCAGAGAACAAAAATAAATAAGTTAATTATACATCTAAAAGCGAATACATTTATAATTTACCCAACATAATATGTATTTCCATGCATGATATTAGTGTAATTACCTAGGGAAGGTATTAGCATTGCATAGAATTAAAAGTACGTTGCGTTTTTAGCGATAATTGTGTTATCAATCTTAAAATCGCTTACTTCGAATCACTGTAATTTTGTAAGTTTACTCACGAAACTACAAGTTTAAAAAAAAATATTTAATGTGGTCCGCTAAATAACTTGCACAAATAATAAATTAATTATTTATGATAAATTATTTATTTTACTAAAAATGCCCATTGGCTTTTCATAAGACGTGGATTTTCTAACACGCAGTTCCTTTTAAATCTCAATTGATTACAGTTATCGTTTCTTTATTTATAGCGCCATTTTTGTTCTGTAATAAACACGGTTTCGCTCTAACACGGTTAGATAATTGCGGAAAACCTCGCATACCACAAAATTATCGAGTTTTTTTGTTAATGTGAACTTGCGAACTTCGCGAATCAACGCATCTTGTTCCCTTTGGAAAAACGTCTCGTTCGCAGCGCTAAGGTTGAGTAAACCCAAGTTGATTTACGACGGATGATGGAGTTGAGTATGTACGGAAAAGAAAAACTTGTGTTTATGCACGACGGACAACGCAGTCGGATGATATATTGTTATTTCCTCGCTGCAGGTACTTGCAAAAGATAACTTCCTTCGTACCCGGTTCGGTGCGTCATATGCAAGGTGCTACCCGAACTGCACCACGGTTTATCAGGGGTAATTGTAATCCTTTGACCGAACTGCCCACGGTCGAATATCGTTCCGTAATCCCTTTGCTGAATTGCACCACGAGCAACCCGAACAGGTATAATAAGCAAACAAATAATATAAAGAGATAAAAATACGAATATCCAAATTTCTTGCAATTTAAATCTTGAGTTCATTATATTTGTAACAGTCCTAGAATTATTCCAAGTTGCGCGCTATTATAAACAAATCGCCTCGACATCACAGTTGTTAAAGCGCGCTCGAGATAGCTTATAATCGAATAATAAAAGTTGGTTATAAACAGGAAAATAATCCTAAAGAAAGAGTAGAAGAAGAAGAAGATTCACAGGATATCATCTTGCTAAATATTCATGTTATAGCCGGGTTGGGTTTGTGCGTTATTCAGAATCAGATGGTTTATTGGTATGATTAGGGTCAGGGTCATTTTTATATGATACGTGACGGTCAGGTGTTAGTAAAATAACACAAGAGAAATTAAAGTTAAGAATCATGCAAACACATGCAAAATGGAATATAAAAAGTTATAGAAGTCCAAAAACTGGTAATGAATAAATGACAGAAGTTTAATGTAAATGAATAAAATTAGGGGTAGGGTAAAATTTTTCAGTTCATAGACGAATTTGTGGACAAAGTCCTTTGATTAATTTGGAATCCTTACCTAGAAGATTACAATGGAGGTGGTGCAATTCGGACAAACTATTAAAGGTCAGGCGTTTACCTAAAATTAAGGTGATGCAGTTCGGATAAGGGCCGGTTGTATGTCAGTGGTTTAACTCGAGAATCAGCCGAACCTGGTTCAAGTGTTGAACCAGGATCAACGCCAATGCGGTTGTATGTAGGGCGAGTCAACTAATCCGAGAGTTATTTTTAAAATTTATGTTGATACCCCTGAACTAGACATATATCCCTAGAAAAACACTGATTTTTAACATTTGACATTCAATGACATTAAATTGACACTTAAAGTTTATATATTCTTTGCTTAAAGTTGTTCATAATATTAACGTTTAACATGGAAAAACGATCAACAAATTTTACCAGCACAGAAGAAAATACCTTATTAAGTGTGGTTACTGCATATAAGGATATAGTGGAATGTAAACAAACTGATTCGTTAAAGAACGCACAAAAAAACACGATATGGGTAACTATCGCCAAGGAATATAATTCCTGTGCAATACAAAAAAGATCTGTCGATGCCTTGAGGACAAAATATAAAAATATTAAAAAAAAAAGTAAGAAGAAGTTTGCCGACGAGAAGTGCCACGTCAAAGGCACAGGTGGTGGTCCTGCGAAGAGCACTCCACTAGATGCTACGGATGTGCAGGTGTTGGACCTACTTGGCCAGCGAATGACTGGAAGAGGCAGTATGTTTGACGATGACGTAGGTAAATGATAATAAATACATTTATTCAACGATAATATTTCTAACAATGCATATTTTTACATGTCCACAGAAGATAAAGTTGATACAATACAACCAGGGCAGCCAGTAGAAGAGCATTTTATGGCAGAAATGGAAAACCAACTGGTGTTTGACGATGACTTAGGTAAATGATAATAAATATATTTATTCAACGATAATATTTCTAACAATGCATATTTTTCAGGGCCGCCAGAAGAAGAGCATTTAATGGCAGAAATGGAAAACCAACTGCCAAACTGTAGTAACGTTTTAAATTGGACTTCCCATACATCACAACAATTAAAAACCCCCATATCAACGCCGTTACTGAGCACAATTCCAAAACGTTCCAAATTAAACAATGCGGTGAACAGTTGGGTGCACTCGAAAATAGAATCCGCCGATGTCGATACAAAATTAAAGGTAGAAAAACACCAACAGCAAATGTTATTCATGCAAGAAGAACATGATTTGAAAATTACATGTATGAAAGAAAAAATTGCACGTGTGAAAGAAGAACATACTTTAAAAATTACTCACATGCAAGAACAACGAGACCAAAATGCAAGAATTATGGAAGAACATCATGTTATTAAAATGGCCATTTTAAAACAAGAACTGCTAAACATTAAAAAATAAATTTATTTACAAAAGTGTGTTAATAATTAATTTTTCATAAAAATCATTTATTTCTTTTAATTAATTTAAAATTATATATTTGTAACAAGTGTACCAAAGTAATTATTTATCAAATTCAATCGTGTGATATGGTTGGTATTATTTGTTGGAATGTTCTCTGCCCTCTCAGCAGCAAGAACGGCTGTAGCCATTTCTTGCTGTATTAAATTTTCAATTTCGTTATCCAATGGTGGAAGAGGCTCTCTATTTGTACATGCAATATTGTGCAACACAGCAGTTGCGACTACAATTGCTTCAACTTTCTCTAATTTAAGTCTTATCCCCAGCGATAAAATGGGAAAACGACGTTTTACCACACCAAAGCATCTTTCTATGGGATTTCGTGTTCTTATTTGTGCTTCGTTAAATAAATTTTCGGCAGCTGTAGATGGATTTGCCAAAGGTGTAATCATGTATGGCTTGACCGCATATCCACTGTCCCCCACTAGCACATTGGCTCCAAATTCCCTATTTTCAAATCGTCTTCTTAATCTGGAATTGTTGAATATGGTTGAATCGTGGCTGGATCCTGGCCAACGACAAACGATGCTTGTTATCGAAAGTGCTGCATCACATGTAGCTTGAACGTTGACTGAGAAATACCCCTTTCGGTTTCTATAAATTTCGGCTTCGTCTCCCCCAGGAGATTGTATTTTTACATGGGTACAATCAATTGCACCAACGCATAGGGGAAATTTGGCTATATTATAGAATCCTAAATTTATTTTCCGAATCTCTTCGTCAGTGGTGGGAAACCTTATATATGTCTTTCCCAATTTAGCAATTTCTTGCGATACCTTCTCGACCACCCTGCTTGCGGTAGATTTATCTACTCCAATAAAATCGCCAATGACTATTAACATCGAGCCCGTAGCATAAAAGCGCAATGTTAGCAGAAACATGTCCATAGCAGATAATGAATAAGTTCTGTAAAGAAATAGTTATTAAAATTAGACTGAATGAATGAAGTTAATAAAATTATACCTTATTGCCTGCGAACCAAGATTTAGTTGATTTAATATTATCTGAACCGAATGTCTTGTCAATCTAAATCTAGCAAAGAATTCCTTATCTGACCAATTAGCGAAATGATTTGGACGATCACGAAAAACTTGCGGGTTTCTTTGCATGCTTTCTGCAAAAATTTCGATGAACTCCATAAAATCTTCGTCGTCGGTTAATTCATATTCCATAATAATATAATAAGTTAAATAAAAAAGCTTTTTAATAAATACTGCCGAAATGAAAATTTCGTTGTTGGAAAACATCAACACTTTTGAGGTTATAAAAATGTAAATATTGACTTGAACCAGGGTTAAACCACCGATTTCGGTGGGTAAGAAAAATCGAGAGTTGAACCAGGTTCAAGTCTTAAACCAGGTACATACAACGGACATTTACAAAAATCCCTGGTTTAACTCTGAACCGAGTTTAAACCACTGACATACAACCGGCCCTTATTGTGGACTAATCCTTTCGTGGTGCAATTCGAGTCCTAGTCATATGTTGGGAGTATATGCGTGCGTTGTCCGTATCCGTAGTGCATAAACTCGCCTGAAAGGGGACCTTCGATCCCGAAAGACTGATGCTCGAAAATTTGTATGTAGACCCCGCGGTTGTTTACACCGAATTGACGAATTGTGTAGGGTTGATTGCAAACTTAATTTGACCAGAATCGAAACCGCGCTCTTTATAAATGCCTACTCCGAATTTAGTTTACAACAATTTTCCTAAATATTTCCTGAACGAAAGCATCACATCTTAGAATTTATCAGATACTGAGGCACAACCGGTTCATTATAAAAATCTCCATCTTTACGATGCATACACATTCCTTTTTCTAACTCCGCATAGCTTTCGTGCGCGCAAAACTGCTCTTATGTGTACGTAGCTTCAGACCTCAGCCACGTCGCGACAGAAACCCCCGCGTTACATGTATTATTTTAAATGGATGTAACGTTCCCTGTACTTTCTTATGTAGTAAAAAAGTAACATCGTCGGGAAGCAAGTCGTAAGGTGCTCTGGAACTGGGAAATAAATTGAGATGCAGTTTGCGGTGAGTTTCAAATTAAGAAACCAAAGTCCGGTGATTGTACGTTTTGGAACGTAACCGCTTTTTACGTTAGTTCTTAATCCCGTATAACACGGTTACGTACTACACGACATTTTATAGAAACCTACAATTATGTGGCGTGCTGTACGAGGTTTACCTGTATTATTTTATTGGTATGCACAAAGATGGGGAAGACCCTATAAAAAATAATTACCGAGAAGTGAGAAAAACATGCTTTTAGATTACGAAAACTGATTTATTTCCTATAAATTCCGAGTTTATTTATTAGACAATAGCAGCTCTTAAATTATAATCTTAAGACTACTTTTTTATATAATCATAAATCGTATATAGTATAAAAAACAAGTTCTATTAGTTTTAATCGAACACTTTAATCTCGAAACATTTTCTAATTACTCGGGGATTAAAATTTATTGTCGTAATTTAAAACGCAACTATCTAATAGAATTTGCGACAGTCAAATACAATCAAGTTAAAATACACTTGTAGTGTTGTGATAGTTGTGGTATTGCAAGAATCAAGTCAGGTTCGTGGTATGATTGCAGTAAATAATAATCAATAATTGACGGCACGCTAAATAATAATGATTATCTTGGTTACTGGACGTGGGACCGACGGACCAACCGACCAACTAATAGCTGTAATGTAATAGAGATTACAGGGGCACATAATGGCCGGGCAATTGGCTAGCAAGCAACAGACTCGGTATCTTGCCGATATTCATTATCATCGTTTCTTATACATCTCAACTCATTCCCAACAATAACGCGCTGTAAGATAACCCAAAATTATAAATACAATGCTTTCATTTCGTACAAATTACGAAATACAGGGGTTATTCAATAAATCGATAGATTATCGTGACTAACTTGAATATATATAAAACGGTGGTGTTCAACTCGAACTTCGTGTGAGACGAAAGTGAAAGAGTTTTAAAAATAATAATATTCACACATTTCACACGCGTCTTCAAAATGATAGTCGTGAATATCTCGAAAACGGTTCCCCTTGAGAGAGTGAAAACTTGCTAAATCGATATAGCAAGTCGTTTTTGTCTTAACTTATTAAAAGACCCGCATATAAAAGTAACAGTTAAAAATACAAACATTATCAAAACAATTACGGTCAAAAATCTAATAAATATTCATTAGTATGCAGCATGATATGATCTCTTCGGATATTTTTCATTTTAAGCAATACCTATTAGTCAAACCACAAAAATATAAAAAAGGGAATAATATTTTGAATTTGAAATATCAGTTAAGATGCTAATTATTTTTTTATCGTTTACGAACGACCTCAAGTTTTCCCATATATAATGACGGTTATTATTGTGCAGGCTTAAAAAGGCGAAATTCATAGTTTCATTACCTAAATCAAATTTCAAAATGAATCAATAGCTTGAAAATACAGGTTTAGGTAAGTAAATTATATTACAAAGTAGATATTTACAGTTTGATGATAATTTATGCCTAAATTAGATATCGGTTGCACAAAAGGATCTGAAACAAAAATACACGAGTGAAGTTACTTGCAAATTACACATTCAAGGAATTTTTAAGCGCAGCAGAACGGCAACCGAACGCCAAATATTACAAGATTTCTGTGAAACTGCAAAGTGAGCATGCCACGGATCTACGATCCACTTGCACAAACCAGCGCAAAAGAATGGCGAAACGAACAAAGCGCTGCTACATTTCAGTCTAACTGTTCCGCGGTCCAACGAATTATCAAAAGTTGTCAAGTCTGCTATGACGTATTTATTCATACAAAAAAATTTAGTAAAATTTTTAGTCTTATATAAGTCTTATATAATAAAATAAACTTGATGTACTCTTCGTAGTTGAAATATTTAATTGTGACGCGTTTCGACATGTTCAAATTTGTGATATATAAAAATTTGTATTTCTAATTTTTAATCATAGCAATTTGATTTGAGCAAGCCGAAACGCGTCACAATTAAATATTTAAATTAACGAGGAGAGTCCATTACGGCTATTTTATTTTATCATAAATAATATAACAACTTGAACAACAAACAAATAAAATAAACGTAATTCAAAATATTCCTATTCATAATTTTGGCATTGCATAAGTTTGGGCTTTGGCTCTTTTTTGACCTAATACAGTCGGCCTATCGGCTGCCCTACTACCTAACTTTGTTCGACTGAATCTTTAGCTCGTCCTTAGACCTCGCACTTAAGTCTATTTCAAAAGTTTCTTAACTCGGTCGTTCTTGGCGCGTTCTAAGGCCAAACGACGTCAACACAAAAATTATTATAAATCGGTAATAAATAAATAAATCAATCAATGAGATCTGTCCAGATGGTCTGGAAATGACCGTACATTTTAGGCTAAATCCGCTCTTGCCGTGTGAATAATTAAAATGTTTGGACACTTCTATAGTAAATTGAGAGTTGGCAACTCTGATAAGTTCATTCATTTATTACCGACCTAAAATAATATTTCTAGTGACTACATCGGTTAGCCTAAAAAAGGCAGTCCTGAAACTTTTGATAAGAGATTTAAGTGCAAGGCCGAAGACCGAGCTAGCCATTGTGGTAATGGGCTGTCAGCCTCGCAGCGCTAGTTGCAGTGGCGAGAAGACATGAAATTTAAATAAACAAGGTGGAACTCGCTTTAGCGGCAATTTCTAGGCTTCTATACAGCTACCTGTCTGGTGTGAAAAGTTATTAGCTAGTTATATTTGGTCGCCATATAATGTAATATGAGATAATCTGCACTAATTAAATTTTTGCGGTGGGTATTTATCCTTTGCTATATATAGGTAATAATAATCAAACTTTTCCATTCCATTCGGAACTTTAGTTCTCTGTAACGGTGCACCCGAATTGCACCACGAAAAGATTAGTTCACAAATCTCCTACCCGAATTGCACCACCGTAATTTCAGGTAAACACCTCACCAAGGGTCGGTCGTCCGAATTGCACCACCTCTATTGTAATATTTTAGGTAAGGTGGTTTTATTGTTAAAAGTTAAAGCACAATGCTGAGTTTAACCTGATGCCTCCTACATGTAACATCGATTATTTTTTGTTTTTACGCGATTTTTTGGGGGTGAAACGTAATAGTTTACTGCCCCATACCGCAACTATACTTTTTAATGCTATTTCGAGGGTCTCTCACATCCCGGTTTTTATTTATCCCGGTTTTCTTGATCGGTGGCGCTTCTCGTATGTTTAGCCTAGTAACCAGAGTCAAAACCGCTCTGGAGGGGTGCAACCCGGAGCGGAGCGGAGGGGCGCCCCGGAAGAGTAGGTTTTGACGATGGATTACCCTCCCTATCGAATGCACACCCCAAAATTCGAAGGCAAAAAAAATTTAATTTTTTCACTGTTTTGGGTTATTATTTTATTAATACCTGCTCCGACCCTGTATAATATAATATGAATTAATATATTAAACTCGAAATTTAAATTGCAAAGAATTTAGATATTTGTGTATTTATTTCTTTATATTATCTGTTTGCTTGTGATACCTGCTCGGTTTGCTCGTGGTGCAATTCGGTAAAGCGATTACGGAACGACATTTGACCGTGGTGCAGTTCGGTCAAGGGATTACATTTACCTGGGTACAAGAAATGACCCCTGATAAGCCGTGGTGCAGTTCGGGTAGCACCCTCTGTAATGTACGGTCTATTTTTTAAGGTCGATCAATCCTCTTCGTTCTCTTTTATTTGCAACTTAAGTAACTTCACCAATCACATCAAGCCACTGCAATTTTCCAAACCATTTACTTCTCTGTAAAGTACGATCTATTTTTCGAGGTGGAACAAACCTCTGTCTTTTTTAATTTTGGAAGTTCCGCGTAACTTCCATTCCATTCTCTCAATGTAACTCAACCAGCGATTAGATCAAGCCACTGCTGTGATTGAAATTAAAATAATGAAACGAATTCATTAGCAATTTAATAAAAAACAATTTGGAGCGTTCTGATTGGCTTTGAATTATGCGGACGGACGGACACACACGGAGCCAGATCATAAGGCTCCTTTCGATACTTTGTATAGAAGCCTAAAATAATAATACTCTTCGTTATCAAATTAAATACTCAATTCAACAATAAAAAACTGAAAATTGAAACCGGGGGGGGGGAAACTCATAATCATAGTTTTTCGTTCTATAAGCTACTAATGAGATCGAAATATGTATGTAGATAGTTCTTTAAATTCTCTGGTTGTAACACCTTTAAATTGGTTTAATCCACGAACACCGAGAAGTTTGGCTTTGTCCCAATACTGTATAGGGTTATGAGTGAAGTTCAACGCACCCTGAAACTTTCGGAATGAAGTCCTTTATAACCCTGATTAGAATTAGTGTTTTCATTGTATAGCCAAGGTACTTTTAGTTCATGTAATTCTTTTGTATGTATTCGTGCTCAAAACATTTATTCTACCCTTCCAATTTAGTAGCGCCGTCTGTTGATAACCTTCTGAACTTTACCCTGGCTTTTTCAAAACTCCCATAACCCTGCGATAGAACTCGTGGGGCGGCAAAAACCTGAATCATCATTATTATCGACATATTATATAATAGCCTAAATTTATCGGCGTGTATTTAACACAGTGGTAACAGAGTAGCAGTGTTCTTTCAGTGCGGCCTTTAGGCCGCACAACCTAGGTAATCATGAATCAGTGCCGCATTAAAACACCACTTCATCAATTTGATTTGTTCATAAATTCATCTCTTAGTTACCAACTTAAAAACAGTTTCAGTGCGGCCTACAAACTGTTCAACCATGACAATCACGCACTAGTAGAAAAGTAATGAATAAATAGATGTGAAAATAATTCATATAAAAATAATACTAATAATCCGGCATATTTATATTAGAACATAGGTATAATATACCTATATTATTGCCTAGGTTGTGCGGCCTATTGAAATATGGGTAAATGAATAGTAAATTGTAATTTAAAAATTTCCCATCCCACCCATCCAAATCACCGCTCCCACCTAAATCCCCCTTAAAACCCAACACCACCTAGACTTGGCTTCAACGCCACCATCGGGTTATTAATCCCACAAAATTAACCACCGCGCGCGTCCCTCAACACTAGATGAAGAAGATTAATGCGGGCTTTGCCCGCAAATCATGCTTGCTGTATATTTAGGTTACACTGAAAATATATTAAGTAGTTAATAATAGTACAAAACGTGCCTATCTGTGGACCATAATTCTGTACCAGTTCGGAACAACGGCCTAAGTTCATTTTTTCACTTTTTGAGATTTTTATACGACAGATCGATAAAGCGCAAAAAAAACGAATTTTTTGATATATATATCTCAAAAAGTGAAAAAAATGGACTTGGGCCGTTGTTCCGAACTGATACAGAATTTTAGAAACCACACGTCGTCAGCTTAAAAAAGATGCGAAAACCTGAATTTCAAATTTACACTGATTGATGGCCTTTCTTCCCCTGTATCCTTTCACGTGGGTTCAGGATTTTGAATCGTTGCTATGACAAGATGACAAATTTATCCCGGTTGTGAATTTATAGAACCCAATTGTTCGAATAATCGGGAAAACTCAATTAAATCGGATTTTATATTGGTGCCTCGAATAACGCGGAAGATTATTTAAAGTGTTTTGGCTCTCGTTAACGCGGAAAATCGGATAACCGAGACTCGGGTAAAAGAGGTTCTATGGTAATTTAAAATTTCAATTTCCATTATTTTGTCACGGAAACGAGCAAAATTTTTGTTTGCGCCCAATCGACCACCTATATTAGTAAAAAAAAAGTTGTTCATGTATAGTTGTCATCTTCTAACGTGGGACTTGCGAACGAAAAGAAATTATATTGACAAATAGGTTGTTTATATTCCTCAATCGATTGTCTGCGTTGGGATGCTTTTGAAAGCGAGCGTAATTAGCGCATAAGTACGTAGTATTATTTTACATGTAATAGCGGTAATATTTATGAGTGCTCGCCTTTAAAGGGTTAAAGTGAAACAAAATTTATTTTACGATAATTTTTTTTCAATTATCTTATGAGGAAAGTACCTATTTTATATTCTTATCGTAGAATACGAACATAATTATCAAGTACAATTTCGTGTGTGAACTATGAGTTATGCATAAAGAAGTACGTTTTATATGAATAAACTCTCGTATATCGCTGAACGTGACCCCCGAATTATACGGGAGTTTATAATATACCAATTTGATATATTACATACTTATATACAGTGGGTCGCCAAAAAGTATTATTGGGCCGCAGTTCGTAGAGTATTTTTTCCCAAGTCAGCTCGGGCCGCCAAATGCCTGATAGGCCTCCATAGAATCCGTGAAAGCTTACGATCACAGCTTGGCGATGATGAAGTGCCTCTATTCCGGGTAGAATAATAACTTTATTGTGACCGCGCCTCCTCGGAAGGCAATGGCAAACCACCAAGGAAGGTTTGCCACAAAACCACAAAACCCTCGTTGAACAAGTAGGTCTCTATGTATGTAAAAACATTTCGAACGCACATCGCATGTATAGAAGAGAATGGACCATTACGCTTCTGTCAACGAGAATAATTACGGAACTGGACTTGAAAACGGGGACGCGCTAAGGGCAGTTAATGTCTGGATGCTTGTCTTATTTTGCCGCCCTTATAAAAGGTGTTCCACAAAAGATTAGTTCTTTTTCTTCCTCTGAATTACTTAGTCCTATTATTCCCCAAATATGTCCTTTTCTTGAAAAGCTTATATCCGGCTTCTTATGCAACCAAGAATTTAATCCACTCCGAGGCACTATTTATTCTATATTTATTTATTTGTGGAAATATCTATTTACAAATAGCAATTACATCATATTTTTAATTTTAAACATAGTACAATGCGACCTCTACCTATAACGCAAATTGACCTAACCTCATTCATCCGTAACGTAATTCAAATGCTGCATATTCACATATTTTAATGACAGGTCATTTTAATCGGAATCCAGTATTACTGAAACATTCCGACGCTATTAATTTTTAATTCGGTATAAACCCGAATAACCGACACTAAAGTAGGGTTATGTTAAGTTAAAAATAAATGCCTGATAGAAGATAATAAGAAAAAAAATGGCGAATATATGACGATTTTTACATATTTTTGACAAATTCTGTATATAATAACTTACAGTTGGTGCTCGTAAAAAATTTCGTCTAGAAATAACGTTACGGTATTTGCAATAATAAAAATGATCATCCCATAAAACGAATTATCGAACCATGTCACGTAGTTTTAACGTTATAGTAAGAAGTGCGATAACTTCCTAATTTTATAATGGTATTTTTGAATCTGTAATTTCCACTATGGGACAGATAAATTTAGGCACTGACGGGGTTCAAACCCGAATCCCCAACGCTACACCAAATTTTTGTACATTTGAGCACATGCAGGTTTTTTTTTGTGGATACGGTACTAACTTGCGAGATGTTTTAATAATGGCACTTCGTATACCTAAATGGTCACCCAGCCAAGTACCAACCGCGCCCAACATTGCTTCACTGATAGCAAAATTCAATGTGGTTATGTTCTTACTGACTAGGTGGCAATTATCTGCTGAGAAGTTGCTAATTGTAAATACGTACCTACTTGTATTTTGTATTTCAAATGCATTTTATATTTTCATTGTATTTTTATATTGTATATTTTGTATTTGATATATGTAAATACAAAATATATTTAAAATTTGTATTTTCTTTGGTCAAATTGTTAGAACTATTTAAATAATTAAAAAATTGCAAATCTTTGAATCACTGAACCTCTATTTTAAAAGTTGAATGTATTTTGTATTTGAAATCTTTCTCCAGTCGTTTAGGTTCTTGACAGAAGCATCGTGATCCATCTCTTCTATGCATGTGACATGCCTTTAATGTGTTTTCACATACATAGAACACCTACTTGTTTAACGTGGGCTCCGAACCACGGCTAGTACAATACACTTCATTTTGAGATGGGCACTTATGGCAGATTACCTCGGTAGTTTGCCATTGCCTGCCGAGGAGAGACGATCAAAATCAAGTTCTTACCCTGCCGGATTTGAACCGAGCGTTTCGCATTAGCAGTAGACGCATTTAACTGTCAAAGCTATAACCGCCTCTGTTTTTCGAGTATAGTATTTGAAATACTATATTTTAAAATATCTTGTATTTCAAATATTGAAATAAAATATAATTTGTATTTCAAATACACATTTTCATCTATTTTGCCCACCCCCGATTATTACAAAAGAGAAAAGTATCATGATTTCAAAATATGAATTGATTACTAAATTTACCAATGCAGTATACAGTCGTAACCACAATACCTCGAATATTAGTCAACCCTTAGTGAAATATAAAAAAAAGTATTTAAAACAAAAAATGCTCGTCTTTCTATGCTGGACACTTCGTTTCTTCAAAATTTTTGGTATTTTTCACTATTTTCGAATTATTAGAAAAAAGTCGAGATAAATCATACTCGAGCTCTCGTGGTTATGATCATATTACATACTAGTAATTATTTTGTAAGGTAGCGCTCTATCTACATGAATCATTTTTTATCTCCAGAATTCTGAGAGCGCAGCCCTGTGTGAAAGTTCAAGAAATTAATTTAATATTGGATGGATCTGGTTCATTCGTTGCTAGACTACCTCCTCCCAGTGGAAATCATGTTGGTTACTATTTAGTTGAGGAAGTGGCCTCTTGCGTTGAGTTTAGTTTATCTACACTCCATAATATGACCTAACGCATGTTCCGCGATTCCTATTGGTTAACTGGAATTCGATTTGTACATAATATATGATTATGGCGTTGCATCACTGAAAACCATTTACTGAGAAATATATTGCTCGGTCAGGATTATGCAGCGCATGCGAAACTACGCGGTAAACCAGAATTATTTTCTAAGCACACGATTGGTTTTCACTTCAAACCACGTATATTATTGTTATGATCGCAAATCATTAACACAAGGAGAACAACGGCTTTGCGTGCCCTCCGAAGCACTGAAGACGGTTGAAAAATTTTAGACTATACCCGCGACGAACCACGTTGTTCGTATCGAGAAAATGTATCTCCTACCTTTGTATCGGAAAGTTATTGATAGTATTAGCTTCCTCTTTTATTATTGCATTACATCTAGGTCCAGTTCTTAAGTTCCAACCCTACTTATCATAACCCTAAAATGAACCGTTTTAGGTGGTTTGGGTTAACCCGGATATTTCAGTTGTTATATTGCCTTATCCTGTGAATATCAACATGGCGAAAAGTAGATATAAAAATTCTCTCACCCGTTGACGTTTTACTACCAAGTCTAGTGCCAACATTACCCAAGTTTAGAAAATTGACAGTTAAGTTACTGAAAAATCAATGGGCGGTTAATTTTACGGTTAAACTTTAACCCAAGTTATTTGACCAATATTTTAATCTACCACCGAACAATTGGGCTTAAGTGATTTGTCAAAAAATTATATTACGCTATGCAGCATTGGGGGGGGGGGGGAAGGGGAGAGCCGAGTACCTGAATTGAAATACCACTTGATCGTAATAAGAGATACGATAATTTCGTAATTAATTTCGGTACCATAATACGTCAAGTACTTGCATTTATTATCAACCGAGGTTCAAATCTCATCAAGTTTTTTTTTACAATATTTCACCACACGATCAACATTGGCGACCCTGACATGATAGCGCACACCTTCTGCTCTTCACAATTAAATATCAGTGAGGCAAAAATGCAGCTTTGAATCGGCTTTAACATATACAAGAGCTACTACAAAAATATTTATACAGCGACTCATAGATCGCGGAACATCAATGTATCGTAGTAAAAGTAACGAGAATACAACCAGCACTAACTTGATTACTGGAGGAAGGTTATGAGTAAATATTCTGCATAGTAACAGAATGGCAGACATGACAAAAGTAATCTCATTAAAATCGAGGTTCGAATCTCAGAAACAAGACTAAACATATAATAGACCACTACATGTGTTTCAACCTTATTAGACAGCATCAGGTTGAAATCTACAAAAAAAGTTTAAATATCAAAAATCTTGATTTATAAAGAAAACGAAGCCTTAGCACGTGAAATGTGTTTCAAAATTTATGGGAATGTTTTTGTAGAATTTAAACATCCCCTATTTAAAAAAAAATCGATACCTACTATTTCGGTCCTCTGTTTCGAGTATTACAAAAAGATTGAAAAATTGCATAATATCCGCCCCCTTCTGGGTGAGTTATTTCTTGTACAAAACAAAATCTAAACTTTCATCAGATCAACATCTGGAAATAAGTAACAAATTATGCTTAGGGTGAGTTAATTTTTGTACCCTAACTGGGGTGCCTAAATTTTGAAATCCAATTATTCTAATTTATAAATAAGCACACCTGCAGTAGCATCGGCAATAAGTTTTCATATTAACCAAAAAAATTTTACAACACGGTCTTTAATCGTATCAGTTAAATGGATTCTCAAATGCCGACCGAGGATCTCGTTTTCTTGTAATTGATTCAACTTTAGGTTGTTCGTTCACGCAATCCTACTTGAAAAATAAATAGAAAAATAATTTAAACTACGTTTAATATAAAAACATTTTGATTTATAATCGGCAAATGCTATTATTTATTACCTATTGATCGCCAAAAATTGGTTCTTTATAAATAAAAAAAATGGCGAAAGTAAAAATAAGGTTATATAATTTAGGTGTAATAGATGGCGTTATTAAAATTAATTGAATGACATAACAAATGACGATCGTTTTTCAAATCGATTTTAGACAAATTTCTCAGGATGCGGTCAGATTTGTAGGTGAATGTTATTGTCAGCTAATAAATTATGTATTAATTATATACCTATCATAAAAAAAAATCGAGTTAAAATTCGATTAAACCGCCCTATTTATCCGTGCATTTGTAGATGATATCATGGAATGGCTTTCGTTTTCAACGGCGGGGTATTTTAAGAACCTAAGTTAATATCTTAATAGTATTCATATAAAAAATGCGAGCACGCCGATGGAAGATAAAATATAGATTTTTGATACATAACAAAGATTGAATCTATAATGAAGTTTAGAACACGATAACAGAAACGACGAAAAACCAGCTTGGGTGAGTGATAGTAAAAAGCTCCATTTTTTTAAATAATCGAGTTCAAATAAGAAAAGGTAAGCATGTAACCTTTCTCGGTGTAGTAGTACAGCTTGACCGTAGCGAGGATTGCGACACTAGGAAATGAGAGGATACCAGATGATGAGGGGCACCAGAGGTTTGGGGGGATAACACCTCGGCAGCGTGGGAACCGTGGTTGGCGGTCGCCTCCCCCGCGGCCGGTCACGATTGCTCGAGAACACGATGCTGATACTCCCTTTTAATATACGTCCCATCGACGACCTCCGCCGTGCTCCCATTCAACGCTAAATCAGTACTCCTGCATCGCGTGGCTATATGGTCTCGTTATCCTTCATTCCTTAATTTGACTAATTCTGAGGTCACTCGTATAACCGCATTCGTCTATCAACAATCACAGCTCATCCCAAATTTGTATAAAATCTAAGATATCAATCTTTCGCAGAAAAAAAATCTTAACCACATTTCAAACTGATCAAGTTTCAACATCTAAATTAAAACTTCATGGGTTTATCATTCGAGCAATACGTTACTATGTACTTTCTCTAATTAAAATTTGCCTATCGTAAAACCACCACCCGTCAAATTTATAAACACTATAAAATAAACTAGAAAGTATCAGCAGATTTTTTCAGTAGTAAATTTGAAAATCAGAACGTGAGAAGCGAGTTTAATCCAGATTTACTATTATATTCAATAAACGAATTTGTATACGATTTTCTTCATCCAATTATATACAATGACAAAAATATCATAAGAAAATTGTTTAGCCAAGAACCCTTGTGGAAGGCAGGATATATAAAATAAGGTAGAGGAAATTTTTGGCCAACACGCAATTTGAATTTCAGTTGGCTGTAATTGGTTATTAAAGTATGTTGGGGTACTTCCTTAGGTAGATCAAATTACAATCGAAGTCAATTACGATTAAATTGGCTTCAAAATGCCCAAACTATTTTCCGTCTAGCAGGTGTCTCTCATTATAGAAAATAACTCTTGAATATTTTTTGGCAGTCCGTTAGGTCTAATTCGATTAAACTTTTAATCTCAGACTCGCGTATCACTCTTTTGTATCTTATTGAATCGCGTGCTATCCGTTCAAATTGTGACGCAACTGAAGGATCAACTCCTGCTGAGCCGCGACATACGATTCAAAAAAGACTAACTCGAAAATTTCATTTCAAGTATTTCAGAATAACTCAGTTGTTTTATGTAGTTGGTGAAAATATAAAACTTACTTATGACGTAATAATTATTTTGTTTCTCGTCGGCACGTGTTGTTTCCTACACCTATAGAATATTTTTAATTAACTCTGAGTATATTATAACACCTTGCGCTCATTTTTGAAATGCGATGTCAAAGAACCGAAATTGTCGAGATAGTTACCTGGCAAATCTTTCTTTGTCTTGGATACTATCGTCCTCCATCCTACTATATTTGCTTCCACTTGGGTCGTCTTCATCGGACCTGGAAAAACATAAATTTTAAAAATTGTAAACATAAATAATAAAAATAATATCTTGCTATATACATATATATATCGATTATAGTTTAGAGAAAACGAACCCAGCAATTTAGTTCTTTAACAAAGTATAATTTCTATGTCTGTTGTACAAAACCAACATTCCTCGGCTATTTTAAAATGTTATTACCAACAAATTACATTGTATGTAAAAAGTGTATATCGAGTTTCTTTCTCGTCATACACTACTTCTAATAACAGACTTATTATGGCTAATTTACCAAGGTGTGTTTGGTAAAAACTTGCATGGTAAATTTACTAGTTTTGGGTTTTTTTCGTTGTTAACTCAACTGTGGAACGATGATTAAATGCAAATTTAAATTCAATTATTCACATACTTTAAAAATAAACAAACTTCTAGTAGAATTAACGTCCTGCTTGAAATGGGTTATTTCCAACTACAACTACCATTAACGATTTATTGACCACGGAACGGACTAATAAGCCACGAAAATGCCAGGAAATTGGTTACTTGGCTGGTTATTGCCGCGAAGCCGCTACGCTTATAATACATTAATTAATTGTAGTTGTAATTGAGTACAATGATATTTTTGGATTCGTGGCAATTCTTAATAATTAACAAGATATAAAATATTCTAGTTGTATTGCAGTGGTGGTAGGTGAATTGATTTGTGGTTACCATGGGTCTATTACAACACGTGCCTGATTATGCACTTCGTTTATCGCTTAATACTCACACGCTTAAAAAACGTAAGCATGTATACGCGCAATAGTGTACAACCGATAAAAAAATTTTTATAATGTTAGGTTAGGATAGCGTCAAGTTACAATTTGTTAATCTTAAGTAGGTAAATGCTAGAATTTAATATTTAGTTTTGCATTAATAATTAATATAGTTGGAAAATAAAATACCAAATGCATTGTTCATAACAGTTTTGAGCCATTTAGAAGTACCTACTATATGACAAGTACTACGACTTATCGATAGAGCAAATAGCTTCGCGTGACTTCTAAACCACACCAAGACATGTGAAAATTACAATTGGCAAAGCTCGCGTAGTAAAGCTCATTATACCATCAAAAGAAAACATTTTATTAAAAATATAAAAAAAGAGATAAGGACAGCATAAATCATATACAAAATGTAACCAAAATAAATTCTAATTTCCGCACTTCTAACAAGCTGTTACCAACCAACCTAATAAATAATATAAAAATCTTGTTAACTAGCGTGGTTCAACACCTACACTGTAATTAAATTATAAGAAAATTTGTATAATACACCAATTACCTAGGTAAAAAAATTAAAAAATATAATTATAAGGTAACGGGGCCAGTTTTTAGAGCTATTATATGTAATTTCAAGCATTTATTTTGGCAATGCAAGAAAAAACGAAAAACCGTTAAAATTTTACATAGTAGATAATCGTGCGACGAGCAAAAAACTATAAACAATACCATATTAGAAAATTAAATTAATGACTAAGGCTAATAAGAATAGAAAAATAAATAAGGAATATTTTGCAAATTTAATGTGAACGTATGATAAATATTATAGAATTGTCATCAAACAAAATAGTCATAACAGCATAAAAATAAGTAGCACAATTAAAGTTCCACCTTTGTTTTTAAATTTGTTTTTCAAATTTCGATATGTGAATGACACAAACTGGTGTCTGTGACACCAGTGTTAGAAATGGCACTAAAATATATGGGGTGTAATTAAACGCAAATTATGTTCACGGTATAATTTCCCTTAAAGTAGACCAGTGCATCTACACTATTTAAAAGGACTTAAATAGCAATATCGTAAAATTTATAAAGCAAAGACTTAATAAAGCCATAAAACGGTTATAAACGATCGACTATGTAGACATATGTAAGCGTAAAGGAAGGCACTGGGTTTCGCTTTGCTTACAACATTAATCTTGCGTGAATTATATCAAATTTTATTATTATGTTCCATTGTAATAGCTACTTTCGCTTTAATGCATACTGATAAACGGTTAAATAGAAAAATAAAATTGATTTAAAAGAAGATAAAAAGTTTAAATTGAAGTAATATGTATAACAAAAATGGCCGATAACGCATTGCGGCCATTAAAATTAAAAAGTAATCGCATAATTACGAATATCTCCACTAAAGATAAAAAAATACATTTCTTAATACAATTACCAGTAATAAAAGATTTCAAGTTTCTAGCCAATTTTAATAGTTCGTAAAATTTGTTAAGTGTAACTCCGTGACATTATGCGAGTACTTGTTTGCTTTATGGCTAGCTATAATCCATTACAAATCTAATTTTATTTAAATCGCACCATAACCTTCTTATCTGTAAAATCTTGACTACTTGTTTGTTTACTTTAAATTTTAAACCCTTATTTTGCCCATTAAAAGCGGGAAAAAATAATTTACCATATACAGGATGTTCCCAAAAAGATAACACATTTTCGTGAAACACGCCTGATACTTTAAAGGTAATAAACTTATTGAAATGGCAACTTGCGTTATTATCGACTATATCCGCATATTGTTTCCAACCTTTTGTTTTGGTTTTTAATTGTTACTTCGTCATGAACGTTAATAAATACAACAAAGGCGACGAATTAAGTTTCTTAACCCAAATAGTTCATTAGAAAGTGTACAAATCGATAATTTTACCAAGCCGTTAAAATTTTTGAAAAAACCAAAAGTTGGTGTTTAATTTTCAGGCAATCCCACACTTAAGCTTAATCAGCAAGCAGTCACGTTTTAGTTTGAAAAAACTTGGTAATACATATTTCGAATTTAAAATAAAAATAAATGCCAATTGTTAATATAGCAAAATAATGCATAAATAATTAAATGCTATTTATGGTATATCCGTGTGGTAAATAATCGATAGTTTGCTAAGCTGTATATAACTATAAATTTTCACCATCATAAGCTTTTATTGTATTTAGTAGAAGGTTATCATCAAGTTACATCTCATTTCATTTTTCACCTTAGTCGATTTATTCGGGTCATGTAATTTGAAATTTGAAGTCTAAGTTGCGCCTATGGTTTTATTCGTTCATGTACTAATTATTCCTTCACAACACTTTCAATTAGATCTAAATTATGCGGTTTCAATATGATTTGTATTCGTTCTACACTGTCAGAAGATAAACGTCAGTGTCAAATACTTGACGTCTACCAAAAAAAAAATGAATGACGTGATGATCAAATGTCAAAAAACTACACCATGAAGATGTAGCTTTTTGATTTTATAGTCAGTCGGTCGGTAATATTTAAATTTTTCAAGTTCTGATCTTAACTGAATTTATTAATGATAAAATCTTGAAACAAAAAAGTTTGATTTAGTAGCACTGAAAGGAGAATATATCGCATAGAAAGAGAATTTTATGTAACTTTAATGCAAAAGAGCAAAAAGTTAGGTTATATTATGAACATAAACGGTAACATAGATAGGAATGTCATATTTCATCTGCTTTGACGTTCAAGTTAAGCTTACCTTAAAGTTAAGTTACATGACTAGCATGCACCGACCTTAAAAAGTAAAATCACTCAAAATTATGTCACTAGGAAGATCAATAATATCGAGATGCATTTTTATTTTTTTATCGCAATTGTCGCAAACAAATTGTTTTGTATATACGTAATTGTACGTTTATCGATAATTGCATCCAATTTTCTTTATAGTATTTTGTTTAGCATTTGCATGTTTGCGTTCGAGAACCTATTGCAAACTCCTAGGTAATTTTATTAGAAGAATACATAAATAATGTATATAACGTTCCAGTTGTTTCATTAAATTTCTCTTCATAAATTACAATTCCGATAATAACTTGGAAATATATTAAAATTTTGAGGTTAGAACGGTTGGTTTTTGAATTTATACTGCGTATGTCATCAAAATTTCGATCGATATGTTTAATGCACCCTGTAAAATGATTTACTTGTATATTTAGATTTAGAAGACCCCTGGTATTAAACAAACAAGCTCACTATTTAATCAATATAATTACGGAATGAATTAATTAAGTTACATTATCAACTCATGTCAGAAATGTTTAATCTTGGTACCAAAATTGTATCTATTGTAATAAATAGCTAACCATAATAGATTGGGTTTTTATTTAAACAAGTTGTTTAAAATAATTAAGAGTCGTTTAAAAACAATTGAAATAAATATATAATTTATGTACAGTAGACAGGTAAGTAAATGTAGATGTGTAGCCTACATTATAAGGGTAAGTGGATTAGATTGTATAGGGCTCGTGATATTTGCTTTGGAGTTAACGTCGTGCCCGTTGCGACTCCGTGTTGCAGTAGTAAATCTGCGTTACGTGCCCTCATGCTCTGATAAAGGCCTCATTAGTAAACCGTAAATCGGGCGATAGTGTCGCCTCGAGCCCTTCAACTAAATACCATATTTACTACAACCATGATATTTAAACTTTAAAGTAACTGCCGTAAGTTTTTAGTTAATAAACGTCATAAATAAAACTTCTATATACCAACCGTTCCACAAAAAATAAAACTTTTCTAATTCCAAAGTTGTATTAAAATTTGTTTTACAACTTTTGTTATATGAAAATCATCCTTCGCAAAGTTAAATTAATGTGAGAATATAAACATAAGTATTTTTGTTTATATTTGAATATTTGCAACTTGAAAGTTTTGCCCCACGTTGGGTGGCGCCACTGAGTTACACAAAAAAATGTTAAATATTCATTAATTAAAATCTATCTTTGACCCGTACCTTTTTAACAAAAGAACTTTTGCATTACAATAATCAGCTCATTGTTGTAACATTAAAATGTCATAACACAATTTTAAAATATTAATAGATCACTAAATAAGGTGATCTATTAGATCCGCTATCGAAAAAAATTCTCGAGACAGAACATTACAAACAAAACAGTTCAATTTGAAACAATCCTAGAAAACCTTTTATATCCGCATTAGGATTACCATTTATAATGTTGTTCAAGTTATTATTTCTTATATTTAGTTAGCTAATCGAAAACTCTTTTTAACAAAGCGCCAACGATTTTTCGCCCGAGGCGTTCCTGAGTTATATACAAGATGCACAATCACGTGAACAATACTTTTTTAATAACTGAAACATGGCTTTGAAATTATAAATTTTGCAAGCTGTCAAAATTTTAACGTCTTAATATTTTTTTACGCAAAAATAACGCAATAAAAAGAACGGCTCGAAACGACCAAGTTATGTTCCACACCGTTTGATTTCTCGTGCATTCGCTATGAGGGCCTGTCTTCGCATCGTCTCATATTATAAATTACAGAAACACCGGCACATAAGGAACGTAGAGAATGGACAACCAGATCACAACGATCACAACCGCTTGTGTGTTTTTAATATGTCGAGCATCAGAATCACGCCAGATTCACTTTCACGTGCATACGAATAACTGCAAATACATTTCAGAACGTTTTCCATCTTCCGGGAAGTAATGCCAGCTTTGGGCTGTTTGCACCAGTGAACACTAATTCATGTGGTTAAAGCCGTTAAATTTGGCGCGAATATTTTTTATGGTAGTTTAAGGCGATCATCATTATTATTACTATTATTTACATTAATTTTGTATATTGAACGGTTTTATGTTCTTCATTCATCCAAGTCGACGTTTTTTTTTCAAATACCAAAATAATAGTTTGGCTGTGGATGTAGACTTCTGATTACTTAGTTTCGCATCTTGCTTCGAGTTCTTGCGTTCGAAGCGGCTAATGACCTTAGTGGTCGAGACTGTCAAAACAAATGAATAATTTTTTTGTGATGCGTGATTCTTCGTACTTTTGAGGAAAATTTTATAAGCGAATATTTAATTTTGGTAAAACGCTCGTTTTAAATAAATAAAAAAGTGCGACTTTAATTAATATTAGAAGCGGAGTGGTATACTGTCAAATGAAGCAATTGTTTGTAAACACAGTTTCTTTTTTCTTATTGTATACGCCCTAGTAACTACGCACGCAATAGGTCTACTTACTTTTAGGCATGTAATTAATTATTGTAATTAAAGCAATTTTAGTAACCCTGGATCATCCTTTCTAGTACACTATCGACAGTTTTTGTATGGACTTGTAATTTATTGCTTGATAAAATATTTAACAAATTGTTTAAAAGTAATAATAAATAATGATGTAATAAATTAAAAAATATTCGATCAAAAAACTCGTCCAGTGACTCACCCTGTAAAATTACCGTTATTTGGTTGCGTTCTGTATTTTCATTATTGTAGCTCAATCCTATGATTTCAGAATTAAAATTTAACAAAAAATTTCGCAAAAACTTGGCGGAAAATAAAGTCAATGCGGTTTGCAAAAATTCAGTCTAAATTAACGTGGCCGTTGAGAGAAGAGGTTGAAGACCCCAAACTTGAAAAAAGGCGAATTTTTTCGGTATCACCGATAATCAATCAGTTTAATAGATTTCTAATGATATATTGGTTTATATTATCTTAATACTGTGAGAATACATCAATAATGAAGTTGTAAATTATAGTTTGTTTTTTTTTTAATGGAGGAGGTTCTTACATTTCTACTCGTATTCCCACAGTGGGTCAGCGGCAACTTATGGAAATTGTGATTTAACGGCATGACAAACGTATTGTGTAGCTTATTATCATTCAAAAGAATACCATCGACTTACACGAATTGAATGCAAAAGAATTAATGTCATCCTCATAGTTCAATTTTATATTTAAAAAAAAATTTCTAAATCTAAATGGATAAGAATTTTGGAGTTATTCACAAAAGTGACTAACGTCTATCAACTTTGATATCTGTCTACCAACTGAAATTCGGAAAGTCAAATTCAAATGATCAAAATTCTCCGCACGTTGGCATAACAATTAATAAAGAACATTTGAACTTTATTTGTGGTAGAGGCTATCAAAAAAATATCTAATAGGTAAGAGCTACCTGTATAATGTCAAAATTTTAAGCAAGTTGAGATTTAGTTAACAAAACATGTTCACGTTTTTACTACTTCAGGAAATGAGATAGAAACAACATGTAAATAAAGCAATAAAAGACAAAACGCATCACGCATAAACATTTTTATCATTCTAAAAAAATCTTACTCAGGTAACGAAAACGCCTTTAAAATTTTGATTGTTTTCTTTCAGACCCATATATTAAATTTATTTCTAATTTACTGTTTCTTTATAGGTTTACGTTCAGTAATAGTTTTTATGAAGCAATAAATAAAATTTTAGTGTTCAACGTTTACTGGTATTAAAATTATGTAGTCTTCCGTACTTCATGCAACTATTTAATTTAGCAAGTGTCGATAAATACGAAACAATTGCTTTCATTTTGTGTAAATTAACATTCACGTTTCCTTAATGACTCACTTTGTATCAACCATAAACTCAATCACTATTTTCGCTGTACATTTTCAAATTAATTCTACTCCGCCATTTTTTAAATGAGGTTATGTCATAAATTTCGTAATCGCAATTTGTAACATTCTGTATAAGAATTATTCAGACCATTATAAAATATTTTAATATTTAAAAATTTAATACAATTATTTTGGGGGCTTCAAAGAGATAGATGACTGTTACGCCACTGGTGAATAGGGTTTAAACTTTTTCATAAAGAAACACAACTTAAGTAACACCTTTCGATTTTGATAGCATCGATGACTAACTCGTCCTTACAATTTTTTACTATAGGTAAAACCGCTTATCAGGCAAGAAACAAATAATATTTCCGTATTTCTCGTTGTTATTAACAAATGAAAGCACAATACGGTATCAGGAATATTACTCATGGTATTACTTTGATAAAGCAAGTTACTTAAATTTTTGTTTGTCCACATTGTTGTTGGATTTAAATAGCCGTTATTTTCTCTATTATTTCATGATTAGATTCAATTGCAGCAAGTTGAGTGCAATATTATGCAAGATTCATATTTTAAATAACTTCAAGCTTAATTTCATCTTTTTGTCAACGTAAAATAGTAATTATATAGGATCAAATTGAAGGGGTGCCACCCTTATTCTTCACCGGCAGAATAAAAAATTAGGCGCCGTTTAACCTAGAATTTCATTGCATCAACCTCATCGAAATTTCTTAAATCTACAGTTAAATTTGACCATTTAAATTTATCAGGGCATTTTAAGTGGAGAAAGTTAGGTTATCTTCCTTTTCGTTTTTATGACCAATTCTTTTCTATGAATGTGATGTATGCATAGAGGACCGACGTGTTTAACGTGGATTCCTAACCACGGGAAGTGGTTCCCATTTAAACATGAGATTACCTCGGTGGTTTGCCTTTGCTTTCTGAGGAGAAACGTTCAGAATCAAGTTCCTACTTTGTCCGGGTATTTTGCATTAGCAGTAGACGCATTTAACCGTTAAGCTATGACCGTCTACGTTAGGTTATAAACTGATCTAATTTGAGCCATACCACTAATTTGACCACAACATCCATACGATGGTATGATTATTATCAAAGCACAACATATTAAATTGTGTTTTAGCCAGGAAAAAACAAGAAATGTAAACATAAAGAGGCAGAAAAAATCGGCAAACCGGAAAATATTATTTGCCAATTTAAAATTTAGTTCTTGATTTCAATGATAGTTGCACTGCATTGCATAGCTTTAGTGCTAGCACCATATTTTTCCATATAATTATGTTCCTCAAATTAAGATGTGGATTTTCAATTTGTTCTGATTGGAATTCAAGATGAGATTCAGCATGAGCCCGGGAACTTGACAAAACACCGTAGGATCCAAAGCAATCCGAGAACTAGCAATCGGGTAACACGACTTTAACCGCCGCAAGGCTCTTGTGTATTTTCTTTCCGTCATCAAATGAGGAAATACGAAGGCTATTCGTGTTTCAAGTCCAACAGAAGTAACCCAGCTATTTTTGACATTTAAAGCTGCGTCCCCATCTGAGCATTTTTGCGCGCACACCTTTTTCTGGCTCCGCACGGCTTTCGTGCGCGTAAAAATGTTCAGATGAGGATCCAGCTTATCGGCGGAAAAACGTCTGTTGGCTGTTTCATTTTCGAGTTTCTAGTGGGACAGATATACAGAAGAATAAACTTCTAATTAAAATTTCTCACGCAAGATTCGAAACGGGAAGTTTGCCCGATTGCCTAGCTCGAGATAAAAGTATTGAACTTAAAAAATGAACATAGTTATACAAAAAAGAGCCAATGCAAGTCTTTATTTTTTGCATAACTACTGCCAAATGAAACTGAATGATTTAACAAGTTCGACTGTTATCTCTTTCTTTCCGGTTTTGAAGTCATATTATTTAATTAGTCTTATTAGTCCGGAACTATACTATGCGTTTAGCGGGACTCGCTTGGCGGGAAAATTACGAAACATTGTTTCAATGGCTGCGGCAGAACGGGCCATGTGCATAGTCGGTCTCGTTAAAACGCATAATATGACCGTTAAGCTATCAGGAAGGACATAGATTGAAGAGGATAGCAAACACATACGCGTTATTATTTTGATAATTAAAATTAGGTACTAAAAGTATGTCTGAAGGTAAATATTTGACATTAGCCCTGCGATGGTTATCACTTTCATAATAGAATAAAGGCAAACAAGGGACAATGCAATTACAATACTTACAGAAGTATTTATTTAATACAATAGGTAGACATAATAATTACATACTTACTTGTCAACTTATATAAACATGCATGTAAAAGCCCAGCCCATATTAATCAACTGGGCAACAAAGATATAAGCCCAAAACACCATACCTAATTTTTTAAATGATTGTATTATGTCTAGTTAAACACGAATTTTTAGATCACCGATCCAAAAAAAAAGCAACATAACCTAGCTTTTCGTTATAAAAATTGAATAAGTGCAAGAAACATCCTAAAATAGCTCATTAAATCTATTTTAAATATTTAAGACCCCCGTTGTTCCTGTTGCGAAAGAATTTCAAGAGTAGAAACCTGAATTATATAATTAAAACTAAAATTAAATTTTGAAACCAAGTTCAAAATTTATAAAATCATTACATAAAATGGAAAATCGTCACACCTTAGTTAAAAATTACAGCAACTCGTGTATTATAAAATCTAATTCATTTTTAATGCCTTCTATTACAGTATAATGAACTTTTTAACGGTCTTTATAATACTCGTGTTCAAAAGTATAAACAATATTAAATACAAAAGTTAAAAACAACAGTATTAGAATATGAGAGATGTTGAGACAATTATTACGAAGCAAATTGTATGCATTTCTAAATATGTTCTCGCTAGGTTTAACATTGTCGGTCTAGAGAATTTTGGATTTTCAGAAATGAAAAAGTAACAACACCGTTATTTTCAAATTATAATAAAATTTCGTTGGTCTTTTTGTATAATTGGTATTTATTCCAAATGTTATTAATTCTAATTTACAATACTCCTATGCAAGATATTTAAATTTTGAAAATAAAATGGCGTCGATTTAAAATAGTATGGGTGCTTATGGTGCCGATGTAAATTATTAGCATTTTGTAATTCTTTACATTTCTTGAAACAAAAACAATGAAATTCTGTTCAACAAATGCAAATTGTAAGGATTTATATTAGTTGGCGTGCATATAATATCTTGGAACATTCTTGAATGCTTCCAACGCTTTTTATGTAATTTTTACGAGCTGAAAGCATTTCATAACAGAAATAAATCAAGCAAATTAGAAAAAATAAAAATAAACTAAAATTTTATTATTCCATTGCCGTCAATCAATGAAGTAATCAATTTGTTGAACCAATCCCCAAAACATTTCGAAAAAATTTTTGGTCCATTTTGAATTAAAAATGCAATAAAAATAATTAAAAAGGCGAGTGCGTTTTTACCTGTTTCTTAAGACTTCAATTTTAATAAACCATTGCATAAGTGATTTCAATGCAACGTTAGACAACAAACGCTATATAGGAATGGAAATAATACCCAAACCAAAAAACATCGTTTAATTATGATTCATGCTATGCGATTAAAATTTTAATATTGCAAGTAATTTCTAATAGCCCCTACACACGATCCGATCTGGTTGGTACTAAAATCCAATCTCGTCGGTCGGGTCTCAAGTTGGACCGTGTGGAGGCTTGTCGTCCTACAAATTTCGCAACATTTCCTTGTAGGAAATGTAGTCACCGATGTAGCCATCCGACCGCGTTGGAATTTGGCGAGATCGGACCGTGTGGAGCGTTGTCGGATCGCAGATAAGGCGAGCTAAACTTGATAAAAACTGTTTTTTATGCCATTCCTTGTCGGATCATGTAGGAAGCTTCAGACCCACCAACCCAACCGACTTGTTATCTACCTACTTTATAAAAACAAATTATTTTTTTATTAAATACCTTCAAAATATCACACGAAATATTAAAATTATAATGCATAATTATAATTATAATGAAAAGTGGAGGTAATAATCTGACCAAAATCTATGTTTTAAATAATCATTTAAAAAAATTTAGGATTTCAAAATGTAATTAGGTGATAATTTTTGTAGTTCTCACGAAAAGATATGAAACGTCTAAAAGGGTTTCTCGAATAATATTTAAATATTTTCACTTTCAGTTCATATAAAATATTTTTATAATAACTCGATAACAAATTGAAAATTATTTCATGTCAAAATATAACATTTTTATAGTTTTCTATAGAAAGCACTTGTTATATATTTGATTGATGAACATAATACAAAATTTAAAAAATGCGTAACTGTTTGTTATTATCTCTATACGCAGAATTTTTTTCGATCGCGTAACGATTTTTTGACCATAGCCTTTTTGTACTGCTTGTACTATTAGTGTTTATTGATGCCGCTAGCGCAATTCCTGCTATACTAAATTTCGATAAATTCGGAGCCATGTTAATCGGTTCAAAGCTTTAAAGAGAATGAATGCCGTGGTGTTTGGGAGAAAACTGATAAGTTTAAACATATGGTACAAATATGACAGTTATTAATTTCAAAAAATTACTGGATTATTAAACATTATTATTATTATTACATTCTATTAATTACTGGATTATTAAACATTATTATTACATTCTAAGTATATAATTAATAAATGAATAAATAAAAATAAATTGATCTTTTATTGATATTTTACTATTTATTGAACGATATTGAACTTTACTATATTGAACAGCTATAGGTACTGAAAAACATTACTTTTGCACGTATCAGTTTTCTCCCAAACACTACGAATTATTTAATCATTATATTTAATACAAGAATAAATTTTAAGTTCGAAATAATATCAGGCGCAGCTGGTGTCGGGCCGACGAGATTGGATCGTGTAGAGGCAAACTCCAACGCGGTCGGATCGTGTGGAGGCAATCTCCAATCTGGTCGGGTCGCAAGTTGGACCTAGAAATCGGATCGTGTGTAGGGGCTATAAAGTAACCTTATCCGTTTCGAGGTAATTATATTTTATTAAAAAGTGCAAATCACTTGATTTTATATCAAAACGGTATAACTAAACACGATTGTTTAATTATTACGAAATTAATTAAAACAAATACCGATCCCGCCCTAGTCAAAAAAAAACTGCACCACACGCAGATTATAAATTCTAACTACTCAAAAAAATTAGGGAGAAAATATCACATTATTTCAGACTTTTCAAAAACAAAATGCAGAAAATGGCAACTTAAATTTTTCAATTTTTTTTTTTAATTATAATTTACGTGTCAACGATGAACTTCACGATTAAAATGTTTGGCAATAAAATTGCGATTAAAACTTTACATCGCTTTTGTTTCAAACAATTCTTTTTATAGCCGACGGCTATTTTTCGTATTAAAAAAAAATTTCACCCAATTTACGCGATAATGGTGATGTTGTAGGTACTATAGGAGTAACATTGTAGAGCAGGGATGAGCAACCTTTTTTTTACAACGGGCCAGCTTTTACAAATTTAAAAATGTAGTGCGACGTATATAAAAAACTTATGATCATACAAACACTGAATTTTTATTAACAACATAACCTTTAAACCTAACCTTAAAAGTCAAAATGTGAAATCTCTGAAGGGCCGCACGAGAACATATGGCGGGCCGCGGGTTACTCATCCCTGTTGTTGAGGATCATAGACTTTCATAATATTAAACATTTTTTCATAAAATTGATGGTGGTTGAACAATTAAAATTACTGAAAAATTTCAGCACTTTTCAGCAGAAGTTTATAACGTTCTACGCCGTCTTCCGATTTGCCTGTCTGTGCTCCTTACGTAGTAAAATCCACTTAACGTGGATTCCGAACCACGGAAACAGACAATTTTTATACCGTCCACATCGATTAGAGAAGCTTTCAGTGATATATAATATTACTTGAGGCAAGCAAATAGATTTTGGTGAGCGAAAAATCTTTCTATAGATAAGCACCTCACAGGATTTGAACCCGCGAATCTTGGCATGGGAAACTAACACGCTAATCGCTCGGCCGTTCGTCCACCTTTTCAATTGTTTTTATGCTTGATTTATTAGAAGTTTTATGAATAGTATACATTCGTGATATAAAGCATAAACTAAACGTGACCAAAAACAAACTCAAAATGACTTCACAACTGTGCATACCTTCGTAAATATTTCATTTGGGATGATTCTATCTATTTATCAACGCTAACGAAGCTGCAAGAAGAACGAAGATGCCTCTGTTCATTAGAAACATAGAGTGATATAACACTTATAACAGTGCAGTCAGAGATTGATCTAGACTAGGATAATGTATCGGGACTGAAGAACAGTTTGAACTCAAGTTACTTAGAGAAACAAGTTGGAATACCCAGACGGTGATCAACCAAGTGAAATACCTAAACAATGGAAACTAAAGTTTTGTTTTTAAATTTTCAAAACATTAAATGCTGACATTTTGTAATATCACGATTTAGTAATATATATCGTATTTTTATTACAAAATATCAGCAATTTAACACGTTCGCTTTCAACGGGCAATATATTTTGTACATATATTGGCCCTTTGGTTATAATAGACAGAAGCGAAGTTTAGAACCCACAGGTTCATTAACTACGCAGACTAGGGACACAAATTTAAACGAGCGCGGATGACATACCAGGCTTAAAAAGTACCAGCAGGAAGAGGACCCTGGTTGCACACAACGTCAGCTGTATGAAAACCAAGAGAAATATCCCGAATCAGTGAAATTTGATGAAGCGTCCGTTTTTTCTCAGCTTCCTTCATCCTACGTACGGACATAGTGATATACTACGCTAATAAAAGTTATAAAAACTCTAAACGTTACGCCAGCGCCGTAGTAAGGTAAGGCATTTGCCTTAGGCGCCATCGCAATGGGGGCGCTAAACCTTGACAAATTTTCAAAACGATAAAAAAAATTGTGGAGGTGGGCGCATATATTCAAATTTGCCTCAGACGCCAGAAGAGCTTGCTACGGTGCTGTGTTACGCCGTTGCTGTGGAAAGATTTCCAGTCCGGTACAGCTTCAAAACAGGATATATGTAGGTTAAAGTTCTGATTTTTTTAACGGGTTTACGTAAAAACAGTGCACCCTTATGATCAAACTTTGACAAATTTTGAACAAATTTGATATAGTATAAAAATTCTTGCTCAAAAATTACTTTGAGCTAATTTTTTTTACTCGATTAAATACACAAATTATTTTGACAGATCAAAATTATTCAAGGCAATCCATATTATTTTAATGGCGCTTATTTAATTTTTACATTTTCACAATAATTTAAGAGAAAAATATCAAGTGTGGGGTATCATAGGATGCGGAAAAATATACTCTTTCGATTGATATGATTTTCAATCTCATATGTTCTACCGGGAAGCGGCAACGTTCTTTAGCAATTTTCATTCTTCTAAAAAATGGGTTAAAAATGGACGGTTTTCAACTAAAATATAATCAGCTCTTTAGAGCTTTAGACAGCTGCTTCAAACTAGAGTATAAAATTTCAACTCAATCGGTGCACGAGTTTGTCTGTAAACGTTGACGATAAAAACACCACACATTATTCCTAAATTGGTCTTAAACAGTTCGTATAGGCCTTGGGAAAAATGCTAACTCAAAATATTTTTTAACTCGATAACAATATGTACTTTCCTTTACTACGTAAATGGGAAATTATTTACGTTTATTGAGCACCTCTGTATTTTTTCCAGCCCTGAGGATGATTAAATACATTAATCGAAACGTTGGCTAAACGGTAGATAAGTTGTTTTATTGCTTTCCTTCACCCCCAAAAAGGTTTTTTACAATCTAATAGCTGAGGAAGAAATTTGTGTTAATAGTATATGGGAAAGTAAAAACTTTCAAAAATTTAAATTCGTAGGTCTAAAAATGACGGTATCTTTTAAATACATTTTTGTAAACAGATGTCATAAACTTGAGGTACAATAAAGTAATTTACAATAACTCCGGTTTTTGTATTTCTTTGGGATTTTCCACTAATACCGTTACCTCAATTGTACGTAGGACAATACTTAAATAACACTGAAGTATATAAATATATCAAGTGACCATGCTGTACAAGTATTACGTATTGTCAATAAATACTTACGCGATGTAATCTTAACCGTACTTAATCATTTCCAAAATTTTGACAGGTATCATAACAATCGACACCGATGGGTATTCCCGTGTTCAAACGAATGTATCCCGTTTTGGTTTTGTCGCTGCCATCGGAAATAATGTTTTGTAGTCTTCCGCCGAGCGGATCCCGCTAAAACTCATACCTAATCTACTCCTAAGCTTAGGAGTTCGGGAAGGTAGCAAATATAATTAGTTACAACGGCATACTGCGCACAAACGCGTCACTTTCGGTACATGAAAAGTACCGCATTTGCGTTGCTGTATGCCATCTGATCTAATTATATTGCAATGTTGCAAATCCTGTCGAAAACGTTGGGAGACTTACAGTTAGGACGGCATACTGTGTTCCATTTATTGTGAGTACATCAACAGAATCTGCTTGAAAAGAGGACGAAGTGACGCGTTTGTACGCAGGATGCCACGTTGTTGCAACGTTTTGCACGGTAGTCTGGATGCGCTTTTGTGCAATGTTCGCGAACATTCGCAAACAATCGCATAGCATATTTTTACAACGTTCCCGATTGGTCATTTTTTTTCGTCAATAAGACGCATTTTCACGATTAACCAAAAGTAATAGAATTATCTTTGGTTAGGATAATTAACCTAACCAAAGATAACCCGGTAAGACTTGGGTACGGGAAGATTACGACTATACTTCAAAAGACAATAATTGTTTTTACTCCAGGGATTACCCTGCGCGCAATATGAATTAATTGACGGTAATAGTTATGCAAAAACGGACCAACTTACATGTAAATGCATAAGGGTTGGTTCATTTTTGCGTAACTACGTCGAATTGATGTCTTCACGCGCTAATAGTGTACATTCAAATTCGCTCATAACCGTCTTGCGATATTTTGTTGTGTCAAAAATTTTGGTAATATTATGTTCTAATTGGTGGGATTTTATTTGACTATTTTGTATGGCAAAAAAATGGCAACAGCAACTTATAAAATTCCATTCAATGAAACAATTTCAAAATAAACATATAAATATAATAATAAAAGATGGAGCCTTGAGCCAAACATAATTAAATGTAATTTAAAAGTTTTGCACCGTAAAAGATTTGTAAATTCCTATGTAAGCAGAAATGATCAAAAGAGCTAAATTAGTGCAACATGGAAAGCTTGCATTATCGAACAATAATATCAATAAAATGTGTTTATAACTAAAACAAATATTAAAATATTTATAGTTAAGTAATGTATGTAAATAAAATGGGAAATTAGAAAAACAAAAATGGCCTCGTTTAATCTACCTTAGTTCAAAGGTTTGATTATTGGGGACGTTTTAGTTTAATTAAAGTTGAGATTTTGACGTTTCTTGCAATTGCAAAGATTTCCTTCTACAATGTAGCTTTTACAAGCGAGTTTCTGTATTTTTTTAATGAACAAAGTTTATCGTTTTCACATTTGATGAAATTTACGATTTTGAAACGATGTAATTAAGCACCAAAGTGGAAATAAAAAGTAATAAATGAAATAGCGCATAAAAAGGAAACAAATAATAAAAATGGAAGATCAATTTACTCCATATAAATGATGGTCGTTAGTTAATTAACTGATAAACTATCTTAAGTAATTTAGATATTTTTAAAACAAAATACTAATTATACAGATCCAATCGCTTTTCTAAAAATTAAATATTTACATTTAACAAACTGACCCAAAGGTCCCCAAATTATTTCCTATGGGCCAATAAAAAAAGCAATTCGAGTGTTAAAATATTCTATTTGTACAAATTGGTAAAGTTACGAAAGTGGTAGTCTATTTATAAAAATTCCCGAGGAATGTCACCCCTATTGTAATACATAAATGTAACAATGTTTCTTTCTAGAAAAGTTAAACTTCAAGTTCACTATAACGATCTTGTGTGTATAATTTTACGAGTTTCGGAGGGTAGTTTACATTTTACCTGCTTTACAGTAGAATTTTAGGAAATTTACCTTCTGCGTTTTGAATAGTGGGCAATTGATGGTGGTGCTTCCTGTGTAATTGACATCGGAGGAACATGGTGGTGCTGTGGAGGTGGCGGAGGTGGTTGAAGATATGTTGGGGGCGCCGAGTAATGAGGCGGGCCGCCCCCGGCGTAAGCGTACATATCCACCGTAAATACAATATCTCACCCTTTACTTTTTGTAAACACAACACAGCACACTTAATTATTTTTTTATTAAATACACGGGTGGGAATTCGAAAAACCCTCAACGAAGGTGGAGAATTTAAAGCCGCTTAAATTAAAAAAAACCTTCTTTCAATAATTCAACAAAATCAATTAAGTTTTGCGAAGGAAAAAAATGATTGAAAGGATATCGATGCCAATATGCACCGTCGCGTCGGTTAAAGCGAATGTTAAAACAAAAGCAACAGATTTTTTTTCAAAATAAATTATTTACATAGTAACTTTTTTTGATTTTCAATTTTGTTTTACGTGATCGTCTTGAAACAAGTTTGGAAAATTGAAAGGGAATTTTTTTTAAACTTGGATCGTTTTAGTTATTCGTCCGCAGATTTAAATTGTAGTCCATTATTACTGATTTATTTTTTTCAAAAATGTTGTTCACACACAAAATCACGAAAATTTCAAGTCACGTTGTTGAAGCTGCACATGTCTGTCACAACAGTGGAACGTACATACTACACAAAGTTTACTCGTGAACTGTATAAGGAGCACGAGTCCGACTTGTAAGCTCGGAGTGGGGAACAACAACAGGTACAAACACGAGCCCTATGGGGGGATAATATCAAGCCACCGATGTAAACCCCAACAATCCCTTAATTTACAACATCTTTTATCACTACACATTAAAAACGCCTGGAAATTCAATTGATCACTTCTGTAAACCTTACACGATTCTTTACAACCCTGAATACGCTGAAAACGACGATATTTTTCAAAGAATGCAAAAAATTGTATGTAAATTATCACTTCAGACACCCTTCAAAGAAGTATTCGTAATCGTCCCTAGAGTACATACAGCGCACATAAGCAATATCTCTTGATCTTCTCTTGGGATGCACAATAGTGCAGTTTCTTTGTAAATCAAACGAAAATCAAAAAACTCCCTTAACCAAACCAATAAAAAAGTATTCACACAACCACCTCAACAATTTTTTTTCATCAATTTCGAACCGTAGAACAACGCAAAAAAAACTTATAACTTCGACTTAAAATATTCTAACTTCAAATGGCAATAACACCGTAATTTACGATTTTTCAGTGTTAATCGATCAATGCTTTTTTAAAAAGCGCGAAATTATCTATAAACTAGATTACCACCCTTTATTGTTTAAAATCAACGGTTTTCGAGTTATGGAATAAATTAACTGAAATGGAGCGATTTCATAGAAAAACTTAAATTTCAGGTGGAAAATGCGTTTTTTAGATTAATACACTAAATAAAATAAATAAGTCAAAAGATTATAAATTTGGGGTTATCTGTTCATATCAATAGCACGTTATCGTAATAAGAACACTAACACTCATCAATGGCGGGAGTCGACTATTTGGATTTTCTCGAGTGCGATCTGTGATTTCCGTGGTAATACTGCACACATAATCGACAAATGATTTCAGTTTTTCGGTAAAATGGAATGGTTTTTCAAAAAAGTTATAGCCTGTTAAATTTGCTATCCAGAATAACATTTGTCTATTTTAAAAAAAAAAATTGTTTACAAAATACAAGATTTTCAAGAAAACTGAAACTTTGAAATTTTTTTACTTAATTTTATCCATAACTAGGAAGCCGTTGATTTTAAACCATAAAGGGTAATAAACTGGTAATGATAGATATTTTTACTATCCTTATAAAAGCATGAGCTAATAACACACAAAAATTAATATTTGAGGTGCTGTGACCATTTCAAGGCAGAAATTAAAATAATTTATTTGAAAAGTGCGTTCTTCTATCAACCTCTTAATTTGTCACGGAGATATTATGTATATTTTACCCAGCGTCCCTCCTCGCAATTTTTTTTAAAAATTTGGTGTCGATCGATCGAGAATCGTTTGAGCTCCAATAAGCTTCAATTCCCGCCGTTTGAGCTTCAAAGGTTTTTAATAAAAACTCAATTCGGTGGTTGTGCAGTTATTCTGACCAGCTGAAAAAAAATTTCTTCAGCTACACACTAAAGAACAGGCTTATTTTAGGCTATAGAAAAAATTTCATGGGTGAAATCTGTAAAAACAACCCCAAAATCGACTTTTGAAAAGTACGGGAAATTAGCATCGAGCATGCGGCGGACCCCGGCCGATGTGCCATCGTTCCCCCGTGGTCCCTTGAAAATGCGTAAAATTTTTTCGCTCCGATTTGAAGTTTTCTTTGAAATTCGGATAGATGGGGGTGTGATTAGTGGATATTAGTAATAAATATAATCAAAAAAATGGAAAATAACCCGTGTATTGCCGAAAAAGTGAAAAAATAAAATGATTTTTTCCTTCGAATTTTGGGGTGTGCATTCGATAAGGAGGGTAATCCATCGTCAAAACCTACCCTTTCGGGGCGCCGCTGCGCTCCGCTCCGCTCTGCACCCCTCCAAGGCGGTTTTGACTCTGGTTACTAGGCTAAACATACGAGAAGGCGCCACCCATCAAGAAAACCGGGATAAATGAAACCGGGATATGAGAGAACCTCGAAATAGCATTAAAAAGTATAGTTGCGGTATGGGGCAGTACACTATTACGTTTCACTCCCAAAAAATCGCGTAAAAACAAAAAATAATCGATGTTACATGTAGGAGAGTCGAGCTGCATCTGCCGGTGCGAAATACTCTAAGTGTTAGGGTCATTCATTACGCACGGACCGTCAACAGAATGAGCGACGCGCGGGAATCTCGCGAATCAAGTTCAAATGCGTTTTTTTCAAAAATTTGGGCCCTTTTCTCGCATAATATTTATATAAATCTACTCTATAAACCTTGTTCTTTAGTGTGTAGCTGAAGAAAATTTGTTTCGAGTGGTCATAACAACTGCACCGTACCCCTCAATTCTTTAGAACAATTTTGGGGGAAGCTGTAGAAATGCTTTTTTTAAATAAAATTAATACTAATCGATCGAGAATCGTTTGAGTTCCAATAAGCTTCTATTGCCATTGTTTGAACCCCAAAGGTAAAAAAGTTAGAACGTTTAAAAGAATGTGAAACGGCAAATTTTACCTATATCGCTCCGAGCAAATAGCGCGCAGAATTTTAGTGTTACTGATAGATAATTTAAATAGTTTTTATTTTTCAAAATTAAGAAAAACATCATCGTCCATAAAAATAATTTACTAGTCCACAGGATTGGTACGAGTTCTTCGCGAAAAATTTTTAGTGTTATTTTAATATTTTTTAATTAAATATATTTTGTTTATAAAATTGATGTCAATCGATCGAGATACGATTGAGCTTCTATTCCCATAGTTTGAACCTCTAAGGTAAAAAATGTTAGAGCGTTTAAAACATTGTGAAATTGATTTATATGACGCCAACCCCCTCCAATCGTGAATTTTTTAATAAAATTAAAACATTGAGCTAGAATGAGCTTTTATTCAAGTCCTTTAAACCACACCCATCGCGAAGTTATTCGCAAAAACTTGAAGGGGGGGTATAAACGACAGCCCTCTTCCCGATCTGATTTTTTTTTTATAATATTATACGTAGGTATCAATCGATCGAAAATCGTTTGAACTCCAATGAGATTCTTTCTATTCCCGTCGTTTGAGCTTCAAAGGTTTTTAATAAAAACTCAATTCTTTAGAACAATTTTACGAGGAGCTGTAATAATACTTTTTTAAGAAGTAATTTTTTTAATAAAATTAATACTAATCGATTTAAAATCGTTTAAAATCCAATGAGCTTCTATTTCCATCGTTTGAACACCAAAGATTGGAGCGTTTAAAAGATTGTGAAACCGAAAATTTTACTTACATCGCTCCGAGCAAGTAGCGCACAGACTCAATTACTCGCGAAGATTTTTTGGTGGAAATCACAATATTTTTTTATTAAATATATTGTCTTTATAAAATTAATATTAATCGATCGAGAATCGATTGAACTTCAATGAGCTTCTATTTCCATATAGTAGTTTGAACCCCTAAGGTAAAATTTTTTAGAACATTTAAAAGATTGTGAAATTTTTTAATAAAATTAAAACATTTGAGCTTGAATGAGCTTTTATTCAAGTCGCTTAAACCACACCCATCGCGAAGTTATTCGCAAAAACTTGAAGGTGGAGGGGGTATAAACGACAGCCCCCTTCCGGTCTGAATTTTTTTATAATATAGGGGTGCCGGTGACAACGGCCCAAGTGACAAGGAATATCCAAAAATAAAAATCCTTTGGTATATAGGTCAAAAAAGGGATTAGTTACAATTTAAAATGAGGATATTTGAGGATTTTTAAGAATTAATACCGAAAATTGAGTAAAAACCCTATGCGGTGGCCGGGATAGGTTGTCGGCCTATTTTTCACGTGGTTTAAAGAACTACGGACACGCCCCTAACATGTAATTTTGCAAAATTTTGGGTAAATCACGGCCTTTTTGGCTATGTTTTGATCCGAATGTATAACTGTTGTCGTCGCGGAGGTGATCATAAAAAAAAATCCGAAAAAAGTGTGAAAATAAGGAAGTTGCATTTGTACGGGCCACTGATGCACAACGAGGCGATGGACATCGTTCGCCCGTGGTCCGTCGGAATCGAGTGAAATTTTTTCGCTCCGATTTGAAATTTTCTTTGAAAATCGGGAAGGTGGGGGTGTGATTAGTAGATATTAGTAATAAATATTCGCAAAAAAATGGGAAATAACACGTGTATTGCCGAAAAAGTGAAAAAAATTTTTCCTTCGATTTTTGGGGTGTGCATTCGATAGGGAGGGTAATCCATCGTCAAAACCTACTCTTCCGGGGCGCCGCTCCGCGTTGCACCCCTCCAGAGCGGTTTTGACTCTGGTTACTAGGCTAAACATACGAGAAGGGCCTTCGATCAAGAAAACCGGGATTGAGGCAACCGGGATACGAGAGACCCTCAAAATAGCATTAAAAAGTATAGTCGCGGTATGGGGCAGTAAACTATTACGTTTCACCCCCAAAAAATCGCGTAAAAACAAAAAGTAATCGATGTTACATGTAGGAGAGACGAGCTGCATCTGCCGGTCCGCAAACGGCTAAGTCTAAGACTAGTTCAACTTGCACGGACCGCCCACAGAATGAGTGAGATTCCACCCGCGCGTCAGTGAAACACGTAAAATTTACGATTTTCAAAGTCGATTTTCTCTATCAAAAGTTGGTTTATCCTCCCATAGGAGTGTTACCATTGTCTTTTAAAAACATTACACTATCCGAAAATCGATAACTAAAATTGAATTCGATGTTGGATAAAAGTCACTCTTGCCTAATAGGGTGGTCAATTGATCGAAAATCGTTTGAACTCCAATGAGATTTTTTCTATTCCGGTCGTTTGAGCTTCAAAGGTTTATAATAAAAACTCAATTCATTAGAACAATCTTACGAGGAAAATGCTTTTTTAAGAAGTAATTTTTTTAATAAAATTAATACTAATCGATTGAGAATCGTTTGAATTGTAATGAACTTCTATTTCCATCGTTTTTGGTAAATCAAAGGTAAAAAAGTTGAAGCGTTTAAAAGATTGTGAAACCAAAAATTTTACCTGTACATCGCTCCGAGCAAGTACCGTGGAGCCTCAGTTACTCGCGAAATTATAATGTTTTTTAATTAAATATATTTTTTGTTTTTATAAAATTATTTTCAATCGATCGAGAATCGATTAAACTTCAGTTAGCTTCTATTCCTATAGTTTGAACCCCTAAGGTAAAAAATGCTAGAGCGTATAAAAGATTGTGAAATTGAGTTCCATGGCACCCCCCCACCCCCCATTGCGAATTTTTTAAATAAAATTAGAGGCAAACTTTTGAGCTTGAATGAGCTTCGAGAACTTCGATTCGATCGATTCGATTTGCGAGAACTTCGAGGGGTCTAATTTTTTTTATAAATTTGAACCCCAAAGGTAAAAATCTCCGAGCGTTTAAAAGATTGCAAAATTGTTAATTTACCAACAAGAAAAAATTTAATAATTTGGTTGGGGTGATCCAAAAACCTTTAAGTCGAAAATTGCTTGAAGTTTGCAAACAATTTTTACTTCTAAAGAAAAATATATTAAATGTAATTATACGAGCCTCCATTAAACCGTTATTTACCAACCGATTTTCGATTTTTTGGCATGAAAAATTCGCAGGTCGTAGATCTAACTTTTCCGCTTTAATGATTAATTAATTTAGACAAAGTTTTATTTCCGCGGCAGATAGTTTTAAGTTACCGCGGTAGAGATAATTTCAAAGCTCAAGAACCCTAAAAATTAACGTAGAAGGCTCAAATTCGTATATGTATGTATTTCGCCCTCTTGGCTCCTCCTCGCGCAGATGAGGGATCTTGGACTTTGAAACTATTTCCACTGTGGAACCGAAATTTTGCACAGACGTAATTTTGGTAATGAGTAGAAGGAATAAAGTTGAAAAACTCAACTTTTGACCTCGTACGGACACGAAATGAGTGACTCGAAATTTTACCATTGGTCGCACGCGGCTGCTTGATTTACCAGCCGAACTTTGTCTTTTCCAAGTTTTTGAACGAAAAAAGATAATTTTAGAGCATTTTATAAATACAGTGGAAAATTGTTTAAAATAGTGAGCATAGCAAATACCGGCGTAAAATTCCAACACTTGGTTTTTAAGGGTTGTGAGGAAAATTAAAAAAGTACGACTACGAATAAGGTTAACGGTTTAGGCGGAGTAGGCCAAAAATGTTTAAAGGCGAGAATCGTCTGACTTTTACATAAACGTTTCTTGCCCCTATCTAGCAAACATTTTTTGACTTCATTTACAGAATTAAAAGGTAAAACGCCTAATTTTTGACATTTACCCCTATTAATTATTATGCTATGTATAGTTTGTTTCACTTTAATCTGAATTAAAAAAAGTCATAGTATCAAATTATGTTGATATAAAAATGTACGAACTATAAACAAAACATAATATATAGAGATAAGGTTAATTATTTTAATCTGGCGCCAGCCTTTAGCAATGCATAATATGCTGTTTTGATTGACGCGATAATCTTATCTCTATATCTATTATGTCTCGTCACATAGTTCGTACATTTTTATATCAACATAATTTGATACTATGACTTTTTTTAATTCAGATTAAAGTGAAACAAACTTTACATCAGACGTAGGTAAAATAAAAAATTTTTTTGCAGGATATCTCGATAATTTCGAAAAAGTAACAAAAATGTCCTGATCCCATACTGAGTTTAGATAGGCTACCCTAACAAATTTTAGTTATCATTTTTTGTCATCAAGTTGTGCCCCATTACTAATATTTTTTTGAAAGAAAAAGTTTTTCGTATTTCCGTTATTTCAAGACAGCAAAATTACCAAGGCAATTTTTATTGAAATATAGTTTTTCAATTTTATTTTATATATCAATTCTATAGCATCCGTTTGACATAGTGGAAAGGGTAAGATTTAAAAATTCGAAAATGACATTATTTTCCCCCTCTCTAAATCAGTTACGATATTTTTTGGTTATGAAAGTTTTCAGGAGGAAACTTTTGAAATTAAAAACCTGTATAAAATATTTATTTTTGTTTTATTTTAACGTTGCAAAACAGTCCGCGTTAATTTTTAACGTATTTTTTTTACTAATTTAAAAAAATTGTGATTAAAAAATAAAAGTTGGACCCGTAGAGCTATAAAACGAATTTTTACACTTTGGCACATTTTTAAATTTCGTAAAATACTGATAATGGCGTATAACGTGATAACAAAAATGATAACTCATATCTGTTTGAGCAGCGTGCCTATGAATTGAATAAATTAAATAAGTAATACCCAAACTACTCTGCCAATGAAATTTACCTGAATGAAATTTACCAATGAAATTATAAAATTCTTGAAACCAATGATATTTACTCACACTGTAAAACTTCCTCATTTTTAAGCAAGATTGAACAGACTCATCGGGCAATCGAGACTTTCCCGGAGGGTTATTGGTAAAATAATTTTTTTTCTTTGAATTTTTATTTTTTTCAATAATATTTTTATGAGTTATCCTACTTGTGGACCTACCTTTTTTCTTCAGTTATTAAGCCTATCTACGACCTCTAATAAGTATTAACTTGAGGGGGGGGGAGGAGATTATAATTTATTTAGAAGAGGTTAAGTCGAAGAGGATATAGTAAAAAAATAAATAAAGAATTTTGTATATATCATTTTTAATTTTTTACATTATAAAATATTTATATTAAAATAAACAATAAATCAAAATTATTTTTTATTGATTATAAAAATTATAAGAACTATTGATTATTTACAGTTATTTTAATATTAATTTCAATAATTAAAAATTCATATACTTGAAATATAATATTATTTACTTATTTATGTATTTTTTAAGACAATTTCATAGCAATATTTGAGATTAAATGTATTTAATTCTACAGACATCAACGGCTTTTCGTGCTCCTACATTTGAATTTGAACCCTTGCGTATTAGCTGTGAATACGCGCGCTTTAGCAGCTGCGCTGCCGAGGAGATTAGTTTAGTAGGTCGGAACTTCCATATCTCATGGATTAATTCTAGGACCGCTACATATCTCTAATTTCAACTAAAAATTTTGTCTATATCCAAGCCCTCTTTGAAGCAATTTTTCTTATGTTTTCGTTAAAATGGCCATATCACCAGAACTATTGATTTTTTAGTGGTAATCATCCAATACTTTTTTCAAGAGCCCGAAATTATCTACAAAATGATATAATCCTTCATTATTTAAAATCAACGGTTTTAGAGTACGTTAAGTTAAGCAAAGAAACGTCCGAATTTGTGATTTTACCCTGTACCTTTTCAAGGAAACGTTTTAGAAAAAATTCCGGATAGTAAATTTAACGGAAAAACTAAAATCGCTGTTGATATCTGTGCACAATTGTTTTATTCGGCAATAGAATTTAGTGGTTTGCTGTTTGAATTAAATTATTATTTGCAACCTTTGAATAGAAATGCTGCAAAAAAGGGAGTAAATACGAAAAATTTCTACATACTTCTGGCTAAATTTTATTAAAGAATCTTCACATCTTCACGTTTCCCTGCAACACCTAATCCAATATTATACCGGGTGTTCATTTTAAAACTTCCAGCAATTAATAAATTAATATCTCAAATACCAAAAGTCAGATGAAAAAATGTTTCGGACAAAAGTTGTATGATAGCGAGGGGGAAAGAATATGGCATAATTGTTTTTTTAATTTATTGAACTTTTCAAGGTCATTTGAAGGTCAACTTTGTTTTTTTAAATGGCACCTTATATTTTTTTAGCAGATTCATATTTTGCATGAATAAATAAACAACTTTTGTTGGAAAAAATTTTTTATCCGACATTAGGCTTTTCGAGTAAGATGCGTTGAAACAAAATAAATAATCAATATTGTTAATCAAAATTTAATATTTACAAGTTTTAGAAGGCTATTTATTAGTATTAAACAGTGGAAAAAAAGTTTGTAAACGAGTGTTTTCATAACAAGTTTTCAAAATGTTCCCCATTTTTTGGGAAATTTTTTTATTTTTTTTTCATTTCCCCCCCCCCCCATTTTTTCACATTTTGAAAACTTGTTATGAAAACACTCGTTTAAAAACATTTTTTCCACTGTTTAATACTAATAAATAGCCTTCTAAAACTTGTAAATATTAAATTTTGATTAACAATGTTGATTATTTATTTTGTTTCAACGCATCTTACTCGAAAAACCTAAAAAAAAATTTCCAACAAAAGTTGTTTATTTATTCATGCAAAATATGAATCTGCTAAAAAAATATAAGGTGCCATTTAAAAACACAAAGTTGACCTTCAAATGACCTTGAAAAGTACAATAAATTAAAAAAACAATTATGCCATATTCTTTCCCCCTCGCTATCATAAAACTTTTGTCCGAAACATTTTTTCATCCGACTTTTGGTTTTTGAGACATTAATAATTGCTGGAAGTTTTAAAATGAACACCCGGTATATCCTTATATATAAATCACGATAAATAAAATTTTTACAGCTATTATGAAGAGGTTCCCGTGTTGCTTATTACAATGAAGTAGGTATATTTCTCCCCCCCCCCCGATTTTAATGAAGCTCATTTAAGTTCACACCAATCTTAAACTATTGACACTAATTTCATTAAAAAATTTGGAATAGGGCAATTCTTTTAGTCATTATCAAAAACACTCAAATTCTGCGCGCTACTTGCTCGGAGCGATGTTCGTAATATTTACTATTTTACAATATTTTAAACGCTCCAACTTTTACTTTGCCATTTTCGTAAAACTTTGAGTTAACATTTTTCCCATGGTCTATGAGTCCATACGAATTGTTTAGGTATGTTTTTTTTGTGGGTTTTACATGTTTTTTATTAATATTTAATATAAAATTACGTAGAATCTAGTGAATGGGAAAGTAATGTGTTGTCACCAGATTTTTTATCTTTGGGGTTCAAATGATGGGAATAGAAGCTCATTGAAGCTCAAACAATTCTCGATCGATCAGAATTAATTTCATTAAAAAATCACAATGGGCGTTCTAAATAATCGAATAAATAATTAAAACGTTAAAACCTTTAAAGCTCAAACAATTGACACCAGATTTATTAAAAAATATGTCAGGGAGGGGGGTCTTTTCTACGTAGATTTCACGTATAACTTCGGGTATGGTTCAAATGGCTGAAACGTTTGACCATAATTTCATTTAAAAAATTAGCATTGGAGGGGGAGGAGGTGAAAATGTACCCTTACATGAGGGAGAACAAAATCGGTTCAATAAATTTTTATATAATTTAGTCCAGTCAGTATAGACTTTGACCCGTGAATAATTATTTAGTGAATTTTTTTTCACAGCTGTCTCTGGGGGGTCACTGGGAGTGTAAATTCAAAATGGCGACCAAATCATGCTTATGCGTATATTCGAAAAATGGTTGTTTAGGTGAAAAACGGTTTTTCTTGAATAACTCGGCCGGTTTTGATTTTACAGAAAAACCGTGAGGACAAAAGTTGTATAAATTTTGATTCTCTACAAGTTTAGTCCTCACAGTTTTTCTTCTAGGATCAAGGTTTTTTGAATTAAACCTGAAAAAAGCGACAAATTCGAAATATTTCCATTATCTCGTTTATTTTCAACTTGACGGCACAAATGAAGAGGACCAAACATGTAGAGAATCAAATTCTGAACAACTTTGGTTCCCACCTTTTTTTTCCAAAAAAGGTGATAATGCGAATATTTCGAAATGGGTACATATTTTCGGGTTAAATTCCGAAAATATCGATTTTTGGAAAAAAAAGGTGGGAACCAAAGTTGTTCAGAATTTGATTCTCTACATGTTTGGTCCTCTACATTTGTGCCGTAAAGTTGAAAATAAACGAGATAATGGAAATATTTCGAATTTGTCGCTTTTTTCAGGTTTAATTCAAAAAATCTTGATCCTAGAAGAAAAACTGCGAGGACTAAACTTGTAGAGAATCAAAATTTATACAACTTTTGTCCTCACGGTTTTTCTGTAAAATCAAAACCGGCCGAGTTATTCAAGAAAAACCGTTTTTCACCTAAAAAACCATTTTTCGAATATACGCATAAGCATGATTTGGTCGCCATTTTGAATTTACACTCCCAGTGACCCCCCCCCCCCCGAGACAGCTGTGAAAAAAAATTCACTAAATAATTATTCACGGGTAGGGTCGGTTTTTTGGATATAATGACTGGACTAATTCGCTCCAATTGATAAGTCAATGTGAAAATTTTTATATAAAACAAAAAGTTAATTGGAGTTAAACAGAATATTTGATTGCGCTTGATCCAACACGTTATAAATTTTTTGTATATTTTCCATTAATAATCAACTTTTAAAATTGTAAAAATTACATTTTATTTGATTCCTAAACGTAATAATGTAATGAAAAATTCAAGAACATCGAACGAGTAAAAATTTTATTGCCACAAATTCAATAAATTCTTTATTGAGTATCATCAGTTATTTATACAGAATTTCTCTAAATTAGCTGAAATATGATCAACGAAAATACTAATCGGTATTTTAGTGGCACTTCAGCGAATTGCTTGGTAATCGTAATTTTCAAGGTATAGGGAAAGTTATAAATTTATCTTACAAGGGAAATCCGAGTGCTTTATCTTTGAATAATTTAACATAAAATTTTAGAAAATGTTTCCTAATTTTGGTTTTAAATTTAGTATACAATTTCCCATTACGTAGGAGTAAAAAGTATTTAAACAGGAAATGAACCTGGGACCTAAATTTAACGTCGATAGCGTTGCGCTGAGCAACCTGTGATTAATAATTACAAGTCGAATATAAAAATCACTCAACGAAATCAAAAACTCATAATGCATAATGTAATTACTACAATTTAGCCAGAACATCTTGATGTAAACATGGTGTCGATCATGTACAGCTCCAGATTTAATTATTTTCGCACTGAATATTACTTATTATATTAATTTATAAGGAAAGATCGAAGCAAAAAATGAACCTACCAGCATACAATAAAACAAAATTAATATTTTCCCATGGTGAAAAATTAAAATCACAATTCTTCGATTGTGATGATCAACAAAGCGTTAGGCAGGCTCTTCGAGATTGGAATTTCGTTTCGGTTGGATTGTCACACTACAGTTTTAAAAAAAATTCACTCGCAGCGAACCTTTTGCTTATAAAATTATAAATAAATTTTCTAAGATGAAATTATTTACGTTTGTAAAAAACTCGACGATTATCAAGAATTTCATGTTGCTCTTTTCTATGATTAATTGAAGTTGGATTGCCCAAGAAAATATATATAATTAAGATGGAAAAGACGATAAGAACAGTAAACGGTATACTTCCCCTCCAAGAAAGCGGCATATAATTCCGTAAGTATGTAGATAACTTAACGACTTGCTTAATTAAACCGTACATAACATAGGTAGTACTACTCAAAAAAGCAAATTGTTAGTCGTTACGTTAATTTCTGTAATAACACTTTAAATATTTTGTTTTGTGGAGCACAGAATCAAGAATCCCGCCCACAATTTAATGATGAGAGTAAAAGTATAACATTTTTAATGCTTTCGGTTAGGTACCTGATGATGGCTTTATAGAGTTGAAACCGGTTATGCAAGTATGTCTCATTAAACGTTTTTGCAAAAATGGTTCACGTTTTATTTTAGTTCAATTTTTTCTTCGGGAAGGTACACCCCCTGATGTTCAAACAGAACTTGTATGGAGGGACGAGTTTTAACAAAAAAAAAAGAACTGTTAAGTTTGCAGATATCAGAAAGAAATGATTTAAGTTGTTCTTCAATATCCGAGCCAACTACGCCAATGGTTTTAGAATTAAAAATCAAAACAGATCGCGAATAAACCAACCTCGTTAGTTAAGTTAAATCAATTTTTTTTGATTCTCCAAACAATTTTGTTAAAAAATTAAAAACCCAAAAATTTAATGAAAATATGCTTATCCATTATCGCTTTTGCTGCAAAAACTAGGCGAGATAGAAAAAAAATCGAAAGGGATTTTTTGTAGAGCATGAAATTATCTAAAAATATCTCCGAAAGGACATATCTGAGACAAATAGTTTAGGCCTGACAGCTTTTCAAAGTTGGCCTCTCGATACGCCAACTTGGAAACGAAATCATGATTTTCCCCAGCGCGTCAATTTTTCCAAAATTAATGGAACCAACAAAAATGTGAAATTAAAAATCGGAAAAATTGGTTTTTAGAACACCGTCATATAATTTCTACATATCGAAAAAATGATTGTTATCTCTTAAGAAATTTTTTATTAGCACAGTAAAATTTAACACTATCAACACCATATTTTTGATTCAATTGTTAATATCTCGAAAAGTATTGGTCCAATAATAATGCTGATTTTTATGCGTGGAGGTAATAAAATTGTCTACAATTTTGTTCCCTTATCATTTGTTCGTAAATTCAACCTTTTACCAGTTATATTTAAAATATGTTTAAAAAATAAATAAAACATAAAATATGACACATAACCTCATTTACATTGTTGCTTATCTTTTTATGTCGACCGACAAACAGTGCGTCATCTGTGTCAGATAGACAATGCCATCAGTGGCGGCTCGTGACTTCTTTCAATGGTAGGGTACAAAATTTAAATAAAAACGAAAAATAATGTGTTACTTTGAAAATATTAATACTCTTCATTGTCAAATTAAATAATCTGTGGAGGGGTTAAAAATACCCCCAACATATCAAAATGGCCATTCCGATCACCGTACTCCCCAGACCCCCTAAGCCGCCATCCTGTCTGGCCAGTATTTGTATATTTTCGTGAATCGTTTCGGGGAGGGTCGATTAAAATAAGCCTAAACGATGTCTTCAAAGTTTTTTTTACGGACTATTACGGAAAGCTGACGTTATTTGTCTGGGACTGCGTCAAGCGAGAGTGCTAGTGCTAATAGTGTCCGGAAAAGGCTTTAGACCCCTGTCTAAATTGATCTATGTGTGTATTTGTCTGAAAGGCTAAATTGAGCTTATGATTTGGTCTCTCAATGCGGCCTTTAGGCCGCACAACCCAGGTAATCAAGAGTCAGTACACCACAAAAAAACACCTATGTAGATCTATTCGTTCATAAAACATCTGTAATTGGTGTCAACAGTTTCAGTGCGGCCTTTAGGCCACAACCATAAGAATCGCACACTATTAGAAAAGTGATGAATAAATAAATGAGAAAGTAATTACATCGGAACCTATTATACAATGTTTTTCTAATGTAACTGTCCATCTAGAACGTCATTGCCGTTAAAAATAAATAGGTGATAGCATCATTTGTTCTTTCCGAAAGGGGGGGGGGTGCTTAAATCAATTTAATTTCATCAATCTACTAACTTGAGGGCGGTTATTTAACTAACCTACTCACCAACAGCGATTGTTGCTATAATTGCTGTAAAAGCGTGGTTTGCTATAATGGGGGGTGGGGGTGGAAATTTAATTTTTCACTCTTTAGACTAGTGTTTTTTCAATATTCAGCGACGTATCTACACTCGCATTAAACAACATTTTTCTTATTTGCCATTTTGTTTTGTTCCCCGTGTACGCCGCCACTGGATGCCATTACATTTTTTTAAAATAGCAATTGTTATTTGATAGCTTTTGAAGAATTCATAATCCTGCTTACAATCACTGAAAATCTCTACAAAGATCAGTTACTTCAAGAACAAAAATCAATCAAAGAAGAAAAGGTAGGTAAGTGAAAAATAGGGGATTCATTAAAAACGTAAAAGTTGTAGAAATATGAGATACATACGAGTATTATATTTCTGCAATTTTCACGTTGTGGCCCGCTTTGATGACCCCCCATTCCTAGTTTATTACTTACCTCTTCTTTTACTCTAAGATTTTGAATGGTTGTAAGTAAGTTTATGAGAAATTGTGATAACATCCATCTAACACGAATGACGTCAGTGTTTTTCCGTCGGTAATAAAAGATGAGCAATAATGTAAATAAAGTTAAGTCCCTGAATTTTTTTCAAATATTGTAAATTTTCCGAAATTGCCAATTTGTTCTATACTTTTTTCGTACGTAGGAGAGGGGAAAATCTTCAAAAAATTACACCCCGATTACATAGGGTGGTAGTGTTGGATCCTTACCAATTAAACTCCCTCCTTTCATGCAGACTAGTGGTGCTTGGAATCTGTCAGATCCTTCAGATTTTGCGCAGAAGTATCGATAATTTTATTTGCTCCTTCACTTTTTCCCGTCTTTTATGCTTTCTGCTTGGTACAAGGCTTAATCCTCTTCAGGGTTTTATTCAATCTTTCTACCGGTTCCTACCCTTTCGGGACTTTTCTCTTCCTTTGATCTTCGTCCTACTCGGTTTTCTATTCCATTCGTTCACCCTTTTCAAAAACCATTCTGTGATCAAACGTAATCCCCAAACTCATGAGTGCCTTCTGCGCCAAGATGGTCTTCCAATTCAAATGGGAGCATGGTTTTATGGGGCACCATTTGAAGACCATGTCCCCCTATCCAAGTCTTCAGATTTTGTAAGATGCTATTTATTAAATGCTATTCTTTCGTTTTTTAAATATTACAGTTGCTTGGCAAGCCCCAAGAAGGGGAAAGTTATTAAAAAATATAAAATTTAAACATTTTTTTCTACTTCCCATTTTTTTTTCGCTGCCACCATGACAGTGATGCTACCAGCAAAATCCACCAATGTAGTTCCCGTTGGCATTGAGAGTCTCAATACTAAATCGTATGAGTGGTTCCCCAAGGTGAGTCCCCAACCTACATTTGTTCCATACTAGAAGAACACATTTAATATTTTATACGAAAACCTAGCTACAGTTTATATAGAGCTAGCTCTATAGCTAAATCAATAAAATTGACTTATTAGAAGACCGTAATATAATTTCTATCCGAAAAATGATTTTCACTTCCAATTTAATTATTTATTAGGGCGGTAAAACTTAACACTATCTGCACCAAATTTTTTTATTCAATTGTTAATAAAGAAACATCAATTTTTTATTAGCAAACTACTTAAAATCTGCTGATATTTTGCTAAATTCTTACTAAAAAAAGTGCCATCTACCAATTTTGCTGTATAGCAGTTTGCTGATGATAGAGCGTCATCCATTGGTTTTTTGGTTAACAATCTATTGAAAATATAATACCATTTATCGATTTTGAACGATGAAATCCAATTATAATGGATATTTTGACTAATTTTCATATTGATCAAATTTAAAACAAATTTACTATCTAATTTTTCTACATCAAAGTATCTGTAAAATAATTACTATATAATCACAAATAATTATAAATAATCCCAAGTAATCATAGATAATTACATATAATCATCGATAATCTCAACTAATGAAAGGTAATCACAAATAATTTTAGTTTTTATGATTTTAATAATACCAATAATCATAATATATAATCTATGTATACGAAAAATCTAGGTGAACAACCCTTCAAGAAAAATAAAAGATAATCATTGTTTTTCTGCCATCTTAGATGTCTTGTCAAATGCGATTGCATATTTAGATTTCTCGTAAACAAGTGCCTTAATAATTTCTTCTTAATTTTATCAGTTTTCAATTTAAAGCATTAAAATGAAAATGGCGATGTTTCATATTTTGGGATATCTTCAAACCTAAAAATGATGGGTCAAATTTCTGTTCAATTTATTTGCGAGTCAAAAATTACGCAACTTTGTCCTACTTTAATGGACTTCTTATCACTTAAGATAGCCAAAATCCCCATGGTGAAGGTCGCAAATCGACACCCTGTATAGAATATAATAATTCTACTTTTAGTTGAGTTGAAGAATCATCAGCATGCTTAAATAACTTATTAATAACAAATGATTTTCATCATTACACTGTATTTAATAAGAATCTTAAAAATATTACAACATTCCTTAATGGATAACGTCATCCTCTCACGTTCCCAGTTACTTACCGTGATATACAGAAATATAAATAAATTTATTATGTCTAATCAGTCTATTTTCATTTTTATTAAATAATGTAGGTTAAAAAATTGTTAGAAATCCGCAACTTAATTTACTATTTTCCGTTTGGCGGAATGCAACATGCAGTAAGTAATGTGTACCATTTTTTGAAACTTGAACAAGTTTGCCGAAAGTAACAAATAATAAAGATGTCGTCTTTAAAAATTAATGTAGTCTTAGAAAAATAATTTCCCTTTTGAGCTCGTGTAACAAGCTACTTGAGATACTAATCTTTAACAGAGAGAGTGGTAAGATTATGGAACGCATCTCGATCGAGCAAACGGGATTTACACTACGACGTAGCTCTACAGACCTAAAGACTGGCTCAGCTTAAAAATAACATGATGAGAGTCTTTTAGGAGATTATGAGTGAAACAATCAACAGGCAACTAAGTTTGACAGCCAGCTTTACATAACCTTGACAATTCGAATGCCTTATCTATAGTTTTGAAGCGTGGCAATTTCACTGTATCGACCCACTTCGGAAGATTTTAATTTCAGTTATTTTTATTACTCAAATTATCCGTATTTGGTGATCAATATTAGTTGTGACGTCAGATACCATATTATGGTTTTATTTTCAACCAGCTGATTGAATAGTTAAGGGATGTTCGTCAGAAGATTTTCTTTGGCCGATGAAAACGTCATTGAGAACCTCCGGTTTACCACAGTACATTTGCAAATTCGATTGTGCAGAATTTCATTATGTGACAACAAATTTAAATCACGATGGCGGTTGCAATCAATTACATGTGATTTGAAGATACTTAGAGCCGCTTGTATAACAGAGGTTCAACCTCGAATAAGGGTTAACCCAGGGATTTTTGGTGCATCAACCAATTAAATAGCAGAAATCCCTGCGTTAACTCTTACTCTAACCTCTGTTATACAACTGGCCCTGAGAGTGTTACAGGTGGTGCCAGAGCTACTAGCTAAGCCAGATTGAAGAACCACGCATAAAGAGTTAGGACTTCCCTTGGAATGTAGTGACGAATCGAACCTCTTTTCTTGGTTTGTAAGGCGAGTTGCATTTTAAACTTTGGTTATAGTTGTGACTTTTGAAATGTTATTTTTTCTTAGTTTTTAGATTTCTTTTTAAGACGAATTCAATTGTTAATTTTTTGGTTATGTTGCATTACATCTTCATTGTAATCCCAATGTCAGGCCGGCATTTATCGGATTAATTTAAAACTTACAGGCAATGCTGATGGTGTCGTTGTGTGCAACGTCAAAAAAAATCGCAATTTGGAAAAATTTGTATAATTTTCCATGATAGGCAATATTTAAAAAAAATATATAGAAATAGTTTATTCTTATAATGCAAACATTGTTAGCAAATTATTCCATAATTAAATGGAATGCATCAATTTTATTCGAATAATTAAATAGACTCGGATAGAGTAATAAACACAGTATTTTCCATTGTTTTAATTAATTCATCATAAATTATTTTAATAAGCACCCAATAAACATTCACCTCATTATTTTGAAATAATTGATTGCTCAAGGAATTTAACTTGAATGTTTACGTATAGAGATTCTTGTAGAACTAATCGACAAGGAATTATCGTTTAATTGGAAAGGTAGCAAGCAGGTATTGTCTTTTAGATTTGAGCAAATGACCCAAAAGTATAATTTTAACCCATTTTGTTGTGTGATTTTTTAAGTCAGTTAACGATTTTTTTTAGGAGAGTCCGCCGACCTGGATTAACAAACTCCGTCGACCGACTTACTTGTGTGTGTAGCGGAAGTCTGAGCTTAGGTTGGGTTTGAAGAAAAATCGGATGGAACAAATTATATCTATAAGGTAAGTGGCCCAAATATTGCCATGCTCCATGCTAAGACATATTAATTTTTATTACAGTCAAATTTATTTGTAATGTTCTGTATCTAAACATCCCCTGTATTCTAAAATATAAACAATAAACAAACTATATTAACTGTAAAACCAATAATAATTATTTAAACAATCTGATATGTGACAACACATTACTTTCCCATTCACTAGATTACAGTTAATTAAGTATTAATAAAAAAAATGTTAACTCAAAATTTTTTTTACTCGATTAAATACACAAATTATTTTGACAGTTCAAAATTATTCAAGGGAAGCCATATTCTTTTAAAAGCGCTTATTTAATTTTTGCATTTTAACAATAATTTAAGAGAAAAATATAAAGTATTGGGTATCATAAGAAGCGGAAAAAGAATCTCTTTCGATAGATATGATTTTCATTCTCATATGTTCCACCGGGAAGCGGCAATGCATTTTAGCAATTTTCAATCTTAAAGTAATTTCAAATTAACTTCACTGTCGCCCGTTGAGGGTTTAAATTGTCGCGATGTAATAACGCTGTTTTTGGTGACTTCGTTAAATTTGAATTTAATTACATGTAGATGAATTGCGTTAAAAATAATCTGACCAGTTCACATAGCAAAAGACATTTTAAGAATTGAATTTTAACAGTCAAGAGCAAATACATAATACATCAAATAATGATCTATGTCTTAACACTGCTTCAAACGCTGACCGTTCTTTGTGCGGGTTTATGTTATTTAAAGATGCAACAAAGGCGAATTTTTAATATTAAGAACATTTTGCCTATTCTTTTGCGTAAAATTCACTCACATGTTCTGTTTTGTACCCCTTGAAGTTTGTACTATGAGAAGTCATTTGTTAACTTTATTATTTAAATTATAAGAGTATGGTTTGGCGCCCCCTGACTTAAAGCGCCCATGAATTTTGATTCTTACCCTTTAAAAAAACGACGGTTCATTTTCAAATACTTTCAAGGATAAAAATGAATTCGAAATACAACTTAAGTTGAATTTTAATTCTCAAAATAAAGCGGAGATTTTATTACTAGGTACAAAATAAACAAGTTTAATATCATTGAAATTGTCGGCGAACTTTGGTGACTTTATTAAACAAAATCAACAATGGATGTTGTCAGCTACAATTGTAACTGCATATTATAAATACATATAAGATAATTTCAAATTAACTTTAGATTTTTTTTTAAATTAAACATAATTTAGAAATTTTGTAATTTTAACCAGTTCGAATTACCGTGAGTACGTGGATTGATAAGATTGAATTGTTTGAAATCCAAATTTCGCAGGTATGGGATTTTACGCGACATTTGGAAGGTTTTTTTAGCAAGTTGGTATGCTGAAAAATATGTTCCTCAACTTGGATTCAAACCCAGGCGTATTAGCTGTGAATACGCGCACTTTAACAACTGCGCTGCCGAGGCGATTAGTTTATGTAGCGCGGAACTTCTATATCTCGTGAGTAATTCTAGGACCGCTACAGTTCATTAATATACACTCCCAATACTAACTTATCTGCGAAATTTCAGTTTGCTCGATTTTTTTTTGTAAGCTCAAGCTAATTTTTCGGCTATGTAACTTGGGAAAATTTAAAAAAAATCTATTTTGCTCTTCAAGTTTTGTTCAATTTAGTTCATTTATTTTAAACGCATTTCGCCATTCTCAAACCATTTATCTCCTTGGAGCGAATCAATATTCCATCAAATTAAAGGTGGGTAGTTTTTAGGGTAAGTTATAGTCTTTTATTTTGGTGTGATGATAATTTTTCGTAAAAGTGAAAATTAGCGAGTCGGTAATAATAGTCGGTTAAGGCCCGCTTTTACAATATTCGGTTAAGGCTCAGTTACATTACACTGGTGTTTAATTTGAGGTTTGACGTCTTCTCATATTGGACATCATGTTAGATTTATCACCAGTGTAAAGTAACTGAGACTTAACCGACTATTGTAAAAGCGGGCCTAAAGCTCGCCTTACATCAGGACATTTCTGGCGTCATTTCTTGCGCCATTTCTTGAGCAATATAAATTGCCTAGTTTAAAACAGCAAATGTCTTGTAAAATGTCCTGGCTCGGATTGTAGGCAATTTATTTGACGCGTGCTCTATTCTTGAACAATTTGCCTGTGAGCGTGCGCAATACAGATTGAATGCGCTGGTAGTAATTGTCAAATGTAAATTGTCAAATAAACTAGCAAACAAATTTATAAATATAATCAGTTAATTATTAAATTATTAAATACAATTCTATTCAATTTAAATTCTATGTAGCCACTTTTCCTGCCAATTCTTTCGCACCCTCGGTTTTGGTTTGTTTTTCAAACATCTTTTCAGTAATTTTTTTAATACTATTATGTTTGCTGCAATCAGGAAATGGCGCAAGAAATGACGCCAGAAATGTCCTGATGTAAGACGAGCTTAAGGCTCAGTTACTTTACACTGGTGTTTAATTTGAGGTTTGACGTATTCTCCTTGGACATCATGTTAGATTTATCACCAGTGTAAAGTAACTGAGACTTAACCGACTATTGTAAAAGCGGGCCTTAAGGTCGCTTCGTTGGCCTTAGGGCCAACGAAGAGGCTTAAACCTCTTCGTTGGCAATACGTCGGGCATGGAATCTTAGGGAACTTTTGGAGTTCATTTAGGACATTTAAATATACAAAATTACATGCCTAATACGTGCCTGCCAAATTTTATCTTGCTTGGATTTTTTTGCAAATTGAAAATATTAGTTGCCTGGACTATTATGGATTTCAAGCTTGTAGTGGTAAGACAGTGGAATATTGAAAGAGCAGAGGAATAAACTATGAACTAAGAGTGCTGTAAAGAAAACCGGAAATTGTTGGAGTGGCAAGGACACAGTGACACAATAAATTGCTCATAAATTGAGTTGCACACTAATGAAATTCTCACTAATTAGGTTACTCACGAATCGAATAACATACTAATGGCGTTCTAACCAATCTTCACGGACTAGATGGCTAAAATTAGCAGCCCGTTCCAGCTTAGTAATAACTAGCTGGCACGGGCGGCCTTGGGCCGCCCTTAGCCATCTACACCCATAATAGATCCGTGAAGGCCATAGTTGTTCGGCCTTCGGCCTCACAGGGCGGACCATAATAGATTATATTTATATGCCTTCGGCTGCCTTGACTGCTAGTCGGTGATTGCCAGTGGTTGTTCGGCCTCACAGGGGGAGGACCATAATAAATCCGTGAAGGCCATAGTTGTTCGGCCTTCAGCCTCACAGGGAGGACCATAATAGATTATATTTATATGCCTTCGGCTGCCAACCACTTTCCGTACATACAGGGTGGGATAACTGATCGCTTTTAAAAAAAATACAACCACTTTTCGTACACTACAGGGTGGGATAACTGATCGATTTTAAAAAATATATTTCGATTTTTGGCCACCAATCAGTACACTTATATGATAGATTAAGAGCACCATCTAGCGAAAGCGTAATGAGCAAGAATGGACAGGTAAAGTAAGGGTATCCCTATAGGGTGAGTCAAAAAAAAATTGAAAAACGCGAATAACTTTGTTCCCCGCGCGAATTTTTTCGCCATTTATGCACGAATAGTTGCGCCTGGACCTACAGAATAACTGCAAAATTTGGTTGAGATCGGTCAAAGGGTCTAGGAACGTATAGCGAACAAACAAACACGCAAGCACGCAGACAAGCTCTTTTATATATTTAGATAAGTCACGTCTGTCCTTCCGCGTAATGTGGTATTTGTATGAACTCGTCATACATACATAGTCGAATTTATGAGGCAAATGAATTTATTAGGCATTGGTAGTATGGTAGTATTATTGATTTTTTATTGTTCTAAAGCAAATCAATAGTCTATACATGTCCGATCCTTCCGCAGCCATTTAAACAATGTGGTGTAGTTTTCCCGCCAAAATGCATAGTATAGCCGCGAGCTACGGCTAAAAATTTGAGCGGGCCAGTCTTTTTTTTCGAAACTCTTTGATTTCCAGTAGAACTTATAAATGTTAGTAAACGATTTTATTTACACAACAAATAATCGGACCTGGTGCTAAAGTAATAAAGCCTTTATTTGTAGTGCTTACCAAACAGTAAACCAAGACGTAAATCTAATTTAGTGTAAAGACATCCAAGTGTCAATCCTTAATGTATGGCGTTAATAAAAAAAAAGTAGCGCGACTCTTAATGAATTAAAGTTTCAAATTAAAATTTTTTAAATATTTGCGTAACAAATCATTTGCCGAACACGACATATTTTAGTGAAGTACCGTCACTCTTCTGTCTGTAATCTGTTTTCCAAAGCAATTAAGCTCTGGTAATGGGCCCGCTGATAGCACGGCATAAAACAACAAAATGATAAAAAGTGCATGTCTTATCACGAAAGCGTTAGTTAGCATCCATGACCGCTAACGACAATGCATTTTATTCAAAATATCACGAAATAAACGTCAAAATAAAACAAATTAATTTATGCTATTGTGTTCACTGCAAATAAAAAAGATAATTTTGCATAACGCGATGTTCCGACTAAAACTTCTCATAATTAACGGATTATTTACAACTAGCGCCACCTGCAAAAATTTAGTACGCTTATCAAGAGTTTAACTATCATAGACAATATAGAAAATAGATGAGCCAAGCACGCTGTTATCTGTCTGACGGGTAGACAACCCCTTAAAATTTTGTTCACGTACATTGCACCTTACATTTGTTTTTGGAGATATGGTTAATTATAGTTTATTTTAAATTAAGAATACTATTTTAGAGATCTACCGGTTTGTTCTGATAAAAACCGAAACTGATGTGCAGACCTAAAAACCGGCCCATTCGCGTCCGGGCAAAAACCGGACAGGTGGCAATATGAAGACTATGTTGTACTTAAAAATATTCAAACCAGATACTTCTTTCAATAAAATAAATTTATATCAAGTGTCACCAAGTAAAACATTATTGATCGATGCAAACCTTTGGAGACTGACGTCCGACAAAATAGTAATTATGTCTTTTTATTCCCGGTAGTATAAAGCAATAGTTTTCTTGACGTCTTTCCGACAATTTACAAACTAACGTGTCGGTATTAGAAATTAAGTAAATACAAATACCAGCCACATTGTATGTCAAATTTAATGGAAGATTGAAACACTTTGTCTTCAAAGCGTTTCTATTGGCCGTATTATTGTTTGACAGTTTATTTAATAAAAATGACTACAAGTCGTTGGAAACTGAATTTTTTATTCTTAATCAACTTATTCTAAATTTCCTATATTCATTACACCTTTTCCACTTTTATTCGAGAAAGCGTTAATTGTAATTCAGATTAGTAAGTTGTATTTGAGAAACCGTCAATTGAAATTCAGATTAGTCAATTGTATTTGAGAAACCATCAATTTAAATTCAGATTAGTCAATTGTATTTGAGAAAGCGCCAATTTAAATTCAGATTAGTCAATTGAAATTCAGATTTGTCAATTCTATTTCAGAAAACGTCAATTAATTGTAATTCTGATCACTCAATTGAATTTCAGAAAATGTTTATTCAAATTCAGATTGTCAATTGTATTTAAGAAAACGTCAATTGTAATTCAGTTTAGTTAAGTTTATTTCAGAATGCGTTAATTGTAATTCAGAAAGGGTTACTTGTAATTCAGAAAAATTATTTAAAAAGTAAGCCAAATATTTGGCTTATGGCCAAAAAGTGTACTACTGGCTTTACATATTATATGAGTTATTTGATGTAAAATGCATTTATTGAAAAAAATGAAACTTATATTAAAAATGTGTTTAACGTCCAACTGCCATATCGTCCATTGCTAAAGCGGCAACGTGATGTATGGTCAGCGCCGTAGCAAACTCTTCTGGCGCCTGAGGCAAATTTGAATATATGCGCCCCCCCCCCCAAAAGATTCTTATCATTTCGCGGCGCTGACTTAGAGGAATGAAAACAAATGGATGCTTATCAGGAACTCATTTAGGACCAAGGGGTCTGGGGGATATGGAATACCCCCCAGGTACACTTAATTTATTGCGAAAGAAAAACTTTCACGTTTACGTCCCTCGGTATTAATATCCCCTTCTGCCCGCCCCTCCCGCATTACAAACGAAAATTGCAAAAGATTCAACGAATAATAATAAATTTTGATGGTTCTGAATAATGGCAAGTGTACCTGGGGGGTATTCCATACCCCCCAGACCTCCCGGTCATGTGATATCAATTTTTATCGTTAGGAACTTCTGAAGATCTTATATAAAATACGCATAATATGTCATAATCGCCGTTTCCATGGTAACGTAACGCAATACCCCCCCTCCCCGAATATGAAGATTATTTTTATAGGTAGGAATTTTCCTCTTCTATTTAAATATATTTGAGGTGATTTGAGGTTAAATATATTGACTGCGTGGTGCCTAACTTAAAGAACGCCGCTGGCTGTTCCCCTAATAGGGTAGACCATACTCTGGTAGGGTATGGTCTGAACCCTTCCCCTCATAGGGGAAAGGCTTATAGTCTAGGAGCGGACTGGATGCTTGAAAGAACATCGAGCTAATCAAGAATACATTCCACGAACATTCCATAATACTTTACGGAGAATCTTACAATAAATCGCGCGCGTTCAACAAAAAGTAGTTTAGTGAACAATCAGTATGAGGCGGCGCTGGTGAAACCCGCATTGCCACCTATACGCCAAAAAGAGAAATGCGATTTACTTCGAGGCCGACAAAAAAGAGGGGAAAAATACGTCACAACAGAAGATGGCGAAGTTCCTGGGAGGAGACAGAAAAAGGAAGGTGGACGTATACCATCATCACGGAAATCGATAGATGGGTGGGCAGGTCGTTCGGAGAGACAAATGTTGTGAGTCGTATTTGCACAAGATGGGTACAGCAGTGACCAATAACTGCTACTTTTGCGGGAAATAGACACCGTGAGATACACAATCTTCAAGTGTAAAGAATTCAAGTCTCGTGGAGATTTCCCTTACAAACCTGCTGGAAACCATACTGATGATCTCCCAAGAAAACTGGCATGCGATTGACGTTTTTATCAACAAGGTAATAATGTAAAGGCGAAAAATAAAAGAAGAGGTTACCAAAGGAGAGGAGGGAAAGTCGAGGTTATTAATGCTAAATTGCAGTGTTGAGCTTGATAGGTCTACAAAGATAAGCACACCGCAAAGGGGTCAAAAACTAAGGGTGTGCGAAGCAATACTTGAAGTAGTGAGGTTTTGGAAGAAATCCTGCACTACCATGCAGCATGGGCTGTGGTGTCATTTGAAGGTTTTCCCCTCCTAACCAAAAAAAAGGTTGGATTTGGTTTGATAATGTTGGGTTCGGGAATTTGGCTTGACGGAATTTTCGTACTTTTAAGATTTTTTCTCTTGACGGGATTTTGACCTTATTGGGATTTTAGACGTTGGAATTTTAGGTTTTTCGAGATTCTGGAGAAGCGGAATTTCGTGATATTTTTTGTAATAAGAGTCCGTGTTAGTCAGCCGTTCTGAGTGGACGTGTTTTTAAGTTATGTTAAGAAAGGAGTATTAATTGGAATAATTTAAAGACAAAAAAAATCTGAAGTGGCCATCGACATGACTTTCCGAACAGACGTAAATTGTATTAATTATATTTTTTAATAATATGGTTACATAATTTCAATCGATGAAAAATTTTATCTTTTTCAATTTTTATATTTTGTCAAAACTATAATTTTGTCTTAATGCGGCAAGAGTACAACCAGGTATTCAGCATTAGCAGCAACGTACTTAACCGCTGAAGCTATGACCGTCTCTTTTAAGAAATGATGAATGAACAAAAATCAGGTACATTTCACCCCCACCTTCCTTACTTGAGAGTTTCCCAAGTAAAACTTCAATGAGTTTCTATTCAGATTGTTTGAACGACACACATTGCGAAAATTTTGGGAGGGGGGGGGTGTAGAAACGACAGACCCCCCCTCGCGAATTTATTTTTAATAAAATTGGCCATGGAGGGAGGCGGCGAAATGTACCTAAAAAAATCAAGCTTAAGTATAGATAAAAGTTGAAATGTTTAATTAAATAAAAGTGGAAGCAGATGTGTGAAGAAAAAAAGGTTAGAAAAAAGATTGTTATGAAGAGAAGTTAAAGTAGCGATATAATTAATTAACGGGAAGAGAAAATTGAAAGATTTGAAGAGTATAATTTATTGTAAAATAAATGCAATTAAAATCACGTCCACGCAGACCGAATCTGAGAGCATCCAAGTGTCAAGTTTTTCCATTAAGTAGGAAAATTTATTTAATTTAAAAAGGATGGTATATCATAGTTATTTACGTATAAGTAACAGAAAGTGATCCATTTTGAACGAGATTGCTTATCAGCAACGAGCCGGAGGGCGAGTTGCTGATAAGCTATATCGAGTTTCAAATGGATTGTTTCTGTACGCATTACGTATGCTATTTTTTCTCCAGGATTAAGTCCTAAACGAATAAATAAAAGAAAATGTACCACAAAAAATCAAAGGAATACCATAAAGTTACATTTAAAAATTAAAATATTAATTATTACAAATTAAAAACCCAAAACCAAATGAAAATTCAAACGAATGTATAAATAAATACCCCACACGTGCGAGTAGGCGTGTAAGAATGCAAAGCTCGTGAAAGATAACAGCTAGACCAACGGTGGGCAACCTCCGGCTCGCGGGCCAACTCCGGTCCGCGTAAAGTTCTAATCCGGCCCGCGAGATCTTTAGAAGAAATAATAAATAAATATTTTGAAAAACAAAAATTTTAAAGAAAATGATTAGGTTAGTACCTAACATAAGGAAAAAGGAGAGATCTACAGTTTAATTTTCGATATAATTCGTCTTATTTAAATTAAATTAAAAAGTATTGTAAAAAGTACACTAGACCCTCCATGTACGCGAATTCGATGTACGCGAATTCAGAATAACGCGAATTAGATTTTGATACCTGAATTTTTTATACGCGAAGCAAAATTCCCTTTAACGCGAATTAAGTTTTCGCGTATTATTAAAATAACTAGCTGGCACAGTCGGCCTACCGGCCGCCTTTAGCCATCTAGACCGTGTCGGATGTGATTGTTCGGCCTTCGGCCTCACTACAAGGTTCTAAAGTAGCCTATGTTTTTCGTAGCGTTGTAAATATCGTAACTTCTACACCAAATTTGGTTAAGATTGGTCAAATAGAAACGTAAAGCACGTGCACGCGTATTTGCATTGTCGATCGGTTGACAGCTAGACAGCATTCATTATTGTTTTTTAAGTTGATTTTGAGTAGCCTGCCTTCCTTTAAGGAATCTCAATAATCCATTCATGCGCGTCCCATGGGGACGCGCATGAATGGATTATCGAGATTCCTTAAAGGAAGGAAGGCTACTCAAAATCAACTTTCCTTTCCTTTGCGAATTTTTGCACTATTTCAATACAAAAACATGCGCAGGGACCTACATAATAACTGTGCCGATCGGTCAAACGGTTTAGGAGTCTATAGGGAACATACATACATACATCCATTTTTATATATATAGATTATGTGTTATCTAAATAGCATAAACAAATTTGGAGGTGTAGGTGTATATAAATCTTACGTCGAAGCTAAAGATATTCATTGAACTATACTAAGGCCCGCGGACGAAACGTAAATATTATTCTGGCCCCTGTTATACAAAAGGTTGCCCACCTCTGAGCTAGACGATAATGCAGACAGCACCGGGGATTCACACAAAGAAATGCACGACAGAGACATGACAAAGCAAACTATATATAATGACAAAGAGCCCAATATGCCTGAGGCGTTAGCAATGACCTTTAAAGGAAAAGTGAATATATCCTGTAGCTATGTATATCGAGTTTCACTTTTTTTATCCCATTATAAGCATGATATAAAAATTTACAATACAAAACTTGCAACGTATGAAAAACACCCACTTTCGAATCGAAAAATAACGAAAAAAATGACGCTTTCGCGGTATCCTGGAGAAAAAAAAATTACAGTTACAGGATAATGGTTTTCTAATAAAAATGAGAAGTTTGTACAAATAATTTGTGCAAATTGTTTGAGCGTATAAAATAACCAGGCCTAAAAGACGGTTAGGTTACTGTGTAATCCAGGCAAGTGACGGGAATTTTCCCCGAGAAGTACTTTGTTCTTTTTCCAGTTTTCCCATGATCATAAATTTCTCAAGTTATTTTCCACTTATTAAATTTTATTTTTACAATTTAGTTAAGTTTGTAGTAAGTTGTAAAATTGCACAATCAATTTTAAAGTCATCCAACAAAAATGAGGAATAAAATTTAATTTGACGTTTAAATGGAGCAAGTAAAACGAAACATGACACTGCAATAACTCATCTAATGCAGTTACTTCCGAAACGATCATAATTGTTGAAATAATGAAATGAAAGAAATGAAATAACAAAATTTTCTAATGACACCAAGCAAGATTTTAGAAATTAAAATTTTTGAAGAATCTCGATTTGCTACAAGGTGTTGCAGCGAACGTCAATACAAAATACTTTTCAAGATTCAATTATGATAACAATGTTATTCATTTCTTATCAGTTAATAATACTTGGTAATGCCTTGAGCAATATTAAATTGTAGGAACATCTCGTGTTTATCGAGTTCTAGACGCCTTCTTTATATTTGTTATTATAATCTTTAATGCCATATTTTTTGTTAAAAATTAAATTTAAATTTGATTGAAATTTTGAGTTAGCGTGCGCTTTTTTTTATTTATTTTGGTGATACCAATTTTTATTATAATTGCTGATTTTATATCGACGAAAAGCTTCTCGAGAAGCGTACATAATTTTTTGCTGCATATGATGATAGTGGTACAAAGAAAGAACTGAAGTTGCGAATAATAAAGAACATTAGTGTTATGTAAAGGTGGACTTATGCATTAGCTTGACTTTACATACGTGAATAAATGAATACCCGAGTAGCGTCTATATGTAGGGAAGATAGATAAGGTAAGTTTCAGATTAGGGGTAACAATGTGCATTGAGCGACATCAGTATTCATGGAGAGACTAGATGACACCGGCCTTGTCTGGAACACAAGGATGAACTTGGATTTTGGGAATATTGTAGCTCTTCCATCGAGGATACGATTTAAAGCCTTATAAATGGCGTGTCTATGAACTTTAAGCCTAATAGCTTTACGAATTCAACTCAACTTTACATAGACGTATTCATATTTTGATATAATTTGCCATTCTATTTTTATTTTCCACTTTCATCATTAATCAATTTTTAAATGCTCTGTATACATACCAACAATGCATCTCAACATTTTGAGAACTGCTTGCAAATCTACAAACAAAACAATTCAATGTAACATTCAACTTCATCTAATTAACGATGTCGTCTTTGCTTTCTTAAAATAAAAATAGGTATTCAATATACCGACTCATCACAAAAAGGTCGGTTAGATTTTCTCAGTTAGTACACCAATTACGCACATGAATAGATTAACGAGATTATTATCACAAATCGTTCTAGGACATTTGACCGCGACGAAAATACCGCCGGGAAGAAATACCGCAAAGTTAAAATATGAATAAATTTAAATATTTAACGTTTATATATTGTGGTGTTCCGTTCGTAGAATTCGAATCCACGACAGATATAAATTTTGGAATTTTATTAATTTTTTTAACTTTTATTTTCTCGTTACACAAAATTCTGTTTTTATCATTTGTGATAACTTTTGATAGTGAAATAATTCAATTCTTCAATTTTATAAATTTTTTTGTTTAATAAAAAATTTTTTTTACAATTCAAAATATGGGTTAGTAAATAAATGTTGTCATACATAAAGAAATTAATTGCGCCTCTATAAAATTGATCAGTAGATATAAAAAAGTTCATTTAGTTTACAAATAACATATGCGATTGTAGCATGTTTTTTTTTTAAAAGTAATAATTTTCACTGTTCAAATGTTTAAAAAAAATGCAAAATACCTTGTCTTTTGTTTAATAATTTGTTTATGTCACTCGATAAACATACCAATTTCATTCGTAGGTTGATTTCCAAATTTTCAAACCAATTGTTCATAAACCAAATCCACAGTCGTTGAATTTTTCAAATAATTCGTGGTTAATTTTTCCACCATCAAATTTCAATAAGATTGACCACTTTTTATCCCTCTTGCTGGTAATTTTCTTTAGTTTCCACTTTGGAAAACCATATAAGGATCCACTTTTATAATTTGCTTTGAAATTTACTTTCAACATCCACTTTTAAAATCCACTTTTTTCAATCCACACATTGATTAAAAATCACCGCTTGGCTTATTGTTCATTTCCGAACGAATGCGTCCATGTTCTCCTTTTAAGCTGAAATTTTCTTTCCACGCGTGCGCGAATTTTGATTTTCGCCCTTTGATTGGCTGATTTGGTTTATTTCGGCTCATGATTTCAAAATGTGTCCGAAACTGGACGTAACGAATTTTTGCAAAACTTGCGCGTGTCGTTTCGCGCACTTATGTTTTTTTTTAAATTCACGCATGACTTTACACACATCATTTTAAATTTAAAATTTTTAATACAAATATTTTTTGATTCATTTAAAAAAAAACAAATCTAGTCCTTTTTGGAACAAGCTCCAGACTTTTAATTTAATAAATTTGAAGAATTATTTTATTTGTTAAATTTTGACTAATAAAGATTTTTGTGTGACGAAATTATAATATTGACCTGTTAAAAATTTATTTTTTTAAATTTTGAATTTGTTTTATGAAAAAAATTTGGTAAATTGTGTAATTTTGTTGAAGACAGTTCAACATATATATCTATATTTGCGGAATGATATGATATATTTAACGTTTAACTTGCGAAAAACCAATCGTTTCCTAACTCTAACGTAAGCTCGACCCGGCTAATTCACCTCTGAGCGGCCGATTAACCTTTTCGTTATAATGTATCCCATGTAAAGTGAACGATGAGGTTATGAGGTGAAATTATGCTGAGTGTAAGTGTAATGTGATTTTCATTCGGTCACTACCCAAAATATAAGATTAACTACTAAGTGACCTTCGGTGCAATCTACAATCTCCCATTAATATGTCTTGATTAAAGTTCTTTTAAATTTCGAATTTTAAAAACTTCCAGTTGCAAACAGCAACACCTGTGAAATTTTGACTGCCAGCCATTTCCCAGCTTGAAAATGGTACTTGATGATATAAGCAAATAACAAAAACTCACATATTTTTAAAACAAAATCAAATAATTTGTTTTATATTATGCTAAAAAATATCTAACATTTGCGGTATTTTTTCTTGCGGTATTTTGTCTCTGCGGTATTCTGGCCGCGGTCAAATGTCCCATTCCAATCACAAATAGTCTTCCAGTGACGCGCATGATTGGATTAACGAGCTTCGTTTGAATCTAGAGCCGATACAACATGTGAATGCATTGCAGTTATTCTTTATTCTCCTCAATCTGACTTTTACGACGCGCATGAACGGATTAACAAGATTCTTCTCAATGTCTACCGCTTACGCGTACGAATGCATAAACAAGATTTTTCATGTGTAGAGTAGGTCTACGAGTTACGCGCGTAAATCAGTCAATAAAGTTCCGAATTATCCGATATATGAAATCTAAAGTTAATGTAAACTGCCCCAATTTGTCAGGTAGCTGGAAACAACTGTAAACTCCCTTTAAAAAAGCACGTAAAAATACATTCAAATACGTGTAATTTTTACATTCAAAATTACAGTAAAAATACATATTGTGTATTATTCCATTGATAATAGTGTGAAATTACACTGTTTTTTAATCAAAATCTAATCAGCTCTTTAGACAGCTGCTTCAAACTCGTGTATAAAATTTCAATTTGATCGTTTCACGAGTTTGCCTGTAATCTTTGACGAAAAAAACACCACACGATACACACATCCAGACATCATTCCAAAATTGGTCTTTAATAATTCGCATGGACTCATAGAAACTGGAAAAAATGCCAACTCAAAAATTTTTTTAACTGGATAACAATACTTTACTACGTACTAAATGGGAAAGTAAAATTATGAAATTGATAATAGTTTGATTCCCCCTTATCCTTAACCTTATGGTTGTTAGATGTCACATGTAGTGGTCACAATAGTGGTATTGAAACTTGAGGCGTACCATCTACATTTAGTATTTATGTTGGGGATAGTTATTCGGACCAATTCAGGGGGATTGTGATCCCCCCCGTTAGTTAGACCTTAGGGGACGTTCATAAAAGACGTCCACGCTTAGGGGGAAGAGGTTTAAAAAATGTTACCAAGTGTGATCAAGGTGGAGGGGGTCGGACAAAATGTGACGTCCTAATAAAAATATCACCTCTGGTATTTCTAAGAAAATTGTGTTTGAATATTTTTATGTAATATTTCGTGTAAAAAAATTGTAACTACCCCCCCCCCCTTACAGGCGTGGACGTCCATTATGGACGACCCTTTATTAAGTAGTGCCTTTTTTGTGAGGGACCCTTTGGGTTTGTTCAAAAAATTTCGTGATAAACAACATTTTGGGCGAATCTTACATTCACTTTTAAAGGATATCTATAGAAATCCTCCTATCCCTCTGTTCAACAGTCTCTTTCTCTCTGGCCTACCAGTTTCCAAATTATTTTGTTTTTCCCTTCCTTTCTCTGTTCACTTCACCTATCTATCGGTCTGCCTATTTTTGGTACATGGGATTGAGCCCACCAGTGCACTAATGGCAAGAGTTCCAAGGTCGAAAATGAGTCGTTTTCATAAGCATCGACTTTGTAACCACCTGTCGAGATTTCCGGTGAATCGAAGTTTTTTACCAAATTTTTTATCAATTGGAGAGTTCCCCCAATAAGCAAACTTGAAACAGGAAGGAATTGCTACAACCAGCTCACAGGTCGATGAAATTAGGGGGATATTACAACCTTTGATTATTATTAATAATAATAATTAAAGGAAATCAAAATCTTTCTTGGTGATTTTGTCCGTTTTCCATAAAAACGAATACACTTACCAAGCTCTCAAATTTATAAAAACGTGTGCGGACTCGAAAAAAACAGTCCTACGTTTTCTTTAAAATATGTAGACTCCCCCCCCCCCCGTAACTGACCTTTTCTTTTTTATCTAGTAGATATTATTGGAGCAGCGACGTAGCGCAATGCAAATGTCTGTGGTCACTAGATGACTTGACCAATCAATGTGCATCGAATCACATGAGCTACAATATAATTAGATAATATTGCTGTTGTCTAATAAGTCTAACTCAGGTTTATTACTTAAAGCTAAATCCAGAAAACTCATGCACGCGCTCGTAGTTCATCAAAAGTTTAAGTTTTAGGAATAACTATTTCAATGTGAACAGTTGTATTCGAGTTCCTAAAGAGGGGCACAAATCCGAGTCTAAGGACGCTCACAAGTAGTCTGGATCCACCTTAACAGTGACCTAAGATATGCCTTGTTGATTTCAGTAACATTTACCTAATCTATGTAGCCCTTTGCAAATTCGGTTAATAGTTCTTGAATTCAGTCAATCGGTTAAGAGAGAAGTAATTACTAACTCTCTATCCCTTAAGAATTTACTTCGTTCATAGTATTCTCATAGGGCAATGAGGCGTGAAAGAGGATCAATTAAGCTATTGCAAACTGAGAACTTCATTTTTTCAGATTCAATATAATTCTTTTTTCATTAAGCTCAAATCAAGAAGGTTCAAGGCTCTCCTTTTAGGCTTCTCTACATATTAGTAAAAGAAAAAAGAGAAGCGATTGGAAGAGGTAATAAAAAACCGTAAAACCAATTGAGGTCACAAACAGACCTCCCTATTTGTTTGATATCTTATAATAAAGGAAAACCTTGTTAACCAGTTAGTTACCCAAAAAAAATTACTTAAAATCATGTGCAATTTCTCGAGTTAATTTAAATTGGCCCAAAAACAGGCGTCATCGTCCTTATTGCCTGTGATATTACACGATGTATGCATACATCGGTTTTAACGTTTTTACGTCTTCCGATTTCCTCCCCGTCTGTGCTCGTTGAAACTGTCTGACGAGCTCAAAGAACCTACAGCTTAACGTGGATTCCGAACCACGGGAATAGACGAGTTCACAACCATTTGTGCCTAAGATTGTCTAGGAGTAAACAATCCCTCAAATAACTAGCAAAGGATAAGGGGATTTTTAAACAACATTTTCGTATAGGCTGTCCCTCCATCTCTTCTTGGAACGCTTCACTCTCCTTCCTTCTCTAGGACGGCTGTCACTTGCCATTTTTACCAATCTGGTTTTGTCTATTCTTGTAATGTCCATAACTGTCGCAGCTCGGTTATCCATTCCAAAATGATTGTGATGTTGCATGTTTCTCGTATAATTGTGTTTGGTATTCTGTCTTTTCTAGTTTTTCCAAGTATTCTTCACAATTACTTCATCTCTGCGACTTCAGTTTGTCTTTTCTTTGACACAGTGCCCGCTCTGATTAGATTTAGATTAGGCTTACATTCGGTTGGATTAGATTTTGGTCAGGTTTACATTAGGCTAGATAAGGTTTAGGTTAGATAATGATGCAAACTTTATCAAGCAACAAAATTAGTCTTTGTAAAGAACCCTAGGTAATAGCATCGGCGATCAACTATTGATGCTAAAGGCGCTGGTTCAAGTCCAGGAAGAACCTAATCTTCTTTCTGACTTTCTTTCCTTCTATGACTGCCTCCCTTACCAACGCGCACTAGCCATAGTGATCGAGTATGGCTAAAAACCCTTCTTTAAAAAGGAGGCTCAAAAGGGTGAGAAATGAATATTGCAAAACATATACTTTGCAAGTGCAAAACTTTGGCCGATATTCTTTGAACAAACGGGCAACATCGATGCCCAAGAATATAAGAGAAACAGCCCCCAAAGCTTTATTATACGTTTAGGAATTTTCCTCTAAAAATAAAAGTATAGGCATCATCGGGTCAAAAGCATGCTTATTGTTGACAGTCCTCAAAGTAGAAGAATGTGGTACTCTATACTATTCACTCTGGTTTAACGTGGACTCTGAACCACAGCCTCAGTATTACCAATCGAATCTATCAAGATGAAACAACTTTCTACTTTTAAATATCAAACGAATGACACCAAATAAAAAATTTGGGATAATTCCCTAATTTAGTAAATTAGTTTTTCGGCTTATTAAATTTGGTTTAATTTCAAAATTATTTTCCGACAGTAGAAATATTGCATGAACCTTGCGAAGGAGTATTGATTAATTTTTTGACAGTTGTGTTGTTTTAAAAAGCATCAAGTTCAGCTTGTGAGTGGGCAGGAAGCCTAGCTCTAAGGTCAAAAAAGATAAAAACACGCCGATTAAATGTTTTGATTTGATTTTGACAGCAATTATTTCACGGATTAAAAAACAAAAGATGTCCGGAGGCTTGCTTTTTTTTTGTTTAACAATTTAAAAAAATTGCTTGTGACTTCGAAACGCAGGCTTTTCGGACACATTTTTATTTAAACTATTTACTTGCGTAAGTGTTGAGAATACCCTCAAAGTTTTGCCAAATATTTTAAAATTACCCTGTATATAAAGCTGCAATGATTATAAATTTAGTTACTACAAAAAGTGTCATCACATTCTACATCCTATATAGTAGAAATTATTTGGCAGACGTTCAATTTTCATTTAAACCCACGAACAGAAAAAGTAGAAAGTCAATTATTTGCTCTGGTGTAAGAAATGCACTCAAACAAAACAAAAACGAAATTCGGCAAAAAAACTTATAATTTATTTGTCAATAGAGGATTTTTAGGATCGGTGATGCTTATTATCTTAAGTGAAATCGAGCTTTGCAATTATAAGCAATTTGAAGAAAACTTCTAATGTATATTCTAATTCAGAAAAGTTGAAGTTTCAGTTATGCTTAATTACAACTACAATTAAAAAATTCAGAATATTAAAAATTAAGTCGGTCGAATAACGACACAAAGTAAGAAAATTAATATACAGGGTGTCTCTAAAAATAATCATCACCGCTTTACGGTCGACTTACAGAACAATCAGAGCTGTCGTCAGGTTTTCATACATCATGCGTAGTTAAAATTTTCATAAAATATGCGGTAAGGTGGTTCAAGAAATTTGCACATTTCCAGAAGATGTTTTCTCTTATTTGCATTGATAGGCAAACGATCCAAATAGCACGGTTGAAGTACCACATCATTAATAATATCCGTAGACCACGGTGTTTGATTTTTGTATTGAATTCTATATTGATGCGGAGCATTTAAGCTGTGACGATTCCACGGGATGTTCCACCAAAAATATTCAGTCTTGCGTGGCTTTGGAATTTTGATATGCAATTCGTCAGTAGTACTTACAAACTTATCACGTGTCATGCGCTGAATTTGGAATGGATTTGATGGCATTGTACTAAGAATTACAGTAATCCAATCATCTGGTACAAAAGATTCCTTTCAAATACCCCCCCCCCCCCAAGGTTCCTATTATCACTTTTTATTGTTGCATCAAGTATTTAGTTTGATAATGGAGGGTATTAATATTTTCAAGCAGGGGGATTTAGTTTTATTTTTCTGTAAATTTCGAGCCCTCCTATTGAAACAAGTCACCAGCCGCCACTGTAAACTAGTAAAAAAGAAGTTGACTAAGTTTTCTAAGAAGCTGACTAAGGGGCGACTCTACCACTAACTCAGCCACTCGAAAAAATTTTTCGAGTGCTACACACTAAAGAACATGCTTATATCTGTCTATTAAAACAATAAAAAGTGTGAACGGGGTCAAAACAACCCCAATATCGACTTTTGAAAAGTACGGGAAAGTCGCATCGAGTGTGCGGCAGACCCCGGCCGATGTGCATCGTTCGCCCGTGGTCCCTTGAAAATGCGTAACATTTTTTCGCACCGATTTGAATTTTTCTTTGAAATTTGGATAAATGGGGGTGTGATTAGTGGATATTAGTAATAAATATAATCAAAAAAATGGAAAATAACCCGTGTATTGCCGAAAAAGTGAAAAAATTAAAAAAATATTAAATAAACATAAACAACTATGGGGAAAACCTAGGTTACTTTTTTGGGTGGATCTGGAACGGCCAGAATTGGGCGCATCAAAAAACCTACCCTACGCCCCTCCGGGGCTCCGGGCGGTTTTTCAATAGCGTACAGAGCTAAACATACGAGAAGGCGCCACCCATCAAGCAAACCGGGATTTTAAACCCCCAAAAAATCGCCTAAAAACAAAAAATAATCGATGTTACATGTACGAGAGTCGAGCTGCATCTGCCGGTGCGAAATATTCTAAGTGTTAGGGTCATTCATTACGCACGGACCGACCACAGAATGAGCGACGCGCGGGAATCTCGTTAATTTTACCACTAAATTACATGAAAATTAGCTAAGTTCAAATTCGATTTTTTCAAAAGTTTAGACCATATTCACATTTTTTATTATTACAATTTGCTAAAATAAGTGTATTCTTTAGTGTGTAGCAGAAGAAATTTAGTTTCTTCTAAATTTTCATAACTTTTCATAAGTTCGTATCGTTTTTGGTTTCCAAGGTAAGAGTGCTTTGGAAACAAATTTGTTTGAGAAATATCAATGTCATTTTAATGCCATAGTATTGTTTTATTGAATACTTGTTGAATTTTTCAATTTGTAGAAAGTTAGGGCTAATTGTTGGATAAAGAAAATGGAGTGTCAAGTACAAAAAAATTAACATTTCCGACATATCCTTTTGTTTGAGTTTAACCGAGCAGTTAAGGCATCGGAGGCCACTAGAATCATTTGTGCCGTTTACGGAGAGAACGAGAACGAAAAAGGGGCATTTTGATATGAATGATTTCCCACGTACAGGAAGACCATCCGCCTTTAATGAAGACAGATTAAATGCTTTAATTCGTGATGATCCACGTCAATCAACTCGGGAATTGGGTAATATGATGAATTGTGACCAATCAATTATCGTACGACATTTGCATTCCATGGGCAAAGTTCAAAAGTTGGGTGTTTGGGTACCATACGTTTTGAGCGAAAACAACAAAAATCAGCGTGTTACCATTTGTGCTTCTTTGCTTGCTCGTCATCGTTTAGCTCGTCAACATCAGCCGTTTTTGTCCCAAATTGTTACTGGTAACGAAAAATGGTGCCTTTACATCAACATGAAGAACAGAAAGGAATGGCTCAGCCCTAACAAACAAGCAAATCGTCGTGCAAAAGCTGGTGCCCATCAACGCAAGGAAATGTTGTGCATCTGGTGGGATAAAGAAGGCGTCATCTACATACCGAGGAATGTAAAAGTCGCTTTACATCTCTATGTTTTCACACAGGACTTCTCATATGAGAAAACTTACGATTTCTCTCGGGGTTGGCTAAACTGTATGTTTTTCAAGATTTGCGTTCACATCTTTATGAGTTTGTAAAAGAGTTTACGTAAGAGTTTGTTTTGTTTTGAGTGAAGTTAACCCTACTTTTTAAAAAATTTATTAGTAACGATGAATAATAGTAACAATTATTTATAACAAATAAGGTTATATTAAATTTATTGTGCGTAGGAAGAAAAAGAGATTTAAAAAAATTATTAACTTAACAATAAAATTTATTTATTACATTAAATCGATTTTTTTCTTATCAAATCATTATTTTCTAAAATAAATTAATATGAAATTAATAAATTTATATGAATGTTTACACATTTATTTTTTCTAACCTTCCTTTTTTCAACTTTGACAACTATCTTCGTGTATGTTCGCCACCTTTCGTTCGTATGTTCTGTGTTTTCTCATAGTTGAATAGACGGCGTTCTATTCTGAAAAAGTCCTATGTTTTGCTATGTTTTTACGTATGTTTTTTCTTATGAGTGGTCGGCTATGAGAAAACATATAGTGTAAACACCGAAATATTTCTCATATAAGAAGTCCTGTGTGAAAACATAGAAATGTAAAGCGACTTTAACCATCACTTCTGAGGTTTATTGTCAACAACTGCGTCGCCTGGAGGCTGCAATTCAAGAAAAACGACCGGAAAGACGGCATCAAGTGGTTTTGCAGCATGATAATCCCCGTCCGCATACTGCGAACATTACAAAAGCAGCTAGTCAAGACCTCGGTTGGGAGGTTATTGATTCCACATCCGCCCTGTTCTCCTGATTTTGCTCCATTAGATTTTCATCTTTTCCGCTCTCGCTCCAACAATCTCCGCGGAATCTCTTTTAATAACGGCGTTGCTCTTCAAAACTGGCTCGACGACTTCTTCACCTCCAAACCACCGGATTTCTTCAGGCGTGGAATCAAAAAACTGCCAGAACGTTGGGAGTTCATCATAAACAATGCAGGAGAATATATAATTGATTAGTTTACGTATATTTTATATTTAAAAAATGTAATTTAAATTTTAAAGAACCGATCATGCATCAAACCGATATTTTTGAGTGCTCACTTTTTGCGTTCAACTTGAAAAAAAATCTTAGAATGCGACAGATTTAAAAAACATTAGATCGAAATAAATGGATAAATTTTCAATAAAACTTTCAATAAAATTTAAATGTTCCTAATATCATGAAATTAGTTCATAAGCAAAAATATTTTTTAACGACCTATTTGACCTATTTAGTTTTGGTCTTAAAAGCAAATGAGTCAATTTTATAACTATTTTTAATTTAGTTAGAATAGTGAGACCATAGGTTTATATTTAAAAAAGTAAATTTAAAAAACTACAAAGTTATGCATCAACCTGAGATAATAAGTATAAATAAGTAATATAAGTTATTAGTAAATTTTAATCATTTTTGCGAATGGTTTTTGTTTCTATTCCGTCATATTTAAATGAAACCACCCCTTGAGATATATTTTAGAGTCATTAAGTCGGTATATTTTCAAATTTAATTTAGAAAACAAGTGTTGGAATACCAGACGTTGATAAAAATAAAATACTGTGAAAAACCATAATATTCGTATGTAACATCACAAGGGTAAAAAAAAATACTCAAGATTAGTCGCGTAACAGATTCATATAAATATAGGATATTTACCTATGGCATCAATATAACTGAATATTGCCCAAGGGCTCTCTGTATCAGTGGATATGGGTCGCCGATGCATGACGTGTATCTGTATAATGTATAATAGCGCACGCTGATTGGTTGAAACGACCATAATATGACCCTGAGTGGAATTATCACTTGAGTATTTTCTTTACACCCTTGTGATGTTACATACGAATATATTCAATAGTATTCAATATTCACTATTGAATAGTATTCTATATTCAATAGTATTTTAGTTATGGAGAAAATAAGAACAGTAGGGGAGTGTCGTATAGGTTTTGGGACGCCGTATAGGTTGGGACAGCGGAATATCTGCGTTGTTGGTAGTCGTGACACCTATATTATGACTGTCGCAGTAAAGTTTGGTTATAACCTAACGTTTCATGTGCATTAGAACGAAGACGTCGTGTTCATTGTGTGTATGCCAAGCAAGTCGTAAATTTTCTTTAAAAAACATCTTTAAGGTAGTTTCTACGTGCTGAAATTTTACAAAATTTAAATCAATTATTTCAAGTAAGTATGTTCAATGTGTCTTGTATTTAGTGTATTTTCATTGTGTGAAAGAGCAATTTAAATGTGGTGTTGCAAAAAGTAATTTTTATAGACTTTTTACAAAATGGCTATTTTGTGAAGGTTGGGACACCACTTTTTTTTATACCAAGATACTGCAATGCCATTTAATCTGGCTTAACATCGATTTTGTCTTCGATCGGACCTTTGCAAGCATCAACTCCAGGCAAAAAATCAAATCGTGGACGAAAGCCGATGAAAAGTAGTATTTTGACGTCGCCCGAAAACATTTCCGAATTGAAGGAAAGGCAAACTAAACGAATAAATTGTTTCTTTGAAAGTTTCAATAAATATTCTAATCATATACCATGCAGTTTTACTTAATTTTTTGCCTTATTTTTGATAGTGTCCCAACCTATACGGCAAATCTTTTTTCGGCTAAAAAAGTTCCCTTCATTAAAATAGATATAACTTTTGACTCGTTTGCGATATCAAATAACTTTCTACAGCAAAGTTGTAGCCAATGATCATACCTTCTTATTGGTTTATAGAAGTTAACATTATTCCCATCCGTTTCAAAACTACACACCAAAAACGAAACCCGTCCCAACCTTTACGACATTCCCTTACTTTTATTTATTTCGCTCTCCTGTAAAGTGAGGAAAATCGAGATACGCCTTTGCGTTTTGATAGCGAGGATTTGATATAACTTAGAATTACACCAACAAGTTTGAACAAAATCGAAAAGGGTCATAAAAATAATTGCTAAAAATTGGTTTATTTCTTACTTCCATTCATGTTAACAACTTTTGGTTGGAATTCTGCAAAGGATCCATTATTTATTCCTTCCTTCTCAGTCCTTTTACCCTAATGAGGGTTTGGTGACCCATCTCGTTCTATCTCTTTCTATGCATATGATATGCGTTCAAATTGTTTTCACATACATAGAGGACCTACTTGTTTAACGTGGGCTCCGAACCACGGGAAGTGTACTACACTTCATTTCGAGATGGATTTTCTTGGCAGATTACCTCGGTGGTTTGCCATTGCCTGCCGAGGAGAGACGGTCAGAATAAAGTTCTTACCCTGCCCGGATTCGATCCGAGCGTTTCGCATTAGCAGTAGACGCACTTAACTGCCAAGCTATGACCGCCTCTCATCCATTATTTATTTCCATTATTTATTACCAATACATAAATTGATCACGTGACACGTGAAATAATGATTAAAAAACCTGGCGAAAGCTCTGATTATTCCAAAGCGTTGTTGATTAATTTTAGAGACACCTCGTATTATTATTTTTCTAACCTTCCACTTATTCAATTTATAATAATCGATGGATTCGTGGTTATGTAGTGAAAATTCATATTTATCATCATATCAGTATTTTAGGTTAAACTAAAAATATTGATTTAATTAATAATTTATATTTCCAATCGGACTGTTAGACCACATAAATATTGAAAAATTCTATTAGTTCATGTATGGAACATGATTGACTGTTCCATGCCTGCGGCTAATCAATTGTTAATTGTAGTTATCAATGAAAACTATTAACTTCCTTACATCTGAATTGACATGTAACGAATTGTTTTTATTTTATACCATTCTATTATTTAATAATTCAAAACAATAGAATTGTAACGTCGTCGGTAACTTTAATTGGAGGTCATAATTACCATATAATTATTAGTAATCAATTAATATTATTTATTATAATAGAATTGCTAAAAAAAAACTATTACTCATCGATAAATCCTAGCTAAATAATAATGAATAAATAAATATTTAATAAAGACCGACATCAAAAAAATCGCATACGAGGGACGCTTAAATTAAAATAGTACTAAATTTTTTAAACCATTGGGAAAGATCAAAAGATGTCGCAATTTTTTTTCGGTTTTAGTATACAAAGTAATTCTAAAAACCAAGTTTTTAAAAAAATTAGCAGCGCTAACGATTTATGTGTATTTCTTGGAATATAGTAACTAGCCTTTGGTATGGCAAGCTTTCGCAAACAACTTTGAGAAAAAATAAACTAAAGAAGCGTGTTTTTCTGTACGTTTAGTACCCTTCCACATAAGGATAATTTGGCTATGATTAACATCGACTAAAACGGAGATGATCTCCCGTTGTCAACGTAATCCTTCTATGATGCTCGATTTATTTTTATTTGCGAACGCCGCACTTCTAAATTTCAAAACTTGGATCTTAAAATAATCTAATTAGAATATAATACAATAATTATTTTTTTATGGAAATGCAGGGTGGTCACAAATAGATAAAACATGCGTTTAGTATTAGCTATGATTAAGTATATAGTAACAGATGCACAAACCTTATGGAATAGCTACATTTCACCACCCCCCGCCTCCACAATCGCGAACGTTGGTGTCAATCGTGTAAGATTTGTTTGAGCTTCAAAGCTTTTGGGCATTTCACAGCCCCTCTCAAAATTGTTTTAACAATAACATTTACATTAAAAATCTTTGAAACTCAAACGACGGGAATAAAAGCGCATTGAAGCTCAAACGAAGTTTAAACGATTAACACCAATTTTATTAAAACAATCGCGATAGGGGGAAGGGGGAACCAAGCACTTGGTTAGTTCAAATGATTTATTAACAAATAATTTATTTTCTTTTGGCGGTTAGCCCAGCGCACGGCTTCTGAGGAAAATTTACCAAGTTCCTGTTAAAATTACGTTGCAAAATATACTCATAACTCCCCTACCCAGTAAAAATAGCCGTAGGGTCTAAATTTCAAAACCTGCCTAACCTCAAACATGAGTAGACGGTAACAAAAGTACACCATTTTAAATTTATTAAAAAATCACCTCTGGCGCTATAGAACATATTGTTGATTACCTGAATCGGTCCTATTTTTTAGCACGATTGTTAAAAGCTGTAAAGAAAAAAGAGCTGAAATAAATGTTTTTAAATCAATAAGTGATTCTCAGACAGACAAACCAGACATTTAATAAGTGTGAAAATAGATACCGAAAGAGAAACCACTACCAAAACGATGAGCAGAACCAGAAGAAATAATTTTTTGAATTGCCGAGTTGAAAATTTTTTCAACGCAAATGCAATTGGAAATTTCACCTTTTTTAACTGACTTCAAAAAAGGAGGAGGTTCTCAATTCGGCTGTATTTTTAATGTTTGTTACCTCATTCATTTATTTATTCAGTTTCAGATTGGTCCCATATAAATTTCATCAAAATCGGTTGAGTACTTTGGTTTTTATTGATTGTAAGCCCGCATATGCGAAAGCCTCTTTTCACGCTGTTCACTACTCTCTTCTGAAATAGTCTTGGATCTAGATTTTCTACTTTGAGATAGGCGTTTCGCCCTTTCTTCGCTTGTCTCATTTGAACGGCGCTGTCGCATATGGGCAGCGCGTTTAGTAGGTCTACCCATATTCGCTTTCGATAAATCAGTTAAGGAACGCAAGATTCACTAAAAAGCAAGAAATAAAAAAAAAATTTTTTAAAAAACCGACTTCAAAAAAAAGCACTACAAAAAAATTGCACTAAAAAGTAAAAAATAATTAGAAGTTATTAGAAGAAGATTTAACAGAAATTAGAAGTATATTTTTACAGTGCTGAGCATAAAAATTAATGTATTACGTCAATAATATACAATTATTGTTATTTTTGGAGTCGGTGCCAGCCAAGGTTAACAAACGTGTATTAACGAAGTAGCGGAGTACCAATTTCTTAACAGCTTGGCTGGCACCGACTCCAAAAATAACAATAATTGTATATTATTGACGTAATACATTAATTTTTATGCTCAGCACTGTAAAAATATACTTCTAATTTCTGTTAAATCTTCTTCTAATAACTTCTAATTATTTTTTACTTATTAGTGCAATTTTTTTGTAGTGCTTTTTTTTGAAGTCGGTTTTTTTTTTAAATTTTTTTAACATATTTCAAGTCGATGCATATTATAGATTATAATACAATGTAAATAATCTTATACGTAGTACTTACGATTATATCTTATCTAAAACACAGTACTTGGTTAACTACAATGAACTAAATATTTTATTTTTATCTATTGGAAGATAATCTTTATTATTTAAAAATATCCAGTTTGTCAATGCACTTTTTATTATTTTAAACGTGAAATCCAAACCTCGGCACAAACAAAATCTACCAGAACATAAACGAAATCGATTAAATCTTGCCATCATCCGCTTGTGTTCTTGTATAATAGTCTAAGCGGGTTAAATAAACTGTACAATCTACCTATAATGGACAAATTCTCGAAGTCCCTACTAAACTCCTGTTACAGTCAACCGGGGTGAAATTGATATCGGGGCGACTTAGATAACTACTAATATCTGTACATTGAAGGTCAGACGAGAAGCTAAAAATTAAAAATCAAATAAAAGCAAATACTGTCAATTTATTGATGACCCCCCCCCAAGGCATTATTTGACCTTCAATTTAAAAATATTAGCAATTAGCAAGATCGCCGGTACCAATTAGAATAAATTTGTATCACATGAACTTTCACTTATAATGGACTAATTTGAACCATTAAAGTTTATTATAAGCGGATTACACTTTCCCTTGATAAGTTAAGATTCTGTTGAATTAAAATGTGTTCTTCAGGGGTGGCGTTCTTGGAACGTGATTAATCCACAGGCTGAATTACAGCTAGTAGTTTATACTTACCGGCCGACTGTACGCTAACTGTATCTTAAAATCTTCGTCTAGCTCAGAGATAAGCAACCTATTTTTACAATGGGCCAGCTACAAATTTAAAAATGTTGTGCGGGTAAATGGTCTAGTTTGCTACGCCACAAGGGCAAATCTAGCCAAAGTTGGTAAGGGGGAAAGGGGTTTATTCATATGATAACCCCCCCTAAATCATTTTACAAAGCTACAAACAGGGTGTAAGGTGCTATTTCAAAATTTCAATAGCTGGATATGTTGATTATAGTAAATGAAAATTAGCAATATAAGAATTTTACAAAAAAAAATGTATTTTAACAATTAAACAAAATAATACAAAAAAATTATTTAAAATTTTTGTCGATACTCTTCCAAAAATGCCATTAAAATATTAACGCATGTTGCTTGGAGTTGTTGAAGTTTTCAAATACGAGTATCTACAACTAAAAAATTAAAAATGATAATTATAGAAGCTCTATCAATTGACATTGGTTTTCAACAAAAATTCAACATGTAGAGATAGTTTCACAGGTTAAGAACCCTAAAAATCGACGCAGAGGCTTAAATTTGTATATGTATGCATTTGGCCCCCATGGCTCCTCCTCGTGCAGATTAGGGTTCTTGACCTTTGAAACTGTCCCTACCTAAGAGCCCACGAACTTAAAAATGGTCAGATCTTTCCCTTCTGAGTAAAAGAAAATCCTTTTAAACAAACTTGGAGTAAGTAAATAAACAGAGATTTTGGACCAGACCTAGTTCGAAAATCTGCGGTAACATCTTCACCCCCTACTCAAAGGGGTGCAGCGCACAATTGCACGTTTTGTTTTTCTCCAGAACGGAAAGATATAGAGATTAGCGGTTTGTGCCAATGAACTCAAAATAGCGACTCTATAATCTCATATTTTTGCGTATTACTTCGAAATGCCTGTATAAATAAAAATTTATCAAGGAAAGAAAGTTGAAGCTTATGGTTTTATCTATCAATTGATATATAAAAAGTTTGTGATATTTGCTTGCAGTGTAGTACAAATATATGTACGTGCATTCCGCAGAATTATAACACAGAGCTTAATAAGCTTTTTTTTTTATTTAAAATGGAACAAGATAGAGACTTGGGATTTGCGGCATTGCACGCTTCATAACTGCTATTAAATAAAATACTATTATAATTGATTTTTAAGTTGGATATCTCTTTTCAGGGCTGTTAGTAGTATTGAAAAGATTCATGGATAAATTCTTGAATATGTTTTTATTAAAAAAATTCGGATCTTTTCCATCAGACACCGACCCGCATGAATGGATTAGTGAGATTTGAATCTCTGACAAGAAGGGATCACCCTGTATGAACTGTTTCCGAAAATGAACAAAATTGTATCTAGTGAAGCATTGGCAAAAATTGGCATAATTTGTAAACGCGACTATTTTCAGGCATCTCTTCGATTTTTGATGAATAATAATATACTAAATTTTAGAGGGGGAACGCTTTTGGTTTAGGAGTGACATCGAAATGAATGGTCGTGGTCAAAAATCGGAACACTTGACCAAAAGTGCCAAAAAAAACCAAAAGCGTGCCTAATCTCAAATTTGGTATACAAGTAGCCAGAAGTATAATAAAGAAAACATGTTTTTTTGAGAATTTTAAATTACCCTTTTTTTGGGGTAGGCATACTCAAAGTCAAAATTTGATCAGGGCCCCCATTTTATGACTTTAACTATTTACACAAAAAAATCACTGAAATTACCTATTCATATCTTCATTTTACAAAAAAAATCGTGTCTCTAAGTAGAAATAGTTTATTGAAGCACAAGCCAAACTTGAATTATTTTGGGAGGGCTGTACAATGTAAACGGGCCACTTTAGGGCCAAACAAAAAAATACGGGTTCGTTTATTTGACACAACTTAGAAGTATACCAAATTTGAGCAAAATCGAAGGACATGAAAATAATTGCAAAAAATTGGTTGATTTCATATTTCACCCATTCCGCACATATTTTTTAATTGGTCATAAATTATAATTTTATCTCCCACTGGAAAAAATATAGAAGTAGCTTAGCTTCTTCTTCAGTCGTGATGCCTCTAAGCGTCTTGACCCATCTTCTATGCATGCGATGTGCGTTCGAATTATTTTCACATGCATCGAGGACCTACTTGAGTAAAGTGGGATCCGAACCACGGGAAGTAAAATACACTTCGTTTTGAGACTAGCGCTCATGGCAAATTACCTCTGTGATTTGTCATTGCCCTCTGAGGAGAAACGGTCAGAATAAAGTTCTTACTCTGCCCGGATTCGAACCGTGCATTTCGCATTAGCAGTAGACGCACTTAACCGCTTAGCTATGACCGTTTCTATTTCTAGAATAGCTTCTTACCATACTTTTTATAGTGGGGACAAAATCTATGTATAGTCATGGCACTTGACGCATTATTTAAACAAATATCATAAATGTAAGCTTAAATTTTCTTTCCTTGGTTAATTTTAATGTTTTGGGCCATTCTGGAATAATACGCAAATTACAATGAAAAAATTAGAAGTTTTGATTTAGATATTTTGCAAAATACAGGTAGAATATAAAATTTAGTTCTTTGGCGATTTGCGCAAACCGCAAGTCTCTGTCTTCGTGTTTTTGAGCAAAAACAAAACTAGCGCTTCACCCATTCGAGTAGATGACGTTGCCACCGCGAGTCTTCACGGTGGTTCTGCCTCAAAATTTCTTTATTTGGACTTGCTCCATGTATGTTTAAACGGATGTGCTTTTACGCAGAAGGGGAAGTATCAACCATCGTAGGCCCCCCTTCTGGAAGATTTACCAAATAACTCCGCAGCAGTTGACAAAACGAAAAATCCGCAAGCTCATTGTGGCTCAAAAAGTATGATGGAATTTACCATTTTCTAGGAAAATCGGGTTTTATGTATTTAAATATAATAATATATTAAATAAAAATAAAATAAAATGGGAAAGTGTCATACTTCATTAGAAATAACTCTAAAAAAGAGCATCTTTCTAACGTACGAGGGGTCGTCTTTATATTCCCGGACTGGGCTGTTCTGAATTTTGATGCAATTTTTCATTATGCTGTTTTTTAATCACATATGCCTTGGTAACCTGTGTGGCAATTTAAAAACAATTGCATCATTATTAATTTTATTATCTGTCAGTTTGTGTCGTCGCGCGTTGTATATGTATCGAAATGAATAAAATCGAGACCTGTGAACAATTCTTGGCGCGCTGTGGAGATGAACCAGATTTAATTATCAATCGATTTGTCACTGGAGATGAAACCTGGGTTCATCATTATGATCCTGAATCGAAACAAGAGTCGATGCAGTGGCATGTTAAGGGTTCCAGCCGGTTCCAGCCATCCCAAGAAGTTTAAAGTCACCCCTTCTGCAGGAAAAATAATGGCAACAATTTTTTGGGACTCTCAGGGAATTTTGCTGATTGATTATATGAATAAGGGTAGTACGGTAACGGGAGAGTATTATGCAAACCTGATGCATCGCCTTAGAGATGCTATTAAAGTGCAGAGACGCGGAAAACTGACGCAAGGTGTCTTGTTGCTCCACGACAATGCACAAGTGCACAAGTCCAGACTTTCAAAAGCTCCTGTAGCTGATTGTGGCTTCGAAGAAATTGAACATGCGCCTTATAGTCCAGATCTAGCACCCAGTGACTATTTTGTTGTTCCCGAATCTCAAAAAAACACTAAGGGGGGCAAAATTTAGGGACAATGACGAACTTATAGCAGCTGTTGAGGGCCATTTTGCGGAAAAACCAAATGAATATTTTTATACTGGATTAAAGATGTTATTGAAACGGTGTTATACCTGTATTCAAAAGCAGGGGAACTATATTGAAAAATAAAATTTTGTTGTTGCTCTAGTCTTTTGTTTTCATGCCTAGTCCGGGAATATAAAAACGACCCCTCGTACTTAGGGACGGAGTAAACAAATTAAGAATGGGAGTTTTTGAGGTTATAGGCCTTTTTCTTTTTTCGATACCGGTAAAAAAAAGTCTCATCCATTTCAAATGGTATGCACTAATTAAGTTTATGTATAAATTTCATTTAGTTCTACGTAGGTATCACTAAACCGAAAAAATCCCGTGCATTTTACTTCACTATTGCCCTTATTAGACGATATTTAAAGCAAAACATGAATTTTTATTGAAATGGCCATTTATGTCATAAAATTAAACCACAACATCAACAAATAATTAAGATTATGTTGCACGTTAACAGGTTTATGGGTAATTGAATGATGTGTGGTGCCTGAAAAGTATCAACATATTGCAAGTTGAGTAAATATTTATGCAATATTCTTACAATGTAGTACAAGCAGGTCAATTTAAATTTTTACGACTAATCCCACCACCTATACGAATTACAAACAACTAATAAAGCGAACTGTTAGACAACTGCATTGTTGTTGTTTTACATAACCCATCCCTTGAAGGGTTGAAAATTTGTTTATCTTAACGAAATTTTAAAATAATTTTTAAGAATATGATAACTTACCCTATACTACCAGCTCTGCGCTTTTGGATGCCCTTTGTGGGATCAGCACCTAAAAATATTCACCTTTTAAACACAGCTTCCTTGAATAATAATTACTAAAACTGGACTTTTTTTAAAATGAATTGCGATGGTTAAATTTATATTTGGCGGTAATTGCATTAGTAATTTTGAAGAAGACAAAATCAATCATTAAAGCTGGTGGTTAATTCAATAATTGAGATGCAAATTTTTGGGGGAAAACGTCGTCACATAGTTGAAAATTACGAGGACACGGAAAATACCGCACTGGGCACTAATTAAAAGAAATAACAACACTAAATAAACTGAATACAATTAGGAAATTAGCTAACCTGACACCGAATGTGTTACAGCGGACATCTGTATTACGAACCATGCATATGATTAATTAGTTCTTAGCGAATCGATAGGCACACTAAATAATTTCACTTTATTTACATTCGTTAAAATGTCATAATATTAGTTTGAACCCACAACTGTTTACTAGAAACCGACCGCCATACTAGAAAAATGTACTTTTTCGGGTGGGAGTATCGCCCATTTTGTTTTAAGGGTGCATTCACAGCGCGAACGTTAGCTTACCCAAACAATTTGTCACGCGTTAGATTGGTTGCCTACCTACGAACACTAAATTCCCCACTGCGAATTTTTTTTTGATTTATTTATCACGTTTTCAAGGTCATTGCGCCAATTCCACGTCTATGTTATATTATCGTGTTCGAATTGGTCGGCAAAAAGAAAAGAAAAAAAGAAAAGAAATAATAAAAAAACAATAATGATACAACTTATATAAAATATTTAATTATTGAGATATGATACAAAAATCAATTTATTAGAGTAAATACTGATTGAATATAAAAATTATAAAAAAAACAAATAAAATAAAATTAAAAACTGTAGGTCACCTCTATACAAAAAATCTATATTTAACTTACCATAATAAATATAAACAATAATTTTACACATTTTTAACTTATTCACAATAAATTTATTTATTTATTAAACTAATATTTAATACAAATTGAGTTAATTCACAATCAATTCATGTCTGAAACTGAAAGAGAATTTGGTGGCGAAACAATGTACTTACCTGGAGGTAAAATAATAAATATAGATACATAAAACAATATTTAGAAGATTTTTTATATATTTAGCCTTTAGTTATTTTTACATAATGCATCGTACATGAGTTATACCTACAGCCAGAAAAATATCACCACATATTTTAAACTACACTGGAGTTTCTATAGCATTCTGAGATGCCATCTACTATTGCTGTTGGTAAACAGTTCAATAAATTTGTTCATTAACAGAGTTATTTATAGCTAAAAGTGGGGTGTATAAAACATTACATAGAAAATTAAGACTTGTATAAAAACACCATACAATTTTGGGTACTCTTTGTACATTTATTTAACCAGTTTCAGACATGTATAAAGCATTCGCACTTTTTATTGTTATACCAAACACGAAAAGTAATTGAATATGTGCAGGATAATAAAAAGGGAATAATAACCACGAGACGAGGCAACTCGAGAGCTACAGTACAACCGTACTCTTGTTATTCAAATAATAAATACATAATAAGTAACATAGATGTTTAACATTTTCCAGAAAGACGATGTTGCTTATTTTACAAAATGGTACAGTAATAATTATGGATTACACTATGTGGTTTTTCTTTAATTAACTAGCGGAGATCCGAATCTCGATTCCAGTCTGTGCAGGCCAAGCCTCACCACACACACACTGTAATTATGGTAAAAGTTTTAGAAATCACGCTATACAATTATTAAGTCTATACACCAGTCCAAGGCCGCAATTATCTACAGGGGGATTAGCTGCGGGAAATTTGAAATAACACTTTTGATAGCAACAACGCCACTTGTTGATCCAAAATTTGACTCATTACAAGTGCTAAAAGTCTAGGTTCCTGTTGCACCAACAAGGGCTTATTTTCGGGATGTTGAGCCAAAAATACTAAAGTAGCTGCAGCTCTTCTCAACATATCCAAACTTGTTCCCATCGAATCTGGATTTTCACGTAATGCTCCAATACCATGCTGATTGGCCACACCCAATGCACTTTGCTCCGCTTGTTCAATAAAGGCAACTAATAAGGAAATACACGGTAATTGTAACGCTATCACTCGAGACATACTACTGTCGGCTGCTGCAAGGTAATGAAGCAAGTTTATAGAAAATTCCCGCAATACTTGATCTTCGGAACGACATAAATGCTTAGTAAGCACCGCACACAGACGTTCCAGTCTTGAAAATGGTGGAGTTGCAATTACCAAATCCACATTTCCATTCGTCACGCACAATTTACACAACGCCTCTAATGCTAAACGTTGAGGTGACAACAACGATGATGGTCCTACCGAAGCAAATGAATCTTGACCGTACGCCGATGGACATATCGCCCAATGTAATAAACCGTCCAACAGTGGCCGCGACACTTCTTCATCGTATTGGTCCAAATCTATATAACCTGCTATGTTCGACGTTGAAACCAACATATTTTCTCTAATTTGTAACAAAAATTCCCACCACCATTCGCTTTCTCCTTGCAAGCTGCTACACGAATCTGCAAAATCCGCATCCTCCTACAAAAAACAATTCATTTTAATATCACTCCTACTTCCACTTCTTAAATCCTAATTTATATTTACTGACTTATGGTGCACATACAAATTAACATGGAATCTGAACCACGGTACAAATAATTAGGTAACTAGTTACTGTAACCTAGGGGCAGTTGTATAACAAAACATCATCCTTGAGTCAGTTAACCCAAAGACTTTTGGTGTATCGACTAATCAAATAGCAGAAATCACTGGGTTAAGTATAGTTTGTTTCAATATAAATGGAATTAAAAAGTCATAGCATCAAATTACTTTGATATAGGAACGTTCAAACTATGCGACAAAACATAATGTAGAGATAAGATAACGTATATAACAAGATAACGAATGCATTGCTAAAGGCACGTATTCAGGAAATTGTAAAACTTTTAAATAAATTGAAAGAATAAAATACAAGAACTCAACATAAAATAGTATTGCACAAAGTGTACCTAACTCCTACACTGTATGGAAATTACTGTGCACCTGTGTTATCGCAATAATTGCATAGTTGTACGTTCTTATCTCAAAGTGATATGATTCTATGCCTTTTTTTAATTCCATTTATGTTGAAACAGACTATACTTGTTCACAAAGAACATACGACATAATACGTAATTTTCACATAGTGAAAAGTGTTCACAGTATGAACGCAATGTTGCTTAAGATTATAATAAACTGAGCAAGCGCTACTATCAATTTAAAAGAAATAATTCTAAATTTATATACCATTTTTAATCTAAATCTTTGGTGGTTGGAACTTAACTATAAACGTTACACTTACGTTATTATTATTTTCAAAAAGGGTATGTTGTCAATTTAACTTAATTTTGCTAGATGTTCCCTAAAACTTGCATAAGAAATATATCAAGTTGAAACTATTCCAACTTCACGGAATTTTGCGGTCGTCCATAATCGTAACATGAAATATAAGTAAACATATGAATTATGTATATGCTTTGTGAACAGTTGCAATGATTTCCTATGGTTCAACCTTAAGTCTATGTACGTCTTAGGGTCATTGTGAACAAACAGTAACTGATAAGTGTACAAGACAGCTGTAGTGTACAAGACAGCTGTAGTGTACAAGACAGCTGTAGTGTACAAGACAAGACAAGTGTACAAGTAGACACAACAGATGTATCAAGAAGATAATCCTCAGATTAAAGTTCACTTAGAGATTTCTGCTGTAGGTTGATTGATACACCAAATATCCCTGAGACAAGGATGATCTTCTGTGGAATAACTGGCTTTAAAGTAATAAAGTTACTCAAGTGACTGGAGCCAGGACTGCACAAGGAGTTTTGCGGGACGCGTTTGGTGGCAAACTACAACACATTTTTTAATGTCCATAGATGGTCAGATTGATAACAATTTTTTTGTCCTGCTAAAACGCATTGTATTCTCCCGCGATTAGCTACTTAAATTACTAGTGCGAAAAGGGTGCTATTTACAATAGACTGCAATAGTAAAATCAATTACATATGAATTAGAAACACATTTACTACAATGTCTCCACTTCAGCTTGATGAAATTATTTGCAAATACAGTTGTAATCGTTCAGAATAGTTACTATTACAGTCTCTCCATTGCATACTGAAATGAAGGATTAAAAGGAGTCTTTAGTTAGCGCAAAATGCCTAATTTTGTCTTGATAATTAACTTTGTAGCATGACTTGGTAGTGATTTCTGAAGACCAATGGGTTTTTATAACTGAGTTTATTGAAAAATCAGCCGAGAATTTTGGATTTTTTCTTTGACTCAAAGGCGGTTATTCTGTAACTCGTCCCTTATTAAAGGATCCTTTAAAATTAGGTAATGTTCGGTTTCCACTTAAAATATAATTTGTAATTCAATTGTTTACATGGTAAACCGTACTTAACCTAGTTTTAAAAGATCTTTTAATGAAGGACGAGTTACAGAATAACCGCCAAAAACAGCTACTTTAATATTATCGATTTCTAAATTAAATCTTTTAGCTATTTTACTTATAGAAAGCCCATAGGATTCAGAAATGTATACCAAGTACCACTACAGGGCCTAATTGTTAAAATTTATCAACATTTTATAATTATAGACCAAAACAAAGAGGGATAATTTTGCGTGGAAACCGAACTTAACCTATTTTTAAAGTATCCTTTAATAAGGGATGAGTTACAGCATACCAGCCTTAAGTTCATCTTCGTTCATGAAATTGCACCCTTACAAGCAATTTATAAACTTCAATTATTTGACCACTCCTACACTGAATTTAAGTGATTTTCCAATCATTGTATAAATAGCATTAGGGAAATTTTATAAGTACTACTTTAGGGGTTCTCATGGATGGTGGTCTTCAAAATTTGGGGCAAGCTTGCTGTTGTAGGGAAAATCTGTTGACAGTTTTTGACCTTTGAGTGCAAAATTAAAAAGGGGTAAAAAAACCTGAAATTTGGACTTGGGAGAATTGAAAGGTAAAATGGTATATTTTTGACACAAGTGAATATTGCCTGGGCTTAGATAAAAAGAAGTGCTTTTCCAACATAATTTTCAAATTTAAAGGCAAATCTTGTTAATAGGAAAGCTGTTTTATTATAACTTTTTTTAAATTAATTCATCTCTTCATTTTTGATGGCCTTTCTATAATCAAAATTGTAATATGACCTTTCAGAGTTAAAAAAAATGTCTAGTGTGGCTAACAAGCTAATCTAATCTAATTGGCAATTTTTTGATAGGTGTGTCATTTCAGTATTACGCATATTATAAATAATCAGTCCAACTATGTATCCAAAATGTTAAATATAACGTGCCCGTTAAGTCAAGGTTATCCAATTTGTTATGTTATTTATTAAATAATGATTGTAATGTTTTACCTTTTATCGATAACGTTAGACGTTTAGTTATCAGATACGTAGTAAGAATTTAATAAATAACATAACAAGTTGGATAAAATTGACGTAACGGCCACGTTATATTTAACATTTTGGATACATAGTTGGACTGATTGACGCCCATGATAAGGTAAAGTGAAACTCCCATTTAGGATGAAAGGTATGTTTGTGAACATAATAAAATCCTAACCAATTACAAGAAAATGCAGACTTTTCCAAATTTAAGAATGCCTCATGCTGTGTTTAATTTGCTCTTTTGGATCAATTTATAAAAACAGGCAAATATAAATAGATATCAATCACGTTGAAAAATAAAACTGGAGTTATGCAAAAACAAACTGCAACTTTAATAAAATTAGTAGGGCACTCAAAGAGCTTTGTTTTTACTGCAATTTAAAACTGTCAGAGGCATGCACAGGTTAATTATGTTAACCTACATTTGCGTTTGACAGATTTAAAGTCCAGCACAAACAAATCTATAATTCAATAGAATAAATATATCAAAGGTTTAAAAATTGAATCAAGTTCTGCAAATATTTTGAGGGGATTATTCTCATATTTTCTATTTCAACACTAAATGTGAAAAATTATCTAACAAAACACGGAATTATTTTTGAAGGTCATATAAATTGAGGCCGTGAGCGCAAGAGTGGCGTAACCCCAAATATAACTATTGCAGATATTCACCACTAAAGCTTTGCAATATGCATTACATTTATGAATGCAAAAACAATGTTATGGCTTCCATTTATTAGAATATTATAATAATGTTGGTCACATCAATTTTATTTCAAAGGTATTACTAAGACAGAGGCATTACACCAAAAACCCCAATTTTGGCAATTTGAGGGTTTACACCACTCTTGCTCTCACGGCCTCAATTATAAATATAGACAAATTTAAAAAATGGCACAAAATAATCCTAATCGACACTAATAGCACAAAAATATTTAAAAATTTAATTGAATGAAAATAAATAATGGCAACTTTTCCACAGTAACATAACTGCTCAAACTGTCACTCAAAAAGGAGTTCCTGGACGTTTTATCTTATGATTTGAGATTTTGATATATCTAAGTTCAAAGAGTTTCAAATGCAATTACAAAATTTTACAAAAAATGGAATTAATTTAAACAAGCAACAATGCTTCATAAAATCGAGATTTTCCTCATGAAGGAGGAGGAGAAGGCCTTTCTTGCCCGGTCATAACCTTAAACATGATATTTTTCAAAATAATGCATTTACAAAAATATAAATTAGAACAAGTTTATCTATCTATTGGTTAAAAGTTCAAAAAATTACGGTCAGTTGTGTCAAGATGATTCTTGGATCAGTTAACTCAAGGATTTCTATTGTTTCATTGGTTAATACACCAATATAACTGTAACTTAAGGATAATTTTTGTTGTTGTACTACTGGCACTATGCCATAAAATTACTAGCGTTAGGTAATTCCCACATTATCACGATTATTTTATAAAGTTAACTGAGGGCTCTAAGTCTATTTATTACAATTAACAATTGAGTAGAAACAAGGAGGGCAACAAAATAATATGATACAAATTATAGAAGAAATTGAGGATACCTCATAAAAATTCCTGAAGGGAGTTCACTTTCCTGTATTGAAATTTTGAATCTAGAACTTCTTAAAAAAGATGTTGCTCCTTGCCATACTGCCAGAAATTCAAAGAATGGTTGTCACCTTTTATGGTTGTCAATTATTTTTAAACAAATTGACCTTTCCTGCTCGAATGCTTCAGAGCAAAATCTACTGAGCACCTCATGTCTTATATCATTTACATCCAGAATTGTATAAGAACTACACAATCTCTAGTTTCCCAGAATCTTCAAACATCAATTCATGTAAAAACCAAAACATTTTGATTTCATCATTAGAATATAACGTATCATGAAAACTAGGGTTCAGGGATTCCCCAAAACTCCAATTTTCTAAGGAATTAGTTGACCAATTTTTCAAGATTTGCAAAAATTAGTGATTGTTTTAGTTTTTGTATAATTCTGAAAGTATATAACTTATATAAGTCCTATTATAAAATATAAATTAGTCAGTATGGCACAGGACAAAGCTCTTAACCCTCCAGTACTAACAGTCGGTCTCTATTCTGAACTGTAAATTTAAAACAATAACAGCTAAGGGATGGGGGTTGTCAGTACCTTCAAATCAACTAGTTTAGGACGTTTCGTGACATCCGGCAAGTGAAAGTGTATTTTGCATGGGTCCCACAGACCGATGTTAGTAATCTTGTTATATAAAAACATGTTAGTACTGGAGAGTTAAGGCTGGGCTGGAGTCTCACTGCAGCACTTCCTACCACCAATATTAACCAATTGAATTAGTTAAAATTTTATTAGATAGTAGGAAGTGCTACAACAGTGGACTCCAGCCTAACTAATGGAAGTTGCTGATATGTGTGTGGGTGGGCCTTTGAACAAGGTTTGAACCAATTGAATGAGATAAAATTTTATTTGATAGGAGGAAGTGGTACAGTGAGACTCCGGCTTAATATAAAACATAGGTTCAGCAGCTGGGATTATTGTATACTATTAGTATTTAATGCACTTTTACAGCTTTAAAGCTTTTTATAAATCAGAAAAACTTGCATACTTAAAAGTGTAAGTGGTAAAAAACCTTTTCTCTCATAACCATTTTGTATTTAATACTATTTTGTCATCAAGGTGCTGATAAGTACTTTTTTAGCGTCAGGGACATTCAAAATTTTAATAAAAGGTAGAAGGGTATTTTATCTGTTTGATAAAATACGCCTATTCAATTGGGATTGAAAGAACACCTACTAAAAGTTGTATACTACAATATTTACAAAATTAAGATCTACAGAAGTGCAAATGTGTGCAAGACCTGGTGGACAAGTTTAGAAATTCAAATTGAAATTAGATATTATGGAGTTACGTGCCAAATACTTGGTAATTAAGAGCAAAGTGACTTGATAATAAATGTAGCACAAGGGCATCCATGCATTTAATTGCAAGCAGCTTTTGAAAGCTCAGAAAATGTGTCAAAAAAGTGGATGTTGCCAAAAAGATAATAATAAGTAGAATGAAAAATATACTGCAGTGAATTAAGAATAGCTTACCTCTCGATCATAATTTCTTGTCTTCTGTGTGCGTATAGGATGATCATGGTAAAGTAATAACAATTTACCAACAAGTGACAAAAAAGCTGGACTATTTGCAAATTCCGTTTCATTACCTGGAATAAACGTTAAACTACGTAAAATATTGGATATGCACACGCAACGCTTGCCAATATTATCTTGGCTTTCAGTTAATAAAATCAAACTAGCATCGTCTCGAGTATATGCTTCATCTTCGTAATCAGAAATACGACGTCGTTTTAATGTACAAGCAGGATCACGCACAGTAAGTTCATTATTTAATTCCGCATTCACAGCCGCAGTCAGATCTGTCGAGGGCTGTTCTTCTTCCTTACAGTTTTCTGTTTCACTCACAACTTCAGTCTTAATTTTTTCTTTAATTTCTAAGGCGAGCACACCGTTATCATCAATAGTTTCTTTTTTAATTCGAGATATCACATCACTTAAAGTTTTTGTCCTACGTTTTTTGTCACTAGGTTTAGAAGCAGGTGGCGGTACATCAGGTGAGGGTGTTCGATGAGGTTCTGGCTCCTTCTCTAGTGCAACTTTTTCCAACTTTATTTCTTTATCTTCTTTCTCCAATGTTCTACAAAATGGAATATGCCCAAACTCAGCTTGAAACGTTGGCAAAATGTGATCAACCGTGTGATGCCAAGGATCCATAACCACATCTGCCAATATTATACTCGCTCTATTAGAATCACCTCGTACATCCCAAGCCTTCTGATGATCTTTCACCAAAATATCGTCACTTCTATCTATCATTCTAACAGGAAAACCTTTACGTGATACGTTTGTATAATTTGTGGTATTTCTTAGAAACACCGTTCGGCTCTCGGGATCTATGGGAGACGATACGCCACCTAAATCCACTTCCAATTCAGCAGTGGGTTTATCCTTTTTAGATTTACCATGAAACATATCTGATAAGCTCTTGCGAAAATGTTCTAATAATAATTCCAGTAAGCCAGGCCACTGGTTAAGTCCAAAATAAGCAACTGAAGAATCGTCAAACAATAAAACATTTAAAACGTCAAGAGCAAAACAACTCTCCGTCAGCAGACCCGATTTTAAACTCATAATAATTCGCCATGCATCAACTGGTCCAAGATCTGATCGACACATGCGTTTACGACGGTACAAAACCGGAAGGGTGGCTTCTACACTGTCTGAAGGAAATGTGATTTCTCTTTTTGGTAATTGGCTTTGCGTTAGGGAACTTCCTCCAGGTACTTGTGACGGTGTTGGTTTGCCGCTTTGTGGTGGCAACATGGCAAATGGTTTACCAGATCTGGGTCCCATAGGTGGCCGCAACGGAGAACTTTGACCGACTCCTGGTGTAGGCATGGGAGACCATTGCTGTTGTCCTTGTTGTGGAGGTTGAAAACCTTGTGTTCCTGATGGATAACGTTCCCATTGACCACTTGGTCTGCCACCTTGATTCCATTGCTGCGTTCCTGTACCACCTGGTCCACCAGTTGGTCCAGTAGTGGGACCATATTGACCACGATATTGTGTATTGTTGGGCCATCCACCTGCAGGTTAAAATAAAATTAATACACTTCATTCTTTTTTAAAATCGCGAAATTACATACCATACATTTGAGGTCGTTGCCCATATTGTACAGGGTAAGCCTGCTGTTGTTGCTCTTTATTAGCAAAGTCTGGATGACGCCTTGGTTGTTGAGGTGCTGGAGGCGGCATGTTTTTATTTGCAGGTGGACCTCCGGGATAAGTAGCAGGAGTTTGTGGTGCTCCTTGTTGATTCGTGTAATTCTAAACATAAAAAAGTAAACCAAACGTTCTAATAAATCAAGTTAATTAAATACCTGGTCAGGTCTGTAATATTCTTGAGCTGGATACGGTCCTGGAGGTGGTTGCGTTGTCGGTCCTGGTCCAGGACCAGGTCCTGGCCCTGGAACAGGACCACTTGCGGCAACCGGTGTTCCAGTATACGTAGGTCTTGGAGAATAACCTGCCGGTCCAGTTGCAGTATTCATTGTGTAACGGTTGTATGGGTCTTGACCGGCAGGTGGAGCACCGCCTTGTGAATTATTTGAAGTCGATGGGGGAGCAGGAGAATCACCAGAATATGGAGAATACACAGTTCTAGACGTGGGAGGATAATTTGTTCCTGCTGGATATGGTGAATACTGTTCGGGAGGTGCCCCTGGACCTGGTCCAGGATATTGGTTATATCCCACTTGATTGTTATAATTTTGGCCTTGTGGTCTTGGTGGTGCAACCGAAGGATAAGGTGGATGTGGTCCTGGAAATGGACCACCACCACTGCCTCCTCCTCCACGAGGAGGAGGACTAGGCGATACATCTTCAAAAGGATTCGATATGTTGACATTATCAGATCCTCCAGTTGCAGGACTCGGACCCCTTGCAGGTGCATTTCCTAAATGGTTAGCACCGGCAGACCCTAAATTGGTAACAAAAGTGTCAATAATTTCAATAAATTTCAAAAATTGTATGTAAATGACATTATTTAGTAAACATAAATACGAATTTAAAAATGTAAACAACAGATAAGATAAAATTTGAATTACCTTCTGCAATAGAAAATAAATTATCGTAATTTAAAAGCACACCTATGGCACTCATTGCTAAATAAACTTAACATAAAGTTTAAATTTCTAGCGCAACAAAAATGTGAACAACAATCCCGCTATTATCAATTCAAATGTATTTGAAAATTACAATCATTAAAAACATTTTGCTGTTCAACAAACTGCTGATGTAAAGAACAAAATACACTGTCAAAATTAAGTGGTAAGTGATTAATTTGTAAATTAAAAATCACAACTTACAGCAAGTATAGAACGATCTTCTCATGGCAAAAAAAATTTTGACACTGTTTACAAACAATTTTTTATCGTCCAGTCAATTGTTTTTTATAAGTCATCGATTCTACTAGAGTAAGGTTATGTGATACCATGCTGCTGTTCGAATTATTTCTCCTTGGATAAAAATTTGAAGAATTTATGTGGTAACAAAATTACATAAATTCTTTAAATTGGTGAGATTAGATATCACATTTTGAGACGTTTATATCTCCAATTAAAAAAAATTATAAACGACGGTTGGAAAACAAAATTTTCAAAATGTGACAAACTAAATTTTAAAAAAAGCAACATCATTTTCGCGTAATCCGGTGTCACTTCTTTGAGAATTAAACATGTAGTGACTGTTGTAGTTTCCAAAATGCGTAGGTTTAAAACCCTGGCGGAAAAGGAAGGCGGTCATTGCGATCACGTTTTTCGTGGTAAAGAAAACGCGTATTTAAAATAGCCCACCTATCACAGCACTTCTTTTGAAAATTAACAACCGAGTCCGAACTTCTGGGGGTGTATACTAAAAAAAAATTTTAAGCAAAAAATTCATATAATGAACCGAGTACACGTTATCTGCTTTTGAAATGTAGGCCGATTTTAATTTTGTTTTAAAACAGCTTTGTGCTACCGCTCAAGGGTTTTAATATTTTGACGGTTTTCTCAAAAAGTTACCTCCAAATTCTTACACTTTTTACTTGGTTATTACTAAAATGTATCTAAAATTTCTCGAGAACACAGATTAACAGTGTATTCCAAACGTGATAACTTGAAAAATGTTGCGAGTAAATTAGTGACGGAATTATAGGGAAATTTTTAAGAGAAATTACAGTTTGTAAAGATTTTTTGCAGTATCACCAGCCTTTCAAACTCTTCAGAACCGATAACAACAAGAATTACGAGTCCTCAAGTAACAATGCAAATTTATTATAACTTTTTTTAACGACGATTATCTTTTGTCAAGAGCGCGGAAACATTCAAATCCAATAATTTTTGTATAACTTATTTGCATTTTGAAGACTTTTCCATTCTATAGCCACGAAAAGTTTAATAATTATAAAATGCTTTTTAAATATTTCGACAACTCGAATATTACAAAACACTGTATTTAGAAATAATAATTTAATAGTTGGTGTTATTTTGATTTTTTATTTAATTTCGCGCCAACGGGACGGGACATTAACCTCTTAATAGGCTGTTAATATTTACACGATTTGTTTAGACGGACCGGGTTTTATCAACTAATCACAATAATGAATTTATTGAAGTACTCGAGTCTAGTCGTAGTTTTATGTGGCAATATTAGAGGTTGTCCAAAAATGCGCAAACGTGATTTTCGCCACCGATTATGAGAATAGCGAGCGACTCCATCTAGCCAATAAACACCATTTTTAATGCGTTTATTAGGTTTCTCAAAGTTTTTACACAATTTCTTTGTTCTTAGCAAAATGTAATCGACATATTATGACCTTTTCGCATAGGGGAGGGGGTTCAAATCCTATTTGCAGGCCATTATTTCCAAAATTTAAAAAAAAAATTACAATCAACTTTTAATATTATAATCAATTGATTCGTGGTTAGGTAACCGAAAAAATATACAAAACACATTTCTGAACTAAAAAGCAGAAATTTTCAATGGTAAATCAAACAGTGTTGACCAGAGGGCCCCCCCCCCCGATTCGAACCTAAAATTTCAGCGTTGTTACTTAACGGTCACAACACTAAGCCACTGCTGTGTACAGTGTAATTACTTCTGAAAATTTCCTATTTTGAAAAGATCGTGTTCAGGGTTCCGAGTAGTTGAAGTAAAATTCCCCGACTTTTACAGGGGTTTCCCCGACTACATTTACAGAAATCCCGAGTCCTGACACTGGAAACTAATAATAATTAGACAGCCGACAAGGCGTTTATTGTGGAAATAATAATTAGGGGCAAGTTGGAATAAATTGTTTGACTTTATTTGGAACTTTAAAAAAGCATGCTAATTTTACGCGGTCCATGACCCCGAATTTGACCCGACATTAAAAAATCACGCCGAACACTATTTTATGATTATTCGTGGATATCTCGGTTTGGGTTCACTTCCGGGCATAATGTTAACTAATAAAAATTAAAGTAGACTAAATTCTCTACAAAAAATGTCTTAAACTTTTTCTTGTTAATTAATCGGTTGCAGAGTTACAGTCATCAGAACGCGCGAATATATTTGATATTCTTTGTGTCCTAAAATATTTTTAATTGATGTGTTTAAGCCATTTAATTAAGTGATTTATATTTATATGGAAGTGAAATATTAATAAATGTATGTTTTAGCGTTTTTATCCAATATGGCGACTAATCCAGGTAACTGGACCGTACAATAATTGGGTGTATAAATTTAATTAGCTTTATTTGAACTTCTAAAAAGACATACCAATTTTGCACGGTCTAGACCCTGAATTAGGTCACCATATTGATAAACCACTCCGAAAAACAGACAGGTTTATGAATATTCCTACAAATATAAATCGGTTAAATGGTGTGACAAAAAACATAATATATTTTAGAACACTCGAAAACTCGAAATACCAAATAATAAAATTAATAAAGAATGACAATTACATACCGCGCGATCTGATGGCTGTAACTCGGCAACCGATCAATTTACAAGAAAAAAGTAGAAGTTATGTTGTGTACAGAATTTCATTTACTTTATTTTCAATTATCTAATATTTTGCTCCAAAGTGAACCTAAAACCAAGAATTTAAGGTTGAAAGTAATAATTCCATCTATGCGACACGTATTATCTGAATTCCATGTTTATTTTAGGTCAATTCCAAGAATTCCAGGGGTCATATTTTATTTCCTCAACTATTTCCTGATTTCAACCCTGGTGTTGTACAGTTATGAGCTGTAATTTTTAACAATGCTAAGTACAACAATATAAATTGTTGACCTGGTGTGTATGGAATTTTAAAAACTTATCTTGAGAAATTAATACATAAATTATTTATTTTTATGAGGTTCGATCATACTTCCATTACTGAAATCAATCTCGCACGTAAACAAATAATTTTTAACCCATTTGGATCAAAAACCTATGAGCTAACGCGGCACAAACCGCGGCACCCCGAACACTTTCGCGGCGGACGGATGCTTTTATATTTGATTTTTGATATGAATTCGATGCCCAATTAATATTTTTTAATATGTAATTGTTCTTATTAAAAATATTTAAGTACTCTGAGTATTGATTAAATATCGAGATATTTCATAAAAAAATACGCTAAAATAGTATGTACGATTTTTCACTAAAGATGAATCAAATTATAAAAATCATTTGTTTCCGAACCGTTTAATTACATTTAATTAAAATCGATCACATGAAAAAATTTCAGCGGTATCACAAGAATTTAAATCCCCTATAATTTTCACTACAATCTTATATGCATACGACTACTCGATAACTGATTATTATTTACACGTTTCTTAGTTGTTATGATGCAATAAACCGTCGTCAAGATCCGGATAATCCGACATTGGATATAACTAGCGAACTACTGGATGCGGTTTAAAATGCACAGTAAAATAGTTGCTTATTAAATTTAAATAAATTAAAATTTTATTTGGTTATACATATAAAATAAATATTTGTATATAATTTTATAAATAAATATAAGTTGAAATATACAAATAGAATTTAGTAATCAAATAAGTAATTAGTCTGAAAATTAAAAAAATACGAAAACCAGAATTTGATTTAGATTAACAAACAATTTTAGAGTGCACTTATTGATGCAATTTTATTAAATTTTTTTAAAAATTTGAGCATATTATTAAATCTCGGTTTAAATAGCGCGGCCATACACAAAATTTTAACAACAAATAGTCTAATAAGACTAAAATTTGCAATTGACATTTTTCACGAGATTCTCTCGAAACCTACGCACACCATAAAAAATTTAAGAAGTGGCGATGAAGGTAAACTTGTAAAATTTACTATTAAAAAGTGGCTCGTAATATCAAAACAGCCGTAAGTGAATCTCAAGGGGATATCTTGAAAAATATTCGTGCCAAATTCCAGATCAATCGGACTATCCTTTTTTGAGATATCGAGACACATAACAGTTTTTTTGCGGAAACATTTTATTAAGGAAAGTGGACCGTTTGTGAAGATTTTTGAATTAGTTCTTTCGTATAATCGCGGAGTAAGTAACAACCTTTTATTGATGAATTTAATTATCCAATTATTACAAAAATGTTCAAAAAATCTACAAATTGACCCACTAAGATACTGATAACAATGGTTAAATACGTAAATCTACAACATGCTTAGATGCAAACGTGAATATAATTTTTAAAAAGAAACCTACCAGCGTGCGGCGAAGGTGCGTTCGCTTGAGATGAAGGTCGTTGTGAAGGAGCATTAAAATCTGGATTATTACTAGGCGGATATCCATAACCACCGTAGCCATCCATAGAAGCACCACCAGATCCAGGAGCTGGAAAAGAATCCTGCGAATTTGAAGAACCTGGAGATGGAACCGATGCAGATTTGGCGCCCTTTTTCTTCGAACTTGCTTCAATTTGATTGATAATGGGTTGAGGATCGATACCACCTCGATCGAATTGACATTCGTATGCTAGTAAGTTCTTAGTGTAATGTTTCCGTAAAGTGTATGCCGCACTGGAAGAAGCTCCAATTCCCAATAATCCCGCAATGTCTTTCCACGTTTTGTTTTTGGATACCTAAAAGTTTGACTTTACAATTTCGACAACAGAAAAATAGTTTTCCGCTGTATACCTCCAAAAAGCCACCCCTTTCTTTTACAAACACGTATAAACGAAATAAATCTAATGGATTTTTAGAAATAGTTGGACAGGCGAGAATAGGAGTACGACGTTCTTCCATATAGGCTAGCAATTTATCTAACCAAGCTCGCCGGTCGGGATTATCGTCCATTTCATACAGTTTGCCCAAACTGTCCGTTTTCTGTAAATTTAGAACGTTAAGAAAAGTTAGGGGCTACAATTTTAACTACTAAGCACTACATATTATCAATATTAGTATTTGGGACATGCCAAACATGCTACAACAAACATTAGCACGACAAAAAAAAATATTTAATATAACCTTTGAGCGAAACGTGTCCGTTGGAGGCACATGACTGTTAAACACCTGGAAATACCGGGAGGTGTTAGCTTTATACACACCCACAAGAAGTGTAACATGTTTTAGAGATGTAACGAATTGCAAAAAAAAACATATAAAAAGCATTCCCATTATTATTAACCCAAAAGTGATCTATTTGCAAAATTGGTCACTTGGTTTGGAGCAATTTTGCACATAGACGCCAATAACACACAATATTAGCATATTGTTAAATAACACCCATGTTAGTTACATTGACTGACTTCATTACATCTCGGTACAATTTTGAGCAAAACTTACGGGACTTGCAGGTGTTCGCGGCCAACTCGGACTATTGAGGTCGCCGTATTCTTCGTGCATAGAATTCATACTTGCGGCTCCCGGTGAAGGCACCGTACTTTGTGGAGTTGTTGGATGACTGTAATGTCCCATGTCATTTTTTCTCGACGATTTGGGCGTAGTACATTGAGGGTCTTCGCCTGATGCTATATTCAAAAGAGTTTTAGAAGTTGAAATTGAATTAAAGTTCGTTTGTTTACCAGCTGAAGTATTGGAAAGTGTGGATTGTTGCGATCCCTCATCGATGGGCGCGCCATCAGGTCCTGTGGTAACTACAGACGTTACCGATCCTCCAGAGGCTGCCGTTACGTGAGTCGTTAAGGTTCCCGTGGCCGTTGTAGTTATTCCGTTATCCATCATATCGGGACCTAATTGATGGTGAGAATTTGGCGTCGAACTTGGTGGAGGCATGGGTCCGTCATGCGAATGACTATTTGGTAGAAGTGGGCTGGTAGCTGTCGGCATATTTGGAGGTCCCATGCTAGGAGGTGGTCCCATACCCGAATGATGGTGGCTTGCTGATGGAGGACCCATGTGATAATTTTGAGGAGGGCTGGGACTTGGTGGCATGGAAGAGGGCACATTTCCAAATCCCATTTTATGTTGCAAATGTTGCTTGAGGTAGTGTGGTGGTCTTGGAGGACATGGCGAAGGAGAATTCGGCGCCTGCGGAGGACCATTTCCTTTGCCTCCTGGTAAATGGTTACCACTACTCGTGATAGGACCAGTCCACGATTGTTGATAAGCTGGAAACTGAGAGTTGCTCATATGATTTGGTGTTGATCTGTTTGGAAACTGTTGAGGCTGTATGTTGCTATTGAGTGGAGTTTGAGATACTGGTGGACCATATCCTTGATTAGGATACTGTATGTTACTTTGAGGCCTTGGTGGGTAACATTCTAATGTCACCTACACATTAAAACTTTCTATTTCAAACTTGGGATAATTAAAAATAAAACACTAAAAAAAAAGCTCACACGGTTTATTTCTGTTGTAGTTTTATTAAATTTTTAATAAACACAAAAATTTTATAATTTAATATAAACACCAGTCATTCATTAGGAATATGTCAAGATTGAACTATTGCAAACACGTGTTTAGTCAAACAAGCACAGAGAATAAATAGAAAACAACCCTAGCATCTCTATAGTATAAATTCAAGTGCGCTTCGTCCACCCCTCGAAGGGGAGTCGTAGTTTCGTCCACAGTTTCAGTAGCGCGTTGTTTCCCAACCTTAGTCAGTAGATGGGAATTTTACATGGAACAAATACTACACTCATACATACATACTATACACGACTGGCTTTCAGTTCTGTTATATTCATTCATCCCCCCAACTTTCAAGTTTTTAACCGTTGAAAATAATCTGAAAGGTGTACCATAATTTTTTACTCGATTTATGCGATCACGAAAATATAAAAGTGATTCCGAGGACAATAACGCGAAATTCGTAAATTACATGACGTAACGTTGGCACCTAATGTAGTACAATTGTACAAATTGCAGTGATAAAAAAGTACAATGAACTTGGGCAACAAAAGGAGAGTTGTGGATATTCATAAATTATGATGGTAATAAAATACTAAAGTGACCATTAGTTGAACTCGTTTGTCCATGAAAGGGGAAACGGTAGTATTTTGCAGGTGTATCATTGACCATCATCAAGGGAATCCTATGTTACACACTCCTAAATCCGACCTTGCCCCTTTAAGGTTAACATTTAATGCCAATTTAATTTCTGAATGTGGGTAACCTGTTTCTACATTGGAATGTGTTGAATGCAAGGGAGTTTAGGTTAGGTTAGTCATGTGTGTAAACAGTTCTTATTGAACTGCAAATACACTTCCTTACAGCATCGTGACTATTGAACGACTTTACTTCCGTTGAAATAACTCCGGTGCTGCAAACTGAGCTTTAAATAACTCCCGTTTTAATAACAAAAATATTATGACTTTTTCAAGTATCGATATTCCATACAACTTTTGCAATTAGCCAGAGAAAAATAAAAACCAAGAATATGCGAGAATAACAACAACGACGTGCTTTGCTTTCGGAAACTATTGAGGCGAAATCTTGTAATTTAAAAGGATAAAAATAAACATAGTATTTGCCAATTGCAGAACTCAAAGCGAGAGAAGCTTTTGTGCTGTCATCGAGTGATCCAGAACTATTATTTGCATTACATTGTTTCAAATAGACGACCACTCATTTCTGCTTTGTAATACAGCACAATTTGACCATTTATAATAATGATGTACAGTACAATACCGTGGACAAGTCGATTTCAAGATTTGTTATGAGCACTTCCATCACGATAAGTAAATAATTTACAAGTTATAAAGGCTATCAATCGTCGAAGGATGAGATGGACGGCCCGTTTGTGCAAGTCATTTATGGTCATGCAGAAATATTATTTCGATAAGCACACCCCCAAATATGGAAGCGGATATCAAAATTAACCTTTCAACCCGCGGGGGTAAACAGTCAAGGAACATACGGAAGGATTATTATAGCCACCGGAAACTATTTTCAATATCGCAACAGAATAAGTAAACAAGGTTGTGGGAATCCTAAAAACCTGTAGTGTGGGTCGATGGTTTATTTCAGTAAACAATAACCAACACGAACTGCATATATGCAGGTCGACTACAGAAATTCTGTGTGGTATAAATAATATTATAAATGCAAATTCAACAACGGCAATAAAATTTAACCAAACAATGGAAAAGCGGAATAGTTATAAAATATTTACAAAATCAAATAAGATAAAATGGAATTACGTGTGAGTAAAGCTGACGAATACGGAAGCGTAACTTTTATCTGAAATATAAACTCATTCATAAACACGGCAGGTGGTCGGAGCTACTTTATTTTATACATGCATCATTGTGACGGAGTTGGTGACCCAGATTAAGATTAGGGTAGGTCTAACTTTTGTTCATCCCAAATTATTTTCTTCAACGTCATCTCTTAGGTTGGCATGTAAGCGAACAAATACTACAAGAAAACGTATAGGGGAATAACACCACCCTAATTCGTTGTAAACTTGCACGGGATATCCCGAAACTTGAATCTGCTTTTACAGCCATTTCCTACTTCAAACTTTTTATTAATCCGTTTTACTTTCTTTTACCTCTTACTTGCAAGGTTTCTTAGCTACTGTGGGAGAAACAATGAGAATGGAGAAAATGTGTCGGAAAATTAAATGTCAGGTGCTCGATACATTTCAGGAGGAGGCATCCGGAATAGTTGTAGGTACTAAAAATCACCAGGATTGGTAAGGTGATGTTTTTGGTTTTGAAGAATAAATATGGAAGGTAGAAATCGGGAGGAAGTAATAACAGTCATGGTCAAGTGATAATTAAATATTAATAAGCCAGTTTGAATTCATAACGGATGGATACAAAGTGAGTTAGTGGTAGTTGGACTAAAGTTGGCAAAATTTATGATATTGAACGATTTATACAAGGTTGTGTGACGTCACAGCACTCATAATCTATTACGGAAAACCGTATAATTTTTACAACTATCGATTGTGAAGTTCAAAGATCTTGAAATGTCCAGACACGTAAATGGACGTCAGAAGCGTGAACGACCTTGGTTTGTTCACTAGGTCATGATTATCACAATAATTAATAAACAACACAGATATGATCATTCTATTATTAGAATAATAATCAAGATCTACATAATGAAATGGTATATTCGATTATCGCAATCAACATTTAATAAAGAACTTTATTACTAAAATAATAAAAACACAATAGTTAATAAATACAGCCGTTTTTATCATGAGAAACGCCGTAACAATTTAATAGATTTATTTTATGACAATACGTGATGCTATAAAAATCATTGACAATAAAAGCAATTAAAAATTCCATTGTGATCAAATTAAGAAACCTAATGAAAACTTACTTCCATGTTGAAACCATGTCTGATTAGGCATTCAAGAAACAAGTCAGGAATTTATGATCGAAACTTTTAGCTTGTGCAAAAAATAAAAATTGAACGTGTAATATTCAATTAGGAAAACAGTGTTGGACTAAAAAGATGGAGAAACGAAAACGAGATTGTGATGAACCGCCAACCGTAAAGGGATATTAACCCTGACCTAAAACCCCTTATGATAGTGGAAGTGTTGGGGTGGTGAATCCCGTTTTACAAATCGCAATGTAAATTCGAGTTCACAGACTTATAGTCTGCTCAAGTAAAAGGTAGGTCAGGCCCACGTTCATGCGTTGTAAATAAGTGTATAGAAGATAAGATCAATATCACCTCTCACAAGACCAACGTGATAAACTACAAAAGATGAAATTTAAATTGCCAATTAATATTTTTATGATGAAATAAAAACCATCTTTGTAAAATTCGTTTTCATAACAAAAAGTAAGTTTTTATCTTTCTCAATTACAAAGTTAATTATATCTGGAGGTCACTCTTGTTTTTGACAGTCTCGTTTATTGTATCTAGTAAAATGCGACGAATATGAGAACGCAATTTTCAGGAAAATTGACGGAAAAGAAAACTGGTTCAACTAATTTTAATGTGGAATTACGAAATGTCATGAACAACGTAATTTCTGTAAATGAGAAGGTAACTAATCCGCTACGAATATGACAAAGCGTCTTTTCAAGTGACGGAAAGAAAAATGGCGATTTACAACAAAATAAACAAACGTTTCAAAATAAATCGGTTAAAAAACCCGGTGAAAGCGTTTGGATTAAATAGGGGTGTGGGAAGCAAACAAGGGAAAATTATTGTTTGTTTATGTTTTCAAATAAAATCCTAAGAAAACGATATAATTTTAGAATCCCATGTGATCAAACAAAACAATGAAATAAAATTACGGAAAACTGGGCAATAAACGAGTAATAAAACCCAATCAAGGTTCGAGCATCCGTGATCACATTACAGTTTCCGAGTTATGTGCAAATTTAATAAATGCGAAATTAACATAGGGGCCCGTTCGGTTAATAGCGGCGTGAGACGCCACTGCACTGATTATCGAATGACCTGGATAATTCTATCGGAGAAAGTTGATTTAGAAAAGTGTGAGAAAGGATCACTTTCAATATAATGACAATTGAAAATTAAATTTTTTCAATCCAGGCCAACCCTCTGAAATATAGAACCGTGACTCCCGCAACGATAAAAGTATTTCCTTGCATGGGTCTTAGCGCCAACCACCGCGCTCGTCCAAATAGTTTCAACATTTATTTATAAAACTGGATTTGTGAATGTATTTGTAATAACTATCAAAAAAAAAGTGAGATAAATAAAACCATTCATAAAAAGTTTTGCATTAAAATTAAATTAGTCAATTAACTTTACATTCATTTATTTCAGAATGTTATAAAAGGTTGTATGTATGTATTATTACTTCAATAAATTAATAGCTAAAAATTTCAATTAAATCAGTTATTGACATCGTTTTTATCACGTTTTATTAAATATTAATAAAAGCCATTTAAATTTACTGGCGCGTGTTTAAATTGTTTTTCTATTTATAAAAAAAAAATTTAATATCTCTTTAGTAAAATCAACAATCAGTGGAAAGAAAAATTCTTCTCTCGAAAATTAATAAATTTTATTTGGAATTCAAAATTTACAGAATGGGAAAAAAATTATTGACCCTAACAATTTTTAGGTATAGAAAATTATTACTTTATTTACTATACATACTTAATAAGACTCACTAGAGAGTGAAGAAGAGATGGTGTAGCACAATGTTTTGTAACATGGCTACGTTGCCAGATTCGGCTCCAAGAATCAATACCCATCCGCACTCGACTAGCCTCACGTTACCAAGTGGCAACCCCGAAGTGTCTATCCCTTCTGAATTCCACCAGTAATACGCAATACTACATTGGATATAAATGACCAAAAGAAAAAGATGAAACAATAGCATTCGATTTGTAATAACAACAAAACTTCATCAAAACCGAAGTCTATAAATTTCAATATTTATCAGCATTAACCACCCTTGTTAACCTAACATAAATGGTTTACAAATAGTACACAACAAACGGAATGCAAAAGCATAATATGGAAAATTTAAAATCGCTCCAGAAACATGCTGGATTCTAGAAGCCATCCATATAAAAATTCAGCACGAAGCCCGATTTTCAATATTCATGAGAACGCGATCAACGTTTTATACAAATTAAAATTAACAAAACATTTTATTTTCGCATCAATGGAAAATTTAATGCCCACCTAATGAGATCAAAAATAACAAAATTTATTTATTTTCATAATTATGTTTTTCATTTACGTTGGAGTATCTCATTTATTAGATTAAAATTACAAAATTCTTAGCCAACTCGACATGATTGGAATTTTTTAATAAAAGGCGACACAAATTGTAAAGTGAATTTCTAGTCTGAATTCTTTGAATGTTTCTTTGTAATCTCTATTAAGGTAAAAAAAAAGTTTTCTGCTGTTTTCCTCACGGAGTCAAGGAGTTCAGTCCGTTTTATACAACCAAATTAAATTAAATTGTCAAACCGCTCTCATGAAAATTTTGCAATCGGAAGGGACAAATTGCCAAGCTCCGAGCAATATCCATGTTATATGTCACCAATGACCAAATCAGAAGTTGGCAATATCCGCGTGAAATGCATCGATCTGTAGCTTTTCAAATTTGCTACTTTTTATAACAAGATTGTCACTGCCAAAGGCAATCGAGTAACTCCAAACCAATTTATTTATCCAAATTTTCATCTTATCCAACTCGAATTTAATCTCTTACTACAGCCATGGCAAATAGGATTTGAACAAAATAAGACAACAGTTTAGGTATTTTTTCGCGATTTTTAACTAAAACATAATGTGTTAAGTGTTGAAAGTCAACCGAAGTTTTCGACTGTTAATTTCGAGGTGACCGGTTCGAACTCGGTTAATAACAAACTACCGGGTAACTTCCCCCTTCACCGACGTTGCACTTCCACATCTAGGATAGTCCGCCATGTTCAAGGATGCATCCACTGATTTCTTACTGATGTTTAGCATAGCGTGATGTCTACGGAATGCTCGACCTCCATCTTTAAATTGAAAATGAAGCCGTACGTGCTGAACGAAAACAATTGGGTTTTAAAAAGAAAATGTGTAGCATTATTTAGTTGTCCTCGGACCCGATTTCTTCTGAAAAGGTGCATCAGTGCAACGGGGTTAGGCTAACTTGCCTCGCTTTTACAGGATCTAATTTACAATAACAGCTTGTAGAGAAAGAGATTTATCATCGAGGTGCATAAAAAATACATAATATTGGGTGATAAAGAAACAGTTTATAGAGTCCCACTGAATTTTTTCAATTAAATTCCCCAACTAAAATTTAAATTTTCCCCGACTTTTTCAGCGAATCGGAAATTAAAAATGCAATAACCATGGCAGCTTATAGGTACATTTCGTCCCCCCCCCTCGGGCCGCGAATTATTCAATAAAATTAATATTAATCATTCCAAGTATCAATAAGCTTTTACTTCCACGTTTGAACTTCGTCGACTGGCACGTTTTAAAGATTACAAAATCGTAAAATTTTTCAATGTCGCTCCGAGCAAGTAGCGCTTAAAATTTCTCACCATATGGAAATAACTATGTTTGTATATTCGGTTTTGGACGTCTTCCGACATTTTCCCGATACCTCTCTGTCTGTGCTCGTTGCGTGTGGAAAATGTGTGACGAACACAGAGGACCTACAGCTTAAAGTGGATTCCGAACCACGAAGTTTTTTAGCCACAAATAATAATGGATATTACTAAATACAATAAACTAGCTAGCACAGGCGGCCTGCCGACCGCCTTTAGCCATCTAGACTGTGTCGGATGTAGTTGTTCGGCGTCACTCAAGTATATATCCGATGATCCGTTTATCCGATAATCCGTACGCATTAAAGACTGTTTTGCACTGAGGTGCGTTATCCTTTCCGGATAGGATCATCGACCTACCGAAATTTACGAAATAAGGAGTTTCCAGCGTTGTCTCACTTTTGAATTTCTTATGGCGCACGCTATCTTAGCCAAATTCTCATCCCAAGCAGAGTGTTTCTCTTGAACGTAGGACGCAATCATCCGTTTGATTGTCCTGTTCATGCGTTCCGTGGGGTTGCTTTGGGCATGAAAATAAGGAGTATATTTCGCCTCAACGTCATAGCGATCTAACAAAGCACGATATTCACGGCTGTTTGTTCGTTTCCGAACGTCGTGACCCATCTCTTTCTATGAGCTTTTCTCGGCTGATGTACTGAGGACCATTATCAGATATGGCCACCCTAGGTGCTCCATAGGTAAGAAAAACCTCGTTTTCTAATCTTTTGATTATGTTGGTAGTGAGGGAATTCGTCATTGGGAAGACCAACACATATTTGCTAAAATAGTCAGTGAAATGCTTCGATTCGTTATGATCCACGCCAGTCAACTCGGGAATTGGACAATATGATGAATTGTGACCAATCAACTGTCGTACGACATTTACATTCCATGGGCAAAGTTCAAAAGTTGGATGTTTGGGTACCGTATGTATGTACGTTTTGAGCGAAAACAACAAAAATCAGCGTGTTGCCATTTGTGCTTCTTTGCGTGCTTGTCAACAACATCGGCCGTTTTTGTCCCAAATTATTACTGGTGATGAAAATTGTTGCTTATACATCAACATCAAGAACAGAAAGGAATGGCTGAGCCCTAACAATCAAGCAAATCGTCGTGCAAAAGCTAGTGCCCATCCACGCAAGGTAATGTTGTGCATCTGGTGGGATAAAGAATGCGTCATTTACTATGAATTGCTTTCGAGGAATGGAACCATCACTTCTGAAGTTTATTGTCAACAACTGCGTCACCTGTAGGCTACAATTCAAGAAAAACGACGTGCAAGACGGAATCAAGTGGTTTTGCAGCATGATAATACCCGTCCGCATACTGCTAACATTACAAAAGCAGGTATTCAAGACCTCGGTTGGGAGGTTATTCCACATCCGCCCTGTTCTCCTGATCTTGCTCCATTAGATTTTCATCTTTTCCGCGCTCTCTCCAACAATCTCCGCGGAATCTCTTTTAATACGACGTTGCTCTTTAAAACTAGCTCGACGACTTCTTCATCTTCAAACCACCGGATTTCTTCAGGCGTGGAATCGAAAAACTGCCAGAACGTTGGGAGTCAATCATAAACAATGCAGGAGAATATATTATTGATTAGTTGATGTACTTGTTATATTTAAAAAATTCAATTTTAAATTTAAAAAACCGCAACGAACTTATGCATCAACCCGATATTTTTAGTGCATCTCACTTTTTGCGTTCAATTTGGAAAAAATCGTACAATGCGACAGATTTAAAAAACGTTAGATCGAAATAAATGGATCTAGCCTTTGTAATGCAACAATTATACTTTCAATAAAATTTAAATAATGGCTCCTAAAATCATGAAATTAGTTCGTAAGCAACAATTATATTTAACGATCCATTGAATTTTGGTCATAAAACTAAATGAGTCAATATTACAATATTTTTAATGTACTTAGAATAGTGAGATCATAGGTCATTAATAATTTTACGATAGTAGATATTATTGAATTTGAGTGAAGTTTGTTTTTTTAAATGCAGTTCTATTTTGAAACTCGTAGAAGCTTCCGAGAGGCTTCGTAGAGGCGAAGTAAGCTGTAGAGGCACTAACGATGCGCTCAGTATCTACCAACCTGGTAAAAAAAGATTGTTTTGCACAGCTAAGTAGAAGATTGAAAGCTGTAGAAGCATTAACGATTCACTCAGTACCTACGAACCTGGAAGTTTAAATTTTGGCTAGTACTGCTAAATTATGATATGAATTGCAAAATAAAAATTAAGTTCTTCATTGGTTTACATATGATTGTCAGATGATATCAAGAGCGACGAAAAGAAGATCTCAGCCCAAGTGTATAATTTATAGTGATTTGTCACCGTGTTATGCCTTTTTCCGGTCACCACCAAACATCGCATAATATTAGATAAAGTTGTTTTTGTTACTTAAGTTTTTAATTTAAGCCACAATCCATTTTGTTTTAAATAAATAGTCTATCCCAAGATATAAGGAATTTTTATGCCTATCACCATGTGGATCAGGTCTGTATACGCGCGGAGTGATGTTGTATTCACCCAGTTTATCCCAGAATCTTCATAATCCTGATAATAATGAAAGTAATGAATTAATAAATCAAACAAACTTAATCTAATTCCAGTGTGAGACCACTACCAACACTATGGCTATTTTTGCCTGGTTTTCTGAAGATACCATACAAAGTTTATACACTGAATATATCACTCAAATTGTTTACCTTCTGAAAAAAGGTTGAAACGACTTCTTTTTTTATTACTACTGGTGCAAAATACAGGCAACCCTTGTATAACACGATTAATTCGTACCGTGCAATATCGAACCAGTGTTCCAGAGCACAATTTTTTTCAAAATTTGAAAAACCAAATGCCTACAGCAGTTTTTATGTTAATAATTAGCCTAAATTAATTTTTTCCGAATTTTTTTTCAACCCTATGTAAGGTTAATAAACCCGATGCAGAGTAAATTTTAATCATATTAAGCTGCGTCCCCATCTGAGCATTTTTACGCGCACGAAAGCAGTGTGGAGCCAAAAAAAAAAGTGTGCGGCACGAAATCGGTGGACATAATGCAATAAAAATTACGCAGACCTTTTTTTGGCTCCGCACGGCTTTCTTGCGCGCAAAAATGCTCAGATGGGGACGCAGCTTTAGATTAAATATACTATGTATCTTCACTACGTAACAAAAATTGCTGACGATAAAGATTCCATTATGCATCTCTATAAACTCAACTGTGAAGTACTTAAAAGTTTTCTGTAGCGACTTGTTTTTAAATAATTGGTTGTAACTTTTCATTCAAAAATATTTACTACATCAATACAAGAGTACATGCAAATAGGACGAAAGGTAGACTACAAGTACAACTGAAAACTGAAGAACAAAGAAGAAAGTATTGCAAAGTAATGGAAAAGATATTAGAAACGACGGAAACAAAACAAGATGGAGACCACACGATAACAATAATAGAAAGAAGCAGAGTTGGTGAACAAGCTCACAATATGTGAAAACAAAGAAGGAAAAAAAGGAGTGGTATGACGAACAGTGTGAAGGAGTGGTACGACGAACAGTGTGAAAGAGAGATAACTGAAAGAGAAAAACAAAACAGGTATTTTTAATTAAGCGAACAGAAGAGACGATAAAACGGTATGAAAGGCAGAGAAGAGAGTGCAAGTAATAATAAGAGAAAGGAAAAGAGATCACCAACTAAAGAAACTGGACGAGATAGAAGGGAAATATAATAATAGAGAACTAAGAAACTTCTACCAAGGAATAAAAAGAATAAAGTAAGGTGTACAAATACCACGTGCTGTAAAAAAAAAGACGTAACACTAGTGGGATCTAAAGAGGAAGCAAGTAAGAGATTGAAAGAGGAAGAACACATGGACCCCCCCCCTTCTGCAATAGGGAACCAACCAACAGTAACGCCATTCTGAGTAATCGGCATTGAAACATTTCAAGTCATCTAGCAAAGCAAAGAAATTTAGTTGGTTCTCATGCTTAAAAAAATTTCTTTAATTTATATTCTGGTGCTCTTTTGTATAATGTAAAGCATCAAAATGTAATTTTAAAGGCGCGCTAAACTCATTATTTTTCAAAAATGTCAGTTGGTTCCTTATTGCAGAAGGGGTCCACATAATGATAGAGGAAGATGAGGGAAGTGATGACGAGGTAGAAGCACCAATAGATGTGGAGATAAGAGAAGTGATATTGAAATTGAAAAACAATAGAAGTGCGGGAGAAGATGGTATACAGACGGAAATGCTGAAATATGGAGAACAGAAACTACATGAAATGGTTGTAGGCACGATAAAGAAAATATGGAAGGAGGAAAGGATGCCCATATCTTGGAGAATGGCGCTGATCTGTCGGATCTACAAAAAGGGTTATAAAACGGAATGTGGAAACTAAACTATCGAGGGATTGAGGGGTGCGAGCACGTTTATGTGCAACCTGAAATTGAAAATTTCCTATAGAGATTCGGAAAGCTGAAGGTTTATATAGTGTAATTAAAAAAAAAATTTTTCGGAATATTCATAAGTTTTTGAAAAAATCAAATTTGAACTTTTGAATTTGAAAATTTCCCATAAGACTAGTACATGTAAATGACGAACATAAGGAATCTCGCAGTCAGGTGAAGTCATTCTGTTGACGGTACATGCGAAAAGATATACTCCAACAATTAGGAAATTTCACAGCATCAAATACACCACGCCCCTCGTACTGGTAACATGTATGAAGTGTTGGCGATTTTCGCACTTTTTTCGGGGTTCTTCGTTAATGTTAAATGCTATATATACCTGTTCTACAATAATTTTAAATTCTATATCCCGTTTTTTTGTGATCCCGGTGAGGTGTATGGATCGTCTTTAGGATTGTTTTAGCCAAATTCAGCGTTGTCAAAACCGCCCGGAGCGTAGCGCTTCAGAGCCACATTCGGACCTAAAAATGCCCAAATTGCCCCTAAAGTCCTTTTAAATTTATTGGCGGGTGTGACCTATTTACCCCGTTGGTCAATGGCTAATCCCCGCGCAGTTTTCCCTTATTTTGAGGGTGAGTTTATTATTTATTCTCTAAATTATTTTGTTAATTGGACTATTCAAACCTTCAGCTTTCCGAATTTCTATAGGGTATTTGCAATATGCGGGTCTAGTTTAGTGTGCTACTCCCGACATGGAATGATAGAAAGTTTGAAGAAGGAAATTACATAAATATATCAGTGGGAAATAAAACGGTCCAGTTTGAATAGGTGTGCACTTTCACGTACCTGGGAACGGTAATAAAACGGAAACCAGGAGGAGAGGAAGAGATAAAGACAAGATTGGTTGCTGGCACAAGAAGTTCATTTGCACTGCAATCAATTCTCAATTAGTAAGGTGTTTGCTAAGACGGTTAAAACAAGAATATACAGAACAATCATAAAGGCTAGTGTCTACTTGAGATAAAATCTCGACAGAAAGTCTCGAGATTGGTCTCAGGGTTTTGTCCATTTGAGATCACTTACGCTCTCGTGACAGTGATGGAGGCTCGATAGTCTCGAGATCAGCAAAATTTCATGTCGACTTGAGAGTCAACTCAGTCGTTTGTGGTCAGCTGTGTGATTTGATCGCAAGCTTTTATTTTTATTAATATCTATTTTTTACTAAATGGATTCGCGTCAGGCTCTAGCTATACTAATTGCATATAAAATTGTGAAAAAACGGAAAGTTGAAAAAAAAGGAGTACTTGGTAAGAAAATGGGTTGATCGATTTGGAGCTTGTTCAACACTCGTAAATGAGTTACGATTGGAAGATACAGAAAAATTTAGAAAAGTTTTATTCACATGTCTGCGGTGCAATTTAAACAGCTTTTAAATTTGGTAAACACCAGATTGTCAAAGATACAATATTGCGTGATGCAATTCCTGTTCATGATTAAAATTAAAATTAGTTTAAAATGTAATAAAATTAAAAACTTGCGTCACTTGAGAAAGTCTCAGTTCTTCCAACAATTACGGAAAACTGGAGACCAAGTCACGAGAGCAGAAATGAAGATGTCCACTTGTGACACGTACAGTCTCTGATACCTGCGCTGCTTGTCTCAGAGACTGCTCTTAAGCCGTTATCCATTTGTGAGTCTAGTTTCGAGACTGTTTTGTCTCTAGTGGACACTGGCCTTTAAGACCGGCGGTTATGTACGGTCGGAGGTGTGGACGATGAGAAAACGAAGAAAATGAAAAAAAGAGGAAGATGTCGAGAAAGATATATGGAGGAAAGTATGTAAATGGTCAATGGATGGCAAGATCAAATAGGGAGTTAGCTGAATTGTATGGCCAACCGAGTATAGTTGGATGTATGAAAGCGTGGAGGCTGAGATGGCTGGGTCACCTGGAGAGGAAGGAGAATGGTAGAACGCCAAAGGACATTTGGGGGTTGGAATTCGGAGGCACTAAAAGAAGAGGCCGACCGAGGAGCTGTTGGAAAAATGAAGTGCAGGAAGACTTGCATGAGATAGGGTTGGTGAACTGGAAAGAACACGCTCGCGACAGTAAGAAATGGAACAAAAGACACGGACCTACTATGCTAATATTCATTCGTTCATTTATTTATTTAAAATAAACCTGAAAAGTGTAAATTAATTCTCTATTTAGTATATTAATTAAACTAGATATTTATCTAAAATAAACAAACAATAGTGTAAATAAATCATAATTTTTCGCTCTATTTTAACACCAACTTTCGTTTTTGTACTCGAAATAAAGTTCAAATTTTAACCAACTTTAGTAAACTAATTACACTGCATTTTATTAAAACTGCTAGTGTAAAAATTTACATTAAATCAGGTGGACCTGTGTGGACGAAATAGAGTGAAATATTTACCCTGTATTTTTTACTGTGTACTCGTATTCTATCGAAACTGCAAGAAGTTCAACATTGCATTTCGTGTTATATCAAAAACCATTTACTTGACTAACGTAATAATATCTAACAAGTTTCGATCTTTTTGAAAACTACTGCTCCGATTTTGATGGAATTTTACTGTTATTTCACTTAAGATTTAAAGAGTAACATAGGCATACAGTTAAATAAAACAAATGAGTTTTTTGGCTTTTTAGCAGACGTCAGCAAATTATTTTTAAGATTTGTTACAGGTGTGATGGCTGATAATTCTTTGTTTGTCTACTATAATTATTATTATGATATGCCGACGCCATGGCGCCGAGACAATATGAGCGTTATAAAAGTTAATTACTCGTGCTATAGCGAATCCGTGTCATAAACAACAAATTTTCTAGATGTTCTATTGAAATCGTATTCACTTAGTACCGTGTATACGAGAGCTACCTGTATTTCAAGTTGTAAACTAGTAGTTTCTGGAATTTATACCAATCAAAATATTTACCGGCTGTGCTACTTTGCAGATGCAGCAAAATTATCTTTCTCTTAAATCATTGATTCATCTACCTGTTGTGATTCACCCCATTTTACGGTAGTTTTTGATTGTTAATATCGAGGTAACCGGTTCGAACCCGATTAATAGCAAATTACCGGGACGTTTAGGGGTTGAAATTGCCACTTCCGACAGCTTTGCTCTATACTCCTCAGCCTTACTCTATAAGGATGGATACACAGATATCCTTCCGATGTTTAGCATAGCGTGAATGCTTGACCTGCATCTTTAAATTTAAAATGAAGCCGTACGTGCTGAACGAAAACAATTGGGTTTTAAAATGAAAATGTGAAGCATTATTTAGTTGTCCTCAGACCTGATTTCTTCTGAAGAGGTGCATCAGAGCAATGAGGGTGGGGTAAGTTGTATCATGTTCATGTTTAAAGTATCTGATTTACAATAATAGCTTGTAAAGAAAGAGATTTATCATCGAGGTGCATAAAAAATATAATATTGGGTGATAAAGTGGGCTCCTTATACACGCGCAATTCCGATAAATTACCACAAGCGATAAAATCTTAGTCACGTTGTTAATACAAAAATGAGCTTAACGATAACATACCGAATTTAGTATTTTCACTTCGCCTAGCTGAAAAATACAGAAGGAAAACGAACATCAGGACTTATTTATTTTACTCAATTGGAAAGGAAACTTTTTAGAGCTTAACGTGGAATTCGGACCACGGTACAAAATATCAGGCGAAACTGAGAATAAAGAATTTTCATCTGTACATAGATCAAACTGCGTGTCGAAAAACGTTAACACGTTTTTAAAAGATAATGCTTATGTAAACAAATTTATCTCCGTATAGGCGAATCAATAAGGGGCTCGAATAACTTGATGAATAATTGTTTCTTTTTGTTGAGATAATTTAACTGAAATTATTTGTCGCCTCCGGAAAATTTTTGTAAGAAACTCAAGGCTTTCAATTTGCATGTAACAGTTTTTACGTAACTGTAATAGTTTATAAGATAATCGCAAAACCAAGATAGCAGCAAAATCCGGGGTCGCAGGTCTTTCGTATAGATGTGTGAGTGAGTGAGTGAGTGTGAGAGAGAGATGGGAACATGTTCCAGGATAGTTGGTTGAGAAGTTATTCAAAAATATAAAATGGTATTGTTAAATTGAATTTGAAAATTATTTATCCTTCTTTCATCCAAGATATATCGCCATAAATTTTAAGTATCGACCCCCACACTCGCTTTATTATGAAGTGAAATTTACCACATGATATTTAATTATAATTTGCTGTTTGATCGTCAAAATTTTCAACAAAATCGATATCGGTTAACTGCTGTAGTGAATTATTACATCAAGCTGAAAATTAAGCTCCTGTAATACCTGTTCAAACCGTAGATATTAAATTAAATTTTTTGAACAATATTTTTGAAATTGTGATTATATAATAAATAAAAATTAAGGTAAATTTTTGCCAAGGTTTCGATATCGGAATAAAATGATAAGCGTATATAATATATCGGCAAATGTGAAAGAAAAACTGGCGAGATAAAATGTAGATAACACAAATAACAACGACAAATTGATAGCTTCCTTTACAGGAAACCTAAAAATGATGAGCCCAATAAAATTTATGTTCGTGCATGGAAAGGCCAAATAGCTTTATTTACAAAGTTAAGAAGCCTTTTGGCAAAGCTTCCTACTGCTAATCTGTTAAATTGATGAAGATGGTCAAAATTGACTGAAAAATAAAAAATTATAGCTAAAGAAGAAAATTGACGTGTAAACTTATTCACCGTGCGATTCATCAACATAATGGATGGACTCGATTTAAAATTAAAATCTGGTGCAACGTACCAAGCAAGTGAATAAATTTTATGAAAATATTCTTCAGACTTGATTTATAACGCATCAACTTTTATCAATGAAATTTGGCCATAAAAATTGAATAACGATTTTGATATGTATAGCGCGACTACCTTTATCTTCAATTAAGTCGGTTTCTAAGTATTAAAAATTTCTTCGTCGTAAAATACTTATCATTGGATAAATTAATTATTTTAACTTGCTCACAATCCAATTATCAATAACACGTTTAACAATGAACGATAAAATATTAAACGAAAACAAATTTATTATTACCTAACTTTTTTTTATTATGATATGACTAACTGATTGGAGAGTAGGCTAATCAATTGGCTTCTGTGTACAAATAATTCAATGACCCCTATTATGTAATAAATAACTTTTACTGGCAATTAATTTTGCTCGTTTTACCTGTAGCGAATCAATAATATCCAAGTTGTGGTTGTGATCAAGTTACTTTATTAACGAATCTTGTTAAGTCAATCAATTAGTGCTTTGTTTATTATGCAAATGCATAAATTCTGTTGTATTATACCACCATTAAGCGATCCCCACAGAGCAAAAACAAAACTTTTTTATTCGAAGTCTTCGGTGAATTGTGGAACATTGACGTATTTTTAATTTAACCAAAAAAAGTCAAGAATTAATTTTATCCGTTCAAAAACCGATATCACTTCCAGAACCTCCAGGGGTAAATAAGTAAACCTTGCCTACCTAACAAAACTAATTAACAAATAATGTTTTGTGCTAATTGCTGATAACTTCCCCAAGGAAATCCTTCCCTAATAAATTCCCCAGCGTACACCACTTGTCCCTACAACACGTGGTGTCTACAACAATGAAGGTCAAGTCTAAATTATAAATGGCATTTACATGACACAACACGGTAATAATGCAATTTCCCTTTCAGGATGAACAATTCCCTTAGTGAATTTAATTGAAACTCACGTCTCCAGTGATCCCTCATCCAAAACATACATTCATATTTTAGGGTTAATATAAAAAAAAGAGTCCAATATCGTTAACCACTCGTTAGACAAATTTTGAAATTACTTCAGAAAACAACTTACCGAACTGTCCGGTGCATGTGCATTGGGAGTTGTTGGTTGGGCGGGTCGATTTGGAAAATTCTGCAATAGAAAAATCGTTACGAAATAAAAATACATTTCTCTAACCTTAACATACTTGATGCTGGGGTTGTGTTGTCGGATGTTGAGGACTTGGTGGTAAACCAGGTCCTGGCGAGTGGCTTGGTTGTTGTGTTGGTTGTGGAGACGGTTGACTTGCTATAGTTGTAGCGGAAGGTGGTCCCGGACTACTCGGTCCATGTTGACCGCTTACGGGAGGACCGGGCCAGCCTGCTCGTCCTTCCCCATATCCAGGACTAGCAGCGGGAGCTCCACTATACGCGGGCGATAACTGTAACACACAGAAATCACCAATATTAAATTTCGAAAACACCTTTCAAATTACAACAAAAATTTAATTTACACCGAGGTGAACGTAATTCACCACCCGGTATACAACTAAATTCAATTTTGGGAACGAAAATGTAATTAAATGGGGCAAAGCATCACGTAGTCGATAAATTACTGTATTTATATACTAACACCAGCATTGTTAGACAGAGTAACAAAATAACAATCCAATTACTGACCTATGATAACAAAACAGATAGTGTTATTAATAAGTTTTATAAAAACACTTCCTGATGTCTAGCTGTACAAGATAATAATTCCACTTGATAAGACTATTTATAATTCTTCTCGACCTTAAAACACCTTCAGGTAAGCAGAAACTTGATCCGCTTTAAATAATAAATCACATAATAGCTATGGGAATTCCCAAACACCAACAAATATAACAACGTTCCTTCAGCAGGTATAAATGGTAACATTTGCACCACTTTTCCACTTATTATGGACAACCGAACAATATTTTTTAATTTCCCAAGTCAAGCAATGTCTCTTGAATGGGTGACCGTTGGAGTACATCACATGTCGTTATCAAAACATCTATCAGATGTCCAGGCGAAGTCCCATATTATAAGAAAGAAGAATTTCCTCACATTTTCCAATCCGTTATTCACCTTAGTTTAACGTCATATTTTTTATCAATGTCAGTATAATGAAGAACGAATATACGATCAACTGTCAAGGAAGTTATACAAGCAATAAGAATTATAAAAGAGAAATGTGTTTCTTTTTGCGGTCTTTTTGGCAATACCCAACTCGGTAATAAAGAACTAATTTTCAGGTCCCTTGAGGTTCGTTGCATCAGAATTCTAGTGTACAGTAGAACCCCGATTATTCAAGCAACCGCGGTTAATCGAAAACTACGAATACACGGAATTTTCGTATGTGTAAAATTAAAAATTATTTATATTATTGCATGATAGTTAGACTAAATAAGGAGTATACACATGCACGAATATACTGGAACCCGTGCATAAGGTAGGTTGCCCGATTAACGCCCGGGTCCTAATGACGCCCAACCAACAATATTCAGAGACACAAAAAAGATAAAAACCCCTCAGTGTGGGAATTTAAAGGGGGTGGTGTGTGTATTCAGTTGTCACGTTGACATCCCTCTGCATGGTGCTATTCGTTAGTAATTGAAAATTTCCTATAGCAAAGAGGAAGGTTTATAGAGTATACTGTAAAAATTTCACTTGCGAAAGTATACATAAAATTTCGAGAAAAATCAATTTGAAAGTACGTAAATTTAGCGAATTTTTCTTCGATTTTTGGGGTGTGCATTCGGGCGGTGGTAAATGTGCCACCAGTAATGTTATTCTACCTGCTACGAATTTAGGATATTAAAAGTACACAGGTATTTGTGCCACCGGAGAAAACGGCATCTACCTGATGTATCTCCTACATGTAACATCGATTATTTTTTGTTTTTACACGATTTTTTGGGGGTGAAACGTAATAGTTTACTGCCCCATACCGCAACTATACTTTTTAATGCTATTTCGAGGGTCTCTCACATCCCGGTTTTCTTGATGTGTGGCGCTTCTCGTATGTTTAGCCTAGTAACCAGAGTCAAAACCGCCCTGGAGGGGTGCAACGCGGAGCGGAGCACATTTACCGGTACCCTTTTCTGGTCGGGTACATTTGGTGGCACATTTACCTCCGCCCAAAACAATAGGGAGGTTTATCCATCGTCAAAACCTACCCTTTCGGGGCGCCGCTGGACTCCGCTCCGCTCTGCACCCCTCCAGGGCGGTTTTGACTCTGGTTACTATGCTAAACATACGAGAAGGCGCCTCCCATTAAAAAAAACCGGGATAAATGAAACCGGGAGCTTAGAGACCCTTGAAATAGCATTAAAAAGTATAGTTGCGGTATGGGGCAGTAAACTATTACGATCCACCCCCAAAAAATCGCGAAAAACAAAAAAAAATCGATGTTACATGTACGAGAGACGAGCTGCATCTGCCGGTGCGAAATAAAGTGTTAGGGTCATTAAAACTGCACGGACTGTCAACAGAATGAGCGACACGCGGAATCTCGTTAAATTTTACATGTAAATTTGCAAACTTCAAATTCGATTTACTCAAAATTTTGATCATATCATCGCTTGTGAAAATTATGTCAGTATACTATATAAACCTTCCTCTTTGCAATGGGAAATTTTCAATTTATTTGGAGTGGTCACCAATAGGTTACCGTATCCTATAACTTTAGTAAAATTACATCCTTAAATATTAATTTTTCTTTCAATTTGGAAACAACATACACAACAAAGTAAATATTATAAATAAAATTTCAAAATTACAAATCAAGTAGGTTGCTAACATTTTTTTTGATGCACGGAAATGCTTGTTTATATTTTTATGCTGGCATGCTAATTCAAGTTATCCGCGTGAACTCATTCATACGCTAGTTTTAAAACGCATTTAATTCGGTATTAAGAAGAACAATGCCGGGATAGTGAAGAAAAATATTACCTGCTGCCCCCCCCCCCTGAATTGCAAAATATTCAACGAAAAATAATAAATTTTGATGGTTCTGAATAAGGGCAAGTGTACCTGGGGGGTATTTCATACCCCCCGGTCGTGTAATATCGTTGGGAACTTCTGAAGATCTTATATAAAATACGCAGTATGTCAGAATCACCGTTTCCATGGTAACGTAACGTAATACCCCCTCCCCGAATATGGAGATTATTTTTATTGGTAGGTATTTTTCTTTTCAATTTAAATATATTTGAACAACTATCACGATGATAACGTGATATTTTTACCGGTTACCCAGTCAGTTAAAGGGAAATGAAGAAGAACGCGGGGTTGGAATCAACTTTCCTAAAATCACGTCTCTTATCATTGGACCAAAATTGAAGAGGAGAAAATTCTCTACAAAACAAGGCTTGTTTTGTTTGTTCACCATCCATGGTGAAGTTTAAATGTACGAAATTTTTATTCAGAATAAGAATTATTCAAAACCTTTTTCAATTGTTTTCACTGGATTTTCTTTTTATTTCATAAATACTTAGTATTATGTAGGCAAATTTTGTTAATATTTTTTAAAGAGAATTTTGTACTCTTCAATTTTGATTTGATGACAATTTTCACTAAAAATGAAAGTAAGCGAGTTATAGACGAAAAACTACTGTAGAGGATTAATATCCCCACTTGGGGAAAGGGCACAGGGAATGTTAGGCGATGTTGCAAATAAAATCGTGGTCAAATTTTCAAATTCAGTCAAATTTGAATATACGCGCACCCCCCCTCCAAAGATTCTTATTTTTTATAAATTTAAAACTATTTGTTGGGTTTTGTCAAGGTTTAGCGTCCCCATTGCGATGATGCCCTTGCTACGGCACTGGAGGCTACCGTCATGGCGTCAAGCAAAAATCAAGAAGCAACAACTTTGAACGAAGAAATAATCCTCCTGAACTGCAAGTACGGGGCGGGCATCAAGAAAATAATGGACAAATATTGATACTTTCCGAATGGTAACGCAGAAGGTACGAAGGATTACCCCACTAGTAAAACAAGACGGAAGTGGGCAATTCCTTCCAGCTTGCCCTGCTCCTCACCAGGCTTGGCGAGTTTGGCCGACACCTCAGGGAAGTCGGAAGATGGACTATGTCCGGAATGTGGAGGATGAACCTACACATAGGTTACAGGAGTGCGAATTATACAGGGAAGAACAAGCAGAGGTGGCGGCTTATCATGGCATGGTTGGGTTATAAACCTGTGAAACTACAAGGACACCGGCAAACAAGGAATACAACGTAAGATTGCAATCAATAAAGGACACAAGCAAACCTACCCGCATTCCCATGGAGGAACATAAGGATAAACAGAAGAGATATACAAACCAAGAAAAAAGGTTAAATTTATTAAACAATGACCGACCGTGCAAGAATATTTTATGGTTTTAAATCCATTATTATTTTAGACACCCTGTGAAAGCTATGTTATGATGCCAAAGTGTCTAGCGTTGATATCTGTTGATATCGCATAAGCACGAGCCCCAGTATATACATGGAGGTGTAAATTCCCTGATTAAATAACTTGGTATCATTCCACTGGCCGATAACCACGGACAAAACGGCGGTATGTAGACTGATACGGATAAGCTAAACGTTACAAGATAAAACAAAATATTATGTCTTAAAACGTTTTGCTTTATCAGTCTGCATTCAGCCTAACAAATAATGATATTGTTATACGAGTATCATAATTTTTTTTATATTGACGCCTCGAAATTAACACGGAAGATCGGCTAACCCAGGGATGAGCCAAGATTTTACATTTTGACTTTTAAGGGAAGGTTTATAGTATATAACCGATACTCGGGGTTCTACTGTATTTCGATTACCCGGTCGAGTTGCAAAACAAAATTGAAAAACGAAGGTTAAATGGAGGAAGAGATATCATCGGCACAGGTAGATCGTAGTTTAAATCCAAGTATATGCCCCAAATCGTTGCAGAGCCTTAACATAGAACTTGATACCCATTATGAATTACAACTGTGTCAACTTCACAATAAAATGATTATTTTGCACGCAACCAATTACTATTGTCTTTGTTAGGAAAAACAAGAAATCCAAAAATAGAATTTTCATACAGGAATAGAAATATAATAATTGTAGAACTGCAGTTTACTGCTGAATCTTCAAGATTTTGCTACACTTGATCCCATAAATCATTTACTATGAAATACATATGACATTTTGTGCTTTTGTCTAATAAAATTCACATAGAGAAAACATATCCAGATTATTTCCAATATTGATGTACATATGAATTATTTCTGATTTAATTCTTATTCCGGTTTTACCGCCCCCCCTCTCATGTTCCGCGCCCGGGTGCTAGGAACCCCTTTCACGCTAGACAGAACGCCAGACAATCTGATTAATTTATTTTTATAGAAAACAAGCCGTTAATCTCAATCTGACAAATTAAATCTCAATGTTTAGTTACCTTGAAAACTACTATAAATATTTGCGTATATGTAATTCGAATGAATATTTTCATGAGATGGTAATCCATTTTATGTCACATGAATGTCTGTCTACAGCAGTAGACAAAAGATTAATTGAAACAATGCACATTTTTAATGTTGAAATCTCCGAGTAAGACACGAAAGAATATTACTCCGAGCAAGAACTACCCAATATTACAAAATATTATTTTCAAAAATGTTCGGTGAAGAAATACCTGAAATCGAATGAAATAAATGGTTCAAAATACCTGTGTGTTAATCACCGTAAACTCTACCTGGGTACCCACTAGATTTAAATTTTTAATATGCGACCACTTAGAACGCTTTTAGAAAAATAACTGTAAAATATGAGGAAGAGATTCTTCAACAAATTGGCGGGAAAAGTATACACACAACAGGCAACCTTTAAAATAATCTGTAACACTTGAAATAATTTAAGGGATAATCGAAAACAAAATTTTGGTAATAAATAGTTCAACATCTTAAAATTAATGTGTGAAAACCTCATACTGATATTTATAGTATTTTTCGAGTTGTAGCACTTTAAACGGACTAATGAGTAAACATCAACAAACTACTCAAGCACTTGATGTTTACGGTAGCCTTTTAACTGTCAATAGGATAATAATAATAACTCAAAGTGTTTCGGCACATTTGGATATCTTTCCTCAAGTCAAGTCCTTCTTCACATCTGGCAATATGAAAATTTAAATTTATTATACATACAGCATGAGCAAGGGTGCAGGAATCGTAGATTTACGGTAAGACATGATTTTATTACAAAAAAAAGTGATTATCCAACTTTAAACGAGGGTATCACAAAACTACTATTTTAAAACGGTGTACACGATTTCTCAAACTGCGATGGATCAATTGGCTTGAAATTTGAAACGTATATTCCGAGAAGTAGTAGTTTCGACATGACTCACGATTTTGTTGATTTGTTATTTCAAGAAAGTGTTGAAAACATAATTTAAAAAAAAATTCGAAAATTTGTATTTCATGAACTACAACGAAAGTAGTCAAAAGTTCGGTCATGTCATAAGCCACCATAATATAGTGTAATTAATGAAAAAAGTTTTTTTTTTATTAATCAGATGGATCAAATATTCAAAATCATGTACACGATCCGATCACGCGTGGAAAGTAAGAAGTTACGTAACTCCTACAATTATTAACATTTTATATTGATAAATATCCAAAAAGAAATAAAATCGCATTTGTAGTTTTTTTGGTATTAATTCTCAAAATTCACGTAAGATTACAGTAGGATAACCTCCTCAGAACTTGGTTTAGATGTGGGGTCACAATTGAGGTGAATTCGTCAGAACTTTATTTGAAAAAAGAAAAGAAAATATTTTGAAAAAAAGCAGTTTCACACGATTGACTTATTCAAAGTTTTGACCCTTTATCGGAGGAAGTAGAATGGTTAATTACATTATGAAGGGAACGGGATTGTGCAAGTCATAATTTGAAGAACGAAATATGGATTTTTATTAAACTAACAAGAGACACCATGCGTTGGTTTTTTTACAATCTTTAATTTTATTGCAGTTTGTCGTAATTTCTCATAAATTTTCATTTATAATCATTATTTTGCTATTATACTCGAGTCATAATTGCACGTTACAAGTAACCGTACTTGAATTGCATTATATCTAAATTGTATTTTCCATTGAAATTGGTCTACACTTGAAGTTTCAATGTGCTTGTTAATCCAATCTTGCGAGTCAGCAATAAAAACTCGGCATATGAAGAAAAATAATCTCGAATATTTCATCAAGATATAAATTTGTAAAAATCCAATTCGTGATGTGTGCTTGTTAGGCAAAATTGCTTTACGTAGTGTATTGGCTTTGAAAATAAACACTTGCCGAGCCTACTAATCACATTTTTTTATTCAAATTATTGAAATGTTTGGGGGATCTATTCAATTATAAAGAACATGATTTCATTTTCAATATTGTGAGTTCTGAATTACTATTCAATTTTTTTTTAATAATATTAGCAGTTGAAATTCCAGTTGAAAAAACAAACAAATTTAACTTCTGACGCTAATTAATTTTTTTGACCTCGACCCTCAAAATATTTATAAATATTCAATTAATATAAAATCAGATTATAAATAAACTTCTAAATTAAAATCAATGAAAATTAATTAAACAAGCAGTTTAAATTAGCTTAATTGTTCAGAACAGTTTGCTTACATAAATAAATGTTGTGTAAGGTAAAGGAGATGACGGAAACAAATGAAATAAAGAAAATGGTTTTTAAAACCTACTTTCAACGAAGAGTCAATTTAGTGACATATAAAGAAGTCAATGAACTAAAAACTTCAAACCTCTTAAGAATAACTTGAAACGGAATTTATATAGGAAGCAGCAAAAATGAAAAAAGAAAGATTTACGTTGCACCCTCACACCAAAATGCTATTTTTGTCGTTCGCTGTAGAATTATCGGTCGATTACAATCAAATGATAAGCTCAAGGTTTTAAAACAATTAAAAACGGTTAATCATAATCTCACCATCGACTCACCATGTTATTGATAATAAACGAACAGTCATACAAACAAATGATGACTTGGCGCAGTCACAACTAAATAAAAATTACGGAATTTACTTTAAAATTGGCAACTTTCAAATCATTATAAGGTACTTAGTACAAAAAGAATTAAGGGTCATAAATATAGGGTGTTTGACTAATCCTTTCAGGTACCACCATTCATTAGAAATTTTGACATTGAACCCATCATAGGACAATGATCGACAGTTTAACTTTTAGAAGACAATAAAATGAATTTATCTACGGAAATATCTCCAGATTTATGGAGACCTACATTATATGGGAAAAACGGAATATTTGAAACCGTTTGAGTAGATTATCCGCAGTTCAACACAGATTAATCGAACCACCGGAGTTACGACACGTGTAAATAGTAATAAGCTAATAAGTAATCGCATAGTTGTATGCATATAAGATTACAGACATCTAATGCATACATACACCGATTGGAGTGGCATGAATTATGATTTGTAGAAAATTTAGTTAAAAAATGGAACTGCAGCTTGTGACCTCAATTTTATGCAATTCTGGGTGTGGACGAGCAGTGTAAAGAGTTTTTCAAAGGAAGAATACGCACAAATTCTTTTCTCACTAAAATATTCAAAACAGTTCTCCCCTTTACCTACGTCAAGGAATTTTTAAAATTTAAATAACCCTTGGTCCAAAAATATAGATTTTGCCAATATGTATATTACATTTGTGAAAAACCAATATTAGCTAAACCGAACAATATCAAATTCAATTTTGCTTCAATAATACGATAGACAAAGCGATTTAACTGCCTTTGGGAATTATTGGTACTTGACAGGTTAAAATCAAATATTACGTAAGATAGCAAATTGTATTCTCAAGATATCAGAATATAGCGTATAATCTTAAGGCAACGAACTACAATAAAAACAATTCGATCAATTTATCATATTTTGGGCCGAAAAAATTTACGAACATAGAAAGCGAGTTATGCGGCCGGCCATCACAAAACTCGTAATGAAACGCGTAGCCCGTATTTCCGGCGTCTCTAACATGAGTGACGTTAAATTGTCCAATTTTGAAAAGCGGAAAGAAAAAAAATTAAGCTTGAACTTGACACTAGAACAAAACACCTTGGAATTCACTGTTAATAACAAAAGCAATCGGTAATCCAAGTGAAAAAGTGGTTTTTGGGTGCGATCCTTTGTGGTTAAATCGCAGCAGAGGTTTTGACAATATGAAACGCTGGATTCGCGGGGAAACTTCAATTTTCTATAATGATTCTATTATGCCCACCGATTATCTCAATTCTCGCGAAACAGCAAAAATATTGGGTTTTAGCTATCATTGAAGAAAGCAGCTTCTCTACTTTTCCACGGATTCAAAGAGCAAATTCTCGTATCCTACAGTACAGGGATGTTTAACAAAGTAGCAGCTCGCATTACTACATTCTGCGGGTGTTTGAAAAGTGACTTGGAATGCAAAACAAAGTACACAATTTAAGCCGAGTTTATATAGGCGCAGTACGTGACGCAACAATACACCGTTCTGATTGGCTAACCGGTGTTGCGTCATGTTAAGGTTTGCGATAGTTCCAAAACGGTGTGATCTAGTTTCGTGGTTCTTGAAAATCTCATTGGCTCGAATTCAGCAAATTATTAGTAATATGAAATAGAAGAGAGATTAATATGTATATCAGTAATAATGAAACCTAAAATATTGTGATAAGAAAATTCCTGATCTATAAAGTTCATAAGATCAAGGAAGTTATCAATCAGAATTGTAATATGAAGAGCATTATAATTATATTCAGCAGCATTGGAATGTATTTGGGAAATTTCCTAGGAGAAGAAAGTCTAGAATTGCTAACCACTAATCGTATCTTACGCTATTTCTCTGGTAAAAAATATAATAGCTGTATATACAATATTTTGGTACTTTTTTCTGCTGGTAAAGAACTCATCAATCATTTTGGGCGTTTAGTTGTAGTTATCGTTTTTGAGGCTGTGACTAAATTTTTGACAGAAGTGATTTATTCTACATACGTTAAAAAACGTGCCTGTTTAATACACAAAGGTGTACAATAATTTAATCATACTCTCAGAGGCAAACACATAAAAACCCAAATCAGCTAATTTAACGTTAAAATTATACGCCTATATGGAGATGACAGTTTATGAATGCCTAACGCAAAACAAAGGAATAAAATTTCTTTGATATTTTAATCAAAATTTTGAAAAGTAAAACAATTTTAATTAAAAGCAATTAAGTTCTTTAGAAGCTACGTAACACACGGTAGTTTAATGGAATTATTTGCTTGAAAGCACAAATAATAACAACATAATCGTTTACCGATATGGTTTTCAAAATTCGAGAGCGCAAGTTTGGATTAGTGGGTAAGTTTTGGCGGCGGAGCAAATAAAGGAATCGGTGGTGGGTTTCTAGAAGAAGTAAAAGTGCGAAGTAAACGGAGAGCTTGGCGTTTGACGAGATTTGAAAGTTTTGATAGCGTAATCGTAACCTTTGCGAGGTTGTAAACTCGAACGATTTCAAGAGCGTTATAAAAATGTAGATTTTAATTACATAAATATAAATTGCGGTAAACAAAAAGCACGTGGCGGTGTCTCCGCCCATTTATCGTGATTGGTAGACCTACACACATAAATTTTTGTAGTACCTAATTATAATGATCTGGAAACCATATCAACCTTCAAAATGCTAAACCGGCCACGTGCACACTATTTAAAAAAGAAGAAATACCGACGTAGTAAACACAACGTGAGTTCTATATATGGAACATGAAAATGTAAAGAAGCACGTGGTCAGAATGTCGTAATTGGCCACCTAGTTAAAGAAAAACAATAATAATAACGAGAAAACGCTCCTTGGCCCTCTGGTAAGTATCAAGGTGCGCGGGCCGCGAAATTACTTACCGCAGATTGATTACGATAGACGGTACCACCAGGTGCAGATCCGGCAGCGGTACTATAAGGCGCGAGAGGTTTTTGAGGGGGCCAACCTTGTCCATAGGGTTGTTCAGGGTGCCCGTAATTGTTCTGATACCGGTGCATTGGGTTAGAACTTTGTTGTAATGAACTTTGCTGTAAGAGTTGATTTAACGTCGGCGTCGGACCCGTAGGTTGTGAAATCGTTTGTCCTGACACAAACCGTTGTTGATACGGTTGTTTGGGTCCTCCAAAGCCTTGGCGCGAAGCAAACCCGTGTAAACTACCGTCACTGCTGTTATGCATGTCTCTACCACCAAACGGAAAACCGTAACCGTGGCCATCACCAACCGGTGGTCCTTCAGATGATGCCGCCGGCGCGGGCGGATAAAGACCTGCCTCGCTGCCGGTAGGCCCCAGATCGGGCTCATTCATGCCCTGTTCATTAGCACCGTCCTGTCGATATTGACTCATGGTGCCGGTAGCTTTTCCCTTTGTAACCACTACACTACCACCTCCGCGAACACCACTCTTATCGGTTCCATTTTGCAACAACGAATTCCGCACGTTAAGATGCTGATCCGGTTGCACTTTTTCACTATTCACGTCATTTTGTTGCTTTTCGGCCTGCGTTGCAGCCATGTTAAGAAAAACGGCTGCGATCCAGTACAGGCAATCGTTGCCAACACCCCGCCGTTATACTCATTAATCGATGCTTTTTTTCATTTTGGGAGCTACATTCGCACCCACAACGATGCAAACACATAATCAAATAGTCACTAGGACACTATTTTAATCTGTAAACATTATAAAACCACAAAACTTTTCGCATAATCCAAAATGATGGACACATCTGACACACAACTTAATTCCGTATCTACTCCAATAACACGAAAGGAGGTTATGGGTGACGGTACAATATTACTACGCCAACCGCTTTACCACTCAATTGTTAACTTATTTCAACCAAATTTAATTTCGTTACATTTTTTAAATAAAATAACCACTAAATATTTAATTTAACTACACTTTACAACAATCAACTGCTTTTAGAATAAAATATAAACCAAAGTTTGGTGGAGGACTGCTTTTTACTGTAGTACCTCACCCGCCACGCTGTCGCTACTAGTCGAGAACGCGACCACAATTACAGTCGCATATACCTTATGGGCAATACATTAGACACAAAATTCAAATTAACCATCGACTAAAACGGCATTAACAATGTAAATAGCAAATTTTGGACAAAATAAATTCCAAAACCTTCAATTTTTAGCATCAGCCAACCACTCTTTCGTGTTTTACCACCAAGTGAAAGAAAGTTATTAATTTTTATAACTGACAAAAAATTAAAAATATGTGCTGTTGGTAAAACAACACTTCCTGGCATCTACACAACCAAATTTACATATTTTTTAAGTTTACTTTTTAAACCTCTCAAAAAATTCACACCAGTTATTTTACGACGGAAGCAAACCGCAAAATATACAGGGTAATTTAACGAAAACGTGTCATTACTAAATATTTTATTAAAACAATTTTTAGTACATTTCTCGTTAACAATAAGTTAAAAAGTTTTCAAATTAATTACAAAATAAATTATTTATACATAATTACAGCATAAAATTAATAAATCGTTAAAAAAAGGTTAGATTGCACGTTTCATTAGAAAGTCCATTTTTAAACAGGATTAAAAGTTTTCAAGATGAACCGTATTCGTTCATCCACTTAACGTACTTCTCCAAATCTTCATGCGAAACACTTTTATTATTTTTCACAAGCGCTTCCTCGAAATCTCGTACAGTAACAGGAAGATCCAATTCTTCCTTCGGTAACTGTTTTATTTGATCAGCCTTAAGGCCAAAAATCTTTCTTCGCATCGACATCATTGACGCATCTCGACAAACATTGGTAATATCGGCACCTGAATATCCATCTAACTCCGAAGCTATATCACCTAAATTAACATCGGGATCCAATTGAACATCTTTTAAATTAATTTCTAAAAGTCTTCTTCGCCCTTCGGAAGTTGGTAAAGGAATATAAATACGTTTTTCCAACCGACGCCGCAGAGCTTCGTCTATATCCCACGGAAAATTCGTTGCAGCTAACACCATCACAACTTTCCCGGCTTCTTCATTATTTGCAGTTATTCCATCCATTTGAACCAGCAATTCTGACTTGACACGACGCGATGCTTCGTGTTCAGACTCCGACCCCCTTCGAGAACAAAGTGAATCTATTTCGTCGATAAAAATGGTACTCGGAGCATAAAATCGTGCCATTTCGAATAACAACCGTACCATTTTTTCGGATTCGCCTCGGTATTTAGACGTTAACGTTGATGATGAGACATTAAAAAATGTTGTTCCACATTCTGTAGCCACAGCTTTGGCCAACATCGTTTTACCGGTTCCGGGAGGACCCACCATTAAAATTCCCTTCCAAGGTCTACGAATACCTAAAATATAAACAATATTTTTAGATTTAAAATTATCAATTCTTTTACTATTTTAAGAAAATTTAAATAAAAAAATATTTGTTTATAACTTCACCAGAAACATGATGTAGCCTATGGAAATTAAAAACTAATATATAGGGGAATCCCCTCCACCGGTTAAAACAAAATTTAAACATATTTATTTACATGCCAAGTTCAAATTTAAAAATTATTAAGCTAATGAAAAATACAACTAAATTTAAATTATTTTGTGAGCTTTCAGCAAGAGATTATTATATTCTTCAGATGTTTTTAAACTGTAAATTGTACTATTTTTAGTATTAATTTACTGTTTTAACTGGTTAAACTACAGTCAGAACAAAACAAGTTACAAAATAATGCAATACAGTTTAGTTGTATACTAAAACAAACAACATACAGATAAAGTAAAAAGTAATGACAAAAATTACGGGATTTATCAAATCATAGATGATGAAATTTGATAATTCACGTTGGCCAAACAAATCAAAGCTGAGATATGACGGGTTTGGTCATTTTTTTGGCAGTATTAAAGATAAAATAATCGAAAGTTTTATCTTATTTTTTGTTTAAATGCAAAATTGTGGTTCCATCTTATTTAATCTGTTCTTTAAAGGTGAAGAAATAAATTAAAATGTAAACAGAATTGTTTGAATTATAGATGATCTTTTAAAACTGTTTTAAACTTGCCAAATCCAACGTCTCAATAATTCCAATCTTTAAGAAAAGAGGATAAAATGTAGACCACTTGTTGCTGCCAGTACATCTCAGTTACTGAGAATATTTCTTATTCTTTCTGTTGCTAGATTTTCTTTCTCTGGTATGAGAGAGAAACCAATAAGAAAATTAGCTAAAATGATGTACTGGTGTTCTAAAAGAACATACCAACAGTTGATACTGTAAATGGTGACGAATTTTTGATGTAACCAATATTAGAAACATTTTCAAATAAAAATCGCGCATTTTTGTGATCATCAGTTTTTCTATAAATTGAAGACCTTGTTTTCAAGTTTATAAAAATAAACCAAAATTGAAATATCCTCAAACTGAGCTTCTTTTCCCATTATTGTATGAAACCTTCAGTCAAGATTAAAACATAAAATTTTCTCCAGTACATTTCACATTTTGAATCAACACACCTAAATCCAATTTTTCTAAAAAATAAAGCACAAAATACAAACCTTTAAAAAATTCCGGCATCCACATGGGTAAAACCACAGCCTCTTCCAACAGCCTTTTAGCTTCCTCTAAATCAGCAATATCATCCCAGTGAATATTGGGATTCTTTTGAACAATATCCCTTTCCAAAATATCAACTAACTCACGTTCCATTCCATGGCACTCAAATTTCTTTTCCTCTTCGTTTTCTGTCTTTTCACCTTTATCATTTTCAACTTCTTTATTATCTTTATCAACCTTGTTACTATCTGGATTCCTCTCGGATTTGGACGAAGTTGGCCTTTCTTCTTTTCGAAACCTACTTGATCTGGTAGTATCTGGTTTTTTTGTAACATTTGGAGATGTTGCCCTCGAGTTTCCCTTTTTCCCATCAAACTTTTTTGTAGGTCCTTGTTTTGATTTCGCAGGGCCATTACTTCTAAAAAAAGATATCTTACTAAAAATTCATTCCAAGTACAGGTTAGCTTACCGAAAGTTATGTCTATGACTTGCTGGAATTGGCGAAGGCCATACGTCAGGATCCAAGCTATTAATTTCCTTAACTGGTTCTTCGGGTAACTGTGGCCTACGAACACCAACCGGTACATCTACACTTGTGTCTATTCGAACGGTCTGAAGCGACTTTTTCAAATCCTTAACCTCACTGTATTCAAATCCAATTTTCTGTTGTACCTGCAATTCACAACTTGAAAGTGAAACTTGAAACTACAAAACTTGAAAGGATGTATTACTTGTTGCCATTTGTTTTTACGGTTTGGTTCCGAAATTGTAATGATTAACCGATTTATCATTTGCAATGATCCTTCATAATAAACTTCAGCATCTTCGTAATTACCTAACATAAACGTTTCTCGTGCTAATTTCACATTACTGCATATTTCACCGATTGAGAAGGCCATCATCACAGAAAAGTGTGGGTAGTTCACTTTTATCAAATCTTGAATCTTTTAAAAATTAATATAATAACGTTCAATGATTCCGATATATTTAAATACGATTGTTATATATACATAGTAATTTTTTTAAATTCAGTGATATTTTTTGTGAAAAATCGTGTAAAAGAAATCATGTTGACATAAAAAATATTAAAAATGTCAAAACTGATGGTGGGGTTCAATTGGTTCAATACTTCAACTGCTTCATGAGCGCTGCGACCATGTGATTAACTATAACGTCAAATTTGTGTTTTAAAATTTCATCATTTGATTAAACAGATTACATTAACATAAAAACGAATTATGTTGTTAATTTTTCGAATCTTGTAATTCTGAAAACCAGATCGTATTATCAGACATAATCAGAGATTTTCGGCTAACTCTCAAACTAACAATTTATTTAATTTTAATATGTATGTACTAATCAATAACAACATTTTCGGAAGTTCTCTGAAATTGATACAAATCTGTCATCAACTGGTTGTCTGATAGATTAGGAATCATAATCACCGAATATATATGCGTTCACCGGGGCGCATACAAGGTATATTTCGCCCCTCCCCCCTTCCCAACGGAAATTTTTGAGCGATATTAGTAACAATATTTTGAGCTTCCATTCAAATCATTTGAACCATAATATTCGCCAAAACTGGGGAGGAAGCGAAACGATAGCCCCCCCTCCATTGCGAGTTTTATATTATTATTATTATTATTATTATACATATAAAGGAGCTTGTTTTTTTGTTCGCTATACATTCCTAAGCCCTTTGACCGATACGAACCAAATTTGACACAATGATTCGACCAGGAAGATGATAAGGACGTGCATGAACGATGAAGTTAAGGGTTCAAAATGTTTTGAAGACTTTAGACCACTATGGCATTATTTAGAGAAACATACGACAAACTTGGATTGTTAGAAGATGACAATCAGTGGGAAACTGCTTTGGGGGAAGCAGCCATATACCAGTTCCCAAAGCAGTTAAGAAATTTATTTACGATATTACTCAAAACACGTGATGTAGGAAACCTCTCCGATTTATGGAACACATATAAAGATGACTTTGTACAAGATTATAGGCACCAAGCACGTCTTGATTTTTTTTTCCTGTTTCCCCTTTAGGCTATCCACCTGAAGGGGGAGTATATTTATGCAAGGTGATACATAAGATAACAATATAACATTATAAAAACTTAACAATTATAGGAGTGGCGTTGTTGGACGTATTTCGGACAGGAAGACAATAAATGATGCAGAGTCTGCCTACTTTTTGAATCGCAGGGGCACACGTCAACAGGACTGATCTTTAATCTGTATAGATACTCGCGCGCAAACGAGTGACCCGTCAATATCTGCGTCATTTCAAAGGAGGTATCAACGGCACTTCGGAACAAGCGAACATCATGTAGCGTAGGTAAATGCTGCCGGGTGGTCGAACCTTGGACGACATTTCTGTACTCGGTATCCCAAGTACATGCCGACTCAAGGCGAATCACCCTTCTTGCGTAACTTAGAGGGAACTGGTTGTATGCCATGCGACTGTGTGAAACAGCCGCGTCTTTGGCGCATTGATCTGCAACCTCGTTCCCTTCAATGCCGCAATGAGCCTTTACCCACTCAAATCTGATGATCGTTTGGTCCTTCAGTTTGAGCAGTGAACGATGGATGGAGGTGACCAAAGGTACGGTGCTACTCCTATTAGCGATGGTAACAAGCGAAGAAAGGCTGTCGGAGAAAATACACACTGAGTGTAACCTCCTGGGGGAGATCCAAGTCAGGGCGGCGTCAATCGCATATAACTCGGCTTGAAACACGCTACAAGTACCGTTTAACCGGTACTTGTGGGTCTCTTGCCGAGCCTCACGGTATATGACGATTGCCGCGCCGACCTTCCCACCTTCCTGCTTGCTGCCATCGGTAAATACATAGCAACATCGACCTGGTCGCATATTCGATCGACTTCCAGCGAGTCGTTTGCTTTTACGAAACTGATCGTTTGTCTGTAGCGGGGATGTAACATCTCCGCTGGCGACGTACGATTTTGCAAGACGACGTCGTCCGGAAGTCGATCGAAAGTACCATCCATTTTCACTTGCTCTACCCTTGCCACCTCCTTTATCGTTAGCTCAATTGGAGTAAATCCAGCTAAGGCCAACGCAGATATTGCCGAGACCGTATGAAATGCGCGCGTAGCCCTGACGGCGAATGCCCGCTGAAAAGATCGCAACCAACCCAGCACGTACTTGTATCTTAGCACTCCACTCCAAATAAAAGAACCGTAAGTAATGGTCGGTTCGATGACCGCGTGGTATATTTGATTGGACTGAAGAACAAAGCCTTAATTGGCATTGAAGATAATATAAGAGCCTCCATCGGTGGATTTGTGTATTTCAAGAGAGGCCCCCCCCCATCGTAATCGTTCGAGAATCGTTTAAGTTTCAATGAGCTTCTATTACTGTCGCGTCGCGTCGTTTGAATCTCATATGTAAAAAAGTTATAACGTTCTAAAGATTGGAAAATTGCTCCGAGCAAGTAGCGCGTAGAATTTTTGTTTTGTTGATAATAAATAAAATATTTTTTATTTTTTGATATTAAAAAATACGCTTAATACAAAGAATAGATGCAAATAATGGCGTAAATGATATCAAGGAACATGCAATTCTTAATTTCAAACAATATGAATACAGTGAAATCTCTCTTGAGCGGACACCTTCGGGACTATTAAATATGTCCGCCTAAGGGAGGTGTCCGCGTATGGGAAAAATTAAAAAATACATATTGCGATGTTCTACTGCGATTGATACGCCAATGGCAATTCATAGTAACGTTAACATATAAGAACCACAAACTTGCATAAGACTTCGTATCCGGAAGGGTAAATAAACTAAATTTAATTCAAAACGGTAAGATAAAATACATTTGAAAATTTAATTTACAAAGAATTGCGCTCGTACAATCTATTCGTAAATTGTGCTGATGAGAACTAATAAGTTCGAAACTAGTCCACACTTCGAATTTGATTGTGCGATTTTTTGGTATTTTAATACATACTTGCTGAGCTGAAATCTTTTTGATCTAACCATAAAAATGTATTCGTTAATGATCGCGGGGAATCACACACACACAATGGGGAAGTCCCCAGAATTTATGTCGCCGCGCGCCGCGCTGGCTAATAGTGCAGCGTTGCAACATTTTTAATTTTGTGTCCGCTTAAGAGAGAATTTTACAAGTTTTGTACTTAAATATTGTGTCCGCGTCCGCCCAAGAGAGAGTCCGCTCAAGAGAGATTATGTCTCATTGAATTCTCTATACTTCATTCCGGACTATCAAATAGTGTCCGCCTAATGGAGTTGTCCGCCCATCGGAGGTGTCCGTTATGAGAGATTTCACTGTATAATATCATTTTCTCTAGATTCTGGATTCCAGAGTCACCAAAGGTCAAGCCATCAATTTTGTTAAGTAACTATACGGTCATACGCCCTCTGCCGCCATGGTATTTAAGTGTGTGATTGCCATGGTTGTGCGGCCTAAATGCCGCACTTCACCTTTTTAAGGTTGGTAACCAAAATATGAAGTAAAGAAAAGTGTGAACGAACCGTACGCACAGATAGACAGAACTGGTGATTTATATAATATATTTCAAGGCTATTAAATTTACTTTTCATCATTTTTATTGTACAAAACAAAAAAGATATCCAAGCCCATATCCAGGGATGGCACGTACGCCCCCCCCCCCTCCAAATAAATCGGTACCAAAACGTCTGGTGTTCGATCGGGGTGTCCGTCAAAATGTCCTATCAAGAAATTCTAGAAACTAATTTTTGCCCTTGATTTTCAAAACAAAATTTGAAACCCCGAAACTCCTCCTTCCTTTGGGAATACCTTCCAGGCCCCCTGATATTATTCTAAGAAAAACGTTTATTCGCTCCGTCTTTTACTTCGTAAACCATGAGTACTACCCCCCCCCCCAAAGAAAGTCTGGCTACGGGGCTGGAGATATCTTCTTCAGGAATTAAAGGTAGTTAAGACATGCCAGTAAGAAGGTTTCCAATTTCGAAACTTTCTAGAGAATTCTTGCACAAAATCATACGATTTTATCAATCAAGATAATTTTCATCAACTACGTATACATAAATGTACAGATTTTCAATGTATTTCTCCATTTTCTCACGTTATCGCCATCTTTTCAGGATTTTAAGATTCCAATGGAGACAGATTGGGCAAAGTGTGGATCTAGCCAAAGTTCATGAGGGTGGGAGGGGGGTAATTAATTGTATAATAACGAAAAAAGGATAATTTTTAAATTTTTTAACAATTTTAGTACATTTAATCATTTTTTAATTATCACGTCGTGAAAAGGGGCCCTACTGGAAAATAGCTCTGAAATGCAAATCTTTGCTTTAAATATTTTTTTCGGTGTGTAAGCAAATAGCCCTTAAGTTTTCGACATCAGGTTCAGCCAGAAGAGGGGAAAATCTGTGGAAGATGATTCCAAAAGTCATGAAGTCATTTCAGGGTTAAGGATTTTTGGGAAGCCATATCTCAAAAATTTTTCGAGTTACAACATTGGGGCTGTCCATTAAATGATGTCACACAATTTAGGACCAAACTAACCCCCCTCCCCCTTGTCACACTTTGTCAAAAATGTGAGGCTCCCCCCCGAAATGAGGTCATAATTTTTTAATTTTTAACCCCATAATACATAATGATAATTTTTTTTTGTTAATAAGTATGGACGTGACGTCACAAGGTAGCATAGTTGATGACCCCCCCCCCCCACCACTGTGTGACATCATTTATGGAGAGCCCCATTTTAGTTTATTTATTAGAATTTTAATCTACATTTAACCTCATTTCAGGTTGCACTGAACTTGAACTATTTGCAAAAAATGTAAAAAGTGGTAGAATAGATAAAAATGATCAATTTCAAAAGCTCACAGCTAGGGCATTATTAGGTCTAGAAGGTTGTTGTATATCGGGATTTATATATAGATAATTGAGCAAAGTCGCACAAAATTTCGTTAACCTTAACCACTTCTTTTGTGTTGGACGAATAAAAAACAGTCTAGGTCGAAATCTGATAACTTCGTTTTTTTTTGGCAAAAATTTTGAAAATAACGAGATTATTTGGAAGGCACTATCTCTGAAACTATAGGGGTTAGAAAGTTAAAACATTTTTTAGTTTTCACTCAAGTATGTTGGGCATAGGAAACTGCCAATCCACGACTTTGTTATTTTTGGGAAACTTACTGTGAAAAACGTTCTGGATATATTTAACTTCTGGAGGGGGGGGGGGGCAAAATATTATGAAAACAAACTTGCAATTGTAAAATTATTGAAGTAACATTGAAGGGCCTATGATGGCTCCCCTTATGACCGCCGTTGGTTTCTCTAATATTTATTCCAGAACCGAATTCAGTTCCCAATTCGCCCCGGAACTCTACGATATCCTAACCTCTAAGTTTTCTCTCGTTATTTCAGTTATTATTTCTAGTTTCTTCGGTGTTATTTAATGCCCTTTCTTATACCTGTTTGATCTTTCTCTGCAGCATTCTAGATCTGTTTTGGATCTCACTAGTTGCTGTCGCATGATTTTCAGTTTTTAAAATTTATGAGTATAATTGGTTTTTTTGATATCTTCCGACTAATAGATCATATTCTGAAAGGATGTTGGAACATTGTAATACATTGTATTGTATTTAGATGCGTATTAGCTTTTATTTAAAAAAAATACGTGCGGATGTTGCTCGGAGCTAATAATACCGATGACCTCACTTTTTCTATAAAAATAGCTAAGAAGCACAGATGCTTAAATACAACAGACTAAGAGACCATCATTGAAAATTTTGATTATATTATTATTTGGAAAATCCCCAGATAAATCATTTAATATCAGCAATTTTATTCAGCACGATTAAATGAATAATAAGAGATAAATTACCTACATATTTTAGGCTTCTATACAAAGTATAACAAGAAGCCTTATGATCTAGCTCCGTGTCTGTCCGTCCGTCCGTCCGTCCGTCTGTCCGTCTGTCCGTCTGTCCGTGTGTCCGTCTGTCCGCATAATTCAAAATCATAGAGAGCGTTTCAAATCGTGTTGGATATACTCTGTGTGTATAGAGGTCTAAGAACTGGGTAGCCAGTGTGCTACTTTTAGGCTTCTATACAAAGTATATCAAGAAGCCTTATGATCTGGCTCCGTGTCCGTCTGTCCGTCCGTCCGCATAATTCAAAATCATACAGAGCGTTTCAAATCGTGTTGGAAATTCTCTGTGTGTATAGAGGTCTAAGAACTGGGTAGCCAGTGCGCTACTTTTAGGCTTCTATACAAGGTATATTTATGATTAGGGCCAATTTATTTGTCAAATCGTCTTGACGTTTCTTCGGCGAATCGCCCATGAAAGCTGCGGGTCTCGCGGAAGGAGGAACAACCGGTAAAACCGTCACGATCATCCACTCGGGTCGTGAGTATTTCGGATCCATTCCCAGGGCGCTGCAATCTGCGTCGCTAATTTGTCTAAAGATATGCAGCACTTCTTCCGCCAACAAATACTTTGTTTCTTGTGGAACCTTTCCGTCGGATTCCTTCCATTCGGCCGTCAAATCGAGACCCGATTTTCTAATTACAGGTTGATGATTTCCACATCCACCATCCGCGTGACATATTGTTTGTTCTTTGCACGAACCGTACACTAGTTCTAAGCGTTTCTTGGAATCGTCTGCAGTTATCTTCTGAGCGTGTTCGAAGTGGTTTTGTTTTTTTGGGTTCACCAACAATTTACTGCAATTAAAGCAGACGCAGCGTAAAACTTTCATGACATCTTTAATCATGCCAACGTGAAAGATCGGTTTGGCCAATTCGATGTGACCAAAGTGACCGGGGCAAGTGTCCCGGTCGCCTTCGCATGTTTGACATGGTAAAGTGCTGTCAAACGCTCCCATCCTCGGATCCATCAGGCCGCCCACTTTTGGAAGACTTCCTCTTCCATAATTTCTACATGATTTATACCTTCTGGGACGACAGACATGCTACGAATATCTTCCGGACTAAAAATGCCAAATTGCACATTCTTTACAGTTTTGAAAGCAGATTTGTTTTCGATTAATGCCATTGTTAATAATTTACTTTTACTTAACGCGCGAAAAATTAGCCAAACTGTTACATTTACTATACTCATAGGGCGAATTCCTATATAAGCAAATTGATCTGATGATACGTTGATCCGTTGATACGATGATCCGTTGATACGTTGATACGATGATACGATGATCCGTTGATACGATGATCCGTTGATACGATGATCCGTTGATAAGATTATACCATGATACGATTGTCCGTTGATCCAATTATTCTTTGATACGTGGCTTACTGGTCTAACTGCCGCAGGGATTAACGGCCAGAATAAAGTGAAGATAAGCTATTGTTCCAAGGATATGATTTACTAGGATATTGGATATCAGGGGACGTGTTAAAGAAAGACTACGTTTTGAATCGACTAGTTGCGACCTCTATCGGGGTCATTTTCAAGACTGTAATAAAGAAAAATGTACATAAACAAGCGAAAAAAATACAAATCGAATGTAAAATATGTCACCTCTCAAAACAGATGTAAAATGTTTTCTTGTGTAACACATTGTAGTAAACATACAATGAATATGGTCAGAATAAAGTTATAAAGTAATAAACATGGCCAGAATAAAGTTTTACTGAGCCCGGAGTGTAACCAGGCATTCAGCATTAGCAGCAACGCACTTAACCGCTATAGCTGACGATCGATATGAAAAATCTAAGCCCTCGTGAATAACTTGATCCAGTACGCCCCTGACTTATTGTATGACAGCTGTTTTCAGATAACAAAAATTAAACAAGGTGGAACTCGCTTTAGCGGCAGTTCTTAGGCTTCTATTCGCAATTTACATTAAGCAAACGCCACCATGCGGGAGAATTTTAGATTAGTAAGTGACGTATTAAATGAAAATAAAGTCTAACAAGAAGCCTTATGATCTGGCTCCGTGTCCGTCTGTCCGTCCGCATAATTCAAAATCATACAGAGCGTTTCAAATCGTGTTGGAAATACTCTGTGTGTATAGAGGTCTAAGAACTGGGTAGCCAGTGCGCTACTTTTAGGCTTCTATACAAGGTATAGAAAGAAGCCTTATGGTTTGGCTTCGTGTCCGTCCGCATGTTTCAGAGCCAATCATAACGTTGATCAACTGATACGTTGTTATATTTTAAATACTTCGTCTATATAGTATTGCGTTAATCTGTTAATCCGTTGCTTCGATTCGCTAATGCAATTTATAAATACGCAAATGTTCGAAAGAAATTTACTAAGTTAAAGATATTTTCGAAGAGGTCTCCCTATATACTCTACTTGTTTTACTTTGATGTGTAAAATAATTTTTTATTGATGTGGTTAGTGAAGTTAAGTTATAAATAAAAGAGAAAGGAGAGGATTGGTCCACCTCAAAAAAAGAACCATACATTACAGAGAAGTAAAATTTCTAATAGAATGGAAAAGTTTGATTGTTATTACTTATATAGTAAATGATAATGACCAATCGCAAAAAATTTAATTGGTGCAGATTATCTGATTATGTGATGTTACATTATATGGCGATCAAAAATAACCAGATAATAACAACTTTTTTAAGTTTGTAACTCTCGGTTCCGAATTATCGGATTATCTGATATCACATTATAAAATTATGGCGACCAAAAATAACAACAAATTTTCACACCAGAAAAGTAGTTGTATGTATAGAAGCCTAGGAACCGCTGCTGAAGCACGTTCCAACTTGTTTAATAGCTATATGTAGATATGTATTATATCAACGATTATATATAAAAAAAAATCTAAAATGTAAAAAACTACAGAATTTTTTAATTTAAGGAAAATTCAAGAAATCCTATATTATTATAGATCGCCTTTGTTTAAAACTTGGCACTTTTATTTTAGATATTTGTAAAACATTTTTGCACATTAGAGCTTCTTAATTCTCTTTACATAAACCGGTAACAATGGCAATCTATGGCTGCTGATTCAATATCGCGAACGGAAATTGTGGTTTCGAATATCAAACTTAACAACATTGTTAACTGAATATTTTAGCGTATCGTCCCGTGATTTGTATAAGCCTGCAGCATTTGCAGTTATTATTTTACAAATTATTTTTAAATTACATGATATTAAAATTATTGCATATATTATTATCAAAGAGGAGAGTATAAAAGATTAAGTAGGTATAGTTTGTTTCAGAATAATTGAAATTAAAAAAAGTCATAGCATCAAATTACGTTGATATAAAAACGTACAAATTATAAACGAAACATAATATATAGAGATAAGGTTAATTATTTTAATCTCGCGCCAGCCTTTACCAACGCATATGCTTGGTCGACAGCATATATTATCACATAGTTCGTACGCTTTTATATCAACGTAATTTGATTCTATGACTTTTTTTAATTTCAATTATTCTGAAACAAACTATACCTACAGGTATTTTATAATTTTATTTTTTAAAAGCAATAAAGTGGATAATAATCGGCACTTAAAATTTATTTACTATTATTATTGATATAGATAACAGGTACCAAGATTATTTCAAAATTATTCATTCCACTGGCAATTTGAGAAATCAATATCTCTAAAACAAATCATTTGCGAACAAATATTTCAAGAAAAAGTTTAAATTCATATTATGATAAGCTTGGTAATTTATTCAGGAAACACCCTGTATATGGGTGAAAGTGGAAAAAAGTATTTTAACGACATTTGGGCACTTATCCGGGTAAAATATTAAAAAAATGCTGTTCTAGTCTTTACTTATTTCCGAAACACATTTTTCCAAAATTTTCGCTTATTTTCGAGTTTTGGCAAAATCAAGTCGTTTTGACATTTCGGCGAAGACCCGCGTTTTTTTCAATTAAATCCCTGTATAGAGCAGCCTTCTAGCACTAATAGGATCGCAGTTGTTAGGCCCGGCTTAAGGGGGTGGGCAGAATGGGCTCCAGCCCAGGGTTTTTTCTTTCAGGGGGCGCCAAACCACACTCTTACAATTTATACAATAATGTTTCCCTTCATATTCCAAACTTCAAAGAACTTCCTACTTCCTGCTAGCGTAGTTTTTCGCTTATCTTCATCAATTTTCATCAATTTAAAGCGAATCAAATTCTCTAGAACAATGTTTTCCAAACGTTTTGGACACGGAACCCTTTGGAGTAAGCGTTGGAGTTCAAAAATATCAAAAAATTAGAGAAGGTTCGATTAATGTTTTATAATATTTCATTTGGCGTAATATCTGACAACGGCCTGAAGGCCGCACCGGATTGATTTTAGGTTCATAACTATAAAATTAATTCAATCTAAATGAGTTAGCGAATGACAGAATTTCTTGATTCTGCTTCTAGATAAGACAATCTTCTAGTGATCTAGTGTGTAATTGCCATGGTTGTGCGGCGTAAAGGCCGCACTGGAACTTTTTGTTTAGCTTGGTAACTAAATAATTAACCGATTATGAATGTGTTAGAAACAATAGAATGTGGATTTCACATCAGCATGATTCATATCATAATCAACAGCAGTGAATTCTAAAACATCTATTTTATAGATAATTCCATTCAGGGTCAAATTTTGTCGTTTCGACCAATCAGCGTGCGTTATTTTACATTGTAGTTAAATGGGTACAACGCATGCACAGTCGAATAATATCCGAAAATATAAAATATTCCAAATACCCTACCAGAATATCGAATATTTGTAGTGGAGCGTAAAATAATTCATACGTAATAAAAAATCTCTTCGAATATTATAATTTATGTAGTGTGTATGACTGGTATGACTAACGCACTCAACAGATGCGATGTAGGAAACCGGTTCAACGCATTAGTTCCAACCCGGGTTCACTTAAAGCAATGTACTTCTAACGAATTTTATAGTAACGAATTTTATATTACAAATTTAGTGCGATTATGCTTCCATTTTTTCGGTACTTACGAAATTTTTTGTTTGATTTTTTTTGCAATGATTGTGATGCGATATGGTCAATTTGTTTCACAATTTTCGACATTAAAAATGGCGTTTGAAATGTCGATTTTCGTATGTGATGTTGTGCTTTTAAGTTGTGGCGTTTCTTCACGGAATTATCACCGCAACAGCAACGCGGGTTCGGACAATACTCAAAGATTCAGCGAGGACAGGTTTTAGCAAGGAGATTGCACGAGCGAAGCGCAGCGAGCGAGTCATTTTTGCAAATGACTCAATTTGAGTGCTCTCAGGGTGCAAAGTGAACATAACTTAAAGTATAGAGCATAAAATTCTACTAGATACTAAAACAAATTATAATGTTATAACCTGAATAGTTATTGAGATATGGCTTTCCAAAAACCCTAATTTTCATGCAATTTTTATTGAAAATTATAAAATTTAATTTGGGTTTCTTCCTGAATCCTTCCTTCTCAGTCCTTTTACCCTAATGAGGGTTTGGTGACCCATCTCGTTCTATCTCTTTCTATGCATATGATGTGCGTTCAAATTGTTTTCACATACATAGAGGACCTACTTGTTCAACGTGGGCTCCGAACCACGGGAAGTGTACTACACTTCATTTCGAGATGGATTTTCTTGGCAGATTACCTCGGTGGTTTGCCATTGCCTGCCGAGGAGAGACGGTCAGAATAAAGTTCTTACCCTACCCGGATTCGATCCGAGCGTTTCGCATTAGCAGTAGACGCACTTAACTGCCAAGCTATGACCGCCTCTTCCTGAATATCCTATGAATAATAGAGGAAAACGCGAGTTGTAGGGTATTTATTTTGGCACAAATTATTTTTACCAATTCTACTGGACTTATCTCCGATATTAATACAGCTAGAAAAATTTTTAGAATAAAAAATGTGGAATTAAATATTCCACATATTTAAAATTTCGTCGTGCGATGAACTAAAACCGAGAAAAGTTTCAAAAACTGAGACTCTGAAAAATAGTTTTCGAAGGATAGTAAAAACTGACCTAAATACTTTAAAAGCCCACAACTAAGGCTAATTCGTTACAAAATTGATCAACACCTATTCATACAGTTTCTGGAGATCTCAAAATTGATTTATAATAAATTAGTAGAGGCGCCACTATATTTTCTCTCTGATCTCCATGGCGGAGAGATGGGCTCGAAGTTCCGTGATCCCCCTCTTCACACTTCATGCGTACCTTTTTCGAACTTTAAAATTTAAAACTTTGAGAAATTATTATAACATCGATTATTACATTTTAAAACTAAAATTAAAATTTAGCGGGGTAACAAAAACACATTCTCATATATTTATAATTCAGCATAACCAAAATGCAACTTTTCTTTATAAAATTAATTTTTTATATTCGTACTGAGAATTCGAAATTTAATTTTTGAAAAATATTATAGCAATATACTTACTTCGATATCTTCAATTAATATTAAAAACAGAGGGGCGGATTGGTAGTCTGAAATTCCGGAAAATCCAGAATGGCTGAAGTCTTTGGGTCCGAAAGGCCTGTGACGTCATCGGATTCAATTGAATTTTTTTTTAAATATTGAGATAAGCATAGTTCCCACCATAGCGACAGTTTTGTAAAAGAACAAAACAATCAATCCAGTAGTTGCTGAAAAAAGCCTGGGACAAGGTAGAAAAATGTTATTTCGAGAAAAACGCATGCAAAGTTTATTAAATGGTTTCCATGAATTTATGGCACTTATTTTAATCTTAAATTACAGGATCATAAAGGGGACTTGCTTCTTTGACAAACAGGTCATTAGGCTACTTTTTTTCCTCTTTTTGAGCAATCCTTGCTGTACTAGCAACAAGGCACTTTATATTATGATCAATGAATTTCTGTTGTATAAACTTGATCTCCTCTCTTTAAAATTCTCTATAACTTCCGTAATTTAACGAATTCTATCAAATAGTTTGAGGAAGATGCTTAATAGTATACAGGTTAAGTAAAAGTAAAAAAAAACATTTTTTAACCTCTAAACCAGGATACCCTCCAAAATTTGGCAAATTTGCCAAAATTAAGGCGTGCTTACTTAATTAATTAAAATTATGCTTGAAACTGAAAATAGAAAAAATAGTCGTCACAAAACAAACACAAATTCATCTCTGTATGATCAAACAGTGTACAACAAACATCGAGTGTTCCTAAATCTGATACTGGACGGCTAAATAATAACATTCCAGCCTAATGTCAAATACTTGGGAGTTACTATGGACTCCCGGTTGAACTTCCATACGTAACTAAAGCTACGACGCCAACTGGCGTACGCAGCAAATCGCACGATCTATTTCCTGATGAGGGGGGGGGTCAGATGAGCTCCGAAAACAAACATCTTCTTAAAGTGGCGTATCCACTCAGCAAACGTTGGCGTTTGTGGTGGTTGATGAGGTGGTTTCCCGTTGTCTTCGCCATAGCCCACAGATTTATATTGAGATTGAGCGCGATTAGATATAGAACCACGATTTCCCGCTCGCTAACCTGCCGGTGTAAGCTTAACCCCACACAGCTGGTTGAAAACAAACATACGATATACAAAACCGTCCTAAGACCGATTCTAACGAACGCCTGCCCTACCTGGGCGAGCGTGTCAAAGATACGTTTTAGACCCTTGCAGGTATTTCAGCACCGCTGCCTACGCCTCGTCACGGGAGCAGATCATAGATGCAGATCGCTCAGCTTTATGTCAAGTCCTTGGGAGCCACCATGGACTCCAGGCTGAACTTCAACACGTACTTAAAGCTAAGACACCAACTGGTATATTCCCTGATAAGAGGTGGGGGGGGGGTTAAGATGAGTTCCGAAAACAAATAATCTGCCTAAGACCGATCCTAACGAACGCGTCTATGACACGTCTCAAACCCTTGCAGGTATTTCAGAATCGCTTCGTACGCCTTGTCACGGGGGAAGATCACAGAGGTAGATTGCTACACCAGACTCACAACGCTACACGACGACCATATTACTCGGTTATCCGAGGAATTCTATACTACACATACGCGAAAGAGCGCACTAACAATAAACATGACACAAGTCGTCGTTCGGAATTACTTTTTCTAGGAACGGCAGGAGTTACTTTAAAAAAAATAAACCAAGATCGAACAAAATTCTACTTAGACGTTTATCGATCTATGTATGTACTAAGACCATTTATTGATTTCGCAGTCACCACCGTTTGTTCGATTCCGCCCAAATGTAGAATTCTGTTCTCAAAAAACGATATTTGGTAATGTGACTTTCTGGTATGTTCCCCGGCTTAATAATTGAGGTTGAAACCTCGGTTTCGGGCAAAATGAGGGCAAAAAAGTAATAAAAACTCCTTTTCCCCAACAGGAAAAACAAAAATACTGCATGTTTAAAAATATTAATATTTATTAACTAGATAAATTAAATGAAACATGACAATTACTATCTTATTTCGTTAGACCCTTTAATTAGGATGGCCCCTGTAAAAAATATGTAAAACAGTTCAAAACAAAAAATCCCAGTACAAAACCATCATTTGGTCAGTTATTATTATTATTTATTATCGGGTGTGGTGCTCCACCACTGCACTGAAGCAGAAGCTTGTTGTGCCCCGTTCGCCCCCAGACTGTGCAACGCCAGCTCGGGGATGGGCGTTTCGGCGCAGCCGGTGCGACGCTACCGTTTCGCCGCAACCGGTTCGGCGCGACCGTTTCGCCGCATCCGGTTCGGCGCGGGCCGGTTCGGCGCGGGCCGGTTCGGCGCAAGCGGGTTCGGCGCGAGCCTTATTTTATTTGTAGCATTTATATTCTATATTGAATATTGCTATCCCAATCTTTCGGGATTTACAAATCCGTTTGAAGGGGAGGATTACATTTTTACAAACATCTCTTCCATTTTCTTACGGGACCTCGCCATTATTTTCCTCCTTACGCCTTTTTTCAATTTCTATTCGTATATAGCACAAGCACCCGGCTCAACGCCTCGGAGTTAAAAGATTAACTTAAATTTTCATCAGGCAGACATTAGGAACCACCACGTTATCAATAGCAAATTTTTTATTAAGCGGTCCGGGTTGGCGTGCCGGCCCCTAATCTGATAATCCGAAAATTTTCTTGGATTGGTATTTCTGATAAAAAATGTACCTATATAAATGATGCACCACACAATGAAACGCAACTTAGCATGTTAAATAGTTTACTGCCCCATACCGCAACTATACTTTTTAATGCTATTTCAAGGGTCTCTAAGCTCCCGGTTTCATTTATCCCGTTTTTTTTTTATGGGAGGCGCCTTCTCGTATGTTTAGCATAGTAACCAGAGTCATAACCGCCCTGGAGGGGTGCAGAGCGGAGCGGAGCGCAGCGGCGCCCCGAATGGGTAGGTTTTGACGATGGATAAACCTCCCTATCGAATGCACACCCCAAAAATCGAAGAAAAATTCGCTAAATTTACGTACTTTCAAATTCCATAACGATTCTTTTCTTGCGCCGAACCGGCATCGCGCCGAACCGCCCCGCGCCGAACCGGCATCGCGCCGAACCGCCCCGCGCCGAACCGGACTCGCGCCGAACCGCCCCGCACCAAACCGGGTTTGCACCGAACCGGCCTCGCGCCGAACCGGCCGCGCCGAACCGGCCGCGCCGAACCGGCCGCGCCGAACCGGCCGCGCCGAACCGGCCCGCGCCGAACCGGCTGCGGCGAGACGTTCGCGCCGAACCGGCTGCGCCGGAACGTCCTAGACCGACGCCAGCTACTCAGCAGCGCCAGGCGCCTTGTGCTGAGCCGCTTGGTCGGCCTTACGTCACCATAACACCCCCAACAAGCGGTCACGACCCCGGTTTCTCAATAGGTCTGTTCGTTTGCTATGCTCTAACTTGTTCTAAAAATGTCCGTATGACGTTATCAGTTCAACTTCGTGCAACGTCGAGCAGCAGTTTTTAAAATTGCAAACGAACACGTTTAGTTCATTTTGGTGCATGTTTATCGTGTTGTTAACCTCAAAATAGAAATTGTGTTTGTTTCTTATTGTAGCAACTACGGTTGTCATTTACCGAGGCAAGTAAAAAGAAAGAGGAAATGGGGGAAAGGAAGTTTGTGCAAAGACAAGAAATTTTAGAACCACTGAAAATTAAAAATAATTTATTACAGAAAATATTGGAAATATTGCTCCTCCTTTGCAGGTAGTGTGAAAATTCATGTTCGGTACATGTTCCGAACAACAAACGAACAACGTTCAGTTTACTCAGTTCATGCAAACGAACGCTTTTATTTGAACTAACTTGCTCAGTTCAAGTGAGTTCAAGTTAGTCCAAGTAAACGAACAGACCTAATGAGTCCCGGTACTGGCACCTCTCCCGGTTCTTTCAGAGTCCCGCGGGCCGCCACCATCGCGTAGGTCCAGCCTGGCGTACGGCGAAGGTCCGATAAAGCGTTGCACAGTCGATGAGGGTGGAGGCGAATTTTTTTGTAACCCTAATTTGGTCTCGTTAACAAATCAGGGGGACCGCCGGCTTAACGTCCTCCGACACACGGCCGACCGCAGTTCTTTGTAAGTCGGTCACCCACACAAGTGGTTACCCGAACAAGTGTTGCTTGAACGCGAATATCGAATAACTCGATTTCGAGCAGCATATCTGATGCGGTCGACTTTTGGTCAGTTAATAATTAAACTCGCACTAACATAAATGATAAGTATCGATTCTGGGTGGTTATCTGATTTTGGTACTCGCCAGTACACAAAATAATCAATCCTTACACTAATTAACAATCACACTTGACATCGCACGTTTTATTCCTAGACAGTCTATCTATATATTTCGTATCCACAAGATCACAAAAACACAACGCGGCAAAGATAAATTAATCTTTGTCTATTGCCAAAAAAAATTATTCAAAAACGCCCCGCACGAAAGAATCCACAATAACTAGCTGACAGGCTCACTAAAAAAACTTTGACCCCTTTTCTTGTTATTCAACCATATTTATGTATTTTGGTAAACTATCATCTTCGTCCAGTGATCCTGCGGGTGACCTTCCGGAGCGTGTGATTTTGTACCATCAACAAATTACACCTCGCCGGGTACAATCCTATCGGCATTGACGGGAAGTAATGCACCAGATTACTTTCGCAATCTGATCGAACAAATATTTTACTGTCAATATCATATTGAAGCAAATCAATTTTTGATCAAAAGACCGACCAATTTATCCTACATACCATCCACTCACAAATGGTGTCTGAGAAAAATCCCCGACAGAAGAAAATCTGTCTGTTGGAGACTGGTGCGTTTACCAAGGCACAGAACACAGATGAACTAACTGTTGAAAGAATCCAGATTTTTGATTGAAAGATTATCAAAAATTATTTAAAATTATCGAAAAAAATTTTAATATTATTTTGAGGGAAGAGCACGTATTATCCAACCGCGATTTGCAATTTTACCTATACAGATTCGATAAGTTGAAGGTTTATATTGTGTAATTCAAATATAAAATTTGCGGTAAATTGATAACCATTTAGAAAAAATCGACTTTGAAGTTCGCAAAATTTACACTTTCAGTGACGCGCATTAGGAAAATTTGCAGATTCTCGCCCCTTAATAAAAAGGGGAAGAAAGGATTAAAAAGTTAAGAAAATGGAAAAAAATGATCAGCTTCGAAAATTCACAGCTAGGATGGTATTAGGTCTACAAAGTTGTTCTAAACGGGAATTTGTAGATAATTTATAGTAGTTTCATTTATCTGCGAACCACTTTTGCATGAGATGGGCAAGAAGAAAGATCTACGTCGAAATCTGAAAACTAAGTTCTTTGCAAAAAAAAAGAAAATAAACCGAGTTCTTTGGAGCAGGCCCGTAGCCAGGGGGGCACCTGGGGGCACAATGTTCAAAAGAAACAAAAATTTTGAAAGTAAAACATTTGAAATATAAAACTTAAAAAAATTTGTAATAAAAAGGGGAACTCCTTTTACAAGTGCCCCCCACCCCACAAATGAAATCCTGGCTACGGGCCTGCTTTGGAGGGTTGTATCTCGGAAACTATAAGGGCTAGAACATTATTATTTTGAAAAGTTTTACTCAGAATTTGATGTAGTTTAATTTTACTACTAACGATTTTTGGCATAAGATCCATAGGGAACGGCCAATTCACGATGTTGTGATTTCCGGGTTATTGATGTTTATAACTATCCCGAATAAAAGGTTGGTTTATAAAATTATTATTGCACGGAGCAATTTATTATTAAATCTTTGTGTAATTTCAAGATACGAGTGGCTGCTGAAACCAAGAGATTTATTCCATAAAACATATCCAATTGGACGTATCGTCCATACTTTATTTCCATGAGAAGCTTTTGTCAGTTTTATTTAGCTTGAATTAAAATTTGCCAAGAAAAATAAATGTTTATTATTGTTATTACTAGTTATTACTAAATGTAACGAAATATCACATGAGCGTGCATAAGAACATCGTTATTTTTAGATCACCGTTGTAAATATGGGATGTACGCCCATGAAGAAATTAAATCAATACGGAAAGCCGAGCTTTTTTTAGGGATGAGGATAAAATTAAAATAAATTGAATAGAATTTAAAAAAAAATCCGGATCCCATGCGATGCCCCATGTAAAATTTGAATTGGTTCGTAACACGAATAAAGTGGTTGGTGCCTGAGCTGTTCATGTCTGGATGTTTTTTAGCTAGGTTATTTTTGTTCTGGGATTTATTTTAAACAAAATAATGACAACAAGAAGCTTTGGTAACTCTTCAATGGGTAACGATGGAACAGATCACGCTTACAGACAACGAATTGCCGCACAATATCAAATTAGGTAATAATTATTCAATACTTAACCTCTGTTTTCATGTGCATATGTCAAACTATTTCAAATTAAAATAGCATATTGAAAGGATTTTTAAAAAAGTATCTTGTTGCAGCGCTTTAAATAAATCAAGGTTGAAGTATTGTATATTCTTTCATTATTTACTATTTTTTGCTATGTTAGCAAAGTTGTCAGCCGATATTCTTGACCGACTTGATATATTCATTCTAGAGATTGAAGAGCTGAGTATACCTCAAGTACGTATTATGTTGTCAAATTAAATTGCTTTTTTGTAAATTTTTAATTTTTATCAGCCATTATTATGGGAATACACTTGGTGTATTAGTTTATTAGCATCATTTTTGGGTTTAGCGTCAATTAGGAAAAACCGTGTCAAGTCCATGCAACAGTACATAATTGGAATTTTGGTTTTCGGTTATTTACCACTACTTTATGCTCTCATATATTATTCCAAGGATGTTTGGACGTACTTACAATCAGACGATTTAGCAAAAATTGAGGCTATTCAATGGTGGCAGGTAAGTTTTTTGCTTTTCTAATATTTTTTGGTTATTTTATTTTATTTCACTTTTAGGGCTATCCGTATGGATTACTATGGTATGGATTTATTTTGTTAGCCGTACAAGTACATTTCTTTTCTTTGTACTTTTCATGGAACTTGGTAAATGCATGGAAAGCGAGAGGTGTAAGGAAAGTAGATTAATTCAAATTTTATTTAACTAAATTTCGTCAATTGTTGTACCATAGATTCTTTTTATTTTTATTGTTTATGGTTAAATATAATTTTGTAAATGCAAATTATTTAATTAAAAGATCGGATTAAAAGACATCTGGATTTGACAATAAGAGTTAGTACGTTATTGCATATTTGTGTTGTATAATTATTATAATTTTATTGTTGTACAGGATGTTTCAAACTTCAAATTTGACATTTACTCATTTATTTCACTTGTTAAGTGTACATTGTAAACACACCTAGATAGCAAACTCTCACACTTTTTGTTAAATACAACACACAAATTCAGCTCTCTTTACTAAAGTCACCTATGAGAATAAAATAAAAAGTGTAATTTTTAGAATCTTAAATTTATTCTAATAGTTGTAAATAAATGAATATTTTGTATTTGGTTATCTGTTTAGATAAAAATTTTATTTTTCTATTTCCTCATTTTACAAACATGGAGAGTCCAATTCCACTTCCAGGTGTAGATTATTTTATAAACAAATATCCACAATCACTCCTTTTCAATATCAGCTCAAAATTGCATTTTTCAACTTTTGGAATTTTTACTTTTTCTTTTATTCTCATTTACACATTTTTGCTAAAAAATTAAATTGTGCTAAATCATCTTTCCCAGACAAACGTTTAGCTAAAAGACTAGCATGCTCTATAATAGTATACAGTGGCGTAGCAGGGATCAAAGTGGACCCCCTTTCAGACCGGGTGCTGAATTGTTCAGTAGTACCTTTGATTATGTAGTAGTAGTTAGACTAACTCTATGGGAGTTTTGGAAACCTGATTCATTTCAAAATGTTATCAACATATGGCGCTACTAAATTATAAGGCAGAATAAATGACTTGAGTACCAATCACGGACCTGTTAATGATCAGTGGCACTAATAAAACTGAACAGTTACAATAATTAAGCAATTGTTATGACTTCAATTGAAGTAATCCCATCTGTTGAACGCCTTTTCAACTACAAAAGGATGTTTCTAAAACTGCCATAAGGTTTGCTAATCTGATACCATATAATTAAAGGTAGTACATACACCGAACCAAAAATTAATGAAAACGTTCATAGTATTAATGGAAAAGTTCGTTAGATTTATGAATTTCTTAGTTGTATCTTTTTGAAACTTTATAAAATCAATGAACTCAGTTACTTTAATATTATAAGTATTATTTTGCTTAATGTACTGTACCGTACAATTCCCTGCTCCTTTGGTTATTTTAGATCAAAAGCTAATAGAGGTAAAAATGATTAGACATAAAGATCTACATAATAAACTATTTACATCAACAAATAACATTAATTTTATACTAGGTTGTGCGGCCTAAAGGCCGCACTGAGAGGCACATATTATCGGCTCAAAGGATCAATTTAGCTTTACAGATAGACAGATAAGTTTTTTAATTTCGGCCATTATAGATGGGGCATGTAAATTCCTCCTATGATCATATGATCTGGCTCTTGAGGGTTGAGGGTGTAATCTTATAATTTCTTTCAGGTGGCCTTGGTCTGTACCTGTGTGGCTTAGGTAAAGAAGTTCAATTAAGTTGAAACCAATGAACAAAAATTTACACTGAAAATTTTATAGTATCACTGAAAAAGTTCGTTAGATTTAGGAATTTCTTAATTATATTTTATTGAAGTTTTATAAAATCAATGAATTTCAACTAATGCATTCAGTTTCATTGACATTATAAGTATTATTTTGATTAGTGTACTGTAGCATACAATTCCCTGCTCCATTGATTATTTTAGATCAAAAGTGAATAGAGGTAAAAATCATTAGCCACGAGAAGAATACGCTATTTACTTTAAAAATAATTATTTGGTTATTATTCACACTAGGATGTGTGGCCTTAAGGCCGCACATAGGCAGGTATTCACGGATTATCGGCTCAACTGATCAATTTAGCCTTACAGATACATAGATAAATTTGAGTTTTAGTGAACTAAGACGCGATTAAATTAACCTTTACTATAATAGTACGAAGTGCGGGTGCGATTAAATTAAAAGTAGAAAGATTAAATTTGAATAATTTTATTAACATAATATTTTCAAATAAATAACGCGATAGTACTATGAAATATTGTTTTCACTATGACCGCGTTCGGTTTGGCACTATTTTCGCTTTGAAACTCCGTCGAACACATTCTGATAGTTCGATTTGGAGTTGTTCCACACTTGCAAACGCTATAATTCCGACCATTTAGGAAACTTAAAACATACGAGGTCTTCAAAACGAAAACGGTGCTAAACCGAACGCTACCCCTATCTCACTATAACGATGATAAAATGTAAGACCAATAGAAAGAAAAACAAGCTCCTCATTTCATTATGAATTCTTATTGACGTTTTTGTTTGTTGGCATCTTAAAATTAGAAATGATAGATTAATTTTCTTATTAGATTATTGGTCAAAATAAAAATACGCCACTTTTCTCTAATTGAACAAAGATTCCCATCCTTAACGTCGAAAACGACAACGTTGCCTAAACGATGCCGCGTAAAGGCCGCACTGGGGGGACGGATCAATTTATTTCTAAATAAAAATTTAATTTAAAAATTAACACTGATTTTGAAAAAAATTAAAAGATGTAAATAATATGTTGTCACATTTACTGTAACTCTGATAAATAGATTATTTATCGATCAAAATTTGTGAGAATCTCGTTAATCCATTCATGCTCGTCAGTGGCGGGCTGCTAATTTTTAATATATTTTATTTTGTTGTAAAAATTTTTTGAATAGTGGGACCGCTCTACGAAGTTGCACGGTAACTAAATTGTCATCAGTCCGGGTCTGACCACTAGTGTTTGAAATATGAATATCACGACAAAGGCCGACAAATTAAAAAAACAATTTATTCTAAAAGAGAAATTTAGTAGTAGCAGATAGGGCTTCGATTTAAAAAACGGGTGTAATCTAGTCCTCATGTATAGGCTGAGAAACAAATGACAAACAATTAATTTTTATTTCTAGTAATAATTTAAAATAACGCAGAAATGTTAAAAAGTAGAATGAATTATTCTAATGTATTTCTATTTTCTTACAAAAAATGATGACCACATTGAGCATTTTTTTATAAATTAATTAATGTGTGCCCTTTTGTCAATAATAAACTTAATATCAAATTGTATTTCTATCATTTGTTTCTCAACATACTGGACAACTAAATTTATTGAGTGTTATATCGAATATTATTTAAAATTAATTAATTCTTTTTTTAAAAAGATTTACGAAGCAAATCGCTGGCTAAACGAATCACATTTGGATATGGGTAAGTTGTGTTAAATCGTCTTATTTTGGTCCCAGCAATCTTTTCTTCCATGAAATTCTAATACAAACACCAATCTATAAAAGTTGGAGTGCGGCCTTCAGGCCGCACAATCATCGTAATTACGATGGTTTCCAAGTTTAGGCCTTCTAAATTTAATAAAAATACACTACTTCTGTGCATCTCTATTTATCTGTTCGTTACGCACCTCTCATTAATTCACTTTTTGGTTACCAACTTAGAAAAGTTCTACTGCGACCTTTAAGTTGTACAACAATGGCAATCGTGCACTAGAAGGTCATTGCGGCCATTAGATCGGATAGCCCTTGTAACTTTATGATATATCGACGCTTCATTATATCTTATTCAATAATCACTCGCAGAAAATGAGGGTTTAAGTCGTTTAGAACGCTTAAATATGTTGTAAAATTGACTTAAACTGTCATTTTCTGCAAATTGATGGTTATGTCTATTAGCTTATTCGGTGTTGATATGATTAAATGAATGAAGTTGTAGATTTATAAAATATGGTTTGCCATGAATGCTATGAATTTTTTGTTTTAATATAGTATTAAGTTTGACATTTGGTTTGTGAATTTCGGCAAATACAATTTAAGGTAGTTCTGTCTACGTTACGTATAAATGGATCCTTTGTAGATCTGGATCCTTGCGCGGTACACAACCTTGCTAGGCAAAAGCTACGCCACTGTTAGTATAGGTATGTTTGTCGGTTAGCAAGGCTTGATTATCCTGGTGTATCACTTGAGTAAATAAATTATTAATAATTATTTGAAAATTGCTCGTAATTACATAAGAAATACTTACTATTCAATATTATTTTTTTATTACATATCGCACTGCCAGTAAAATACTGTCGTAAGTCGAGAATCTCAATTTGGTGAATTGTCGTGTTATGTTCTCTTTTTTTTGAAATTGACCCATGGCAGTATTTTTATAGATGCAGCATTATTTTATAGACTTTTTATTGACGTAACTCAGAATTTACAATTTTCGACTTACGACAGTATTTTACTGGATGTGCGATATTATTACGTACCAACCTTGATGTGAATTCACCATAAATAGAAGTGCATTGTTAGCAATTTAATTGGAATCCTGCAGTTATCATGTGGTTGAAGGAAGTACCCTCATGAAATAATTCTTTTGTTTAACTCGTCTCTTAGGAATTATTAACACAACACAAAAGATCATCTTCGATGTTGATTTGAACCCTGGAGTATTAGATGTTAATACGCCGCTAAACAACTGAGCTGCCGAGGCGATTGGTTTTATATTGCGCAGAATTTCTATATTTCGTATCCAATTCAAAGGTGCGTTATTTTCTTCCTTAATTGTACCCAATTTTGCGTAAAACGCAATGCGCAAACGTCTAAGGTCGTTACTGCGCAGAATAGGATACAATTAAGGATGAAAATAAGTATCGTGTCATATGTCCCTAAGACCGTTACATTCCTCCCCCCCCCTCAATTGGGGAAGAAGTCGATAAGGATTCATTCTGGCACTTAAATGGTAAATTTAAATCAATAATAAAAATTTCAATTAATAAAGTCTTATGAAAAATCTTAATTTTGAAAACATTTTAAAAATTAAGTAAAAAGGGGATATTCTTGCAAACAAGAAATTTCCTGTAATTTGATTCGCCTGTTGGAAATCAAACTGATTATTAGTTTTTTAAATCGTAGTTTGTATTGGTGCTAAAATAATTTATTATGCCTTCCAATTTAGTCGCGCCATCTGTTATAATTTTTTTGAATTACAGGAAAAGTTTTTAATAGTATTCCCATGAAGGTTGGTATATATGGATATAGTAAAAGCAAAGAGGATTGTTATATAGAGGGACAGCTCTTATGGAACTACCTGTCAAAAATATTTTGTATATTTTCAGCTCGATAGATGGCTGTTTCACGCCACCTGATGGACATGGTTATCACTAAGTTATTGTTATGCTAAAATTTACAATAGCTGATAATCACATAACGATAACCCTGTCCACCAGGTGGCGTGCGAAAGCCATCTATCGAATTAAAAAGTGTGCAAAATATTTACATATTTCAATTTTTAACATGTAGCTGGCCCTCTATATACATCCTCTTTCAAAATCGCATTCGTCAAAGGAATATTGTTATCAAAGTTGAACTCCCTAAAGTCCCCCTTATACACGGTTCTGATTTTCATCAAATCATGAATTAAGCGGATGTGGAATTCGAACCCACTACTTAATCATAGTCACTTGAATATTTTACGTCTTTAAAATAAAATTAATTATATAATATTATGCTTTTGGCTATGCTGAAACAACATCGTTATCAATGTTTATTGATAATTAAATAATCATAATTTTTGAAATTGAAACTCTGCGATTAAAAGTTTAACCTTTTAACTTACTGATGTTAACAACATTTTAATCTTTCTGTTTAAAGTTGTATTGACTGAAATATTCCTGCAATAAGTAGATAATATGATGAGTCATTATAATTTGAATCCAAAAGTATGATTCACATTTGAGGCGTCATGTCAGTAACAATAAAATATATTCATTTAAGAATAAAAGACGTACGGCTTTTCTTTATGGAAACCGATAATTGAGGCTCTCATAGATGGGAGAAAACGTCGCCTGCAGTTAAATCTGAAAATTTTAATCCATTGGTGTTTCCAATTTGACATATCTCTTTTGACCGCAGTCGGTGAATTTCCTATTTACCGGACTGGATACTCGGGCACTACGTGGTTCATGTACAATTGAAAATAAATCATTGTTGGCATAAAACGGACGCCCATCCAAAATATTCTTTCCTTCCGTCACCAAATTCAGTCTGTTCATTGAGACTGAATGGCAGAGGTGCTGATATTTAGCAGTTCTGGTGTTATGCTCTAACGATATATCTTTAAATACGGGTGTTCCTCAGGGTTCTATATTGGGGCCGATTCTTTTTTTTCAATGACTTGATGCAATATGGCAGGTAATGTGGTGAATTCGCTTGATGAAGCTAGAGACAACCTGGAGATTTTGATTTAAAGGTTTTGTTCCATCTTTGTTTTTGGAGTACGGTTGCATGGATTGGCCATGGCATAGCTAATCAGATTTCTCCAAATTCCGCGCTAATCAGACCACTCCAAATTAATGTTTTTTACTAAATTGCTAATTACTTATCAAGCTTCTATATGCAGTATAATAAGAAACCTTATGATGTGGCTCCGTGTCCATCTGTCCGTATGATCTAGGGTCAATCAGAATGCTTTGAATTATTATTTTTTATTAAATTGCTAATGACATTTTTAGTTACATTATTAATTTTTTTATTTTTTATTATTATGTCTACAAACGTGTCAAGTTAAAATGTCCTCACTGTTTAAACACATGATCATTGTCCTCTCCGCCAAATTCCACACTTTTAGGCTTCTATACAGATTATTATTTTTTACATATCTATATACTACTAAATAATTAATACTATTTAACTTCAAACTTAATTACTGCTGCTTATCTGCTATTTCATTATAATATGGCAATTAAAATAACTAATTTACTAACAAGATAGTTGTATAATATATATAGAAGCCTAGGAACTGCGGTAATCCGAGCTCCATCTTGTTTTTGTTAACTTAAGGTTTTTTGATAATAATAATAATTACAGTGTAATCCACCAATATATGGACTCGTTTGTAATGGAAACTCGCATATAATTCTTAATGCTAAACTCTTATGTCTTTAATGTATTAAAATTTGGATAAAATGGACACCTGCTTACAATGAACTAATTTCATGATCCCTTGAAGTCAATTATAAGCGGATTTTATTGTATATAATATAGATTTGAATAGAAATAAAAGAGAAATAGATCCATGTTAACATAGCACCCTGTTGTATGCCAACTATGGATTCTGAGAAAACAGGACCAAATCATGTTGAATGTGTGTGAGAGAAAAAATTTTAAGCAGAGTTTTGGAAGCAATATGGTGAGCAATATTTGGCAGAGCAGGTATGTTAAAATCTTAAAGAGTAAGATGACTGGGACACTTAATGAGGATGAGTGGAGAAAAAGTATCGAAAAGGATTTAGAATAGCGAGGTGGGATGAAGGATCAGTCGCGAAAGTTCAATGGTACAATGGAAAAAAGAAACTTGAGAGGAATGGTTGGAGAAAGATTGTTAAGCAAGTTATGAACCTACAAGGCCTTTTGTGCTGATTTATATAGAATAAGAAGAAAAACATATTTGTATATTATTAAAAATAAAAATAGTATATTACTGTATATTAGAAAATAAACAATACAAATAAACAATAGTAGGTATATAGTATATGATATTACTATTCATTATTCATTCCATTAGCTAATTCTGATTCAATGAATAATTTAACGTTAACAAAAAAATATATATCAGAAGCATTGGCGTGTTGCCCTCCTTCCACGGGGTCCAAGGCTGCCTCCTCATGCGCCTGTGTTTAAGAACGGCTCTGACGGCAATTCACTTATGCTTAACAGAATCCCATTGTTCGCGAAATTTACAAATCTTTAATTCATAAGAATTCGGGTAAAAAAGAGATACAAAAATTTAATTATTTGTGGGCAGCCATAAAAGGTGACGTGCGTGAGGTAATTACGATATCGCTTAGGAATCTCTTGTTGAACGTTAGAATAACAACAAGCTATCAGTTCACAAGGAAATTAATAGATATTTTTAACAAAAACTTGCTGGCACCACAGCAATTAGAGCAAACTACTGCACATAAGGATACCTTGTTAAAGGAGTAAACCTAATACAAGGTGGCCCAAAACACTCGCCCGATGTTGTTTTGCTATATCTTTAAAATGAAACGACGTAATTTCATAATTTTTTTTTAAATGTTTATTTGGACCTTTAAGTTTTTTCCATTACGATGATATCGGTCAAGTGGGCGCTGCCATTGTTGATGACCATTTGGGCTCTTTTTACCGCATTTTCATTTGTTCTGGCGAGAGCTTCAGGCGATAAGTTCTCGAACTCTTGTTGGATATTCTCTTTAAAAGCTTCCAGAGTCTGTAGCTTGTTCACATAGACCCGTGACTTCAAAAGAACGCCAAAGATAGAAGTCTGGAGCGGTCAAATCGGGCGATCTTGCCGGCCACAATAAATCGCCAAAACGAGACATTAGGCGACCCGGAAACCTATCACTATCCTGAAACCAAAATTTACAAATCCGTTTGTTGGAGTGGATTGGTCCCCGTGTTACAATTTTTGTTTTCGGTGCACATTCGATTTTTCTTTTATAGTTTTGGGTGGTTCACAGCTTTCGTGATGAGTTTTCTCCATTCCTGTTTGTTTGCGGCGCTCCTCTTCCAACCCTATATTTTTATCTCTTTAAGGTCACTCGTGACCTGGTCCAACCGTCTGTTCTTCGGTCTTCATTTAGGTCTGTTCTCACCGGATTTCCACATTGTGATCACTTTTATAGCCCGAGCATATCATCAGTTCTCATGACGTGCCCCCAACTATCTGAGTCTTTGTGACTTCATGTATACCTATGTCCTCTCCTTCCATTAATCTTGCAATTTCATGGTTCATCAGTACTCTTTGTTTTCTGTTATTTACCTTCTTGGCCCAAATATATACCTCTCATCACCCAATAATCTCCTCAAAGATTGCCTTCATGATCTCGTCTCGGGTTGGGGCTGGCAGCTCTTGTTCGTTTTCGGTCATTTCTGATTCTTCAACATTATCGTTGTTATATTCTCTATTTGGTAACTGACTAAAATGCCTATCCCATATCTGTCCAATTTTCGCAGTGTGACATTCTACCACTCTGGTTTCCATCATAAATTCCTGCGCCTGGCCACACCCAAGTTACTTTGTGCAAAGTCTATCACCATTGCACCATTGTCATTAGTTATATCGTGGATTGTGTGTACACCTGCTACTAAACTTCCATAGTTTTCTTTTCCAATTTTGGCATTAAAATTCCCAACCACTATCAGTATATATTGTTTGGGTATGACCTCGCATTTTTTTCCCTTTTTCCTCTCTAGGTTATCCACCTAAAAAGGGAGTACCTATATTTATACTATGGGATACATAAATTAACATAATATAATAAACAATATAAAAACTTAACAATCAATTAATATAACAATGGAATGGTGGTGAAAATAATGTTGGTGAATATAACAATTAATAATTAAATAAGTTAATTATAAAATAGTAATGAAACAAGCTGCTAAATAAAGAGAAAAATTGAAATTTAAAATTAATTGAAGTAATAAGTTTAACAAAATTTTTATTATTTTTTGGTTAATTTGGGTGAAACATAAATCCATTTTATGCAGACTCGCATATTGATTCTAACTGTTTATAAAAATCTTTTTTTTTCACTCCCGGTACTTTCCGCAATCGGTGCGTATCCGTTTACAATAGACAGGTTAGTTTTTGCTTTAATTTTCATATACGGCATTCTTCCGTTTATCGGTTTAAAACTCATATTTAACTCTGTTGTTCATCCGTTTCGTTATCATGAAGTCCGTACCATTTCAACGTTGCCCATTTCCTGATATCCGTAATTAGTTTCTTTGACGTGTTAGCTCATTCTTAGTACTGTCCCAGACGAATAACTCCTCATCAACCCTTAGTTTCCCGTATCCAATCGTCGTCCTGTGTCCGTTCTTCTGATCTTTCTTGCCCTTTCTCTTATTTTCATCTGCACCCTTCTTTCCTCCGTCAACATCCATCATGTCGCTCTCAATATATTCACTAGTACCTTTCAATTTATGCATATTCTCCATTATCTTATTTGTATCGTTCCATTCCTTCATTTGAACGACGACGATTGGCTGTTTACCCTCTTGATTTTCAATTCCATACACATTTTTGATGTTTACAACTACTCTCAATTTCGTCTGTACAAATCTCTGGTGTTATCATTCCCCACGTTCAATCCTTTGATAATTAAGTTATTCATTTTTCACTCCTCATTTCGCTGTTTTTTCTCCTCCAACGCGACAATTCTCTAGAACAACTGTTCCTTCTCATCTTCTTAAGTATAATTAGGTATAGCATAAATCATTGAACATGTCTATCACGTCATCACATAACACATAATTTATTGTTACCTTTATGTTACCACTTAATAACATTTAAGAAATATAAAATATATAAATTAGAACCTTAGAAGAATAAAAATCTAACAATAAGTTAGGTTTACAAGTAACTCCTTATACTCATACAAATACATAACACAGATAAAAAAAAAACATAAGCACATGTAACCGCCAACCGTCCTTTGGAACACTTTTCCTAGGAACAGCTGGAGTTATTAAAAAAAATAAGCAAATTTGCTGGTCGACCACAAAATTCCACCTAGGCACTTATCGATCTACTGAGAATATTTATAGATTATGCTGCCACCACCGTTCGACCGATTAGGCCCACCGTAGAATTCTGTTCTCCAAAAAAACCACCCTATTAATTCGGTAAGCGACTTCCTGGTAATGAGTCCCAGACACTCCCCGTTTTGACGTTACGTCCCCCGGCTAAAGGTTGAAGTTGAAACTTCGGTGCGGGCAAAACGACACTAAGCTCGGCACTGAAAATAAAACGTCCTTTTCCTCAACAGGAAAAACGAAAACACTGAATTTTCAAAACAATATTTATTAATAATGGATAAAGTTAAAACAAATACATACACACTTTAAAATCTCCCTTACAATTTAGGGTGGCCCTTTTAAACACATATAAATATACGACCTAAAATAACTATCCAAAAAAATATACCATCCTTCTGTTAGTAAAGAATTCAAAATTTTACTTACATAGGTGATATAATTTATCCTTCTACCTTGGATCCCCAGACAATCCAATACGGCCAAACAATGCCTTATCTATGGTCCCAAAACAACGACAAATTCGGAACAAATGCCTCACACTAGAGAACACACAATCTATTTTCGGGTTTAATGAACAAACTATTTGACTTTTTAAACACTTAGAATTCACAATCTATTTACGGGTTTAATGAACAAACTATTTGACTTTTTTTAAACACTTAGAATCCACAAGCAAGATAATTCGGCAAGACACTCCCTTGTCTTATTTGCCCAAAACAAAATCAAAACTGATAATCCGTCAAACCGTTCCGTACGCGAGAATCTACCACAGCCTCCGGCGAACTCACTGAAAAGACTTCCCTTAATCCCGAGAGCCCATGGCCCCCGGCCGCAACTCAACGGGCGCACCCCGGCTTCTGACTCTACGGGCTCACCCCCGGCTTCTGACTCTCGACTAATTTATTCAACCATATTTATACCTTTCACTTTCCATAGCGTGAGAATTGCATCACTGACAAATTTCATCTATAGACAGATACATCATACATCGCTTTTTTAACGAGAAGCAAATGTCTACTGATTGCTTTAACGCAATCAAGTCTTAATTATTTCATCAATGAAATCGCGTCGACTGCATTGCAAATATCCAGTTATATTAGGGATACTTCACTGTTGTCTGAAATTAAATAGTTCCAGACACAGGAAGTTCGCATGCAAACGAATATTGATAAAATACATTATCAATACTCGTTCGCGTTATGAAACTTATCTCTTCCGCTGGTGATAAATATGGTTGATTAACAATCATCAGTTATTATCGCAATAATAATTTATAAATACGATATCACAATTTAAAATACTAAAATTAATTTTTATGACTTAACATCCCAGTTTGTTACACACACATATATAACACTTGTACTGGTCCTAGAATTAGTTCATGATAAATGGAAGTTCTGCGCTACATAAACTAATCGCCTCGGCAGCGCAGTTGTTAAAGCGCGCGTATTTATAGCTAATACGCCTGGGCTCGAATCCAAGTTGATACCCCGATAGAACATATTAGAGCACTCCTGTTCTAAAAATCTAATTTCTAGAAACATCACGCTTAACTCCTTATATTCACAACGACTAACTAAGCCACGACAACAGCCAACAATACTTTCCTACGTGACTTCTTGAGAAACAACCAGGGGTCAAGACACACCATCTCCCATGTCAACCACTTGGGATCTTCCACGCAAATACGCGCCGAACTAATTGAAGCCGTAGTAATTGAGTTTGGCTAAAAGACTATTATGATGCCAACCGAATCTAAGGCCTTGGAGCATCAGTAGGGTGACCTCAAAACAGTCAATTGATGCAAGCGCACTAGACTGCGCGGGCTGAAGAATCCTGTGAAACGCAAGGTGCTCACATAATGCGCGCTTAACAAGCAATTCAATAATCTTCGCAAATGGGGACAGTATGCTAATTGGGCGAAGATGAGCATGATCCTAGCCTAACGGAACCTAGGCAAGAGGCACCACATGGGATGCTTTCCAAATAGCTGGAACCTCGCCAATTCTAAAAGAATGATTGATGAGATTACAAACAACTTTCTTGCAAAAAGGCAGCACAAGATTGAGCATACGTAGAGTAATACGTAATACCATCCAATCCAAGAGTAGCTAGAATTCAGAGTCCTCGTAATGGATTCCAACACCTCAGAGCAGCGCCGTAGCGAGCTCTTCTGGCGCCAGAGGCAAATTTGAATATATGCGCCCCCCTCCCAAAAAATTCCTATCATTTTGAAAATTTTAAACTATTATTTATTGAGTTTTGTCGAGGTTTAGCGCCCCCATTGCGATGGCGCCTGAGGCAAAGCCTCGGTTGCCTCACCCTTGCTACGGCGCTCGCTGTGAGTAATGAAAACAAATGGATGCTTTAAGGAACTCATTTAGGCTGCCGGCATCGGGGGGTCTGGGGGGTATGGAATACCCCCCAGGTACATTTAATTTATTGCGAAAAAAAAACTTTCACTTTTACGTCCCTCAGTATTAAGAAGATAAGAGATAGTTATGAAAAATATCACCTGCTGCCCCCCCCCTCCCGGATTACATGCGAAAATTGCAAAAGATTCAACGAAAAATAATACATTTTGATGGTTCTGAATATTGGCAAGTGTACCTGGGGGGTATTCCAAACCCCCCGGTCGTGTAATATCAATTTTTATCGTTGAGAACTTCTGAAGATCTTATATAAAATACGCATAGTATGCCAGAATCACCGTTTCTATGGTAACGTAATGGAATTTACTTCAGATCTGAAGTAAATCCTGAAACCCTGTTTTGTTTTGTTCACCATCGATGGTAAAGTTTAAATGTACAAGATAATTATTCAGAATATGAATTATTCAAAAGCTTTTTCAATTGTTTCCTCTGGATTTTATTTCATAAATACTTAGTATGATGTAGGCAAATTTTGTTAATCTGTTTAATAGAGAATTTTGTACTCTTCAATTTTGATTTAATGATAATTTTCTCTAAAAATGAAGGTAAGCGAGTTATAGGCGAAAAACTACTGTAGTGGATTAAAATCCCCACTTGAGGAAAAGGCCGGCAGGGAATTTTAGGCGATTTTACAAATAAAATCGCGGTCAAATTTTCGAATTCAGTCAAATTTGAGGCTACAGTCCCACTTCCGAAACCATCTAAATCAAAATTTCTTCTGCTACACACTAAAGAGCATAGTTAATAGAGCAAATTATAAAAATATTTTGGGTGAAAGGGGTCCAAACTTTTGAATAAATCGATTTTGAACTTAGCAAATTTAACGAGATTCAGTGGTAAAATTAACGAGATTCCCGCGCGTCGCTCATTCTGTCGACGTTATTTTTTGTTTTTACGCGATTTTTTGGGGGTGAAACGTAATAGTTTACTGCCCCATACCGCAACTATACTTTTTAATGCTATTTCGAGGTTCTCTCACATCCCGGTTTCATTTATCCCGGTTTTTTTTTTATGGGTGGCGCCTTCTCGTATGTTTAGCCTAGTAACCAGAGTCAAAACCGCCCTGGAGTCAAAACCTACCCGAAAGAGTAGGTTTTGACGATGGATTACCCTCCTTATCGAATGCACACCCCAAAATTCGAAGGAAAAAAAATTTAATTTTTTCACTTTTTCGGCAATACACGGGTTATTTTCCATTTTTTTGATTATATTTATTACTAATATCCACTAATCACACCCCCATCTATCCGAAGTTAAAAGAAAAATTCAAATCGGAGCGAAAAAATTTTACGCATTTTCAAGGGACCGTCTTTCAATTGTATAGTGTCTGACCGGGGTGTGCGGCATATTCGATGCTAATTTCCCGTACTTTTCAAAAGTCGATATAAGGCTTATTTTTCAAGGGTTCACCCTAAATATTTTTTCTATAGACTAATATAAGCATGTTCTTTAGTGTGTAGCACACGAAAACTTTTTTCGGGTGGTTTCGTTTGTGGGATCGTCGCCAAATTTGAATATATGCGCCCCCCCCCAAGATTCTTATCTTTTTGAAAATTTTAAACTATATTTTATTGGGTTTTGTTAAGGTTTAGCGCCCCCATTGCGATGGTGCCTGAGGCAAACGCCTCAGTCGCCTCACCTCTGCTACGGCGCTGCCTCAGAGGAAGCATGTTTATAATTATTCATAATTATCATATTTTTTATAACAAAGGAAAGAATATTTTATGAATGTAAAGAAATAGACATATTAATCTCCGTGTCGAAACGGCCCATTCAGCAAAAAAATTCAGTATGGTGAAGTGCGTCATTCCTTCGCAAAAATGTATTCTCTAAGTGACGTTAGAAAATGCTAAATGTCGACCTTTTCAGGACGAGGGGCATGTTGAGGATTGACTGATTTAAATAAACTATAGTTCTACATTAATGTTAAATACTATATACGTTTTCTGCAATAATTTTAAATGCTATATCCCGTTTTTTTGTGATCCCGGTATGGATAATATTTATAGTTGTTATATTTAGTACACCGTTGTGAAAACCACCCGGAGCGAAGCGTAGGGTAGGTTTTTACAACGCAACCACTTCAGAGTCGAATTCCGACCTAAAATTGCCCCAAAATGCCTTTTAACTTTAATGGTGGGCGTGGCCTATGAACCCATGGAGCCAATGGGAGACCCGCAATAGGGATTTTTATAAAAGGCCTTCTCTAAGGGCTGTTTATTATTTTTCCGCAATTTATAATGTTTAAATCTACTATTCAAACCTTCAGCTTTCCCAATCTCTATAGGAAATTTACAATTTCATGGTATGGAATAACGTACTATCCCCACCCAAATACCTTATCCCGGTCGCTTGGATACAAAAAGAATTATTATGAGATCTGCTCAGGTACCATGCACCAAGCTAAAACAAAAGTGGAAACAATTTATTTGTTTTTCTTGTGACACCTCGTACAATAGTTGAGTATTGTTACAAATCGTTTAAAAATTTTATTGCTTTATTGAGTAAACATGGATCAAGGTTGTATAACTCGTAGTATCAAAAATATTACAATGTTAATTGTTTTTATTATGACAAGTTGCATTAACGTAATATAATAAATACTACAATCATTAGGAATTAAGTGAAAGTAAATAATGAACATAATTTAAATTCAAATCAAGTATAGTAATGATTTTTAGTTAATTATACACACATTCATAGCAAATATTTCTTATCTCTAAATGTATTATATGTTTAAATAAATTATCCCTGCTATGTTATGGTGTTGTAGTCCAATTAGATATTTTTCTATCCTCCCATGAGAAATTTGCTATGAATTCAATACTCATACATAGAACTATTCCACATAATCAGAGAGATAAACAATAATTTAAGTCTGTGATTAATTGACTATTGATAAGACAACTAGTAGAATATTTTCAATAGAATCTTTGCATTTTATGCTATACGGTGGGACGTGCGTCATATTATTGTAAAATAATAAGATTAATTTAGTGCGATTTCTTATGCGAGAACTTTGTGTGGTGTTGTATTAAATTAAACAAAACAAAGCCGATACAAAAGTTTTTTAATCGGTAGGTGATTTGGCGCTATTTCAAATCGGTGTTAGCGCGAAGAAATTGTGAAATTGAAATTCAAATTTTGACATCTTTAGTTTAGTGTTCAAAGTTAAATTATTCAAGTTTCTTCTTTTCCGTTCTATTAATTTTGTACTACCAATTAAAATTAAATTAAAACATATGGTTTCAATTACGAGTGTTTTTGTTGTTTTGTTTATTTCTTTTTTTATTTAAATTAAACTTACAACAATGGCGGAAAAAAAATGTAAAAGATCTAAACCGACATCAAAACATGAAGAAAATTTTCCGAATGAGTTACAATTAACACAAGGTAAGAATTTTTGTTAATTTAAATTATTTAAATAATTTTACCTTTGGTATCAGTGTCAAAAATGACTCAACATTAAATATTAGTCATTTTAGCATTCTTTGCTTTGTGTTTGACATAAGCTTCAATATTTTGCCAAGTTTTAAAATTAAATGTTTAAATGTCGAATCTACCAAGTTGTTCTGTATTTAAGGCCTTTTCTTCATTTCATTTTTCCTGCCCTATTTCATTTTTTTCAAAAATCTCGTCAACAAAATTATTTAAGTGTATTGCAAAAGATAACAATTTTACATATTTCTAATCTTTGATTGTGTACAAGTCCTTGAAATTAAGTTTAGTAACACTACTTTGTAACAAACGAAAATGAAATATTACACGACAGTTCAAATTAAATGGAACATTACAATAACAGCATTTTTAACTTTATCTGTCAAATACAGATTTTTCATTCCATACTTTTGACCTTGCCATTCTTTCTCGGATTCTATAAGTTATTTTCAGTAAAATTTTAGAAATAAAATAAAATTAATCTTCTTCTGCATTTGTATAAAAATCAATGCCTTCACTCACTCACTCATCATGATATCTCGCACTTCTCGTGTAGATAGAATGCTGAAATTTGGTAGGCAATTAAGAAAAATTATATCAGGACTACACAAAAAAATTTTTTCAAAATTTTCAAAACAACATCTTGATCGCAGTTTTGACTACTTGCATGCAAAATTTTAGAGTGGACAAGCTTCTGGTTTAGGAGTGACATAAAAATGAATAATCCCGGTAATGCAAATCCAAACAGTTTCGTAAATATCCAAGTGTTCAGAATATTGTATACATTGTGCCCAAGTGCTGCAGCCACCACAAAGGCATTAGTTTGAAAGAATAATATGGTCTGCTAAGCTTTGATTTCATTAAAAGCGGTAACGTTTTCTAACGGTTGTAACAATGCGGTGGATGTCGTCACAAATAACTGTGTCACTGTTAACGGTGACCGGACAGGTGACCACATGACAAGTGAACGCACGACAAGTGAACGCACGACATCCGAACACATGACAACTGACCCACGGACAACTGAACACACGGACAACTGAACACACTGACAACTGAACACAATCTTAATTTTTAAATTTAAATATTTGTTATTTATTTGGGGGACGGTCCCCTAAGGGTGGTCACCCCAAATAAATTGAAAATTTCCTATAGCAAAGAGGAAGGTTTATAGAGTATACTGTAAAAATTTCACTGCGAAAGTATTATCAAAATTTCGAGAAAAATCAATTTGAAAGTACGTAAATTTAGCACATTTTTCTTCGATTTTTGGGGTGTGCATTCGATAGGGAGGTTTGTCCATCGTCAAAACCTACCCTTTCGGGGCGCCGCTGCGCTCCGATCCGCTCTGCACCCCTCCAGGGCGCCGCTGCGCTCTGCACCCCTTCAGGGCGGTTTTGACTCTGGTTACTATGCTAAACATACGAGAAGGCGCCTCCCATAAAAAAACCGGGATAAATGAAACCGGGAGCTTAGAGACCCTTGAAATAGCATTAAAAAGTATAGTTGCGGTATGGGGCAGTAAACTATTACGTTTCACCACCAAAAAATCGCGTAAAAACAAAAAATTATCGATGTTACATGTACGAGAGACGAGCTGCATCTGCCGGTGCGAAATACTCTAAGTGTTAGGGTCATTCATATTGCACGTACCGTCAACAGAATGAGCGACGCGCGGGAATCTCGTTAATTTTACATGTAAATTAGCCAACTTCAAATTCGATTTACTCAAAATTTTGATAATACTTTCGCAGGTTTAAATTATATCAGTAAACTATATAAACCTTCCTCTTTGCAATAGGAAATTTTCAATTTATTTGGAGTTACCAGACTTAAGGGACCGTACCCAAATAGCCAATAGTTTTTCAATTCTTTTTTCAAATGATTATTTTCAAAATGACACCCCACAAGGATGGTCCATTTTAGCTAATAAGGTTTGAAACCGACTTTGCATTGTTCCTCGACAATTTTGCAACGAGATCTCTCAACTTTCGTTCATTTTCGCCATCGATGTCACAACAAAGAGATGCGAATTTCAGATTTTTTCAAAAAATGTCAACTTTGAGGTCATTTTTTTGGGTCGCGGAAGAATAATATTACTAAATGTTTTTCGACAAAAATTCTTAGAATTACTCGGCAAATGAGATTTCGTCGTTAAAATTTCGATTTTCGAAGAAAAAATTTTGCAATTTAATGTTCAAAAATAATTTGAAAATTTTGTTTTTCATTTTACAGCTTTGCGGTGCGAGATACGAAAAACAGCTATAGAGGTAAAATTGTTTAGGCCCGGGGTCTACTTGCGATACCGGTGGAAAATTAAAAATCCCTTCGTAAATAAGGACGCTATGGCTGTTTGAAAAATTTTCTAAATTTCGACCTTAAAGTCGTTGTGGCGCGACGACTATGAAACAATTTTTAATTTTAAAAACGGTATTGGGTGGTATTTCTCGAGCGCGAATTTTTAGAAATGTATACTTTTTTTCGTGCGGCGTCAATTAAGGTGGCAAATTTCAAAAACGCAAATTTTGAAAAATTTCGATTTGAAATCGGACCGTTTTATATAGAAATATTTGTGCGCAATTTTAAACGAAACGAGTTGGTTTTTCGAAAAATTTTATTGAACACTTTCCGTTTTATTTGGCGAATTTAAGCGGTACGTGAAAAAAAATTTCAATTTTCCACAATTTTTTTCAATCATAATGTGCCGAAAGAATTGTTGGATTAATGTTAAATTTTTAACGGGGATGCTTTATACTTACAACAAAGTATTGGGATAATTTTTGAAAATTTTACATCGCATCCCGCAATACTTTTTAGCCGTCGAGTTTGTGATTTTGTACAGTTTTGGAAGAGCTTTCTACATTTTGCAAAATTTTTGCACAAAGGAAAATTAATTTTTCCAAATTTGTTACATCGGTTATCTACGAAAATGCTCACTGAAGACGCTTATTCCGTTAAAATAGCAATTTTCGAAAATAAAAACTTCCGATTTAGTTTCCAAGAGTTAAAGATCCCGGTGGGGTGTATGGATCATCTACAGAGATGTTTTAGCTGTTGTAGGTAATGGGCTAAACCTCCAATTGGGGAAAGGGGGCCAAGCCCCCTGGCGAGGTGCGAAGCGCCAAGTTTACATGTAACATCAGTTAACGTGATAAATTGCAAAAAATGAAAATTTGTAGAAATTAAATTCGAGATCGAGTTGATTATGCATATAAATATTGACTAAAAACAATGAAATCTCCGCGAAAAGTTAAATCTGCCACAAAGAGGTGGATCTGCCGTTAGGTTAGTGTTAGTTTTTGATATTTCTTTAGAAAACTAATTAAAAACAAATAAATCTCCGCGTAAAGTTAAATCTGCCACAAGAAGGTGGATCTGTCGCGAAGAGGTGGATCTGCCGTTAGGTTAGTGTTAGTTTTTGATATTTATTTAGAAAACGAATTAAAAACAAATAAATCTCCGCGTAAAGTTAAATCTGCCGCAAAGAGGTGGATCTGCCGCGAAGAGGTGGATCTGCCGTTAGGTTAGTGTTAGTTTTTGATATTTCATTAGAAAACTAATTAAAAACAAACAAATCTCCGCGTAAAGTTAAATCTGCCGCAAAGAGGTGGATCTGCCGGGAAGAGGTGGGTCTGCCGTTAGGTTAGTGTTAGTTTTTGATATTTCTTTAGAAAACCAATTAAAAACAAACAAATCTCCGCGTAAAGTTAAATCTGCCTCAAAGAGGTGGATCTACCGCTCCCTCGAACTTTTTTCCAAGTTAAACGCAAAAAGTGAGAATGGACTCAAAAATAATAGATAATAATTACCCCGAAAAGCTAGATCCATTACGATTGTGTTCAGTTGTCAATAATTATAAAATCGTAAACCTCAAAGTTACTATTTCATGATTATAAAAATAAATAACAAATATTTAAATTTAAAAATTAAGATTGTGTTCAGTTGTCAGTGTGTTCAGTTGTCCGTGTGTTCAGTTGTCCGTGGGGTCAGTTGTCATGTGTTCGGATGTCGTGCGTTCACTTGTCGTGCGTTCACTTGTCATGTGGTCACCTGTCATAGAATCCACTGTTAACATAGCGATCCCGTCAGGTTTTAACAATGCCGTACTAACTTAATAATTGGTTAGGTTAATAATCAATATTATAATACTAGTCGGTCTTGGTTGTTCGGACAGGGGGGGGATGTATACGGGGAATATTTTATTTTTAATTTCACGATTCATAATATTTAATCTCCGGCGGTTTTCCGGAAACTTGAGCACGCAGGCTCGGGCTCCCCCCCCCCCCAGGAAGTAAAGCCTGGCCAAGTCATATATGCGAAATCGGAGCGGATTCCGACTATCGGAGCGACTGACACTCCTCCGACGCGGAATTCCCGGCCGACAGATTCTCGAAACTTGCCTTCTTTTGCTCTATCTTTTTCTTCTTTCATCGAATAGATCCAGTTAAGTTTGGTATCAGTAGATGTGGATAAACCTGCATTACCGGTACTACTGGACAGCAACTATGTTCTCTTCGGGGGGGGGGGGCAGGTAAACCCAACCTTGATCACCGACGCGACGGTCTTTGTTTGTAGGGTAGGGAGCCTCACCCAATCCTGCATCTGAAAACCTCCGGTGTTATGGCGTACCAGCTATGTGAAGGAAGTGTTGGCAAGGCCAGGTACTCCGCAAATTAATTCATGATTCTGAGATGCGTTCCTGAACGTGACGAACACAAACATACACAAATTAAGGCTCCTATTTAAAATTATAGATTAGGTAACAAAGGATAATTCTTTTTGTCTTTTTACCTAAGATTTTCCATAATACATTTATATTAATTTTTAAAGCTTTTGCTCGAAAATACATAATTGTACATCACTGTTTTGTTTTCTTGTTATCCATAACCTCTAAATGTCTAAATTGACACTATAAACAAACTTGTTCTGCCAAAATAATTATGTTTGGCATTGCATTGCTTTTGCGCCTAGGGGCTGTCCATAAATGATGTCGCACATTTGGGGGGGGGGGGTTCATCAACTTGTGACAAAGTGTGACATGGGCGAAGGCGGGGGATTGCTTCTTTGTGACGTCACGTCCATACTTATTGGGAACCGAATTTAACGTTGGGGGCGCTGGAAATGTAACAAATATGGCGGTATTTAAATCGGTTTACGTAAAGAAAATAAGTTCACAATAAGAACAAGTTACTGTGAAAGAGTTCAAATAATACCACAATCACTTTAAATATCACTTTTATCACTCAAAACTACGATAAAAATATGCACAAGTAAAAATAAGCGCTTTTAATTTAACCACACTTGAACCTCATATAAATGTATTACAGTTCTACAAACTGTCACATGGTGGCGTTTTCTTATTTGAAGTTGCTAATTAACAATAAAATTATTTGATCATAAATTTTTATTAATTCTCCGCAGTAATTTTTTTGCAGAATATTATGTATTATGGGGGCGGGAGGGGGGTTAAAAATTTGTGACCAAGTGTGACAATGGGGGAGGGGGGTTAAGTTTGGTCCTAAATTGTGTCACATCATTAATGGACAGCCCCCTACTGAATTTACACTTTTATTCGGCTGCCATATTGCGGCACCGTGTCCGAGAAAACCTAACCTTAACAGTTTTTTATTTTTATTTATATTAAACAATATCTATTTATTTTGACAATTTTTATAACATTTGTGTCGTGTATGTTGAAAGGTTGAAACGTAAGTTGAAATATCGCACAGTCGAAATGTAAAGTCGCAAAGTTGAATTGTTGAAATATGTTTATTAGTTATAAAAGTGTAATAGGTATATAGACAAATTATAACATGTGTGATTGGTACCACTTCAATCTCAGGTACTTAACTGCTGGGTTAGCTCAGGGCTAACCCAGGGAGGAATTAGTTATAGTGCATATATAACAATATCTCCCCCCCCCCCCTTAATAGCTCAATCGAACTGGGGCTTTTCGCACTCTTGTCGATCTTCTTAAACTTGGAGTTTCTTCCTGTACGTCGGTGTTTTGGTTATCGTCTTGCCTTGAACTTCTTACCTTCTCTTCTTGGTCGTTTTCTTGCTCCGTTTCTCCAGTAGAATTGCTTGTTTCTTCCCTTTCTTCGTCCAAAATATAATTTGTATCTTCTTCGTCAGGCATTCTTCCTTCATATGGTAACATTTGATTTGCATGCCTATGTTGTATCCGGCCTTCAATATTGCAATCGTAGTTTAACCTACCTCTTTTTTCAATAACAGTCCCAAAAGACCACTTCTTTTCAGGATTATTGTATATTCGTGCCTGGATTTTGTCGCCCGCTTTAAATTCTTTTATATTTCCTTCGGTTAATTGTTTTTCTGAAATGTCAATATTGACATTTCTTCGTACCAAATCGATTCTTGATCTAATGTTTCTTTTAAACATAAGTTCGGCAGGGGCAATATTGGTAGTCGAATGTGGTGTCTTCCTGTAATGCAGTAGGAATTTGTAAAGACCTAATTTTATATCGGTATTCGAACTTAAAGCCGCTCGCAGGCTTCTTTTCACTGTTTGAACGTATCGTTCGGCTTGGCCGTTTGTGGCTGGATGGTACGGTGCCGAAACTTTATGTAGAATTCCATTTTGTTGTAAAAAGTTTTCGAATTCGGCGGATTTGAAATTGGTTCCATTATCAGTCACAACAACATTAGGTAAGCCGAATCGAGCAAACATATCCCGTAGAAGATCAATAGTAGTAGTTGACGTGATCGAATTCGTCGGTATTGCTTCAATCCATTTAGAATAAGAATCCACCAATATGAGTAGATATGTCCCATGAAATGGACCTGCGTAGTCCAAGTGTATTCGTTGCCAAGGTGTCGTTGCGTAATCCCAGGGATGTACAGTAATCTTGGTTGGATTGTTACGAGTTTTGCAACATGCTGTACACTCCCTTGTTACTTTTTCTATATCGTTGTCGATTCCTGGCCACCAAACATATCCTCTTGCTAACGCTTTCATCTTAACAATTCCTGAATGTGCACAATGAAGTTCTTCCAATATTCTGTGACGTACCTAAAGGTTTTGGAATAGCTACTCGAATTCCTTTCAATAAACAACCGTCTTGAAGCGTAAAATCGGTTATTACATATCCGTTTGGTATTTTGGTCCCATTTTCTACGGCCATATAAATTTGAAGCAATTCCGTATCCTTCAATGTGTGTTTTCGAATTTCTTTATGCGTTATTGGTAAGTTTTCAATTTGGGTTATTTGAAATATTTCTGCTCTATCATATGCTGTTTTTGCTACTTCTAGAGGTGCTCGGGATAAATAGTCGACGTTACCATGATCTTGTGTTCTTCTATATCTAATTTCGTAGTTGAACCCAGATAAAAATATTCCATAATGTAGTAATCTGGTTGCCGACGTAGCTGGTAAATCCTTGTTTTGATGAAAGATTCTCATTAACGGTTGATTGTCGGTTACCAATACGAATTTTCTTCCATAACAATACTGAAAGAACTTCTTAATTCCCCATACTATGGCTGTCGCTTCTTTGTCAATTTGACTGTAATTCGTTTCAGCCGTGTTTAATGATCGAGATGCAAAAGCGATAGGCCTCTCCGAGCCGTCAGGCATAATATGCGAAATTGCTACCCCCAGACCAGTGGGTGATGCGTCTGTTGCGAACACTAGCGGTAATTTAGAATCGTAAGGTACCAAAACTTTAGTACTTGTTATATCTTTTCGAAGTGAGTTAAATGATTCATCGCATTCCTTATTCCACTGAAACGGCGTCTCTTTTTTCAATAGTTTGTATAATGGATGCAGTTTTGTTGCTATGTTGGGCAAGAATTTTTGATAATAAAGCACTAATCCTAAAAATGTACGTAGTTGTGACACATTTTGTGGTTTTGAAGTATTGATGATTGCGTCTATTTTTTCTGGTAATGTGTGCAATCCGTTGCAGTCTATTTGATGACCTAGGTAAGTAATGTTGTCTTTGAAAAATCTGCATTTCGTTCTATTAAGGTGTAAATTGTTACTTCGTAATCGGTCCATTACCTTTGCCAATCGTTGGAACAACTCTTCTACTGTACTGCCCTGTACGGCAATGTCGTCGAAAAAACAAACTACTCCATCTAGGTCTTGTAATGTTTGATCCATAAATCGCTGCCAGGCACTTGGTGCTGTTTTCACTCCGAACATGAGTCGTTTAACTTTGTAAACGCCCTTATGCGTTGATATCGCTTGTAACATCGAAGTTTCTTCATCCACTGGCATGTGTAGATATGCGTTTGAAATGTCCAAATTACAAAAATATTTCCCGCCATTCATCTTATTAAAAATATCGTCGATAATTGGTATTGGGTAACAATCGTCTTTGATGAGTTTGTTAATCGTTGCATTGTAGGCTGCGCATAATCGTATGCGTCCATCCTTCCTCATCACTGGAACAACCGGTGTACCCCATGACGAATGTATCACTTGTTCAATAATCCCTAAATTTTCGAGACGTTGAATTTCCTCTTCCACTTTACTTCTGATTGCATACGGAACTTGTCTTGGCTTCATAAAAATCGGTTGAACAGCTGGATCCGTGAGCTTGAATTTGTATTTAATATTGGGAATTTCCCCAACGTCATTAGAAAAGACATCTTTATACTTCTCCAATAATTGCTCTAATTTTTCGTGGTTTTGATTTTGTTCGACCTCTATTCGTTGTATCTCTTCTAATTTGACTCGTTGATTCATTAAACGTATCCAATCTCTACCAAATATTGCATCAACTTTATCATCCACAATATAAATTGTTCCCATTGCAGTTTTGTTTCTGAAATGTACTGAGACGCTTGCTATTCCTATTGATCGGACAATTTCACCGGTATACGTTTTCAATTTAGTCGTAGTCGTTTGCAGTTTTATACCTGGACATACCTTCTTAAATTGATTGAGTGACATCGTTGACACCGCTGCTCCCGTATCAAGTTCCATTTGGCATTGGTTATCGTTTAGTCGTACTTGTATCATTAGCTTACCGTTATCCGCATTGATCGAGTTTACCGTTGCTAGTTTTCGTATTGTGCAGAAATCCTCTTCTTCTGTGTCACTGGAGTTATCCTTTCGCCAATTCTGTATTTGGCGCTGGTTTCTGAATTTAGTTTCTTTTTTTCCTAGACATACCGATTGTATATGCCCTTTTTTTCCGCAGGCGTTGCATGAACTTTGTTTAGCGTAACAGGTATCGGCTTTGTGGCCTTCCTTTCCACATCGATAACACTTCCCTTGTAGATGCGACATGTAACTACTTTTACGTTCTCCTGTATCTTGTGCCTTCCAAAAGTTGGTTGTTTTTATCGAATCATTTCGTACCGCATTGATTGTAATATTTTCAGGTTGCATTTGCTGAGCTTCCTTTTTCGATATTTCTATAACGTTTGCCATTTTCACCATTTTGTCGAATTTGACTGTAGTCTCCTGTTGGAGTAACTTTTCGCGTATACTGCTATCTCTGATACCTCGAATGAATTGGGATCGTAAGTGCGTATTAATTGTTGATGCACTGCAGCCTTCGCACTTGAATTCGCAATTTATTGTCATCTTTTTGAGTTCTGCCACATAATCCGAAATTGTCTCACCTTCATGTTGTAATCGAAGCGTGAATTTATGCTGTTCTGCTATTATACTAGCTTTAGGTGAGAGGTATTCTTTCAGTCGCGTAACTAGATCGGCGTATGTCTTCGTATTTGGAACATCTGGTGCTGTAAGTTTGGTCAGTATCGTATAAACCTTTGGACTTAAACAACTAATTAAAATTCTTATACGAATTTTATCACATTCAGGCGTCGATCCTTGAATTCCTTTTAGTTCTAGATGGTTATCTAGCCTTTGTAAGTATGAATCGAACGTTTCATTATTCTCCTCGTATGGTTGTAAGTTTTCCTTAAAATCTAAATATGCCGGTGCATCCTTTTTTTGATTCTCAGCTTCGGTTTGTGTTTTCTGCATGTTCATCAACATGGTCGCCATTTGTGCCATAACTTGTTCCATCGTAGTAGTCATTTTCGTAAGTTGTTATTAAGTTGAATACCGTCGCGTATAATTGAAATATTGTAGGTTCGATCTATCCTCGTCGCCAATTTGTCGTGTATGTTGAAAGGTTGAAACGTAAGTTGAAATATCGCACAGTCGAAATGTAAAGTCGCAAAGTTGAATTGTTGAAATATGTTTATTAGTTATAAAAGTGTAATAGGTATATAGACAAATTATAACATGTGTGATTGGTACCACTTCAATCTCAGGTACTTAACTGCTGGGTTAGCTCAGGGCTAACCCAGGGAGGAATTAGTTATAGTGCATATATAACAATTTGTATATTATAACCAGACCAGAATTGGATCGGCAGGGAGTCAGGAAATACCCGGTGGACCGCTACCTTTCGGGGCCGTAGATCGCGACTCTCAATTGCGTTTTTGAATATTTAGAACGGCTGGTTCAATCGTGGTGACCCGTTTTTCGACGTTAAGCATAGAGATCTCGGTTATCTTAAGAGATTCAAAGTTCGTTACATCAGAAAAAATTTGCCTGGTTTCATTCTGACCAATAATCTGAAAATAAATTTGATATATCCTTTTTAGTTTTCAAGATATTGAAAAAATGAAAATTTTCGTTCGGTGTGATTGGTATGGGTTCGAACTGCAGATTCCACAGAATTTATTAGCGCGTCCCTCCAGTGAACATCAACACGTTATGGATTTAAGAATTGGTTCTATAATTACATAGTCTGGCCAATTGACAGATCGCCAAGATCAAAAGGGAGAAAAACACTTTTACAATTGAAAACTGATAACACCAGGTATTTTTAATCAAGACACTATTAAGGCATTTGTTTATGAGGAATCCAAATAGCCATAATATTTTATACAGAAAGTTATATTGAATGATGCTACATTTTTTTCATGGTTTAATGGTAATTTAAGAGAAGATCGTCAATCTCTCTCTCTATCAGTCTCAGTCAGTGCTGAAGTTCGACTCAGGGCTCAGTAAAATTTTATTCTGATCGTTTCTCCTCGGAAGGCAATGGCAAACCATTTCACCGAGGAGTAATCGGTCTAGTAGAACCTTTCTGGAGATGAGGTGTATAAACTTCACATGGTTCGGAGCCCGCATTAAGCAGTAGGTTTCCTTTATGTGTGTCAGTGGCGGTTCTACCATAGGAGCTGCAGATATAACACAGCTATGTGATATCTTTTGTGATTTTGTTTCGAGGAAGTTTAGAATTCGAATTTTCAAAATAAAAACTAATTTTAATATTAGTTCATCAATTGTTAAACAAATTAGAGTAAAACTCCTGGTATTTTTCGCGGTTTAGTTAATTTTTCGTCAAAACTTGACAAAACTCTTAACGAACATTTAATACATGCAACCGTTTCTAAAGGACCATCAAAAGTAATACAAAATGACATTTTAGATTGTATGCTAGAAGTCTGTCATGAAGAAATCTTTAGACCCTTTTATATAATGCAGAACACCCAAACATATTTCTCACGAGCCGCCACTGATGTGTGTGATAATACTTCAACGGCATAACACATACATAGTAGAAATTTTGCCTGCGCCTGTGAATTTGGGTAGGGCACTCGATAGCAGAAGTATATACAGCCTATTTTCCGATTAGTTTTTGTATATCTTCCAAACTAAAAATCTTCTTAGTATAAGTCCAGGGCCTGTTCCTTCCTAATTTTATTTTAATTACTTCCATGAGCATTTTGGTTTTTACATATCAAATATCTTGCCTTTCGATGTGCCTGCACCCTATTTTTTATTGTTATGATGGTAAATTATTGACACAGGGGGAGTGACGGCTTTACGAGCCCTCTGAATCACGGAGTCGTTCAAAAAATTTTAGACTGTACCCGGAGTCGAGCTAGGAAGCTTTGCATTTCCAGCATTAGTCTCCCGTCAAAAGGTAATGGCAAACTCTGGAGATGAAAGACTTTCCACGGTTCGGAGCCCGCGTTAAACAGTAGGTCCCCTATGTGTGTGATAATACTTTAAACGTACAACACATACTAGATGCCAACATCCAGTAGATAGGTACGCAAAGAAGATAATAATATTGAAGCAATTACCACCTCTGGCCATCGTGAAGTTTAAGAGAACACTCTACATTATGAGCACTTCATTCGCGCACTGCGCACTTTAGGGCAAACAAAAAAATACGTGCATGTTTATTTGATATAACTTAGAATTACACCAAGTTTGGGCAAAATCAACGAGGGTTATGAAAATAATTGAAAAAATTGGTAGACTTGATAGGGACCCATTATGTAACACAGTGCTTTTCCGTGTGTTGTAAACAGGATATTTTACAAAATAAATAAATAAGCTTGAAATAGAATAGTCTCATATTTTTTTATCTAATTTAAATCAATTAGTTCAATTTTGGTGACTGTCAAGGACTATCCAAGCTGCGAATAAAATATTTTAAAAAGTATATGGAGGGAGTTATTAAACCACTGACGACTTAATTAGTTACTATCACTGACGGAATCTTGAAACATCAAGAATTTCTTTGTTTTTCGTTTAAGGTTCCTGAGATTTCCACTGCTTTAAACGTTTGTTTTCGTACTACTCTCTGTTTCCATTATGCTCGTGAATATTTTCATATATTTTTTAAGTTTCTTCTATCCTATTATTATTAAGGTGTTCGTACATGATGGTACAAAATGATGATGGACACCTCTTCGCGGGACCAAATAATCCAACCAAAGATGTTGGTTTCGAAGTAAAGCTAAAACACAAATTCACTTATAATCAAGAAGTTCCACAATACTTTGTTACCTGTTGTTCTGAATAAACAAAGGAATTTTAGAATGCCAAAAATACCAAAGTCAAAATAAATTGAATTTACTCTATAGAGGGTCTAAAAATTAAATAAAACAGAAGCTGATTTCTCGGTTAAGTTGAAGTCGATGTAATAAGCGAAAATATGGAGATAAACCCATTGAAAACCAAGAGAAATTTTACAAGCTGAAAAATAAATATGATTTTTGATAATAATAACAAATATTTTACTTTAAATTTCCTGGTATCAATAAGACGTCGATAAGGAAAACAAACGTTGATTATTAATTCTCCATAAACTTAGACGTCATGGTAATCGAAATGGGAAATTTGGATTCCTTGTAAAAAATTCTTAGTTTTATCAGTTTTCAATTTAAAAGATTAAAACGAAAATTACAATTTTTTATTTTATTGATATCTTTTCAGATTATAGGTCAAAATGAAAATACGCAATTTTGCTTTAATTTAACGAACTTCGTATCTTTTAAGATAACCGAGATCCCCATGCTTAAGGTCGAAAGACGGTCACCCGTGTAGGAACTTACATAATATATGATAACTCAATTAATTATTGACAGATGTGATATTTTGATTAGATATGGATACTATTTTTTAAACAAGTGTGTTCGAAAAGCTTCAAGTATGGATGTTTCCATCTAATCTCAAGTATATCTATTAAGGTCACACAGTTCAGTAGCGTCAATTTTATCATTCCCCAAAAGATAAATCGGTTCTTTTACTCTAATGCACGAATGTTTCAGACGTCTGTCCTACAGCAAGGACGTTTGGACACGTGGAAGTTTTATATTATTTAAGATATCAAATTCAGATTTGCACAGTAGGTAGTTTTCTACATGGATCATAATAGTAAAGGTGTTTTTACTATAGATAAAGGCTGTCCAACTGGTGGCCCGCGATATCACATTTATAGCCCGCATATTAATTTTTTAAATTTTAAAACTACATAAACTAATCAATAATATATTCTCCTGCATTGTTTGTGATTGACTCCCAACGTTCTGGCAGTTTTTAGATTCCATGCCTGAAGAAATCCGGTGGTTTGGAGATGAAGAAGTCGCCGAGCCAGTTTTGAAGAGCAACGTCGTTATTATATGAGATTCCGCAGAGACTTTTTGGATAGAGAGTCGAAAAGATGAAAATCTGATGGAGCAAGATCAGGAGAATAGAGCAGATGTGGAATAACCTCCCAAACGAGGTCTTGAATAGCTGCTTTTATAATGTTAGCAGTATGCGGACAGGCATTATCATGCTGCAAACCTCCTTGACGCCGTCTTGCCGGTCGTTTTTCTTGAATTGCAGCCTCCAGGCGACGCAGTTGTTGACAATAAACCTCAGAAGTGATGGTTACATCTTTGGAAGCAATTCATAGTAGATAACGCCTTCTTTATCCCACCAGATCCACAACATTACCTTGCACGGATGGGCACCGGCTTTTTTACGAGGGTTTGCTGGTTTTTTAGGGCTCAGCCATTCCTTTCTGTTCTTGATGTTGTTGTAAAGGCACCATTTTTCGTCACCAGTAACAATTTGGGACAAAAACGGCCGATGTTGTTGACGAGCTAAACGATGACAAGCAAGCAAAGAAACACAAATGGTAACACGCTGATTTTTGTTGTTTTCGCTCAAAACGTATGGTACCCAAACACCCAACTTTTGAACTTTGCCCATGGAATGCAAATGTCATTCGATAGTTGATTGGCCACAATTCATCATATTGCCCAATTCCCGAGTCGATTGACGTGGATCATCACGAATTGAAGCATTTCATCGGTCTTCATCAATACCGGATGGTCTCTTGAGAAGAAAACGCATGGAATTTTAAAGGAAAAGACACTACGTATGATTACCATAGAGCGAATGGCCGAGCGATTAGCGTGTTGTTTTCCCATGCTAAGATTCGCGGCTGCGATTTTTTTCTCACTTGACCCGATTATAATATAGGGCCAAAAACTTTCCTAGTCGGAAAGAAAACATCGTCTGTTCATAAAGAACGTAATCCTAAATTTATATATGTCAGCGTTTTAAGTATTATATTGTAGTTTGAATAATACCCGCACCTCCTTGAGATAAATATATCGTGTAATAATGCGAAAACATTCGAACATAAGCGTAGTCTGTATGCATTAAGTGGTAGTCTATAATTTTTTTAAATTTCTATTTGTGGCTCGCCAACAACTTCCTAAAGGAAAAACTCGCCTGCGGCGTCAAGAAGTTGGACGCTCTGCTACAGTTATACTTCGCAAGAAAATAATAAAGTAATCGAAGAACTAAAAATATTCAATAGTTATACTATCTAAAATATTATATAAATTATTATTGACTTATAAATTAATAAAATTTCAAGAGTCAATACTCAAGATTAATAGTATTCAAGATTATATCTAGATACATAGTATCAAGCGTTCAAATGATAATACGGTATAAACCTGTAGGCACGTAGCTGCAGAGAAGGGGGGATTGTGTAGCGACACTTTCCCTCCTCTTCTGAAAAATCAATTGTTGGATTTTTCCGAAAGAACCTCTGTTTTGGACCGTAGTCTCCGTCACAAAGTTAATTTTCAAAACATGTTCAGCGGGAAGTCTCTTTGGAGATCCGGTGGGAAGAGACATTGCATTTTTATACCAGGTGCAGCAAAATAATTGAGACTAACAATTTTCAAAGTAACTTTATTAAAATGCAAAAGCATTATAATTAATAACCTTGACCCATTCCGCAAATAAGATTTGCCTGCATGATTTTAAATGTTTGGTGTTTTGGCCTTGTTTGGTTTTGGCCATTCTCCAAAATCTATTCCCACTGAATTGTATAAATGTTTTATTCGTCTGTGAACAAAATTCTTTCCCATTCATTAGTAGCGTGTGACGCAACGGCCCAATGTTCGACGCCAGTCATTTACTTATGCGGATCGCTTGATTGTGGCTTGACTGGCTAAATCTGGCATTTTACTGTTATAAAGTCAAATCATTGACGGCTTTACGTGCCCTCGGAAGCACAGAGGTGGTCAAGAAATTTTTACGCTCAAACCCTACGTTATCAGTTGATCGCGCTAATTATTACGCTATGACCGCCGTCGATCTGTATGTATATACACGAAAAATCAAATTAAACATCGACGCAGAAATACTGATTATTCAACTCAACGACATTGTAACGACTTTTGAACCAATGAGAGAGCTCTATTTTAGATAGATTGTCCAAGTTCGACCGCAGCTTGCCCTAGGGAAACTATCGGGATTAATATCTTCTTCTTTGTGTGCCGTCTCCTATCGGAGGTTGGCGATCATAACAGCAATTCTCACCTTCGACACCGCTGCCCTAAAGAGTTCTATAGAGGAGCAACCGTACCAATCCCGCAAGTTCTTCAGCCAGGATGTTCTTCGTCTTCCGACGTTCCTTTTTCCTGCTATTTTTCCTTGTATGATTAACTGTAGCAGACAATACCTTTCTCCACGCATAATATGTCCCAAATACTCCAATTTTCTCTTTTTTATTGTGTTAATCAGTTCACGTTCCTTGTTTACCCGATGTAAGACTTCCTCGTTTGTCTTTCTTTCCGTCCACGATATTTTTAGCATACGTCGATATATCCATAATTCAAAGGCCTGAATTTTGTCAATTTCTCGCTTTTTTAGGGTCCATGCCTCCATTCCGTACTTCTTCTTTTGTTATTTTAATTGTATTTACTTCACTGGGTTGGGTATTCACTTCCGCTCTGTTGTCTGCAAACAATTCCTTTATATATTCTTCCCATCTATGCATTCTTCGCTTAGGATCTAAAATTATTGTACCATCTCTCTCTCTTAACAATCCATATTGTTTCTTTCTACTAGTTTCGAGTATTTACCTAGAGCAAACATCGTTAGAACAGAGTTTCCCTGCCTAGGGCTTATACAGCCAAAGTGTAGGGGCGTTACATAAACTTACGTGGGCGCACGCCTGTTGCTCGGAGCAATGCGCGCTAGAATAAAAATAATTAAGTTTTTTTATAAGAAAATTAGGCTTTCTGCGTTAAAATGAGTCTTTTTTCGATGAATAATCAACGCGACAGCCACTCGGGAAAACTAAAATACTCGAACATTTACGTCGGCAAGTTTTTGAGCACAGACATTGCACTTGTTCGCTCATGCAATACCCTTCCCAAAACCTGTCCTCCAAAAATCTTCGAGTATTTTACCTCCCGTCGTGATGTTACACCCGATAGTAATCCGCTAAGAGCCTACGATGGTTGATGCTTCCCCTTTTGAGTAAAATCAAATCCTCTTATGCTGGAGTCTTATTATGCCATCTACTACTACGAATTTTCGAGGTGGGTCTGACCCTAAATCTCTTTGTTTTGACTTGCTGCAAGCAGTTTTAAAAGGATTTGCACTAGGATGCCTTACATTTCGAGGAACAAGAAGACTGATCAATTTTGCCGCAAAGCTTCCACTGACAAATTTTGTTTAAGAAAAATCCCGAAAAGAAGAAAACCGATTTATTGGAGACTGGTACGTTTTCTTAGACACAGAACACAGATAGGCCAATTGTTGGATGAATACCATCTTTTGGGTACAAGTTGGGCAAAAATAGCAAAAATAATTTTCTGCTTTGATTGCCTCAATCAACCTCAGTTAGGGGCAAAGAGAGCTGTTGATTGAAAAATTATCTGCAATAATTTAAAATTAATTGGGATTATTACTGATTATCGAGGATTATTTCGATTACTAATGATTATAAAGATTATTTGAGATAGTAGTAAATTCATCAGCGGCACCCCGAGGAAAAAATAAATTGGTGTTATATTTACATAAATCAAGTCAATTGACAAAAAATTCAAATAAAATTAAACATTTTGTTATTTTTAAAATATCTCCACAAAGAGCTTGATGGAATCTTTTCGTGTGTTCTATTTTTAAATTTTCCGACAGATTTTTTACGGTAGCGCCTTTTTTGGTTTAATTTATAGATGCTTTATTAAAATACCCCTTGGCAATTTGTCAAGATGGGGTGGGGGGGGGGATTCCACTACCGTAAAGCATTTTATTTAACAATATAAGAAAGAAACCTTAAAATTCTTTTAGATATCTTTTAGTTTATTTTTTACATTATTTTGTGACTTTTACGAGTATATTTTGAGACATTTTTGGCCGTTAAAAATTCGAACCGTGCTAATGGTATTATCATATTCCTTTCATAAAAATAGAGTGAACTGGTAAATAATAACGAAAAAGAGATTATATACTAATACAAAGAACGATAAAATTGAATCAAGCGCGTTATTTTGAGTACGCAATTCCACCATTTTATCGATTTCAGTATGTACACAACCAAATGCCGTCTTAAATTTTCTACATAGCACATTTTCATTTGTCATTTTTATTACATAAAATGTAGAATAATGTTTAAATTAATTATCAAGTAGTTGTATACCTAAGTTGTTTTAAAATTTAGTAGATAATGGTATCGAAATGGAAAAATGGGAGTTAGTACCACCTGATGGAGGATGGGGTTGGCTTGTTCTATTTGGTGCCACTTTAGTCAACCTTCTCATTCCCGGGACTATAAAATCGTTTGGTGTTCTATTCGTTGAATTTCTGGAAGTATTTCAAGCGACTCCTGTTTCGGCATCATGGATTCCAGCTCTTTGTTATTTTCTTTACAGCTCTCTAGGTAAATATTTTTTTGGATAATATTTTTGACTTAAAATAATTGTTTTTAGGTCCCGTGTCCAGCGTAATTTCTGTAAAATATTCATACCGTACTGTGACTATTATTGGTGGTACTTTTGCAGCTGTTGGAATGATGTTGAGTTACTTTGCAAAATCTATAGCTTTTCTCTATATAAGGTTGATGGATGTTCCTACAAGTGAATTATAGTTTTTTTAAATACATTTTTTTAGTTATGGTGTCTTGGTAGGCATTGGAGCTGGTTTAGCCTTTCCACCAACGGTTTACATCGTAACCAGTTACTTCTTAAGGCTACGTGGGATTGCAAACGGAATTTGCATTTCTGGATCATCGATAGGATCTATAATTTTACCTCCATTTTTAAGATATCTTCTTGATAAATATGGTTACAGGTGAATAGTTGGACGTACCTGCCAAAAAATGGCAGGGAAGTATTTATAACAATGTTTTCAGAGGTGCTGTACTCATTATGGGAGGTATTACTTTACATTGTTGGGTCGCTGCGTTATTTTATGATCCAGTAGAGAAACATCTTAGAAGGGTTTTAAGGAAAGGCGAAGTAAAGCAAGATTTGGAAAAACAAGTGATTACAAATAACAAAGTAGAAGTTAGTTTGATGGACGATAACGACTATCCCACCGAACTAGATAGTTTTCTTCCAAGTAGTCCAAATACCAACACTTTACCACACAATAAAGGATGTGAAGAAAATATCGAAGATTCAACGAAAATTACCAAACAATTCTCTAGTGCGTCGACTTTACAAACCACACCTATTTCGAAAATTAGCAACAGCACCGACGTCAATATCCAAATTAGGAAAAGAAGTAGACCACCTCGTAGTCCATCCACAAGTTCCTTCCAATACGTTAGTACTCCATACCACGGCAGTACGTTGACGTTACAACCAGAGGTATTTGCCAGTTCCTTTAGTCTAAAAGCTTCGACGCAAAAAACAGAACAAGTACAAAAAACTAATTTATTTGATATTTCGTTATTGAAAGATCCTCTTTATTTGGTAATCCTGCTTTCAAACTCAACCAACGCCATTAGTTACACCAATTTCATCATTTTGCTTCCATCCTACGCACTGACGCTCGGATATGACAAAACAAATGCTGCATTGTTATTATCCGTAGTATCTGCATTAGATTTAATTGGACGAATTGGAGGATCCGCATTATCTGACGTTACGAAGTTTCCAAAAGAATGGTATTTTATTAGTGGTTTATTCGTCTCGGGATTTACACTGGCATTATTACCACTTGCCAAAACGTATACGTTGTTGAGTATATTTTGCGCAGTTTTTGGCTTGGCGTCTGGAATTTATGTTGGAATAACAGCAGTGATAATGACGCACTTACTAGGACAAGACCGATTGCAATCATCTTATGGAATATCGTTATTTGTCAACGGAATCTTACAATTAATAGGACCACCTGTTTGCGGACTCTGTTTTCAATCAATCAACTCTTATTTACCAATATTTTCGGGTTTAGGAATTATATTGATTGTTGGATCGTCGTTTTGGATTGTAGTTCCATTTATTAAAAAAAAATAAAAATTTTATAAAATAATTCAATTCAAGATGTTATATTAGCCAAGTGATTGATTTGTTTTTACCTACATAGATGTATTATTAGACTTACGTAATTTTTATCGCATATTTTACATAAAGCATTTTTGATGTTTTTTTAATAATAACTAATTATATAAGCTTTACAATATTTATTTATTATTTGAGCGTTTTTAACAGCCGTGGTTTAACACTCACCCGACTATTTACATAAATAGGTAGATGATCCTTCCAAATATAACATTTAATAAAGAGTACCAACAGTCGAGGTCGTCTTCAGAATCACGATTAAATGAAGATACAGTAGTTAAACTCATAATTCAAATTAATCTTACCGGATCACATGTTACGATTTTAATCAGGTTTTTTTCCGTGATATTCATCTCCTCAGATCCCTATTAGTAGATCAACTAAGCAATTCAATCTACAAACTCCAGGTAATCGGAAAATTGATACCATAACCTTAACTGCTAAGTTAATTCCCCTATGGGGCATCGCACTAACGCCCATAATTAGGCTACAAACTTTTAAATATTAAAAATAATTTTGTACTTAATACAAAAATAAAATTGAATAACGTAGTGGTAAAACAGTAAACAACTACGTTTAGGATCATGCAATTTACATCCGAATTTATTCCACTGTGCTTGGAAAATTATTCGCAATTAAGTTTAACGGAGGGAAGGTGGCAAGAATTCAGTTCACATTCAATGAAGAAGATTTTTGTTGGTGTAAAAACTGGGTGATAAACATGTGGATTATCCTTTCCTCAATGGTGATAATTATGAAAATTAGCCTCATCAGTGAAAAGTACTCAAATAGTATAGGGGAGAAGTGGGACACTTGATCCTCATGGAGACTTGATTATCCACTTAATCAAGTAGATAGGTACACATAAAAATTACACCTCTCGTTAGTCACGTTTAAAGGATTAGATCATATTTAGTATGTTTTCTCCTCAAAAAAGATAAGTTAAGGTAAGTTTAAACTCACTTAATTGTATTTTTACGGAAAACTTTTATCAAACACAAAGTTAACAGTAGGTACAAAATTCTCTACAAAAATGATTTTTTCAGAATTCACTTTAGATTTTATTTAAGTGCGAAGTATTCAAAAACTTGCTTCCAATTTCAATTTTTTTAATTCACCTTTCAGGAATTGATTTATTTCGGGAAAATTTTATGCTCCTCAGTTATGCTCTGATGAGAATTTTCTTTAAAACTGAAATTAAGGGAAACGCCACTGTGGCAGGTTCAAAAATTCGATTTTTTTCCAAGTTAAAATGAGGGTTTCGAAAAAGTTACGAATAACTACAACATTTACAATATCTTGGAGAATGTTTGTCTAAAATTTTATTAGAAAATATAAAAATACAAAGAAGTTATTTTTTAATGAAACGTGGGACCTTCAAAAAGAATTCTTCCTGCTCTTTCCTAAGAGTAGGATTAGCGTTGTACGTAGGAAATTTTAAAAATTGCAATAAGGTTTGAAAAGGTGGGCTATTTTAAGTTTATTAACATTTTTTCAAAAATTCACGAAATTCCAACGTATAAGGTTTCCCGGTTTGACTTTGGGTTTGTGCATAAAAATTTCTTGACCGTTTCCGTGCTTCGAAGGGCATGTAAATTTCGGTACACCCGAATTGCACCACGAAAAGATTAGTTCACAAATCTCCTACCCGAATTGCACCACCGTAATTTCAGGTAAACACCTCACCAAGGGTCGGTCGTCCGAATTGCACCACCTCTATGAGAAAACGGCATCTACCTGATGCCTCCTACATGTAACATCGATTATTTTTTGTTTTTACGCGATTTTTTGGGGGTGAAACGTAATAGTTTACTGCCCCATACCGCAACTATACTTTTTAATGCTATTTCGAGGGTCTCTCACATCCCGGTTTCATTTATCCCGGTTTTCTTGATGTGTGGCGCCTTCTCGTATGTTTAGCCTAGTAACCAGAGTCAAAACCGCCCTGGAGGGGTGCAACGCGGAGCGGAGCGCAGCGGCGCCCCGTAAGGGTAGGTTTTGACGATGGATTACCCTCCTTATCGAATGCACACCCCAAAATTCGAAGGCAAAAAAAATTTAATTTTTTCACTGTTTTGGGTTATTATTTTATTAATACCTGCTCCGACCCTGTATAATATAATATGAATTTATATATTAAACTCGAAATTTAAATTGCAAAGAATTTAGATATTTGTGTATTTATTTCTTTATATTATCTGTTTGCTTGTGATACCTGCTCGGTTTGCTCGGGTTCCCCTCCACTGGACCGACTTTCAACCAACCGACTCAGCTTGAACCGACCGACTTTCAACCGACCGACTTTCAACAGACCGACTTTCAACCGACCGACTTTCAACCGACCGACTTTTAACCGACCGACTTTTAACGGACCGACTATTTTTTCGACCGACTTTCAACGGACCGACTTTCAACCGACCGACTTTTAACGGACCGACTATCGATACTACCCGAAGCTTGACTACAAGAATGATTTCCAATTCGACTATTTGTCACATCATATAGTTTCATTTTACAGCCATGACAACTGTGAGGTGTCTAGGAATCCTTCGGGAAACATGGCCTCAATCGTTTATCTTTCTCATTAAGCAATATCGTGAGTTTTTGGTTAAAGCGTCGTTGGGGGGGGGGATTCTAACCTTGGCAGATCCATAACTCTGTTGGTTTGGTTTTCGTGGAAATAATAGGGAGGGAAATAAAATAATTTCAAAGAATTGAAATACAAGTTTTATTAACAAAAGTTATTTAATATATATCTATACCTATATATAAATCAAATACCAGAGGCAAGGTTATATTGTACAGCATCGAGAAACTCAAGAGGAGGTTTCCATACAGGAGGATGCCATACCTGTCGCTATGGCACCTCCACGAAAACCAAACCAACAGACTTATGGATCTGCCAAGGTTAGAACTCCCCCCCCCCAACGACGCTTTAACCTAAAACTCACGATATTGCTTAATAAGCAAGATAAACGATTGAGGCCAGGTTTCTCGAAGGATTCCTAGACACCTCACAGTTGTCATGGCTGTAAAATGAAACTATATGATGTGACAAATACTCGAATTGGAAATCATTCTTGTAGTGAATGCTTCGGGTAGTATCGATAGTCGGTCGAAAAAATAGTCGGTCCGTTAAAAGTCGGTCGGTTGAAAGTCGGTCGGTTGAAAGTCGGTCCGTTGAAAGTCGGTCGAAAAAATAGTCGGTCCGTTAAAAGTCGGTCCGTTAAAAGTCGGTCGGTTGAAAGTCGGTCGGTTGAAATTCGGTCCGTTGAAAGTCGGTCGGTTGAAAGTCGGTCGGTTCAAGCTGAGTCGGTCGGTTGAAAGTCGGTCCAGTGGAGGGTCACGTTTGCTCGTGGTGCAATTCGGTGAAGCGATTACGGAACGACATTAGACCGTGGTGCAGTTCGGTCAAGGGATTACATTTACCTGGGTACAAGAAATGACCCCTGATAAGCCGTGGTGCAGTTCGGGTAGCACCGTAAATTCGTCGAACCCCTATGGTAATGATTTGCCTTCATAATAATAATTTCATGTGATTTATGTGCCTTCCGAAGTATGGAAACGGTCAAGAAAGTTTTACGCTCAAATTCGGAGTTGAACCGAGAAACCTGCTTACATTAGCAGGTATGTCATAAAATTTGGTAAGTGAAACAATTTTGAAATTATTATACAAGCACATCGAGGACCAGCTTAACAAGCTACCTAAGATATAAAAACTAACTATGCTCACAGAACTAATTTGCAAAATTTGGTAAAATACGGGTCCCAGACCTAACGTAAGAAGAAATCTCATAGATTCCAGTGCCATAAACGGGCCCTTTTCATAGGAATCTAGATCTTAAAGGAGTACTAATATTGGTAAGAAGTCACTTTGCCATAAAATCAATTAAGTTTAACAAGATATTTGTGAAAACTCTAATTTTGGCATATTCTTTCCAATATGGCGTCAAACGTAAACTTTCTAGAATAAGGGAACACTTAAGATGTTGAAATAACTTGATTTACAAGTATAGAAAGAACAGACTTGAAATAAAACGGTCAAAACGATTTCCAGCTTTCCTGGAATTATTTTATAATTGGAACTAATTTTACGCCCTGGGAACTAGCCTATTTTTGGAATTTTTGAAATAAATTTGGAAGGCATATTCTTAAAAGATTTTTATGAAATAAATTATATAAATTAAAAAAAATGTATGATCAAATATTTTTATTGTTAATAAGTATGGACCTGACGTCACAAGGAAGTATACCCCCCTTATCCCATGTCACACTTCGTCACAAGTTGATGAACCCCCCCCCCCCAATGTATGACATCATTTATGGACAGCCCCTTAGGTCACTGTAAAATTTCAGCTTGCCCAAATTTTATGCCAACGCGAACCATTTTGTGAGCTTCCTTGCCTAAACTAGTGAGGAAAATTTTGATTCGGTAGATAATAATTTTATTATCTTCAATTTTGATCTAATGATAATTTTCTGTAAAAATAAAATTAAAAGAATTATAGGAGCAAAATCACGTTGGAGGAACTAAAATCAAAAATTGGGAGATTTTAGTTGATTCGCTCAGATATTCAATTACAGCCCGGCGGGGGCGGCAACAGCCCCGGAACTGTTACCTGCTTGTGTTTACAATTTACACAGATACCGCTACTCATCTTCGCTTACGCGTTGGATGTTTTTGAAATAGTTGTGTATTCGTTTAGAAAATTGTGTTATTATGAATATGTGATCAAGTGTCCCACACCTAGAGATGAAATGGAGACTTGATCCTTATTTAACATTTTGTAACAATTTCCACGTTATAAAAATTAGTATTATTTTGGGGCTGCAATGGCCATAATTTCCTTTTTAAAAACATTCACACCTTCCCAAAGAGGAAAACCTAAAGTGGGGATCAAGTGTCCCACTATTCCCCTACCTACTTTTCTAAATTTTCTGAAAAACCTGCTAGATTAAAATTATTCTTTATTCTTTAAATTTTTACTAGGAAATTCTTCAGTGCTACAAAAACCTGCAGATCTCAGGACAATTTCTAGCTTTCTGCCTTAAAATTATAATTTTCATTTGTTTACAGCAAAACTGAACAACCGATTCCTTTTTTATTTTCCTCAAAATTTGCACAGCGCTACCGGTCAATCTTGGCAAAAAAAAACCATCTCATTCTATTTTATTGTTTTTTTATGCCGGGTGTTCATTTTAAAACTTCCAGCAATTAGTTGCTCAAAAACCAAAAGTCAGATGAAAAAATGTTTCGAATAAAAGTTGTATGATAGCGAGGGGGAGAGAATATGTCATAATTGTTTTTTTTAATTTATTGACCTTTTCAAGGTCATTTGAAGGTCAACTTTGTTTTTTTAAATGGCACCTTATATTTTTTTAGCAGATTCATATTTTGCATGAATAAATAAACAACGTTTGTTGGAAATTTTTTTTTATCCGACATTAGGCTTTTCGAGTAAGATTCGAAGAAAGTAGTGGTGCGTAGTAAAGGTAGAACTATTAATTCTTTATAATAATGCTACTTTTGAAACAAATAAAGAGTTGCATCTCGGCTATTTGGGGTACTTATACCCGGAGTAGGTCAACTCGGCAAAAGGTACAAGGGATAGGTTAATCCTACCGGTCAACTGGGCAAATGAAAACCAGAGGCCGTTTTAATTTTCGGTCAGCGCGGCAAACGCGCTGAATAATGCTATTTCGAGGGTCTCTCACATCCCGGTTGCATTTATCCCGGTTTCCTTGATCTGTCGCGCCTCTCGTATGTTTAGCGCCCGCCGCGTAGCGGCTCGGAGCACGAAAAACCGCCCGGAGATGCGGAGCATCGGAGGGTAGGTTTTTTGGTGCTACCCGAACTGCACCACGGCTTATCAGGGGTCATTTCTTGTACCCAGGTAAATGTAATCCCTTGACCGAACTGCACCACGGTCAAATGTCGTTCCGTAATCGCTTTACCGAATTGCACCACGAGCAAACCGAGCAGGTATCACAAGCAAACAGATAATATAAAGAAATAAATACACAAATATCTAAATTCTTAAATTTCGAGTTTAATATATTAATTCATATTACATTACACAGGGTCGGAGCAGGTATTAATAAAATAATAACCCAAAACAGTGAAAAAATTAAATTTTTTTTGCCTTCGAATTTTGGGGTGTGCATTCGATAGGGAGGGTAATCCATCGTCAAAACCTACTCTTCCGGGGCGCCCCTCCGCTCCGCTCCGGGTTGCACCCCTCCAGAGCGGTTTTGACTCTGGTTACTAGGCTAAACATACGAGAAGCGCCACCGATCAAGAAAACCGGGATGTGAGAGACCTTCGAAATAGCATTAAAAAGTATAGTTGCGGTATGGGGCAGTAAACTATTACGTTTCACCCCCAAAAAATCGCGTAAAAACAAAAAATATTCGATGTTACATGTAGGAGGCATCAGGTTAAACTCCAGCATTGTGCTTTAACTTTTAACAATAAAACCACCTTACCTAAAATATTACAATAGAGGTGGTGCAATTCGGACGACCGACCCTTGGTGAGGTGTTTACCTGAAATTACGGTGGTGCAATTCGGGTAGGAGATTTGTGAACTAATCTTTTCGTGGTGCAATTCGGGTGCACCGAGGTTTTTTGATGCTCGCAGTTCTGGCCAAGCCAAAATTTATTACTTTGCCGAGTTGGTCTATGTATTTCCAGGTAGAAAATTTGGACCCAGATTAAATATCTGACCATTTGCCGAGCTGGCCTACAGCCCTTATACCTGCATTGGTTTATGAGATTATGACCCTTTCTTCACAAAAGAAATATTTTAAAAGGTTTTATTTTCTTTACATTTTAAACTTTTCAAAATCTACGTAATTGGTAAATATTTGCAGGCTGGTTTGGAAACATTAAAAATAAAGAAATTGTATTTACTTTAAAATGAATTTATTTTTTATTATTTCACAATTTATTATTAATCATTATTGCATATAATAATAATATCCTGTTTAATTATATAAAAATAGTACAAAAAATACATTGAACTATAAATGTTTCAAATTTATTATTTCGCGGTATTGTTTATAATTAATTGTTTCATATTAATATTTTGTGGGCCCCCCTTTTGATTTTATAACAGCTTTAATATGATCAGGCATGGTTTTGACTAAATTTTGCAAGTCAGCCAAACTTAGGTCTCACAGTTAGAAACAGAATAAACAAATTTTAAAATTCTGATTCTAAGGTGAAAAGGTCATAACTCAATGTAGGTACTCGTATAAGTATTTCAAAAGGCCGTTCGTGTATTACGTAAGACTTTTTTCCTACTTTTAGACTCCCCGCTAATCCCTAATAAGAAAACATAAGATAGTTTATACCCCCCCCCCACTAATCTTACGTAAGATTAATTATTACCCAATGAGAAGCCAGATCGAATCGGGTCAAAAGAATTTTCGGTATCTATTAAACGCTAAAAGTGAAAGTAATGAAAATATTATGTTTATTTTATATTTAAAAAAAAGTTATTCAAACAATTTACTTTAATATACAACCAATATAACAATTTGTAACCTATGGTTGAACTCTGTAAAAAACCCCTATTTTTAATCAACTTCAAGGGCTGTTTTAGACTAGTAAATGTTAATCTTCCGCAAATTTTCTTTTTCAATTCTACTATATAAACCTTCAGAATTCCGAATCTATATAGGAAATTTGTCGATTTCAGGTAACTAAATTCATGCTACTCCAGAAAAAGTGCTTTTATTAATTTAAAACGTAAATAATTAATAGTATCGTGTTTTACATTAACATTACCAACAGCACAAATTGTATTGACCCCCCTACCCCCGAATAAGAAAAAATGAGATGTCAGCTACCCCCTCCCCCTAAACGTCTTACGTAATACAAGAACGGCCCCCATAAGTTTTATAAGCAAGCTGAACTGCAACTTGTCTTGTCGGCTTACCGCCCGCCTTTAACCATCTAGACCGTGTCGGATGTGGTTGTTTGGCCTACGGCTGTAATTCAAAACAAATGATACTATATTCTCTTGATTTGAATTCTGGAATCTAAAATGGAAATGTTTTTAATACGCTTTTTAATAATATTTAGGGAGGGCGCGAAGGAGTATAACTATAAGTCAATTTTTGGCAAATTGAGATAAGTGCATAAGAAGGTTCCCCATATGACATAGCACATGATGTGTGTAAAACGATATTAGTCTAACGACTTTTTTAACGGCAAAAATCTGTTACTGAAATTTGGTATAAGGCTGCCGTTCTAAGCGTGGGCGATTGAAAATACCATTAGACAAATGAGCAATAAACCATAACAAGTAATTCTGATATAGAATAGACAAACTATTTTAACCGAGATCAACTAACTTTGTTAGAAATGTGACAGAACTCTACTTACCATTTCAAAAAAATCTGTCAAAACAAGAAAAAATTATATTATTATTTTCGGACGCAGTATCTTTTAGAAAAATGCATATAATTCTACCAATTTTTTTTCAAATTAGGTCAAGCATTTGTCCTGGATGTGACACACTTTTGAAGTTTGTAATTATAACTGTAATGATTATAAAAATTATTGCACGGTCACTTTTGTGCCCTGTGAAATAGAGCATCTTTACAGCAAAAATTTCAATATTTCTAATTTACTGATTGGAATTAAAAATATATCACATTCAAGGGCCAAGTTTTAGCTTTACAATGATCAAAAAATGGTTACCTAAAAGTGCATACTTTTTTAGTTTGTGCATCCGCAATCTCGACAGATCTCCCATATATTAAACACTGTCAGGACGGCAGCCTTAAACAGTGAAAAAAATGTTTGTAAACGAGTGTTTTCATAACAAGTTTACAAAATGTTCTCCATTTTTTGGGGAATTTTTTCCCCATTTTGAAAACTTGTTATGAAAATACTCGTTTACAAACATTTTTTCCACTGTTTAATACTAATAAATAGCCTTCTAAAACTTGGAAATATTAAATTTTGATTAACAATGTTGATTATTTATTTTGCTTCAACGCATCTTACTCGAAAAGCCTAATGTCAGATAAAAAAAATTTTCCAACAAAAGTTGTTTATTTATTCATGCAAAATATGAATCTGCTAAATAAAATATAAGGTGCCATTTAAAAAAACAAAGTTGAAAAGGTCAATAAATTAAAAAAACAATTATGCCATATTCTTTCCCGCTCGCTATCATACAACTTTTGTCCGAAACATTTTTTCATCTGACTTTTGGTTTTTGAGATATTAATTGCTGGAAGTTTTAAAATGAACACCCGGTATATACATTTTTTATAATTTCAAGAAAAAATATTGTGAAAAAAAATAATGATCTCCCAGTGCAAAGCAAAACATAGAATTTAACTAATCATGCAACAATTCTTATTATTTTAATATGAAAAGTAACTTACCCCAATATTATAGATTGAGACAGTCATGACTTTGTGATTAGCATGTTTGGCTGTAATGCTGATGAATCCTGTTTGATCTCAGGTGAAATAAGAGCTTTATTCTGGATTTACACCTGGAAGGTGCAATCTGCCTAGTAATCTTTAAAATTAAATGTATTATGTTAAACTGTAGGTCCCCTACAATTAAAGTTGGATACCCAGATCTTGGTAGGACATTAAGCAACACAAGTGTCATAATAATTATTTATTTAAATTAATCTTTGTATAACTACACCATTACAATATTAATCAATTAATCACTGGTAAATTAAATGAGTGCTGTCATTTATAAGAAAAAAAAATTAACAATAAAAAATATAGATATAAATAAGTATGTGATGTTTTTATAATTAGTTTTTAATGAAGGGCCGAGAACAATTACTAGTTGTCCATTCTGACTAACAAAACTAAATTTGTGTGTAAGCTAATAAATTAATTAAAACATAAATATACAAATTAGTAGTCAAAACACAATAATATCAAAATTAATTTCCTGCATAAAAAAGAAACTCTTTGAAATAGTTTTTTGACCTGAGAGAAAAATATCACAAAATTAAAAATACCCAAGTCATTAATTAAGAGAGTAACTTTTTTCATTTAAATGTTGTACTGGGAAAAGAAAAATTATTTTAAAACAACTTAAGTTGAACAATTGAAAATTAATAACAATGTTCATATCTACTACTTCCCCTACAGCAAGTACTTTTTGAGATCAATTTTATATTTCACATGTATATCAGCACTAACCATTATTCACTTAATACAAAATTTTATTTTAATCAAATTAATTTAAATTAATTCCTATTTTCATTAACACGTTTCTTTCTGTGTCATTAAAAAACTGGATGCATTTACTAAAGTAATTGCTTCTTGATACATTTTTTAGAAAATTTGGAAGGTACTCCCATAATTTTATATTATAAATTGGATCTTTCATATCCAGGGGATCAGGAGAATTACGAAGTATATCACAGTCGGAAATCCACTCGCCATCGCTATCCGATAATTCAGATTCAAATGAAATCTACAAGAAAAACAAATTAAAAAAGAAAAAAATTAAGATAAAAATTTTTACCTGTAAAATATCATCATGTTCAAATATTACACTGGAATCAATGTTGCATGTTCGTTCTTCAGAACGAAGAGCTTCTTTTTTTAACTTTTCCAATTCTTTCAGCAACACATGAATCAAAAATTTCAAAATTTTTAACAACACAGGTTGTGTTTCGATATGTTTCATATTAGACAATGTAAATGAGGTGATCATAATCTTCACTTCAGCAACTCTTTCGTCCTCATTTAAAATGGTGTGTTCTATCAGTGTTGTTAAAGCCAAAATGCTAGAAGAGAAAAAATGAATTAGTAAAATATTGCCGATTAGCTGCCTCCGGAACTTTTTTGCTTACTTTGATTTTAGATTTGCCTCAGAGTAGGACTAGTCCGGGAGGCAGCGAGAGAAAAATTACACCCATTTTTACAATACTAATTTTTGTTTTAATCAATGTTTGTACAGTGTAAATCAGGAAAGTTAGTCTATCATGTTTTTACCATTGCGGATATTAGTAAAATATTTTGAAACCTGTAAAAAAATATTTTGTAATTTTTGTTTTGTTTTGTAGTTTTTTTTCACAGTATAGTTGAGAGGAAAATCTTCATAGGCACCATCCTAATTTGGGATGGTAGTGTGTTATTATGCTAATAATAATTATTATTATTATTAAACTGCTTTACATTCAAGTGCTGAATTGAGCTGGCCCTTTCGGGCCTTACAAAGGCCTTACAAATTATGCTAATAATTATTTTGTAATAATATTGGGTTGATGCTAAGTTCGTAGCGTTTTTTTTAAATTTAAAATTTAATCTTTTAAATATAAAAAATACGTAAACTAATCAATAATGTTTTCTCCTGCATTGTTTATGATTGACTCCCAACGTTTTAGCAATTTTTAGATTCCACGCCTGAAGAAATTAAGAAGTTGTTGACAATAAATCTCAGAAGTGATGGTCGCATTCCTCGGAAGCAATTCATAGTAGATACGAAAAATACGTAAACTAATCAATAATATGAGGCCGTGAGCGCAAGAGTGGTGTAACCATCAAATATAACTATTGCAGATATTCACCACTAAAGCTTTGAAATATGCATTACATTTATGGAATGCAAAAACATTGTATGGCTTCCATTTATTAGAATATTACAATAATGTTGGTTACATCGATTTTATTTCAAAGGTATTACTAAGACAGAGGCATTACACCAAAAAACCCAATTTTGGCAATTTGAGGGTTACACCACTCTTGCGCTCACGGCCTCATATATTCTCCTGCATTGTTTATGATTGACTCCCAACGTTCTAGCAATTTTTAGATTCCACGCCTGAAGAAATCAAGAAATTGTTGACAATAAATCTCAGAAGTGATGGTTACATTCCTCGGAAGCAATTCATAGTAGATGACGCTTTCTTTATCCCACCAGATGCACAACATAACCTTGGGTGCCACCTCTTGCACGAGGATTTGCTCATTCATATCAAAATGCCCTTTTTTGAAACCTGAAAACTATTTTTGTGCAGTACTTTCCACGATGGCGTTCTCCCCATAAACGGCACAAATGGTTCTAGTGACCTCTGATGCTTTAACTCCTTGGTTAAACTCAAACAAAAGGATATGTCGGAAATGTTCATTTTTTTGTACTTGACACTTCATTTTCTTTAGCCAACAATTACCCCCAACTTTCTACAAATTGAAACATTCAAAAATTACTAAATAAAAAAATACTAAACTTTTACCTTGGAAACAAAAAACGCTACGAACTTATTCATCAACCTGATAATTTTAGCTGCCTCCAGAACATTTCTTGCGTACTTCAACTTTAGAGTTGCCTGAGATTAGGACTAGTACTAATTTCTACAAAACTAGTTTTGGGTTGCGTTATGTAACCTTAACCACCCAAATCAAAATTTCCTATTGACTATGCTAAAGGTAATGGTTAAAGGATGATTCAGATATACCCGGCACGGACCGACCTGACACAGCACAAACCGGACCGACAAAACATTAAGCAAGCATTTTAAATGGTTGCATTCACACTTAGTCGACCGGCACCGTACATACATAACCCGGAACGGACCGACAACCGTGGACATACTTTCGGAGAATGTTTTGCAGGTGCCGGTGGGTGCCTGTATGTATTACAACAACCAGGCAAATAAAATTTTATTGATAATAAACTAAGAGTTTTTTTTAAATATACTTGCTATAAAATGAATAAAATTTGAAAATATTTATTAAATTATGCAAGTTTCTAATGAAAAAATATTAATTATTCCAATCAATTTGACTTTCCGGAGTTTAAATTTCTCACGTGTGTTAAATGTCCTTGAACCCTTGAGAAATAACCCTTATTTCGAACAATAATTATCCGGCCTATTCGCCCCCATGAAATTTCACAAAAATTGGGGTAATTTCCGGACATTTTGGGTATGTTTCGGTCCGAATGTGACTCTGACGCCGTTGCGGACGGTTAAATTTATCGAAGAATCGATAAAATCCGAAAAAAGTGCGAAAATCGGCAACATTCAAACCAGGGGATACAAGTCACATAACAGCCGGAGCGACCGCGGCTATTGGCTTTGCCGTGCCCGCTCGGAATGAGTGAAAATGTATCACCCGTTATTTGTGTGGGATTCGATACAGACGGTTGGGTCGTTTTAAAAATCGCCCCAAACGCTACCACTTGGGCTAAACATACTTGAGGAATATTAATCCACCCCAACCGAGATCCATTAAATCAGGATCATATAAAACCGGGATATAGCTTTCAAAAGTATACTGTTACTTATCACCGCCAAAATATGGAATAAAACAAAAAATAAAGGGACAACAATAACCTTTAATAGATGTTACGCTTACGAAAGGTGTCGTCCATCTGCCGGAGAGAAAATTTCTAAGTGTTAGGGTATATAAAAGCACGCGGACCGACAACAGAATAGGCGAGATTCCACAAATCTCCCGCATGCGCGTCACTGAACGTGTAAACTTTGCTAAGTTCAAATTCGATTTATTCAAAAGTTTGACCCGCTTTCACCCTAAATATTTTTACAGCTTACCATATAAACCTTATACTATCCAATAGTCAATAGGAAATTTTGATTTGAGTGGGGCTGGTTATATAACCCTAGCCTCAAAATCTACAAAGCTACTATTGTGTCTATAGTCATTGCCACGAAAGTTGACGTCTCGTCATAAAAGCATAATCGTCTGAACTAAGCTAATACTCCCTAGTCAAACGTGCAATATATTTTCGTGCTTTGTCATATCAATACAAAATGACTGGTAATGCTCATAAGCAATACGTCGTTGCTATATTCGGTCAATCTGTGATGAGATGTCTACTTTCGTGGCAATGACTTATGACTTTACAAGTAATTTACATAATTATTGTTAAATAGACGTCATCTACATTCGATACAAGGTGGCTAAAGCGTTGGTAGACGTGGCTGAAGTTGTGGCACGAAAACTGAATTGAAACCGTAATCTAAATGAGCGAGCGAATAAAATTCCTAATTTAAATATTAGGAATTACAATTTTTTGAGTTTACACGATTATTATTATATTAAAACAAAGTATCCTACTACAATTTCATAGAATATATAAATACATTGTTGTTCTATCAGTGTAGTTAAAGCCAAAATGCTGGAACAGAAAATTTGATTTAATAAAATATTGTAATTTTAGCTCCCTCCAGAACATTTTTTACTTACTTCGACTTTAGATATGCCTCAGACCAGCACTAGTCCAAGAGGCAGCGATATAAAAATTGCACACATTTCTACAAAACTAATTTTTTTAGGCTATGTGCAAGTTCACAACTAGCGCCCACTGATTGGGCGCGCCGGCACTTTTCATATATGCCTTCTATTTCCTAATATAAAAATTTGAAATTAATCTATATAAATAAAAATGAATCTGAAAACCTTTGTTACGACATCACTTGATAACGGCTGAACCGATTTTGTTACTTTTTTTTTATAAATGTTCGCAATAGTCCGAAGATGGTTCTTACGTAAAAAAAATTGGAAAAGTTGCCCGGAAAATTCGGGTAAAACTGAAAGTACATTTTAGTTAAATAAATGATCAACAAGCCAAAGATATATATTCGAAATAATCGAACTGCAGAGCAACGCGAGGAAAATGAAATTGAACGGAATTGGGCAAGACCAAGAAATGTTGCGTTGAATACTCATCGAACTGTTTTCCCGGAAAGTCCGAAATTGTGCAAAGTTTGATCGGAGTCTCTTAAAAATGAACCGGCGTTTTTTTTTTAAATTTCGCTCAAACGAGCAGCAATCTTTCGAAACGCGATGATGTAATTGGTTCAATATTTGACGTGGTAAAAGGGCGAAATGTTTTCTGCAATTTGGAAAATAAAAATTTGTTTTTGCCTTTAATACGTCGAGGAGATAAATATAAATCGAAAATGTCGAATGAAATCTTCAATCTTCTTAAAAAAATTTGCTTTGCAACGAAAATACACATTTTTGCATATTTTAAATTTTGCCCAAAATCGCCTTCGATTTTGATTTTCAATTTTGACGACGACACTAATTTGCAAATGCTGCCGTTATTTGTCGTTTTTCATCAACCGTCATGTGCTAAATTAAAGACCGTTAAAAACCGTATCCGAAGCTCCGATTGGTTTTTCTAAATTATCCGTGGTTTCCTCGTGAGAGACCCATTTAAGTGAAAATTGTGGAAAAACTTTGGACGTCTGTAGCGCTCTTATTTACCGGCCGATCTTTAATTTTTAAGACGCAACGGAAGTGTATCGCGACGCTCTATAATAGTTCGTCCATATTCCATAACATTCCTTCGTATTTTCAACGCCGAAGGCGTTAAACCGAATATAAATTTCAAAATTATTTTTTGAATGGCCTTACAAGTTTTTCAAAAAAAAATTACGCAGCGATACTTATGTATATTGTCGTGTCCCGCTTGTAAGATAGGGTGGTCTGGCGTAATTGGGTTGTTTTCTTGTGAAATTCTCATGTCGAAATAGTCACTTAAGAGACCATGATGAAAGAATAAGACTTGCACCTGCATATTCTTGATACTTCAATAATGAACTGCTTGCAACACGTAAAGCTGATACATAACAAGCGTAATTTTTGTGTACACAAATATTTCAAAAGAATGTGATAAAAAGCAAAAGAAGGTTTGTTTGTTTTATTTTAAGTAAGTTTTGGGAATTAATTAAATAGAATTTAATTATTTGTAAAAGTATAGGTAAAAATTAAAATGATATGTGTGTGCGTTAAAAACAAATTTAGTGCGCGGGCCTACAGACAATTTGGGGGGAGAGAAAATTGATAAGGAAGCGTGGAGAATCGTCCCGTCCATGAAAGCGGAAGGACGGAATTGTGATTTTTGAGTACGTCTGGGAAGACGAAAAGACGTAGTTTTTGAAGCAAGTTGAATGCTGGAAATTGTTCGTAATAATTTACTTATTAAGTTGGGAATTATTAATTCTTTATTGATGATTCATGAAATGTGTGAAGTGATCGGAAGATTAGTAAAAGTTTCGATTGAGATTTTTGAAAGATATTTGAAAATTTTGGTGACCGCTGATACATTTCATATGGTTGCGTTTTTTGGATGGTTATGTTACTGATTGTTGGAGAATTATCAAAGATTACCAATTTATGAACTTACCTGAGCATTTAATACTAAGAGAAGAAGAAAATAAATCAGTTATCGATCCTGTCTGGAGTCTTCACGGTGTGAAAACTGGATCCAATCGCATCGTCATCTTCACGCTAATTTGTTTCGCTCCTCATACGACACATCGATGGTAGGCGACCGCATTTGACTTCGGTAAGCAAATTTTGTGTCAACGGTTTTTAATAATGGTCGATTTATGCTAAAAAAGTAACGTAACGGAATACAACGTAAGATATAATGTAAGAGATGCACTTATGCACTGCGGACTTTTGTCTTTGTCGTTGTCTAGACAACGACAAAGACAAAAGTCCGCAGTGCATAAGTGCATCTCTTACATTTATGGTCGATTTATGCTAAAAAAGTAACGTAACGGAATACAACGTAAGACATAATGTAAGAGATGCACTTATGCACTGCGGACTTTTGTCTTTGTCGTTGTCTAGACAACGACAAAGACAAAAGTCTAGACAACGACAAAGACAAAAGTCCGCAGTGCATAAGTGCATCTCTTACATTATGTCTTACGTTGTATTCCGTTACGTTACTTTTTTAGCATAAACCGACCATTACGTTGTATTCCGTTACGTTACTTTTTTAGCATAAACCGACCATAACATTTAACGGTAAAATAGACAAGTTCGCGCGCGTATTAAAAAACGGGGGATTTATAAACTTTACTTTTATTGTTTTTGTAAATTTAATTTGTTCCATTTTAATAAAAATCAATCTTTTGTTTTCTTAATGATTATGTTTGTTAATAAACTACAATATTTCGTTATGCAGTAATTGCGTTTGATTTTAATTCAATTCTATAGCAGAGAAGACAAAAATAAGCAGGTGTAAGGCACAATAAGTTTGTTGTTTTTCGTTTCTGCAAAGTTACTAAATTAAAGTATCTTACATTGAGCATTTTACTGATTTAGCAATCCACTTTCGACCCAAAATTTTAAAGAGTTCTCATGCAGGCTGGCCGAGGCAATTTAAAAAAAAAGAGCCGTTGTTTTTCTTTCTTCCCGCTATATAAATTCAAGATACAGTAGCTTATCACGGCAATATATTAACGCCGGAAATGGACGCGCAAACGGTTTTTGGGAATTATAACACAAAAACGTACTCTCAACTTCTTCTTCGGTTGTGCGTTTCTTAAAAATTGATCCATAACGCAACGGTCCTTTCGAAGAGCTCAAATTCAAAAATATGTGAAACATTTTGAACAAATTTTCAAATTTAAATTTTTTTATCCTCTCAATCGAACGTGCCAGCGAAATATAGGTGAAATGTAGTGTAAAAGGTTTTTCGAAATGCCCTTCCCTTCAAAATTCAAATTTGGATTTTGCTCAAAAAGCACCCTAAATGTGCGTCGACACCGCATTACCTTACAATTATTAAGTTCGTACGGCACTGTTGAGCATCATTTACTTGAATATAATGAATGACAGACGTCAAAAAATTTTGACAATCTGTAGTACCATGAAAAGTGCCGTATTTCGCCACCGTAATCGCTGGCATCGAATTTTTTTAAATTCAAATCACTTGCACATAACCTGTACAGTGTAAATCAGGAAAGTTACAGTCGACCAATATTTTACTATTGCGGATATTAATAAAACATTTTGAAACCTGTAAATAAATAAAATATAAATGGCCAAGGGGTTAATCACAAGTGAAATTCATGTACACTAGACTGCCAAATTAATGTAAAGACTTCCACATAATGCCACGAGACTTCCAAAGAATGTCATGAAACTTGTACACCGGACTTCCTCTGTGATTAACCCCTCGTAAATGTCTTATACCTTTTATTTTCCTCAGTTCAGGGGAGGGGGGACCTTCATAGGCACCACACCAGTCTGGAATGGTAGTGTGAGATTCTTACTCACTAAAACCCCCTCCCCGGTGACAGCCAGATTCATACCTACAAGACTAAAACTTTTTCGAGCGACCAAGGATAGGTACAAATACAGGATAATGACAGTCTACCGCGTTGGAAGTGCTACCATCAAGGGTCTACCACCCACACAAGGTGGTGTTAAAAAATTAACTTGCTCGACTTATTTTTACAAGGCTGAACATTTTTTCTCTAATAGTTTAGTTTATAAAAGAACAAAAAAAAAGTCTACCAATCATCTAATGTTGTTAACATTTGATATAAGGTGGCTAAGGCTTTGGTAGACGTGGCTGAAGTTACGGAGCGGAAACTGGATTGAAACCGTAATCTAAATGAGCCAATAAAATTCCTGTTTCTTGAGAAGAAATTAAAGACCATTATATGACCAAACTAACCCCCCTCCCCCCTTGTCGCAAAATGTGAGATGAGTCCCATAATACATGATTTTCAGTAAAAAAAATTAAAAAAAAAAAAAAATTATTGTTAATAAGTATGGACGTGACGTCACAATACCCCCTTCCCCATGTCACACTTTGTCGCAAGTTAATGAACCCCCCTCCCCCCGAAATGTGTGACATAATTTATGTACAACCCCAAACTACTTACTTTAAATTACGTTGGTATCTTCCTCCAAAATTGTAATTCCTGGAAAGCCATTTATTCATAACAAAAGTTAAGGCACTGTCACCTTGAGGTCCTGGAATCAGCGTTAAATAGTTTATAACAGACTCCATACGGTTGTAAAATAAATAAGCAAAAATGACCAATAAACTCTCTTCAACGGACACACTGTTGGCTCTTTGCATAGAACTTAAAACGCCTCGTAACAAAAAGCTAATATGCTCGTCTAAATGTAATCCCAAAGTATTCATCGCCGTTATTGATAATAAACCAACTTGTTTACATGAAAATTCAATTTTATCGGGATCGATTACATATCTAAGAATACTTAAAATGTATTCGCCTCCCGAAGTTCCTCCATTATCTCTCATTTGTAGTATTTGTGACGATCCTTTACAAAGAAAGCTTCGTAAACAATCAGCTCCTGACTATAACATAAAAGTTTTGTCTTTCTGATTTTACACTATGTACCTAAGTTTCTTACCTGAGTGATACCACTGTCATTTACGGTAATCATGCAATTGTAAACTCCAAAAAATCCAAAACGTATCAATTCGTTACTGAGAGGTTCAGGTGAATTTTTAACTATGGTGCTTAAAAATTCTATAGCACAACGATGAGCTTCAAAAGCACAAGAATTGGTACCCTCAGTATTTATATTATTGGTAATAATATTGGTGATAATTGGAAGGAATCTGGATTCTAGATTTTTGTAACAACTGTTCATATTGCTAACGTGTTTGACTATGTTGCATAAGTCACTAATGACTTCTGCATTAGTTATGTTCTGTAGGAACAAATGTTGCATCAAAGTAATAAGTTTGTTTTGAATTGGTTCGATTATTGGTGGCTCCGGCTAAAAAATTCAAATGCAGGTAAAATGTTGAAATTACTAAACCGAAAAGTTTACCTTTAATAAATTTTCGAGAGCAAATAAACCGACTCTAATAATATAGCCCTGAGATTGTTCCAGTGCGTCGATCAGAGCATGAGCGATTGGATCACGAATTTCCATGTAGAGCAAATAGTAATTTGACGTCATAAAACAGCCCAAATGAAATGATAACGCCCTATTCAAAATTAAAGTTCAAAGTTGAATAAGAAAAACAAACTACACCTTTTCCTAAAGTAATTCAGAAAACCTCACCGGCTGTTCAGAAATCGTGAATTGTAATTCAGATTTGTCAACTGATATTCAGAAATCGTGAATTGCAATTCAGATTTGTCAACTGGTATTCAGAAATTGTAATTCAGATTTGTCAACTGATATTCAGAAGCCGTCAATTTTAATTTAGAATTGTATTGTATTGTACTACTTAGGGGTCGATTGACCGCAAGAGCCTTTCAGAACTGCGACCAGTATTGATCTTTTGTTCATTACCCTGCTAATTAGGTATTCAGGAATTCAATTTTGCTAGCAAATAATAGAATACTCCTGAGAGGTTTTTGTTGCACCTCTTTGGGTGTTAATTGCGTCTGTCCCAGATATTTTAGCCTGGATCGGGCTAAGGCATCACAGCTACAGAGAATGTGTTCGGCCGATTCAGTTTCCGATTCACAGAGTCTGCATATGTCATCGTCCTCCATTCCCATTTTCTTGAGGTGATATCTCACCTGACAATGTCCGGTGAGCAACCCCGTGATGAGCCTGATTTCATTCTTTGATAGTAGAAGAAGCTTTTTAGCCTCTGCAGTCGAATACTCGATAAATTTCTTCGCCTGTTTTTGACCTGGTGTACTATGCCATAGGGTTTTTTGTTCTCTGCTTCCCACTTCCGGACCTCCAACCCCCTGTGTGTCTTGGACAATCCACAGAATGGTTCGGGCCCAGTCGGGGCAGCCCTTGAGCCTGATCTAGCCAGTTTATCGGCTATCTCATTACCCTCAATTCCCTCATGACCCGGCACCCAGTGGAGGGCAATTTTATTGCCCTTGGCCAGTTTCTTGAGGGATTGTCTGCATTCCCATGTGGACAAAGACTCAAAGCTATTTGCCTTGAGTGCCTTTATCGCAGCTTGGCTGTCAGACATTATATTGACTTTTTTGCCCTTAATGTTCCTTCGCAGGCATTCATGGGCACATAGTGCAATTGCAAGTATTTCAGCTTGCATAATTGTGGGATAGGTTCCTAAGGCTATAGATGCCTCATATTTTGGGCCATATATGCCTATGCCTGTTCCCTGTTCAGTTTTTGATCCATCTGTGTACCAGTTGGAGGATTTTGTATCCACTTGTATTTTATGACATCTAGCCGTACTTCGATCTTGAATGATGACCTCAAACGGTGTTTCAAAATCAAAGATTTTCGGAATGATATCCGAAGGTTTTTCAAACAGATCTGGCTGTAAGAAGTCCAGTATCTTTAGGTGACCTGTCTTGTCTCCTGGTTTGAATTTCTTGACTTGGGTAATTTTTATAGCAGCTTGTATGGCTTCCCTTTTCACTCGTAGGTGAAGGGGTGGCAGATCTAAGAGTGCCTCCATAGCCGCGGTTGGGGTTGTGTGCATAGCCCCTGTTATACCCAGACACGCTAGCCTTTGCAATTTCTGCAACCTGCTTTGTGTCGTGATTTCGTTAGTTTTTGTCCACCACACGAGCGATGCGTATGTGACAATGGGTCTAATTATTGATGTATATGACCAATAGATCATTTTTGGTCTTAGTCCCCAGGTCCTTCCAAAAAGTTTGCGACAAGCCCAAAAGGCTCCTGTTGCTTTGGAAAGAATTTTATCCATGTGTGGCTTCCAGGTGAGTTTTGCATCCAGGGTTACCCCCAGATATTTTACCTCTCCTGAAAAAGGTATCGATAGACCCTGTAGCTGTGGAGCTTTTAGGTTTATCTTTCTACGCTTTGTGAATGGAACTATAATGGTTTTTGAAGGATTCACTGTAAGTTCTTCCTTTTCGCACCATTCTTTTATTTTGTTTAGGGCTGTTTGCATTAGGTTTGAAATTATGCCTTCATGCTTGCCCCTGATTATAATGACAATGTCGTCCGCATATCCTAGTACGCAAAATCCATCGTCAGTTAATTTCTTCAGTAGGTCGTCTACCACGATGGACCACAGAAGAGGTGATAGCACCCCACCTTGTGGGCATCTCCTTGCTGCGGCCACCGAGATTTCCTCCCCTCCTAAGGAAGCCGTTACTATTCGGCTTTCCAGCATTGATTCTATCCAAGTTATCATGGGTGCCTCAATGCTGTGTCTTACGGCGGCTGTTTTTATGGATTTATTTGAGGTGTTATCAAAGGCACCCTCTATATCTATAAATATTCCGACCGCATTTTCTTTTGTTTTGAGAGATTTTTCAATCTCTCTTACAAGGTGGTGAAGTGCATCCACCGTACCTTTGCCTGGTTGGTAGGCAAATTGATTTCTATGAAGCGGCATCCTTTTGAGGGATTCGCTTCTTATATAGATATCAACAATTTTCTCCATCGTTTTGAGGAGAAAGGAGGATAGGCTGATTGGGCGATAAGATTTAGCCTCTTCAGGAGGCCTTCTGCCCGCTTTTCACCCTCCTCCATGATGTGGGTATATATCCCATTGCATAACTAGCTTTGAATATTGTTGTTATGCATGGAGCGATCAAATCTATTCTTTTTTGGAGTAGGGCCGGAAAGATTCCGTCCCATCCAGGTGATTTGTAGGGCTGAAAACTATTTATTGCCCATTTTACTTTTTCCAAAGTAAAGATTTTTCTTGCTAACCTTCTGCTATCCCTGCTGGAATGTAGATTTCCATTAGTTGGGGATATTTCGTGCATCTGGTTTGTTGTCGTCATTACCGTGGATCCAGGAAAGTGTGTTTTTAGCAACACATTTAAACTTTCCCCGATGTTCTCAGTATAAGCACCGTTGGACTGTTTTATAAGTCCAATAGTATTTGAGTGGTCTTTAGACAGAGCCTTCTGAATGCGCGCTGCTGGGGCCGTTTTATCAATCCCCTCTCAGAAACGCATCCATGACTGTCTTTTGGATTTCCTCAATTCTATATTGTACTTTGTGAGGGCTTCTCTATAGTATTCCCATAGGCCTGTTCTTTTGGCCTTATTGAATGCTTTCCTGGCTGTGACCTTTAGTCTCTCCAGTTCTGCATTCCACCAAGGTACGTCTCGAGAGACAGTTCTTTTCTTCAGTGGACAACTGGTCTCATAAGAGTTAATTATACACTGACTTATGTGGTTAGAGGCTGTATCTAATTCCTCTGTGGTAGCTACTTCGTATTGGATGCCTTCTAGCTCGGTCCTTAGTACCTCTTTGTAGAGGTCCCAGTCCGTCTTTTTGGGCACCCTACATTTCACTACTTCCACTTTTTTGCTCTCTATATCGAATGTAATCGAGGCGTGATCTGAGAAGGATGCCTCCTCCATCACTTTCCAATTTCTTAGAATTTGACTTATAAACACAGTGGCCAATGTGAGGTCAAGAACCTCTTGGCGAATCGCGTTTATAAAGGTTGGTTTTTTACCTTTGTTTATAATGTCTAGATTGTTAGAACAAATATATTCAAGTAAATCCTTACCTCTGTTGTTAGTGTCCGTGCTGCCCCAGATCTCATTGTGCGCATTTGCATCGCAGCCCAGAAGTAGGTGTTTGTTCCCTTTTTGACACCAGCTTATGAGGTGTTGTACTTCCTCTGGTGGAACCTTGGTCTCATCTCCTGGAAAGTAGGCCGAGGCTATTACTATACTCCTCTTGCCCCCCTCCGTTGGAAGTTCGACCACGGCGGATGCCAGGTCCCTGGTGTATTTTAATTTAGAAACCGACAAATGAAAATTAGCAAGTACTAAATGAAATTCAGAAAGTGTCAAATGTTCAGCTCAATTAAAGCATCAGTTGTTTTTTTTTCCTAAAAATTTGAATGTTATGATTCTGTGTTGATTCCATGGAACACAGAAGAGGTTCATTTACTTCACAATTAGCATGTGATTGGGTAAGGACATTACTGCAACAATGGAACGATATGGAAAACCAACTGTCCAATTTAGTACCCGTTGTAAACAATGCGCCTTGCCATTCAAGACTGGAAACGGTCTTTACTGGGACGACAGCAACTCTGTTGCGACTTGGCCCGTACTCTCCAATGCTAGAATGCTAAATTCTATTGAGTATATTTGGTCGAAAATCGAGGCAGAAGCCAAAAGCAACATTCGAGTTCCCAATGTCGCGGGGCCTAATCTTGGGGAACAAAGACTGGTCTACTTAGAGGAAATAATAGATCGGGCCAAAGACACCGTAAATGGAAGCGATTGTGCTCGTGCTGCGCAACACTGCACAATACATCATGCAGCAGCCTTATCAATGGAAGATATGCCAGTCGGTCGCTAAGTTATTCGCTAAAAATTTCTTTAACATATTGTTGTGAAATAATTTATGTTTTTCTTATAATATATGTAGTATATAAAAAAAATAAATTAAAATATTGTTATTTTTTTCGATTTTTATTAAAGCCTTATTCTGTACTGTAAAAGCCCCACTTTTGCATTTCATTCTAATTTTCATTTGTCGGTTTCTAAATTAAAATTGACGATTTCTGAATATCAATTGACAAATTTGAATAACTGTTGACGATTTCTGAATTACTGGTGGAATAGCAAGAGTTACCTTATGGCAGAATATCGTAAAATAAAGGACGATTCGTGTAGATTATGTACTGTGGTCATTACATAGGTGGATATTGTATTTGATTTCAATAATATAGCAAATTTTCCACCCACCCACATAATTCGCGCCAACAGTAGCCAAGCGGGACAAGGTCCTATGTCTTCCGCCCATTTATTTAAATAATCCATTATATCAAAGTCTGTTAGCTCCTTCTTGTTATACAAAGTGATTATAAATTTACTAATTGACCCCACAGAATACATAACTGCTTCCATTATTCTCCAATAGTACGACTCCGACTTTGATTTTGACATATGTACATGCTTTTCTACAGCTTTCGAAAAAGACTGTTGAAAATTTCTTGCATCCAATTTACTTGCCATTAACTAAAAGCAAAATTGTAGTAACAAAATAAGTTGTAACAACAGTCAGGTATTTACCACTATCAATTCTCTTGCTTTGAGTCTAACAGATGAATTACTGTTACTAAAATCGTCTGCTAAATAAATTTCTGGATCACTTTTCCACAATACTTCGACTTCCTTAGGTATACCCATGAAGAGGAGCATGTAATACAGCAAATCCGGTAGTGCCATGGTAATTTGTAAAGTGGCTTGTTGGTTTGTTAACAAATTACACACTAATTCAAAAATCCCATACGTTAATGTATAAAAAAGAGGTATATCTTCTGGGTTTTCTGAGGGATCTCTATACGGCATGGTTTCATTTATCAACATTTCTTCAAATAATTCACCACAACGTGACAAAATTTGCCATATTGTTGGTAAAATATTCACTAAAGTCTTTCCAATACTATCAGGTATATGGATAAGCCAGTAAGAATAAGTTTTTAATATTTGCGATTTTAATATAAAATCACTTTCTTCGGGATGTGGTAAAGTTAATTGGTGTGCCAAAACTTCACAAAAGTTCTTAACAGTATCCCCAAGTTTCATTTGTTCCTTGTTATCCATGCAATGGATACTTACAAAATTTGCCAGTGAAAAAACGGCTTCTGAACGGATTTTTGTTGAGTATTTCTATTTAAAAAACAACTATTAATTTTGTGTTTAATATAAAAAAAAAACATCAAAATAGAAGTTGTTAATTTATTTAAGTTAAACAAAGATTAAGAAGCGCGTGCAAGACTGTCGTACAATTCCCAATCCGGTGTAGGCAGCAACGGTGCTTTTTATTGAGTTAAAATTTTTTCATTTCATCCTTAGTCAACTGTTCTTGAATTTTTTGCGAAAAAATGCATATCTTTATAGTTTTCCCAGATTTATTCACGTTTTGCTAGTTCTCTTCAGCCTCTTCCCGTACCTTGGACCCTTTTAGCATTTCTTATAGTGGAGCAGGAACTAGCATAAAAATCGTTGGTTTAAGAGTAACCCAATCTTGGCGTAGAACTAATTGATTGATAACTCAAAATATCCGCATTGACATTGACAAAATTTGAGTTGATGCGATAGTATATTCCCTAGATTAAGTTGAGGAGTGTTAGACTGCTTTAGTTCTGATAAACTAATAGCAAAACTAACGCTTCAACCATCCGCGTACAATTCCCAATCCGGTGTAGGCAGCAACGGTGCTTTTTATGAAGTTAAAAAATTTGATCTTATCGTTGGTCAATTGTTCTTGTATTTTTTGCAATGCGTATCTTTATAGTTTTCCCCGATTTATTCACGATTTGCTAGTTCTCTTCACCCTTTTCCCATACCTTCTCGGACCCTTCTACCATTTCTTACAGTTGAGCGGGAACTAGCATAAAAAACGCTTAGTTCAAGAGTAACCCAATCTTGGCGTAGAACTAATTGAGTGATAACTCAAAATGTCCGCATTGAAGTACTGCATTATAATCCAAAGTTACGACATCGGCCCATTGGGCTGAAAAAAGTTATAGGTCAAAATAACTAAACCGCTAGTTATAGCGGTTTTCAATCACGAAGTCGATAAAAAATACCTTACACTTTTTGAAAAAAAATATCTTTTTTAGTTTTTAACCTATGACCCTTTTCAGTCCAAACGGCCGATGTGGTAACTTTGGATTATAATTCAGTACTTCAATGGGGACATTTTGAGGTATCACTCAATTAGTTCTACACTGTAAAAAAAGCACGTAAAAATACATATTGTGTATTATTCCATTGATTATAATGTAATTTCACACTATTATCAATGGAATAATACACAATATGTATGCTTTTTTTTTTATATTTACTATGATTTTGAATGTAAAAATTACACGTATTTGAATGTATTTTTACGTTCTTTTTTTACAGTGTACGCAAAGATTGGGTTAGTGAACGTTTTTGGTGTTCATCCGCTCGTCTATTAAGTCACAGAGACGCTATCCATATCATTTTATCAACCGTCATCTTCAATTTCTACAGCTTCATCTGTAACTAATATTCTGCTGCTTTTCGCATTTGTACTTCCGTTTCCTTTATCATTCTTTATAGTCTATCTGTCCTTCTCTTTTATTTTTCAGTGACTCCCGTTCCATTTTCTGTTTATTCAAATAACCACGGCACTTGAAGTAAGCACTGTGTGAAGCAACGAGCAGTTTTCTAGTCTTAGGTACGTTTAAAAACGTATATAAAATATGTAGGCAGTGATAATCGATGGATTCGTGGTTAATGTGGTGAAAATTGATATTAATCATATCTGTATTTTTAGTTTAACCTAAAAATGCACTAAAAACACTTTTCAGACTACTACTATCCACCGGAAAAATCGATTATAATTGTTAAGACCCATCAGCAAATGAAATAGAAGTGGTCAAAAATTACAATGGTGCAACTGAACCCATTCTTGTCGATGGAGGGGTCAAAATTAATCATTCACATTGAATTCAAGTAAGCAATGATTCTTGAACTAAAGGATTAGTGGTCCATACCGGCTTCCAACATTGTTCATTCTCATACCATTGCTATTCCCAAAGCAATGGACCTGTTAGAACTTGTTGGGTGATAAGACACTGGTCCCATATTTGACCCCCTTGGTAAGCCGCTCGTTTCAAATACTGCTGTAAAGCATCCAGTGTTGGCTGAATTTGATCTAATTGTCTATTACACTATATAAAAAGTTTTCTGAGACATTCGTTTACTGTTTTACGTTTAAAGTTACGACATAGGCCTGAAGTTTGTCCATTGCATCAGTGAAAAAAGCGGAATACGATCATACAATCAAGAATGCATCCACACAAAATTTCAAAAGAGGAAAACTTGTAATCAATGACGAATAGATTGATTAAACATTCTCCCCGTCCGCGTCCACCTCTAACATAATCATACGAAGGCCAATTTACGGACTCCAATGACAAAACTTCTACACCACTTTTACCCCGACGACTTTGACGATACGTTACTAAGACGTATGGAATGCTATATTGGACGAACTTTTAGATGTGAGTTTACCGGAGGGGGTGTCATCTAAAACTTTTTCAGATGACGTACTACTCATCACTAGTTCGTCTAATATAGCACAATTGCAGGAAATAACCAATGCAGTGCTGAACATCATTTCGTCGCTATCAAAACGTAAAGGCGTATCTCGATTTTCCTCACTTTACAATGAATATTGAATAATTATATCGTATTTCTTTACGAAATACCAAACACCTTTCTTGTCTATAATACTGGATACAATAATTTATTTAACATTCGTTGAAACGATGATCACCGATTTATGTTTTTATTAAAAATAACATTTGTGTAACCGTGTCGGTTATAATAGGATAATCCCTTAATTTTTGTGTTGGTAATAAAAATTTACTATCTAAATATATAAAAGAGCTTGTCTGCGTGTTTGTTTGTTCGCTATATGTTCCTAGACCCTTTGACCGATCTCAACCAAATTTTGCACAGTTATTCTGTAAGTCCAGGCGCAACTATTCGTGCATAAATGGAGAAAAAATTCGCGCGGGGAACAAAGTTATTCGCGTTTTTCGATTTTTTTTGACACACCCTATACGGATACCCTTACTTTACCTGGCCATTCTTGCTCACACCGCTTTCGCTAGATGGTTATTATAAGTGTACTGATTGGTAGTCTAAAATCTAAATATATTTTTTAAAATCAATCAGTTATCCCACCCTGTAGTGTACGGATAGTAGTTGTATTTTTTAAAAGCGATCAGTTATCCCACCCTGTATGTACGGAAAGTGGTTGGTTGGCATAATACTATAATAACCACTGGCAATCACGGACTAGCAGTCAAGGCCGCACAACTATGGCCTTCACGGATCTATTATGCTCCGCCCTGTGAGGCCGAAGGCCGAACAACTATGGCCTTCACGGATCTATTATGGTCCGCCCTGTGAGGCCGAAGGCCGAACAACTATGCCCTCACGGATCTATTATGGTTCTCCCCCTGTGAAGCCGAAGGCCGAACAACTATGGCCTTCACGGATCTATTATGGTCCGCCCCCTGTGAGGCCGAACAACTAAGGTCTTCACGCATCTATTATAGTCCGCCCTGTGAGGCCGAAGGCCGAACAACTATGGCCTTCACGGATCTATTATGGTCCTCCCCCTGTGAGGCCGAAGGCCGAACAACTATGGCCTACACGGATCTATTATGGTCCGCCCTGTGAGGCCGAAGGCCGAACAACTATGGCCTTAACGGATCTCTCCCCCTGTGAGGCCGAACAACTATGGCCTTCACGGATCTATTATGGTCCACCCTGTGAGGCCGAACAACTATGGCCTTCACGGATCTATTATGGTCCTCCCCCTGTGATGCCGAAGGCCGAACAACTATGGCCTTCACGGATCTATTATGGGTCTAGATGGCTAAGGGCGGTGCCAGCTAGTATAGTATATATAAGCAAATTTTCTTTTTGCGCTCGGTTTCGGATTTAAATTTTTGGTAATAAAAATTTTTTTATTGAAAATTCATTATTGTGAATGCGAAGATGTTATTCGATAATCTACTCTATATTCAAATTATAAACTATACATTTGAATTATACATGTGGTGCCAATTTTTCGTGTCGATTTTTGGTGTCGGTTTTTGGTGTCGATTTTTGCGAGGTAACGACCGTGAAAACATGTTCCATGTTAAAAGAAATACGATATATTCAATAGTATTTTAGTTATGTAGAAAATAAGAACAGTAGGTACTTTTATTTATTTCGCTCTCCTGTAAAGTGAGGAAAATCGAGATACGCCTTTACGTTTTGATAGCGACGATTGTAATTGGGGCATTAGTGTTAAATTAATTTTTAGTGCCCCAAAAACAAAATTAATAAGTTTCACTCCAAAGTCAAAATTATGTAGTATTTTTTTGAAATTTGAAGAAAATTCCACGTCAATTTCGTTTGCACATATCTTGCAGCGTTCTTCAAGCCGAGCTGTGCGCGATCGACGCCGCATTGATTTGGGCCTCCCAAAATCAATGAGATTTGCAATTTTTGGTATTTCCTCCGATAACACCGGCCGACATGATTTTCGTTGTCCAAGATATAATTAATTTTTTCCACTAATTTTGTAGTGCTGATTACGAAATCAGACCTAATTTTATCGTATCACATCAGATTTTTAGTAAAATTAATATATTCGCTATTTTCGATTTTTCAGTAAAAATAATTTAAATTATCGAGTTTTGGCGCTCTTTTCTTGAATTAAGCGACCTCTCGTGAGAAAATATATTAGTTAGAACAACGATACGCCCTTTCGAAACGCGTTACATGGAAATAAACCGTTATAGTTACTTTGTTTACAAACTTTTTACTGAAATCAGTGTGTTTATTTGAAAAAATTGTTTACGTTTTACTTTTGGTATTTAATATAGTACCTAGAAAATTTGGAAACAGTACTAGATAAAATTAAATATGAAGAACACGGTTGGCAGCTTTGTGGAGATCTGAAAATTATAACTATGGTGTTAGGTCAGCAGTCAGGATACACGAAATATCCTTGTTTTTTGTGCGAGTGGGACAGTAGAGCACGAGAAAAGCATTATGTTCAGAAACAATGGAATCCTCGTACAAATCTCAAACCTGGAATCAAAAATGTTATACGAGAAAATTTAATTGATCCTGAAAAAATTTTATTACCTCCGCTTCATATTAAACTCGGTATGATGAAACAGTTCGTTAAGGCATTGGATAAAGAAAATGATAGTTTTAAATACTTGAGTAGAAAATTTCCAAGATTATCAGATGCCAAAATAAAAGAAGGAGTGTTCGATGGACCACAAATTAGATCTTTGATGACCGATAAAAAATTTGATGCAATACTAAATACTATTGAATTAGAAGCTTGGCTGGCGTTCAAAGATGTTGTCAACAATTTTCTGGGAAATCACAAACACCCTGACTATAAAAATATTGTGGAAAACTTATTAAATAAGTATAAAAAATTGGGGTGTAATATGAGTATAAAACTCCATTTTTTACATTCGCATGTAGATTTTTTCCCTGATAATCTTGGTGATTATAGTGAAGAACAGGGAGAAAGGTTTCACCAAGACATAAAAACTATGGAAACAAGGTACCAAGGTCGATGGAATGTGAATATGATGGCTGATTACTGCTGGTCAATAAAACGTGATATTATTGATGATTCTCACAAAAAAATTACACCCAGACGTAATTTTATCGCTAAACGTAAGAGATGTCACACAAACTAGCCCTGTAGCAATTATTGTACTTGATATTTTCTTTGTTAGTTTTGAAATATAAGTATGTATTTATAACATAATAATTAATTTTTTCCTAAAAATTTAAATTAAACGTTTTTTCCTTTTTGTAAAAAAACCTGATGTGATAGAGTAATTATGTAGGTATAATTTTGTGTTCAAAATACTATAAATTAGTGATATTTTTCACTCAAATCAAAACAACGTTCAAAAAGTTTTCATTTGTCGGCCGGTGTAACCTATCAGCATTTGCTGCCATTCAAAATAGAAGTTGTACGATGCCTATTGTTGGTTCAATCCACTGCTCGTTGCTGAACTTATGGGGTACTACGAGAGTCACGTTTACGTGGGTCTCTGCAATTTCTACTATAGCTCTTGCCGGATTTGTTCCAATAGAACTTGAAATCCGGGAGGTCTCTCGGATCTTCCTCATGAAGGTGGAAAATCGGGTGTAGCCTGCGAGGACGTTACATCTCTTTTGCTATTTACGGATGGAAGTAAGTTGGAAGGTGGGGAGGTCGGTGCGTCGTTTGTCGCGTACTTAGACGCCAATCTTGAAAAATGTAAATTAAGCCAAGCTGTACACGATCGACACCGCATTGATTTGGGCCTCCCTTAGGAGATTTGCCATTTTTGGTTTTTTCTCTGTTAGTCTATCAGCACTTGCTGCCATTCGAAATAGAAATTGTACGATGCCTATTGTTGGTTCAATCACTGCTCGTTGTTGAACTTACGGGGTACTACAAGGGTCACGTTTAAGTGGGTTAAAGCTCACTGTGGCAAAGAGGGAAACGAAGATGTAGATTCGTGTGCCAAAAAAGTGGCTGTTTTATACAGCCGTTTCGCATACAACAAGTTCCGTCTTAGCCATGTGCAAAGGGCTGTAAAAAAATTAAAATCGCGGTGGTCGTTTTGCGCCTAGGGTTGAAAGGAGGAGGCGAAAAGCAGGGCATCGCATGTAGTTTTCTAAAGGAGGGGTGGCATGTACACTTCCAAGTGCAAGGTAGTGTTTTATAATAAATTAGATTGCTTAGGTTTGTTTTGAGTTTATCGGTTCTAAAACCTTTTTATTATGCGGAAGTGCAGTCGCGCTTAACATACGGACTTATTTTCTGGGGAATGTCGGAACATGGAAAACAGGTTTTTATGATTCAGAAGCGGGTATTATGGAGCCTGATTGGTGCTAGCAGACTGGAGTCATGTATGCCTATTTTCGGGAACAACGTATTACGTCTGTAATTTGACGAAACTTGGTAGATAGTTGCAAAGCTCAAAAACCATAAAAATCGACGCAGATGGCTCAAATTCGTATCTGTAAGTATTTCGCCCTCTTGGCTCCTCATCGCGCAGATTAGGGTTCTTGAGCTTTGAAACTATCTCTACACATCATAATAAAAAATACAAATTTAAGGATTTGTTTAAAAGCGTATGTCGCAGAAACTCCAGCCCTGGCTAGTCGTTAGATTTGTCGCCGGTACGGACCTGCACCCGCCAAAGATAGTACGCCCCTGCGTACGAATACTTGTGTATTTATTTTCATTTGAATTTCTGCCCGTACCAACCGCCAAACTGAAAAGTGTACTTAACTGGCCTATATAAAGCGGAGCTAGGAAGTTCAAGTCAGTTAACATTGCAAATTCGGTAAGGGCAGAAATTGTAAGTAAAACCTTTTTATTATTTATTTATATTTGTATATATATTTTTTTGATTATTATTGATTATGTATATTTTTGATTGATTATTGATTGTATATTTTTTAATGTATAAATTTTCAACATTACCATCTATAGTATAATTGCTAATCTCAATAAACAAATAAAATAGTGTAACAGCCGTATATTTGCCGTGAGTTATTGAATTATCAAATAGAAAGGTTGTTAGAAATATTCCCGCCCCCGTAACTTCTAACTTGTGACTCCTAACTGGTGACTCCTAACTTGTGACTCTTAACTTGTGACTCTTAATTTGTGCCTTTAATTTGTGTTCACTCAATAGACCAAGAATCATGTTTCACTCGCCGGAGAAAAACGATTCCTCATGCCACAAGTGTAATAAACGTGATACAAATCATATGGTGCAATGCGACGATTGCGACAGCTGGTGTCATTTCAAATGTGCTCAAGTCGACGAAACGATACAAAGACCGTGGTCGTGTGAACCGTGTAGTAGCAAAAAAGACCATGATCACCAAAGCCAGATCCGCGAATTGCAAGCAAAATTAGCAGAATTGACAAGTAACCCGGCATACAGCGCGACTTCCTCTCAGCAGTCCATAAAGGGGAGAAAGAAAGCACCATCAGAGCGAGCAATTAGTTCTCATCAGCACAATTTACAAAAGGATTGTACGGCTGGTTGAGCCGAGAACTTTTAATCTCATATTTATCACTGGGGCCTTTCCCAAGAACCGCGCGATGGCGTTGCCGAAACTTGCAATTTTGTAAGTATTCACTTACTTTGCTCGTCGATGGCAGAATAGCCGTAATGCGCTCGTACAATCCTTTTGTAAATTGTGCTGATGAGAACTAATAAGTTCAAAACTCGAGTTCACATTTCAAATTGGGTTGTGCGATATTTCTTGAATCATAAATATGCAAAAATTAAATTTTGAGATTATATCGACGTATTTCATAAAAATCATAATTAATGTTCTGTTGAGAATAAATTGTAGCAGCTGAAAAGTACTTTCGTTCAATAACATAATAAAAAATTAATTATTTTAAAAATGTTTCGTATACGCAACGTTGGGGATTAATGGGTTAATAAGTGTTCTAAAAGTAAATGAACATTCGGGTACGGAGGCCTAAGTGTGTCCGCTCCAAATAAATTGAAAATTTCCTATTGCAAAGAGGAAGGTTTATATAGTTTACTGATATAATTTAAACTTGAGAAAGTATTATCAAAATTTTGAGTTAATCGATTTCGAAGTTTGCTAATTTAACGAGATTCTGTGGCAAAATCTAACGAGATTCCCGCGCGTCGCTCATTTTGTTGACGGTCCGTGCAGTTTAAATGACCCTAGCACTTAGAGTATTTCGCACCGGCAGATGCAGCTCGACTCTCCTACATGTAACATCGGTTATTTTTTGTTTTTACGCGATTTTTTGGGGGTTTCAGATCCCGGTTTCCTTCATCCCGGTGTTCTTGATGGGTGGCGCCTTCTCGTATGTTTAGCTCTGCCGCGGAGCGGCGCACGCCATTGAAAAACCGCCCGGAGCCCCGGAGGGGCGTAGGGTAGGTTTTTTGATGCGAACAGTTCTGGCCGGGCCGGATCCACCCTAAAAAGTAATTTGCACCATCAAAACCGGCCGCGGGGCAGAGCCCCGCAAGACCTAGGTTTTCCCCATAGTTGTTTATGTTTATTTAGGAACCTTGTTCTTAAGTAAGTTTAGGTTCTGAAAAGAACCGTTTTTTTATATAATCGTTAAGTTCCATTATTGCAACGATGTTATAAGCACGGCAGTAGACTGGCAAATGCGCTCCGTACCGAGCGAGCGTGACTTATATTTATAACCTCGGTAATGGGCGTGGCCTAAACATGCGATTTACATGTAAAATTTAGCTTTTTTAAAATTGATTTTTCTCGAAATTTTATGTATATCATCTCGAGTAAAATTTTTACAGTATACTCTATAAACCTTCCTCTTTGCAATAGGAAATTTTCAATTTATTTGGAGCGGACACACTTAGGCCTCCGTCCCCGAACATTCTATTCAAATATTCAATCACATTTTATTTTTTCAATGCCTAACTGGATTAATTTTCTAGTTTCAACCCCTATTTCTAAAAAGGTATATTGTTTGGTTCATTTGTTTACAGTTTTTTGTGCAATTGTGCTGAGCATACGTGCCAAATTTGTTCATGGGATGAGTATGGTTTCGGTTATTAAAAATAAATTAAGTATAGTGAGAAACGGACAAAAATCAGTTTTTCGCCGATTTCTCAAGTTATTTTTAACTTTATGACAAAATAGTTTGATATAAAATTAAAGCTAATTAAATTCTCTGCAAAAAAAACTTCTACTATACCACGAGCTGTTATTTCTTCAGCATCGTGTGAATCTTACAGATTTAATAATAATATTATTTATTTATTTACGGATAAACCATTTTAGTCATAAGTCAAACAACAAATAAATTTGGGTCTGATCTACATGGCTGTTAGAATATACAACAGGCTTCCTGCCGATATAAGGGTTGCTGTTACCTTGTTAAGTTATAAGCTTAAATTTAAGAACATGTTGTTGGAGAATTGTTTCTATCAAGTTAATGAGCATTTTTAGACTGATGTTGAGCCTTGAAATTTTCCAGATTGGGAATTTTTATATTATGAAAAAATGAGAGAATGTAAAATGTTTTTAATTTTTTATTATGCAATACTTAAACTCGTGGGGTTAATTTTCTCCTTTTAGTTTTACTTTCCCATTTACGTATAGTAAAGGAAAGTATTGTTATCAAGTTAAAAAAAATTTTTAGTTAGCATTTTTCCCATGGTCTATGAGCCCATACGAATTGTTTAAGACCAATTTTGGAATGATATCCGGATGTGTGTGTGATGTGTGGTCATTCTATCGTCAACGTTTTCAGACAAACGCGTGCACGGATTGAGTTGAAATTTTATACATTAGTGTGAAGTAGCTGTCTAAAGAGCTGCTGATTAGATTTTGGTTGAAAACTGTCCATTTTTAACCCCCTTTCTAGGAGAATGAAAATTGTTAAAGAGCATTGCCGCTTCCCGGTGGAATATATGAGATTGAAAATCATATCAATCAAATGAGATTATTTTTCCGCATCTTATGATACCCCACACTTGAAACAGTAGTTTTTTTTTTTTTCTGCAGGGAAGGGGGAAACCTTCATAGGCACCACCCCATCAGGGATGGTAGTGTCAAATTCTAACTGACTAAAACCCCCTCCCCGACGACAGCGGGCTTTACCTTCTCTTGAAACAGTAGTTTAGGTTGTCTGATATGACCATGGATGTAAAACATTGTGTGATACGTGCTTTCCATTTAGATGGAAAATCAATTATGCCAAATATGAATTTAAGTAAATTGTTTATGCAATGTACAATAAAAAATATTTGCTAAAAATGGTAATGATCGTGTCTGGCTTAAATCACTTCACCCGAAAGTATGCACGGGTGCGTACAAAATGATTTTGGCGTTAGATGCACGCCCGCACTGAAACAAGTTGCTACAAATGAAATGGAATATGTATCGATACAATGCATTCACGCATATATGCGTTTGTTTTAGAAACACTTGATCGCATGGATTTATCACTTTAAGACAGTTAGACCAGGCAATGAAGATTTTGGAACAGTAGTTATATTGGGGACAATGAAACCTATACTAGTAGATTCAGAAAATTGTCCTGAATCACATATCCAAATGGAGCGGAGATGGAAATTTTGTAAATATTTTTAATTAACAAAAAACTGTTGGAAAAACGCCACAAACACCCATAACTTCTTTTTAATACATGCGATTGACAAAATAAAAATACCAGTGTGTAGCGCAGAAAATACTCTACAAATTGTAAGCGGGACGGTCTGGCCTAGGACTAATAGTTTATTTATAATTAATTGAGGAAAATATGCTAACCTGAATTTTCCCAAACGATCAGCTGTAAGCGTAAGGAACGCCCACTGCTGCGCGCGCGGCCTCCTCCAGTGCGCGCCATGCGCAAGCAATTCAAATTGAGACTTTCCCAGATCAACTTTCCAGCTCATTGTTATAAAAATTGATGGCCTCGTTTATCGGAATATGTCAATTAAGGGAGGATATTTTTTTTTGTCAAGGGAGAATATAGATTCCCAAATATTCATTCCCATAAATTATTCATTCTGATTGACATTGCCACAATACAAAATAGTTATTGAAAATCAGGGCAGCAGTGGGCGTTCCTTACGCTTACAGCTGATCGTTTGGGAAAATTCAGGTTAGCATATTTTCCTCAATTAATTATAAATAAACTATTAGTCCTAGGCCAGACCGTCCCGCTTACAATTTGTAGAGTATTTTCTGCGCTACACACTGGTATTTTTATTTTGTCAATCGCATGTATTAAAAAGAAGTTATGGGTGTTTGTGGCGCTTTTTGGCGTTTTTCCAACAGTTTTTTGTTAATTAAAAATATTTACAAAATTCCCATCTCCACTCCATTTGGGTATGTGATTCAGGACAATTTTCTGAATCTAATGGTATAGGTTTCATTTTCCCCAATATAAATGACGTTTTATGGCTTTTTAACGTCTTCATTGCCTGGTCTAAGTTCTTCCTTCACGTTTGGCCTTCATATTTTGTTATTTTATACGTCTAGCATATTTTTTACACGTTCCAGTTTAACGGTGTTACTCATCATAAACAAAACAAACATTTTTGGTTTGTTATTGGATTTCATCATTAATTAGATGTTTATACTATTTAATTAATCATTCTCATATCGCAACACAAAATAAGACGCAGTAAAGAAGGTGATTATGTATGGACATTTTGTTTTAAACAACCCGAGGGTGAAGTGGTTAAGTGATGTAATCTGGTGAGTTACGAGTTTCAACAAATTGGTTGCGTTCTTTTCGAGGGGTTAATCACAAGAGAAATTCGTGTACACCAGACTGTCAAATTAATGTAAAGACTTCCACATAATGCCACGAGACTTGTACACCAGACTTCCTCTGTGATTAACCCCTCTGCTAATTTCAGCTGAACGATAGCCACAAATACACAAATTTTAAAATGTTGCCTTTAAGGGGGTTACCTACTGCACTGATAGAAGTGTACTTTTAATTCAAACAAATAACATTTAAGTTAAACAAATAATAGCTTTGTATATAATAAGCAAGAGTATATTTTCTTAAATCTAGATTATGATATGTTCTAAATGTTAGATTAACTAGAAGCATATACCGGGTGACCGGCCGAAAACTGAACATAGGGAAATAACATGGGAAATTGATTTTTTCTAAATTCCTGCTTCCCATTATAACTGATATGAATAAAAAAAAAACCAAATTAAAGAGATTTTTTTTCCGCGCCTAAAGATACCAAACACTTAATATTTTGTTTTTTAATTATTGTTAAAAAGTCGATAGTAAAATTAAGAAATAGCGCTTCTTAAAAAAATATTAGCGGGCTGGGTCTTTGCATTACGTCTAATGTGCCGCATTGCTATTGTATGAAAGCCAAATATTACAAACAAAAGTTACTTTGACAGATTAAAATTAATTTTGTTAACAATGAAGTGGTCTGTTGAAGAAAAAGTTTTCATGGTAAAATATTATTACAGCGGTAATAGTTTACGCCAAATACGTGACTTATTTTCTGTTAAATTTAATAATAGCCAAATTCCATCAATATCGGCCATACAGAATATAATTAAGAAATTTGAAGACACTGGTAATACTTCGACAAATTTAAATAAAGGTATTAACCAAAATTATTAATTGAAGTTGTCTTATCATTATTTTTTAAATAGGATATCAGAGAAACAACCATGAATTGGAAGAAACTATATTAGGTTTAATTTCTGCGAATCCAAATGCAAGCATTAGATCCATTGCAGCTGAGTGTAATGTTGGTAGAGAAAATGTTCGAACAATTTTAAAAAAGCACAAGTACCATCCTTTTAAATATTAATGTCATCAAGAAATATTTTTGTTTGACGAAGAATCCAGGCTTGTATTTTGTGAGAAAATGCAAGAACGTGCTAACAGAAACCGAAACTTTCTGAAACAAATATGTTTTACAGATGAATGTACATTTACATTAAACAATGAGCCAAATGTACAAAACCATCGCTATTGGGCTATACAAAATCCGAGACTAAATTTAATGACCGGCTCACAATATCCTCAAAAAATTAATATTTGGGCTGGCATTTATAATAACCGTGTTCTTGGTCCATTTGAAATACTTGGAAATTTAAATTCAGATATGTATTTAATCTTCTTATAAATAATATTGGTCCTGCGTTAGACGAAATAGCTTCTGAACACCATGAGGTCTGGTTTCAGCAAGACGGTTGTCCAGCACATTTTGGGGTAAACGTTAGAGATTATTTAAACCAAGCATATCCAAATCGATGGATTGGTCGTGGTGGTGCTATAAACTGGCCAGCCCGATCTCCTGATCTGGCACCGTGTGACTTCTTTTTGTGGGGTCATATTAAAAGCAAAATTTATAAAACTCGTCACCCAAATATTGATTCTTTGAGGAACGCGATCTTTGCAGAATGTAATCAAATTACTGCTAGACAGCTAGCAAATGTAAGAGAATCATTTTAATAATCCAATTGATATTTTTCTTATTCTTGGGTTTTGTTGACTAAATAAAACTACTTTTAACTTTTAATATTGGTCAACTTGTTATAATAAAATAATATTCAAATTGCGTTCTTATTATTTTTAAAATAAAAACAAATTTAAAAAGTTTAAAAACAATAGCAATGCGGCACATTAGACGTAATGCAACGACCCAGCCCGCTAATATTTTTTTAAGAAGCGCTATTTCTTAATTTTACTATCGACTTTTTAACAATAATTAAAAACCAAAATATTAAGTGCTTGGTATCTTTAGGCGCGGAAAAAAAATCTCTTTAATTTGGTATTTCTTTTATTCACATCAGTTATAATGGGAAGCAGGAATTTAGAAAAAATCAATTTCCCATGTTATTTCCCTATGTTCAGTTTTCGGCCGGTCACCCGGTATAAATTTGAGCAAATCACTCACTCACTCACTCATTCATAATTGAGTGCATATAGCTACCAGGGTCGTAGAGAGTTGAAATTTTGCATACCCGTGTGGTTTTACGAGGATTGAACGGGAAAATTGTCCCGTTTTTCAATGGGACGTAACGGTGGGGGTGAAATGGCGATTCAAGGTGGTCACAAAATTTCGGAATTCACTTTGGAGAGTTGAAATTTTTCAGAAAGCTCCGGTCGGTGGGCGAAACAATTTTTTCTTTTTCGAAATTTTTTTCGAGCGCCCGGCAAGAGGACTCCTCGTGGTTTTTCGTATTTTTGTATCTACTTCCAGAGTTTTCGTCCGATCGACCTGAAATTTGCGAGAGGGGTGGGGGCGGCGAAAACGGACAATCGGTATGGCCAAATTTTCCAATTTTTGTCCCGTTACCGTTTGAGGGGGGGGTCAAAAATTGAATAGTTTTTTGCGCCTGGCTCGCTTATTTTCAGATTAAAGTTTCGATTTTTGGGTCTCATTTGGATCTTTTCGAATTTAGATTTGCATTTCTGCAAAAAAAATGCGTAGGGCGCAAATCGTTTTCGACCGCTAAGCGAGCCGACGATTTTAATTAAATTTTGTTGCGCTACGCCGGGCGGCGTCGAACGGATCGCGAAAAATAATACGCCGTCGTCGAGCCGACTGTATGCCCGACAAAATTTGTAGATATATTTTTTCTTGAAAAATGGACCGGTTTCGAGTAATCGTGTTATACAAATTAAAAAACGGCAAATTAAAAAAATTATGGTTTGCCTTGGTTTAATTTTGATCTGTCAAAGTGATTTGTATTGTTCATTACTATAATTTAATATTTCAACTAATTAAAAAAATCGTTTGATGTTAATTACATAAACATAATATTATGTAATTAATATCAAACGAATTTTTTATTACTTATAGAAAATTAATTCTGACGTCATTACGCCCATAGTTAAAATTAGGCTATGTGCAAGTTCACAACTAGCGCTCACTGGTTGGGCGCGCCGGCACTTTTCATGGTATGCCTTCTATTTCCTAATATAAAAATTTGAAATTAATCTATATAAATAAAAATGAATCTGAAAACCTTTGTTACGGCATCACTTGATAACGGCTGGACCGATTTTGTTACTTTTTTTTTAATTAAATGTTCGCAATAGTCCGAAGATGGTTCTTACGTAAAAAAAATTGGAAAAGTTGCCCGGAAAATTGGAAAATTCTGGTAAAACTGAAAGTACATTTTAGTTAATTAAATGATCAACAAGCCAAATATATATTCGAAATAATCGAACTGCAGAGCAACGCGAGGAAAATGGGGGAGAGCTAGCTGAAACAAAATTTCTTCAGCTACACACTAAAGAACAGGCTTATTTTAGTCTATAGAAATAATATTTTGCGAGAATCTGATGAAAAAAACCCAAAAAATCGACTTTTGAAAAGTAGGGGAAAGTCGCATCTTGTATGCGGTCGAACACGGTCTCACCCACATAGCTCGGCCGCGGTCCCTTCAAATCGAGTGAAATTTTTTCGCTCCGATTTCAATTTTTCTTTGAAATTTGATTTGATCAAGAAAACCGGGATTAAGGCAACCGGAATGCGAGAGACCCTCAAAATAGCATTAAAAAGTATAGTCGCGGTATGGGGCAGTAAACTATTACGTTTCACCCCCAAAAAATCGCCTAAAAACAAAAAATAATCGATGTTGCATGTACGACGGTCGATCTGCCGCTGCGAAATATTCTAAGTGTAAGAGTATATCGGACTGCACGGACTGACCACAGAATGGCTGATGCGCCCCTGAATCTCGTTAATCCATCACAAATTTCATGAAAATTAGCTAAGTTCAAATTCGATTATTTCAAAATTTTGATAATAAATTCTCGGTTCATATTTTGAGAATTTGTTATATTGACTGTGTTCTTTAGTGTGTAGCAGAAGAAATTTTGTTTCGAGTAGTTATAGTTAGGTAACTCTACCCGGAAAATGAAATTGAACAGAATTGTGCAAGAAGACCAAGAAATGTTGCGTTGAATACTCATCGAACTTTTATCCCGGAAAGTCCGAAATTGTGCCAAGTTTGATCGGAGTCTCTTAAAAATGAACCGGCACTCCACGGTGAATTTTCGAAAATGAATTACTTTTAACGAAGTGGTATTTTATCCGCAGACATCTTAAAATGTCGGCTCCGACAAATTCTATCCGTTGACGGCGAAATATTTGAGATGGTGGTTCGGGGGTGACGGAGAGAGAGAAAAACCTTCTCCGCGTGGCACCGCGGAGTGCGCCCGTACCGTACGACGGATTTCAACCGGACCGGCGCCGATCGACGGCCAAAGGTCCAAACTTGCATTTAGGTATGGTGCAGAATTTTTAAAATACCGTGGGGCGCCGCACCGACATCCCAAAAACGAAGAATTTTAAAATTGCGTTTTTTTTTAAATTTCGCTCAAACGAGTAGCAATCTTTCGAAACGCGACGGTGTAATTGGTTCAATATTTGACGTAGTAAAAGGGCGAAATGTTTTCTGCAATTTGGAAAATAAAAATTTGTTTTTGCCTTTAATACGTCGAAGAGATAAATATAAATCGAAAATGTCGAATGAAATCTTCTCAAAAAAATTTGCTTTGCAACGAAAATACACATTTTTGCATATTTTAAATTTTGCCCGAAATCGCCTCCGATTTTAATTTTCAATTTTGACGACGACACTAATTTGCAAATGCTGCCGTTATTTGTCGTTTTTCGTCAACCGTCGTCATGTGCTAAATTAAAGACCGTTCAAAACCGTATCCGAAGCTCCGATTGGTTTTTCTAAATTATCCGTGGTTTCCTCGTGAGAGACCCATTTAAGTGAAAATTGTGGAAAAACTTTGGACGTCTGTAGCGCTCTTATTTACCGGCCGATCTTTAATTTTTAAGACGCAACGGAAGCGTATCGCGACGTTCTATAATAGTTCGTCCATAACATCCCTTCGCATTTTCAACGCCGAAGGCGTTAAACCGAATATAAATTTAAAATTATTTTTTGAATGGCCTTACAAGTTTTTCAAAAAAAAATTACGCAGCGATACTTATATATTAACGCCGGAAATGGACGCGCAAACGGTTTTTGGGAATTATAATACAAAAACGTACTCTAAATTTCTTCTTCGGTTGTCCAAAAAATTGTCAAAATTGTAAATAACTTTTTGGAAAGTGCAAAAATTTGTAATATTTGGCGAGAAAAAAGGTTCGCGCTTGCAAGACAATTTAAAATGTCGAATGTGTAATTCGTCAGGAATCGAAGAGCGCGTTTCTTAAAAATTCATCTACAACGAATTTCAAAGAGCTCAAATTCAAAAAAAAGTGAATAATTTTGAACAAATTTTCAAATTTCAATTTTTGTTATCCTCTCAATCGAACGTAGAATTATCTACCGGCGAATTATAGGTGAAATGTAGAGTAGTTTTTTCGAAATGCCCTTCCCTTCAAAATTCAAATTTGGATTTTGCTCAAAAAGCACCCTAAATTTTCGTCGACACCGCATTACCTTTTACAATTATTAAGTTCGTATGGCACTGTTGAGCTACATTTACTTGAATATAATGATTGACATACGTCAAAAAATTTTGACAATCTGTAGTACCATGAAAAGTGCCATATTTCGCCACCGTAATCGCTGGCATCGAATTTTTTTAAATTCAAATCACTTGCACATAGCCTGTGCTATGTGCATATAATTTGCGCATTCCGCAAATTTCAAATTTTTTCTGGAAAATTACAATTTTAAAAATTTTTCAATGCCAACATGTTATTTTATTGTTAAAATGAAAATATAAAATAATTTCTTTAAAAAAATATGAATTCCCATGTTAAATTACAAATAAAATTTCGTAACTTTGATATCTCAAAGTAATTTGTGTATTTTATCGAGTTAAAATTTTTTTTTAGTTATGTTTTTGGGTACGGTCCGCTATCTTTGGCGACTCCAAATAAATTGAAAAATTCCTATTGCAAAGAGGAAGGTTTATATAGTATACTGATATAATTTAAACCTGCGAATGTATTATCAAAATTTTGAGTAAATCGAATTTGAAGTTTGCAAATTTACATGTAAAATTAACGAGATTCCCGCGCGTCGCTCATTCTGTCGCTCATATCTGCAATATACACATCCTCAATCCACCCGGACATAGCCACAACCCGCCTCCAGGAGGCGATCACCGATCTCGGAAGGTGGTACGAAACTTGGCGCATCGAGGTTAACTCGAGCAAAAGTTCCGCGATCATGTTTCGAAATCGTTGCAAGCCTCACAACTCCAGTGTCTGGATGTTTGAGGAGCAAATCCCCTGGAAAACCAAGGTCAAGTACCTTGGCATTACCATGGACCGGCGCCTCAAATGGGACGCTCACATTTCCTCCGCAACCGGTAAAGCCAAATGCCTCTTCAATAGATTGTTCGTCCTCATGAACGCAAAAAGTACCATGTCCCCCGCTAACAAACTAAGATTATACAAAGCCATAATCCGCCCAACAATGATTTATGCCTCCCCTGTCTGGGGATATGCACGCCCCAGGGCCATAAATAAACTTCAAGTCATCCAAAACAAAAATCTCCGAGCTATTTTCAGCGCCCCCTATTACGTCACTAACAGGCGACTACATGCAGACGCCAAACTAGACCTCATTAACACTCTTAATCGTAAACATGCCACCAATCTCTACAACAAATCCAAATTCTCAGAAAACCCACTAGTAAATCAACTAGGTCAATACAACCCAGCCGACTTTTTCATACCCCGTCCCAAATCACTCCTGACCACGGACAACTCCTGACCATAACTCACCCCCACACAGACTAATGTATGTTCACAGGTTTAACTTACACAAATTCTCTTCGAAAGTGAATTTATTCACTAGATTTGTGTAATTTTTCGATCAATTTCCACAAGCTTCGATAAATCACCCCCCATAGTATCACTACAATCCCACTAGTCGCCAATTCTGACTAGTTCCAAGTAGAAGCCACTCACTTCGAGGTCATCAATAGAAATTATAATTTCTTTCTTCGAATTAGGGACTCTACTATATCGGCAAACGTAAAAAATTTCTTTTTCTTCACATATCTCATATTCACAGTCACAGCCCAGGTTTCTAACCAGTCAGTCCGCCAAGCGCCAATTCCCAGAGACCCACCGGTCTCTACAACTTCCAATGTCATTAATGTATTCTTTCAGATGAAGGAGAAGGCCGGCCATGCCGGGATGCTCCATCAAATACATATCAGGTAAAGGTAAGGTAAAGGTTCGCACCGGCAGATGCAGCTCGTCTCTCGTACATGTAATATCGATTATTTTTTGTTTTTACGCGATTTTTTGGGGGTGAAACGTAATAGTTTACTGTCCCATACCGCAACTATACTTTTTAATGCTATTTCAAGGGTCTCTAAGCTCCCGGTTTCATTTATCCCGGTTTTTTTTTATGGGAGGCGCCTTCTCGTATGTTTAGCATAGTAACCAGAGTCAAAACCGCCCTGGAGGGGTGCAGAGCGGAGCGCAGCGGCGCCCCGAAAAGGTAGGTTTTGACGATGGATAAACCTCCCTATCGAATGCACACCCCAAAAATCGAAGAAAAATGCGCTAAATTTACGTACTTTCAAATTGATTTTTCTCGAAATTTTGATAATACATTCGCAAGTGAAATTTTTACAGGATACTCTATAAACCTTCCTCTTTGCTATAGGAAATTTTCAATTTTTTTGGGGTGACCAAAGGTAGGGGACCGTCCCCATCTTTTTTAATAATATTTAATATAAAATGAAGAGGACTCTACTAAATGGGAAAGTAATGTGTTGTCACATCAGATATTTTGTATTTCATATACAGTAGACACCGCTTATTATAATCACAGATAATGAGATCAATCAGGTATTGAGATCAAATAGTGATCAAAATTCAGTTAAAATGCATTCTTTTACTTTCAATAAAAATTATTTACGAGCATTTGTAAAATTTGTAAGTAAACACGTGTCTATAAAAAATATTATGTTAAATCATGACGCGTTATTGTGTCAACAAACAAATTACTTCATGTTCATTTCTTCTAGGATTAGAAAACAATTTTCTTTGCAAACATATTGCAATTGTACTGCCAAGATCTTTTGAGACGTAATTATTATCAGTTAAGCGTTTATGCTTTGTAAAGTAATATCATCATAATACTTGAGCTCTATTAGAATGTTTTATAATTATATAAACGATGTAGCTTTTATTATTCAATTTTGTAAATTTTGTGTTTTGATCAGTTTAGTTTATGAAGATCATCGGTTATTGCCATCAATGACCTAGAGTCTCGATGTAATCACATTAAGCAGTGTCTATTGTATTTTTTTGAGATTTTTTGACTTATTCGTCCATAATTAACTGTATTTTATGCGATGTGATTAGTGAATTAATTTGATTAAAATCACTAGGCATTGTGCTTTTGGAATCCCCTAGAATTCAGTCTTCATGCACCAAGTTTTCAGGACATTTACCCCTCGTTAAACAACTACATGCAATGAGGTCAATTAAGATTAAATTCTTACCTTATTGTCTTTGCATATGATAAATAAAACATTGTAAATTTGTTGAGCACATCGATTAATTTGAGGTCTTGAAGCCATTCGACTAAAGTCATTTATAAATTCTATAATTCCTACGGCATCCACTGTACTGTAATCTAATCGTAAAAATATTGATTCACACATTTCAGGCCATGCATGAGGAAAATCATCTGCTGCTATATTAGCTAATATATGTGCTATGTGACTACGTATTCGTTTTATGGTATCTGACAGTCCCATAGGTAAAACACTCCTTATTTTATCCTTTACAAAATTCGTAGCTATCGGAGGTACACAATCTTCATATAAGTCATTCCAATGGAATTGTACGTACTGCCTTAATAAAATTGTTGCCATTTGTCGTTCTTCCAATGCTTCTTCTGCTGTCAACAGAATTTCCAGCAAGTGAAGTGCATATTCTGAAATAAACCAAGTTAAATCTCACTGTCAAACTTCCGTGTTGTAGATCTACCTTCTGTAACCTCCAAAGCTTTTTTTCGTTCTTCTGCAATCCTCCGGACTTCGGCATTAGGGCTCAACATACAACTAACAATTTCTAGTAATGCATTTTTTAAATCTAGTTCGGTTTTCTAAAATAAAGCATTTACAACCTCTGACCCAAGATAATTTTATGGATACTAACCATGATAGCTTACTTGGAGTAATTTAAAATATTCATTAAAGCAGGTAACACAAGATTTCACTTCACAATTTTGTTTATAATTCTCAGTTAAAATTAAGGTAGTACGAATTAAGTTTATTGACAATTTAGTTAAAATATAATAATAAACAAAAAATGTGACTTTATTCAAGATACAATTTTGGTTTTTACATAAAAATTCGAAAGTCACTATATTACAATTGATCCTAAAGTACGTTCATATTACAATCTTTATACAGGGTGAATCAACAGTATTGTCTTATTTAATATCACCCTTCCTGTACAAAACATCGAAATCAAATTAAATAAATATACAAAATACAAAAATTAAGAAAAGTACAAAATAAGTGGTTATAATCAATATTACAAGTTACTTTCAAGGCTACCCCTTGAAGTTTTTAATATTAGAACACCCTGTATTTTATATTAACACTAGGGGTGCGCATATAATCGATTAATCGATCACCGTAATTCGAATAATCGATTTATAATAATCGATTATAGAAATAATCGATTGTGAAAATAATCGATTGTGGAAATAATCGATTATGAAAATAATCGATTTTGAAAATAATCGATTGTGGAAAATAATCGATTATAGAATACTTTATTTTTTATTGGTAACAGGTTTAATCTATATAAGCATAATATCTTGTTTTAATAAATACAACTTTTTAAACTTAAACGTAATCCCAACCCCAACAGCAATTAGAACGACCGAATTAATCGATTATTCGAATTACGGTGATCGATTGATCGATTATATGCGCATGCGCACCCTACTCATAATCGAGTTATGAGTTCATAATCGATTATGAACTCATAACTCCATTATGAATAATCGATTATTTCAATAATCGATTAATCGAAAAAAATCGATTATGAAATTTCATAATCGCGCACCGCTAATAACACACAACCATAAACATGGGGGTTGACCTTGAATTCCTTACGCAACCGCAAAAGAAAAAAATGACCAAAAAATTTAATTTTGAAAAAAGATCATCGCAGGGTAATCATGATTCCATGGTCTAAAGCAGGGGTGACCAACCCAAATGATCTTGCGGGCCACTTTGGAAATGCATCATAACTCCGCGGGCCACATATAAAATTATATATCCCCATATTAAATTTAGATACACTATAGACATTTTTTTGGAGTAAAAAATTGAAACATAATGGGTTATTATTATTGTGTTTACTATTATTCTTACATGTAAACATAGATAATATAATAATAATGATACTAAACATACCCTATATGGATGCACAAATAATGTATTTTTTTAATACATTGCTTTTGACTACTTTGGCCATTATAAAATAAATATATTTTGTAAAAGTGTGATGAATCTCGCGGGCCGTAAAAATGTTCAAGGCGGGCCGCGGGTTGGCCACCCCTGAAAGGCTTTACTGCAATCACAAAAGGAAAAAGCGGCCAAGAAATAAGTTTCGAAAAAAGGTCACAGCAGCGTAAGCATGATTGCACAGTCCAGAGGCATAGATTTGATTAAAATTTTTCTCAGGCATTACTACCAATGTACCTCAACTGTCGTGTAAATATTACAGTGATTGGATTAACGAGATCCCCCAAATACATCCATTTTAATATAATAAAACATATTAGGATTATTTGGATAACAAAATGGAGGGATCCGAACAATTAGGCGCGGCCGATCAGGCACAATAAATCACGAAAAGCAAACAAGATAATCGGAAAATCGACAAAATTTCCTTTATGATTAAGTTCTTGGTACAGTGTAGAAATTGTTACATGACAAAACATTGAACAATTTCTGATTTGTAAGGTTGCAGTAGCCGCCCGGCTATGTTGCAAGTTAATTTATAAGAACGTACATTCCCACAAGACAGCCATTAAGTTTGTTCGGAGGGGCATTCCGTATTGAATGGGTGGACGCCACCTACTTTTTCTCACGGACACCCATAAGTTCAAGTTCAGCGACCACCTGCTCCATTGTAAGTGCCGGTACTGCTCTGGTTAGGCGCTGCACCTTCACTTTAAAATTGGTGAACCTATAGATAAGTCTCTCTTTTTTTTATTTAAGTGCCTCAACGTCGTCCTCGCCGACACCGAAGACAATGAGCTTCCCCATGGGGTCACTTCTGTCAGTGTCGAAGAAGACGCACCACTCATTGATTCTCGCCCAGGGGTTCTGAGCATTGAGACGTCCAATCACTTCCCCAGTAGAGTCCGGTGTCCCCGGAATCCAGAAGGTGGCTTTAGACAGCTTCGGCATATCATCCGCCTGAGCGACCTCTAAACGTGCTCCGTCCCACAATTGTGGAAGTCCAGCAACTGTTTTTCGCAGCCATTCTAGGGACCTGTTATTGTCACAGGAAATCCGAGGGATTTGGCTATAATAATGATAGCCCCCAAAAGTGGGTGCTACCATATTGCCCCTACCTGGGCCATCGAGATGGTATTGTCTAGGGCTTCGTTGAGTTGATTCTCAACCATCACCCTCCGGACCGCCACTACTTTTCCCAGAGGGTTGGAGCGGTCAATCACTGCCACTCGTAAGTGCATTACAGCCGAACCCTTGTAGCTGATCGCACCTGCTACAGCTGACGATGATCCAGATCCGGTCAGTTTAGCAACAACTGTTCTCAACAACCCGAATATATACCCCGCACCTAATCGGCCGCGCCTAATCGGTCGCGCCTATTCGGCCGCGCCTAATTGTCCTAGAACCCAAAATGGATTTTTATTAAGATATAAATTGATCCGTTTCCGCCAATGCGGCTCTTAGACCAAATTGGGTGATTGTACGATGTATTTTAAAATATCTGAAAATTAATTTAAAAATTTTTTGCATTAACCTCAATGATATTTGGGCGTCATTGCCACACTGAAAGGAACGCATAAATTAATTTCTTAATTAAATATATAATTTAAAATAACAAATCCGACTTTGAAAAATTTTGAGGTTACCAGTTGAATAAATAATCAGTTCGCTTATTTAAAACTAGCTGGCACGGGCGGCCGCGAAGGCCGCCCTTAGCCATCTAGACCCATAATAGATCCGTGTAGGCCACAGTTGTTCGGCCTTCGGCCTCACAGGGCGTACCATAATAGATCCGTGAAGGCCATAGTTGTTCGGTCTTCGGCCTCACAGGGCGGACAATAATAGATCCGTGAAGGCCATAGTTGTTCGGCCTTCGGCCTCACAGGGGCAGGACCATAATAGATCCGTGAAGGCCATATAGTCCAGTCATATTAGACCGAGTTTCGACAAATAAAAACATTAATCGGTAAAGATCTGGATTTTGGTATACAAGCTTATTGAGGCTTCCGGATAAACATACTAAAATGCCCAACCGATACCTGTTGCGCTCGAGCCGCCATCTTGGAAAAAGGTCCACTTTTTTAGTTTTTCGCCTGTATCTTGAGAACTATCAATGATATCGGAGAAATGCTTCAGATAAAAAAGATAGCTTATTAAATTTGCTACGAAATAGCTTTTATACATTTTTTCTCTATATCTGATACTTTAGCTGTAATTTGCCGTTGAACAGTAGAATAATTTATATTTTTGCCCTCGATCCGCGGTTATAGATTTTCGTACGCTCCTAATAGTGATACAATGTATTTTAGGCAAGTTACTACGTAGAAGAATCGCAAAAGAGAAGGGGAGGGGTATTGTACGGTGGGCATCTAGCAGATCAAAACGCGTTTAGGGTTCCGCTAGGTAGGCAAGACCCCGAGCAGCAGATGTTCGTTCTCAGTTCGTAGTGAAACGTTCCGCGGTGCACACCCTGCTGCGCCACTTTATTAAATATGGCTGGCAACGAAAAATGTTTTATTTGTGAGGAAAACCTTTCAATTAAAGAAATAATCACTGTCAAGGCGAGAGGACTGAATACTTTTAGAAAAGCAAGTGACCGAAGAGCAGATGGCAAAAAAGAAAAATTGGAGGGACTGTGTGAAGTGACGGTACATGTTCCATGCAGAAAGGAATATACTCGGGAACACAGCATTATTGCTTCATTAAAAAACAATCTGCTAATCAAGCAGTGCCGGCTTCGCCACTAAAATCAAAACTTAGGTCATCTGTACCAAGTTTTGATTTCAAAACTGCGTGTTTCTATTGCGCAGAAATAATAGATTCGAAGTTTTATGAGCGAGAGAAGAAAAAGCATGTCAATAAACGTACCATAGTGCACAACTAGTGTTGCCCAAATTCAGTCTTGGTCTTGCAGTCTTGGTCTTGTTCTTGCGTTTTTGCAAGACCAAGACCAAGAACAAGACCGCGTATTTTTAGCAAGACCAAGACCAAGACTGACCGTGCAAGACTTGAGCAAGAACAAGACATAGCCTGCAAGACTCTTGCGTCTTGCAGCAATTTTGCAATTTTGTATTAATTCTTGGTCAAAAGAATTGATATAAAGTATCATAAATCATAACCTAATGATAAAGCTGTTGATTTGTGTTGTATTTTATTTTTTATTCAAATAAATGATAAATCGTAAAACTCTTTTATTAAATTTCTTATAAGTTGAGGGTTCAATCTCTTTCTAGACAGATAAGTATTGTTCTTTAAAATACAGTCAAGTTATTGTAATTAATTTGTTTTTTTACATGTTTTAGCAAATGTAAGCTTATAAATCATAAATGTTTATTAAGAAACAGTTACTTCCATGGAAAACGACATACGACATTGATTTTTCGAATTTCTTATCAAATCTTCAGTTATTTATTAATCTGCTTGATCTTTACTATGGCTATGTTAATTCAAGCTCACAATGTTCCAATTCTAATACGTTTTTCTAAGATTTAAAGTAAACTTTAATAAATAGTAATAGACTAATAGGTAATTGCAAGACTTGCAAGACTCTTGCTGCAAGACCAAGACCAAGACTGGGAGCGCAAGACCAAAACCAAGACCAAGACCAGGTGTATTGGCGCAAGACCAAGACCAAGACGGGCTAAGTCTCGTCTTGTTCTTGCATTTGGGCAACACTGTGCACAACGTTCGTAGCTTATTTGTCAAAGAAAACGTACTACAGGCAGCTAGAAAAAGAAACGACAAATGGAGTCGGGAAGTAACATACCGGATAGAAACTGTTGCAGACTTGGTCGCGGTTGAAGCTTTGTATCATGAACGCTGTTATATCAACTTTTTCAAGGATCCAGCAACAGGCAAAAAAGTTGGACGTCCGCCGATAGACGATGTCCAAACTGCAATGGAGGTCATCTACGATTTCGTTGAGAAGAGCGATGAGTGCCAGTTTGCATTGCCTGAATTGATCAATTTAATCGAAGGCTATGTTCCCGACGAGCGTACATTCAAGAGAAAACTCGAAGAGAAATACGGCAACGATATAATTATTACGACGAAGGGGAAGTAAAACTGAGCCAAAAATCTACTCTTCACATCTTCTACAATCGCGTAAAGGATTTCAGGATATGATTTTGTTTGCACATGCCTTCAGTGGATGTGACACCACGTCATATCTTTTCGGAAAAGGTAAACGAAAATGTTTGAAATTGTTGGAGCAGCGAGATGATTTGCAAGACATCGTACGAATTTTCAACAACGCTAATTCCACTCACGAAGAAATCGCTCAGGCTGGGGAACGTTTCTTCTTAGCTGTTTATAATGCACCTGCTAGTGAGAGGTCACTGAACCAACATCGTTATCAAATGTTCAAGAAATCCGCGTACAAGAGTAAACCAAATCTAGCACTGTTACCGCCTACGGCTGCAGCGGCTCAGCAGCACTCGTTTCGCGTTTACCACCAAGTCCAGAAATGGCGTGGTTATGAAATATCTCCCGAACTCTGGGGTTGGAAGAAAGTCGAGAATTTCCTTCAACCTGTTCAAACACTGAAGGCTCCTGCTCCAGATTCTGTACTGACATTAGTGTCATGCAATTGTAAAAAGGGATGTACCTCATCTTGTGGATGTCGGAAAGCAGGTCTAAAATGCGCAGCGATTTGTGGACATTGTCAAGGTATCGCGTGTTTCAACTCGAACAGAAGTCTCGATTCCGAAAAAGAGGGTTCCATCGAAAGAGAGCTCGACGATGAACCTATGATCACGCGTCACAGCCAAGTTGAGGATGACGATCCCGAAAAATCTGACATCGATGATCCACCTCCTCCGTCAGAAGTTGGTACTTCAGTGAATTCTACCCCTAGCACGAGTCGTATGCAACGGTTTTAATTGGTAAGAATATACGAAAATTCACATATCTGAAAAATACTGCCACAATTCCTAGTCAATTCAATGATTTTTCATCGATTCATGATTTTTTCAGGTAACGAAGCTGCCCTGACGTGTGATAAGGACTTCCACGTCGATCTATTGCGTACAACAGACTTTTCTCAGAACTAAACGGCAAATTACAGCTAAAGTATCAGAGATAGAGAAAAAATGAATAAAAGCTATTTTGTAGAAAATTTAATAAACTATCTTTTTTATTTGAACCATTTCTCCGATATCATTGATAGTTCTCAAGATACAGGCAAAAAACTAAAAAGTGTACCTTTTTTCCAAGATGGCGGCTCGAGCGCAAAAGGTATCGATTGGGCATTTTAGTATGTTTATCCGGAAGCCCCAATAAGCTTGTATACCAAAATCCAGATCTTTACCGATTAATGTTTTTATTTTTTCTAATATGACTGGACTAATAATTGTTCGGCCTTCGGCCTCACAGGGCGGACTATAATAGATCCGTAAAGGCCATCGTTGTTCGGCCTTCGGCCTTACAGGGCGGATCATGATAGATTGGGTCTAGGTTAATTAGGCGCGGTCGATTAGGAGCGGACTCAATTAGGCGCGGACTCAATTAGGCGCGGACCCAATTAGGCGCCGTGCCAATTAGGCGCGGGCCCATTTAGGCGCGGACCCAATTAGGCGCCGCCCATTTAGGCGCCGGCAATAAACAAATCCCTAGTAACACAAACCAAAAATAGAAGCAAAAAAACCTAATATTCTACCATAAATAGACGATTTATACCAGATATAAACGATAAATAAACTATAGTGTGTTACTTGGGATTAAATTGTTAATCTGTTATAAGTCTGTATTGTATTTATTAAAAAAAAATCACAAAAGTCCATTAATAACTTATGGGGTTTCCATTAATTACTACCGAATTCAAATTATTTAAAAAAATTTTTTTTACTTATTTCCACAATATAAGGAAATATAGAAATACATAATATGTTGCAATAATTTACATGACATAATTATGAAATAATTATAAGAGGCGGTCATAGCTTGGCAGTTAAGTGCGTCTACTGCTAATGCGAAACGCTCGGATCGAATCCGGGCAGGGTAAGAACTTTATTCTGACCGTCTCTCCTCGGCAGGCAATGGCAAACCACCCAGGTAATCTGCCAAGAAAATCCATCTCGAAATGAAGTGTAGTACACTTCCCGTGGTTCGGAGCCCACGTTAAACAAGTAGGTCCTCTATGTATGTGAAAACAATTTGAACGCACATCATATGCATAGAAAGAGATAGAACGAGATGGGTCACCAAACCCTCATTAGTGTAAAAGGACTGAGAAGGAAGGAATTATGCGAGACCCCACGAAGAAATTCTACGATATTACGATTGTCGTAGTCCATTACGAGGGTCTTGATACGTTTCAAAAATTCTATATACTTCGGGAATGACTATAAGTATCTTCTAACATTAATGGTGCAGGAGGTACAACATTAACTTGATTTCTTTTTCTGCGAATTGTATTCTTTAACGCCCTATCATTCGGCAATTGTGCTTGTGCAAGTCGATAGTTTATTTCGTTTTTATAACTATTTTTAGGGTGGTAAATAAAAAAATAAATAATAATAAAAAAAAAATATTTATAAAATAAAAAAAAATAAAAAAATAAAATTTTTTTTTTTAAATAATTTGAATTCGGTAGTAATTAATGGAAAACCCATAAGTTATTAATGGACTTTTGTGATTTTTTTTTAAATAAATACAATACAGACTTATAACAGATTAACAATTTAATTTGTTTATTGCCGGCGCCTAAATGGGCCCGCGCCTAAACGGTCTGCGCCTAATTGTATCCGCGCCTAATTGGCACGGCGCCTAATTGGGTCCGCGCCTAATTGAGTCCGCGCCTAATCGGCCGCGTCTAATCGGCCGCGCCTAATCGGTCGCGTCTAATCGGCCGCGCCTAATTGTCCGGATCCCTGATAGATTATATTTATATGCCTTCGGCTGCCTTGACTGCTAGTCGGTGATTGCCAGTGGTTATTATAGTATTATGCCAACCAACCACTTTCCGTACATACAGGGTGGGATAACTGATCGCTTTTAAAAAATATATTTAGATTTTTGGCCACCAATCAGTACACTTATATGATATATTAAGAGCACCATCTAGCGAAAGCGTAGTGAGCAAGAATGGCCAGGCAAAGTAAGGGTTTTCTACCTGGCAAACGAAGGGTTTGCCAGGTATTCGTATAGGGTGTGTCAAAAAAAATCGAAAAACGCGAATAACTTTGTTCACCGCGTGAATTTTTTCTCCATTTATGCACGAATAGTTGCGCCTGGACCTACGGAATAACTGTGCAAAATTTGGTTGAGATCGGTCAAAGGGTCTAGGAACGTACAGCGAACAAACAAACAAACACGCAAACAGACAAGCTCTTTTATATATTATATAAGATAGATATTTCTTCATTGTTAACATCTTTCAGTTTTATTTAATAATAAGTAAATTGGAGGGGGATTACCTATTGGTGACCACCCCAAAAAAATTTTTAATTTTCCTATAGCAAAGAGGAAGGTTTATAGAGTATACTGTAAAATTTTCATGTTTTCACCAAAAATTCCTGGGTTAACCCTTATTCGAGGTTGAACCTCTGTTATACAAGCGGCTCTAAGTATCTTCAGGATAGATCACATGGAATTGATTGCAACCGCCATCGTGATTTAAATTTGTTGTCACATAATGAAATTCTGCACAATCGAATTTGCAAATGTACTGCGGTAAACCGGAGGTTCTTAATGACGTTTTCATCGGCCAAAGAAAATCTTCTGACGAACATCCCTTAACTATTCAATCAGCTGGTTGAAAATAAAACCATAATAAGGTATCTGACGTCACAACTAATATCGATCACCAAATACGGATAATTTGAGTAATAAAAATAACTGAAATTAAAATCTTCCGAAGTGGGTCGATACAGTGAAATTGCCACGCTTCAACACTATAGATAAGGCATTCGAATTGTCAAGGTTATGTAAAGCTGGCTGTCAAACTTAGTTGCCTGTTGATTGTTTCACTCATAATCTCCTGAAAGACTCTTATCACACATGTTATTTTTAAGCTGAGCCAGTCCTTAGGTCTGTAGAGCTACGTCGTGGTGTAAATCCCATTTGCTCGATCGAGATGCGTTCCATAATCTTACCACTCTCTCTGTTAAAGATTAGTATCTCAAGTAGCTTGTTACACGAGCTCAAATGGGAAATTATTTTTCTAGACTACATTAATTTTTAAGGACGACATCTTTATTATTTGTTACTTTCGGCAAACTTGTTCAAGTTTCAAAAAATGGTACACATTACTTACTGCATGTTGCATTCCGCCAAACGGAAAATAGTAAATTAAGTTGCGGATTTTTAATAATTTTTTAACCTACATTATTTAATAAAAATGAAAATAGACTGATTAGACATAATAAATTTATTTATATTTCTGTATATCACGGTAAGTAACTGGGAACGTGAGAGGATGACGTTATCCATTACGGAATGTTGTAATATTTTTAAGATTCTTATTAAATACAGTGTAATGATGAAAATCATTTGTTATTAATAAGTTATTTAAGCATGCTGATGATTCTTCAACTCAACTAAAAGTAGAATTATATTCTATACAGGGTGTCGATTTGCGACCTTCACCATGGGGATTTTGGCTATCTTAAGTGATAAGAAGTCCATTAAAGTAGGACAAAGTTGCGTAATTTTTGACTCACAAATAAATTGAACAGAAATTTGACCCATCATTTTTAGGTTTGAAGATATCCCAAAATATGAAACATCGCCATTTTCATTTTAATGCTTTAAATTGAAAACTGATAAAATTAAGAAGAGGTTATTAAGGCACTTGTTTACGAGAAATCTAAATATGCAATCGCATTTGACAAGACATCTAAGATGGCAGAAAAACAATGATTATCTTTTGTTTTTCTTGAAGGGTTGATCACCTAGATTTTTCGTATACATAGATTATATATTATGATTATTGGTATTATTAAAATCATAAAAACTGAAATTATCTGTGATTACCTTTCATTAGTTGAGATTATCTGTGATTATCTGTAATTATCTATGATTACTTGGGATTATTTGTGATTATATAGTAATTATTTTACAGATACTTTGTAGAAAAATTAGATAGTATAAATTTGATCAATATGAAAATTAGTCAAAATATCCATTATAAGTGGATTTCATCGTTCAAAATCGATAAATGGTATTCTATTTTCAGTAGATTGTTAACCAAAAAACCAATGGATGACGCTCTATCATCAGCAAACTGCTATACAGCAAAATTGGTAGATAGCACTTTTTTAAGTAAGAATTTAGCAAAAAATCACCAGATTTTAAGTAGTTTGCCAATAAAAAATTGATGTTTCTTTATTAACAATTGGGGGGCAGTTAACCATTGTTGACCACCCCAAATAAATTTAAAATTTTCCTATAGCAAAGAGGAAGGTTTATAGAGTATACTGTAAAAATTTCATGTGAGAAAGTATACATAAAATTTCGAGAAAAATCAATTTGAAAATAGCTAAATTTTACATGTAAAATGCATGTTTAGGCCACGCCCATTACCGAGGTTATAAATATAAGGCACGATCGCACGGCCAGGAGCGCATTTGTCAGTCGACTCCCGTGCGTATAACATAGTAGGAATTATGAGTGCACAAGATTGTTTCGAAAAATATTTTAAGAATAAGGTCTCTAAATAAACATAAACAACTATGGGGAAAACCTAGGCCCTTTTCCGCCCGGGGCCGGTTTTGATGGCGCTAATTACTTTTTTGGGTGGATCTGGCACGGCCAGAACTGTGCGCATCAAAAAACCTACCCTACGCCCCTCCGGGGCTCCGGGTGGTTTTTCATGGCGTGAGCCGCTCCGCGGCGGATGCTAAACATACGAGAAGCGCCACAAATCAAGAAAACCGGGATGAAAGAAACCGGGACCTTATAAACCCCCAAAAAATCGCGTAAAACAAAAAATAATCGATGTTACAAGTAGGAGAGACGAGCTGCGTCTGCCGGTGCGAAATACTCTAAGTGTTAGGGTCATTCATTCATTCTGCACGCACCGTCAACAGAATGAGCGACGCGCGGAATCTCGTTAAGTTTTTACATGTAAATTAGCAAACTTCAAATTCGATTTACTCAAAATTTTGATAATACTTTCGCATGTGAAAATTATATCAGTATACTAAACCTTCCTCTTTGCAATAGGAAATTTTCAATTTATTTGGAGTGGTCACCAATAGGTTACTCGACCCGTAAATTGTAATTTCATGAAGAGTCTCGTATAAACATTTTTATTACATAACTCCACATTATGACAATGACAGGTAATTGAAATTGTAGTGAAAAAAAAGTTATATTAAAATAAAAAGAAAGGATGCTTTTTAAAAAGCACTTATTTGATTAGTGATTTTAAGTTTAATTCATATTGCCAATTTATTTGATTCCAATTATTATATTCGATATTTTTAATAAAATTAGGTTGAATCTCGTTAATCCAGTTATGCGCGTCAGTGTGAGAATCTTAAAATTTTAGCACGAAAGGTATAGTAGTTATCATAATTATTATACCGGGTGACCGGCCGAAAACTGAACATAGGGAAATAACATGGGAAATTGATTTTTTCTAAATTCCTGCTTCCCATTATAACTGATATGAATAAAAAAAATACCAAATTAAAGAGATTTTTTTTCCGCGCCTAAAGATACCAAACACTTAATATTTTGTTTTTTAATTATTGTTAAAAAGTCGATAGTAAAATTAAGAAATAGCGCTTCTTAAAAAAATATTAGCGGGCTGGGTCGTTGCAATACGTCTAATGTGCCGCATTGCTATTGTATGAAAGCCAAATATTACAAACAAAAGTTACTTTGACAGATTAAAATTAATTTTGTTAACAATGAAGTGGTCTGTTGAAGAAAAAGTTTTCATGGTAAAATATTATTACAGCGGTAATAGTTTACGCCAAATACGTGACTTATTTTCTGTTAAATTTAATAATAGCCAAATTCCATCAATATCGGCCATACAGAATATAATTAAGAAATTTGAAGACACTGGTAATACTTCGACAAATTTAAATAAAGGTATTAATCAAAATTATTAATTGAAGTTGTCTTATCATTATTTTTTAAATAGGATATCAGAGAAACAACCATGAATTGGAAGAAACTATATTAGGTTTAATTTCTGCGAATCCAAATGCAAGCATTAGATCCATTGCAGCTGAGTGTAATGTTGGTAGAGAAAATGTTCGAACAATTTTAAAAAAGCACAAGTACCATCCTTTTAAATATCAATGTCATCAAGAAATATTTTTGTTTGACGAAGAATCCAGGCTTGTATTTTGTGAGAAAATGCAAGAACGTGCTAACAGAAACCGAAACTTTCTGAAACAAATATGTTTTACAGACGAATGTACATTTACATTAAACAATGAGCCAAATGTACAAAACCATCGCTATTGGGCTATACAAAATCCGAGACTAAATTTAATGACCGGCTCACAATATCCTCAAAAAATTAATATTTGGGCTGGCATTTATAATAACCGTGTTCTTGGTCCATTTGAAATACTTGGAAATTTAAATTCAGATATGTATTTAGATCTTCTTATAAATAATATTGGTCCTGCGTTAGACGAAATAGCTTCTGAACACCATGAGGTCTGGTTTCAGCAAGACGGTTGTCCAGCACATTTTGGGGTAAACGTTAGAGATTATTTAAACCAAGCATATCCAAATCGATGGATTGGTCGTGGTGGTGCTATAAACTGGCCAGCCCGATCTCCTGATCTGGCACCGTGTGACTTCTTTTTGTGGGGTCATATTAAAATCAAAATTTATAAAACTCGTCACCCAAATATTGATTCTTTGAGGAACGCGATCTTTGCAGAATGCAATCAAATTACTGCTAGACAGCTAGCAAATGTAAGAGAATCATTTTATAATAGATTGGGTTACTGTTTAGTGCAGAATGGAGGGTTATTCGAATACTTGTTATAATATTATTATTATTTGGTTACTTTCGTTCAGTATTTAATAATCCAATTGATATTTTTCTTATTCTTGGGTTTTGTTGACTAAATAAAACTACTTTTAACTTTTAATATTGGTCAACTTGTTATAATAAAATAATATTCAAATTGCGTTCTTATTATTTTTAAAATAAAAACAAATTTAAAAAGTAAAAACAATAGCAATGCGGCACATTAGACGTAATGCAACGACCCAGCCCGCTAATATTTTTTTAAGAAGCGCTATTTCTTAATTTTACTATCGACTTTTTAACAATAATTAAAAAACAAAATATTAAGTGTTTGGTATCTTTAGGCGCGGAAAAAAATCTCTTTAATTTGGTATTTTTTTTATTCATATCAGTTATAATGGGAAGCAGGAATTTAGAAAAAATCAATTTCCCATGTTATTTCCCTATGTTCAGTTTTCGGCCGGTCACCCGGTATATATGTGTTATGATTAGTGATGTTCACTATTTTGTGTTATAATGACGCATTCACATCATAACAAAAAACAAATTTTATTGTTTATTCATAATCGTACTGTGTAAATTAACGCATACAATTTATTTAATTTTCTATAACTCGAATTTTTGTTTACTGTATTTTGAAGGATCGAGTTAAGGAAGTTTGTCTGTAGTCAAAGAGGAGTGATATATATAGGGACATCTCTTATGGAACCTGTCAAAAATATTTTGTGTAGAGTGCAAATTCTACTCGTTAATCCATTCATGCGCGTGTTTCTATCAGCGGCATACCAAGCTCTTCTGGCAGCTGAGGAAGATTTGAATTTATATGCGCCCCCTTCCGAAAAGATTCTTTTTTTGTAGAGGTTTAGCACCCCCCATTGCGGTGGCGCCTGAGGCAAACGTCTCAGTCACCTCACCCTTGCTACGCCGCGCCGCTGGTTGGCACCTCTAATATTTACAGGGAAAAGCAACGTACATACATAGGTAGTATCATGCATAGGTAGTAATGTCTCGGAAAAATTTTCGAGAACCATTTCAGGAACTGAAGATATTTCAGTCTCCAAGGGACGATACAATAGGGGGGGTGGGTAAGGGGGTAATCATCCCCCGTGAATTTTCAAACATGGAAAGACAAAGTAAATAGATGCACTAAAATTACTAAGGAATTAACCTTCTTTGCGTTATTACACAATGAATTACCCCGCGCCCCGTAAACCTGATCCCGGAATTCCATAGAAGGGAATGCGAAGATTTATAAATAACTTGATAGTATTATTTCATATTAGCTATTTTGTTTTATCAATATCTTATGGTATCAATATCGTAATATTTATGACTAATGTATAATAGATAAAAGTGGAATAACTAAAACATAATACGCAATAGGTAGAAAAATAAATTTTTCGCGTCTGTAACTCGAAAAAGAAAAAAATGTTATCAACTAAATCTATGAGTATAAATCTAAGGTAATACTAAAAATCGTATTTATAAAGCAAATACTAAAAGATACACTTTTTGCGGGCGCCGTAAAATATTGAGCGGCGATTAGCAATGTTTTCAATTTGTAAGATTACATCAATAAACAATTTCTTCTGCTGGTAAAACCGAAAAAAATTTGTGCAAGCTTAACATTGAAACAAAATTTTCAATACAGCTGTTTAATATTTGTCATACTTTGGGCTATACTTGAAAACTGTCAACGATCTGACGAATATGATCAAAAGCTCCTCTCACTTGATCTTCCGATGGTGCGGAAATGTTTATGCATCCAGTATAATAAATAGTCACTTTTGCTTGGAACTTACTCAACTTACATTTAAGTCGATTATGAAAATTAGGGCCTTTCACTATTTTGGCCAATTCCACGATATTAATATTGAACGGCAAGTTGGCCGACCCGAAAACATTCGCGATTTGAAAATTACAAATACTCACGTCGAATCCAATTTTCTGAATACGTCTTCCGATTCGCCGAGCTGCAATTTTGGCATCTTTTTCACTAGAGGTTCCTAAACAAAGCACTTTTCCCGTTGCCCAAATGTTGGCCGTTGTGGTTGGTTTTCGTAATCTCATTGTAACCACATTTTTAGACCGTTTGTATTCAACAGCAGGACAACGTAATGCGATTTCGTGCAAATCGAGGGTGCAATTTGCAGAAAATTTGCAAATTACATTGGTGATTTTTATTTTGATCTCGTTGACTTGGGAATCAAAATTTTCCGCCATTGAAGTTATCTAAAGAATAAAAATATCAAGTTCAACACTAAACCTTTTGCGCTGAACTAATACCTCTTCCAAAATTTTTGATGAGATTATGCGCACACCTTGTTAGTACTAAAGCAACTGAGGAACTGAAATGTTTCGCCGTGATTATAATGGTGTCGTTGTTATACATTCAGTTATTTTATGACTGACCAATTGATTTGTATCGAGTAATAATTTTAGTACGAAGAGTGAGAAGACAAAATAATGTTTATATAAAAAAGGTATAAGATTATATTATATATGTAACTTCGGTAATCACAACAAATTGCGATAGCAGAAATTCCTGAAATAATACAAATTCTTATTGTTATTTCAGATGGCAAATGGATGATAATATTTTTTATTTGAGACTTTTTATTTTGAAAGAAATTTTCGATGTTTTATTTTTTATGCTTCTCTTTTTTTTCGCATGGGCGACATCAGGTGCACCGTCCTCCCAAAATAGAATAGCAACTCGAAATAATATTGTTTAATGCTTTTTATTCTCTGTAGCATCTATACAGAGAGCCCCGCAAGATTCAAGTTATTACGTGTAAAATTGATCCGTTAATTTCCCCTTCAGTGCGGCCTTTAGGCCGCTCAGCCAAGGTAATCATGTTCTATAAGTTCACTAGCTAGTAATGAATACACCTATTTTATAATATTATTTATACCGTATTATAATATTTGGACGTAGTTATAAAGAAATGATTCAGCCCACATACTAAGTAAAGTTTTAAATAATTTAACTTCAAATATTTTAGTGTGCATAGGCTTGTGGTGAAATAATAACGGCAATATTATCGGCAATAATGTTAGATCGTTTTACCATAATAGAAATTTTGATGTAATGCACGCAAAGGCGAGCTAAACTCATTTTTTTACTTCTAGTGGGATGGATCGTTTCTGCATAACTACGTCCAATTATTTTTGTAGTATATTGAAAAATAATTTTCGGCTTTGATTTAGAGTTAATTATTTTCTCATTTATCTATTCATTATTTTTTCACTAGTGCATGATCCTCGTGGTTGTGCGGCCTAAAGGCCTCACCGAAACTTATCAGGTTGTTAACTGAAAAATAAACTAATGAGAGATTCCTTATGAACAAATAGATAGCCAGAAGTGTTGTTTTAAGGCCGCATTGATTCGCGTTTACCTAGATTGTGGGATCTTCCCACTTCTTAATAACAACGTCCAATTTCCTTCAAATTCGTTCTTGCAAGAAATCCTTGAAACCCCCCTTTTGGTTTGGTTTAGGATGATTCCTCTCTACCTCAAAGTTGGACGGAAAGGACATAAGAGACACAAGAATTGAATTTATAGATAACGCCCAATCGGAAAATAATCACCTGGAAGAAGAAGGAAATAAAATAGGCGGAGCGAAAACGCAACGTTCAGAATCGGAAAACAGAGAAGAGCCGGAAAATATTAATAACAATAAAAAGAAGATAAAAACTAAAGGTAAAAAAAAGAGTAGAAAAAATTCCCCTAGCACAGCAAGAATTAAGCCGGAAAGCAGGACACATCAAAGAAACCAAAACCGAAGAGAACACCAAAAGAAACGAAACAATCCCAGATGAAATACAAGCAGTGCAACCCTACAGAGACCGAAGAAATGAATGACGAAAACTTGGAAGAAGAAAATATGGCAAAAATAGCCTTGGATGCAGCACATAAGGTAAGGACTTTTCCGATAAGAAGCAAAGAAGCTATCCATTTTAACGACGAAGCGTTGGAAGGTGGGAAAACACTGGAAGACGTGATAAACTCCTACAATAGAAAGCTTATAAAAATGAAATTTGAACGTAAGGTGTAAAGCCTTCAGCCTCCCCCCCCCCGTATCCAAACAGACAATAGAGGAAGTGGTTAAGGCACCTGCCCCATTCCAAAACCTAAGACCCTTCTCAAACTTAATCTGAATTTCCTCAAGATAAAGAAGTCGAACCCCAAAAACATAACTTCTCCCCCCACCCCGCGAGACTGCCTCGCAGCAGTCCTAAAACCTGACCTCTATAACAGCAGCGACTGGAAAAGCAAGGACAAAGATATAAAGTTCTCGTCTACCCAGGGGAAGGTCTTGTTCTTCTTAGAGGACCGTTTCCTCAAAGGAGATTGGCTACCATGATGTTGTATTCATCTCAGTTTTTTGCCAGTTGTATTAGTGTTGCGGCATCCGGAATACCGAATCATTATCTCAGGTTCTTCAGTCAGAACTGCCTCTTCCTTCCAGGACCCTGTTTCCCTTCTATCTTTCCCTGCATGATCTGTTGGAGAAGACCATAAAATAATCACAAAATTTTGAAATTATTTAAGTACGCCTCTGGGCAATGTAAAGTAAAATTTTATGTCGGCAAATGTTTTTAAAACCATTGTATTGTATTGTCCTTCAAAATTAAATCAAGTTAGATTAGCACATGTGTTTTCAGAACATTGCATTTATTGTCTTCGTTATCACGTTCCGTCTGCAGCTGCCAATAGAACAATACAACCTATGTTCTCTTAATATTAAATTTTATTTCTTATCGTCTAAGTGTTGGATTATTTTGCTTATCGCAAACCCATGTGGCGGGCCGCGGTTTGCATGATGTTTCCGTCCTCTTTGTTAGTAAGATCCGAGTCGTGTTGGATTTATAAGGGCATTGGGGGATGAACGTTCACGCCCCTAACAAGTATTTTGCCCGGAGTGTGGGAGGTGGAGCCATAAGTGAGAGCTGGGTACCCTGTGAGGATCAGTTATCCGGAACCACCTCCCGTATATATGTACTCTTGGTGTGACCGTCCCGTATAAAAGGTACTACCTCTCCATCGTATTCCCTTTTCCCACCTACCCAAACTCACCTTTTCCTTCCCCTCGCCCACCACCAAAGCATCATTGACATTCGGCTCCAATGCCACAACCGGGTTGTTAGTTCCACTAAAGTTAACAAACGCGCGTCACCCCATAATGAGATGGAGGAGATTGAAGGGAGGCTTCGCCTCCCAAATGCTTCGCTTCGCGAATCCTGCTTGCTTGCTTGATTGCTTGCTTGCGTATCCCCTTACACTCCTTCCCCCAGCGGAAGGTAACGAGACAAAAACGTCAGAAGAAACAAAAACCCTATACTGCCCAAGTAACATTTTAAACCTGGGAAACGCCTGCCCGCCCACCCGACCAATCTCTAAAAAAAAAGCCGAGGTGGAGCTGACACCTCACCCGTCTGGGGGGTGACACAAGATCCCAAATCCCCCATGCCTCATGGTTGTTTCCTTGAATGCAACCCCTAAAAAAGAAGGTCATCAACCTAGGTGGTGCCACCCATGAAATCCACCCGGATGATGTGCCGGTTTCTGGAAACAAAAACAGTAGCAGTACGTAGCAAAAACCCGGTTGATCCCCCCTTCCCCCGCCCGAAGTACACCCATTCGGAAATAACAAGGATTAATGTATTATATCGAAAACGGAGAGGTAAAAAATACAACGCCAATTGGAAGAACCCCGGGGGAATGCAAGAAAAAGAAGCAAAGACCCAGAAGCACATGTGAATAACCAAAAAACCTCCCGTTATATGAGGAGGAAAATCTTAATCGGAAGGGCTAAATCACAAAAGAAGGTCAAAAAAGTGAACCCCCCCCCCCAAACGATTTACTGAAATAAACAAATTTTGGTTGGACAGCTCAGTAGAAATGGGACAGGGGAACATGTACATCATTGTGATTGGTTAGATGATGATTGAAATAAGTCACGAGCAGCTACTACTACTAAAATTTGACAACGGATTTTGATTTTGCATCGTTGATCCATTCATGTGCGTCAGCTTCGAGATTTTTATTTTAGGTTCATTTAATAGTTGTTAAAATGAATAAAAATATATTAAAAATTAAAAAGAAATAAATAAGGAATATAATCATAACAAAAAATTGATAATTAATTAATTAATTGAATTAATAATTAAATTAACAACCAGTTAATAACCAAATATGATTTCGAATATATTTTCATAACGGATTTGATTAATGGTTCATCCAATCACGTGCATCACCATCGAGATTCTCATGTCCAAAATGCATTCTGCTATTTCAAATTAGCAAAATAAATATTTGTTCTTCAGGCTGAAGACATAACAAAATCAACTAATTAACAAAACATATTACAATAAATTTAACATCTCGAAATGTTTGCAAATTTTCATCAGAATGACTTTGAATTTCGAAATATACGTCCAAACACAACCATGTTGTTGTTGCTGGTGGCGCCTCCAACGGTAATGTAAATCGTCAATTGTTATCTAAATTTTTACTTCTTAAATAAAATTACGGATCTGATGTAAGAGGTTCGTGATTGGGAGCCAATCAGAATTGTATAAAGGAAAAAAACTTAGGGAAACCAGAAATATTGTATTTTTATAATCAGCTTCTGTGTATTTATCAAAAATATAGAATAAATTAGTTTTATTTTAAGAAATTTTACGGTTTACGAAAAATGTATACTTTTTGTATGAAAGTTTAAACCATCGTGGTATGTGAACACAGGTTTATGTTATTATGTTGGTACCGCGTCGTCATTATATTCTTTGGTCGTCATTGGTCGTCATGCCTCGTCGTCGTTGTTATCAAACGGGTACTTGGCATTAATTTATAAGCGTCTTATTATTATATTAAACGCTGTCATGAGTTGTGATTGGATTTTTTGTCCATGATGATTTTACAAATAATTTTTTAATTTAATTTTTACGTTTGGGGAAGAACAACCAATAATGTTTCTGTGAAATTGTTAAATTTCATTGGTTCGGTGTTAATTTTGCAATCCAAAAGTAAAATTGCATATTAAACGAAATGGCTGCAAAATTCACTCGCGAACAAATCAAGTTGTGTGTAGCAAAAATATGTATAACGATGGGTTGGCATTCCAGTATGACTACACCGATAGAAATCCTAACCGATGTGTTATCAAATTATTTGCTGCAGATCGGAAAATCAACAAACGAGTATGCCAATCGATGTATGTTTTCTTTAGTTTGTTATTCTTGTGCAACATTTAAGTGTGTATTTTTAGTTGGCATGACGGATCCCAATTTGGATCATTTAGCATTAACTTTTCGAGACTTTCACATTAATTTATCTGAATTGGAAGAGTATGTAAAAAATGTGGATTTTGTCGACCCACCAGCTATGGTACCTAAATATCCTCTTTCGAAGGAAAATTATATGAATTTTTTGAAACCTGGTAGTCAGGAAGTTGTGACACGTCCTGTACATATTCACGAACACTTACCACCAATGCACTCGGATGCCGAAGGTTAGTCTGTGTTTGTTTGTTTATAGATTTATATGTTAACTTTATAGTTAATGAAAATGAAGGCGATGCCAAAGACAAAGCAGATGATGTGAATAGTGGCGATGATAAAAGTACTGTGTTTAAACGGCCTGCAGAAATATCGCCTGGTGATACGTTTAAACGACCAAGGTAAACATTTTTATTATTTTAATTTAGGGAATACGAATAGGAAATTTCGACTCATTTATTTCGGTATCAGCCCTGTTTGGTGCAATCCCTTTCGGTGCAAAGCTATTTTTTGTTGCCGATTTATTTGGTGCTAGATCTGTTTTTGGCAATGCTCTTTTTACAAGATAATTGTTAGTAGGATGCAAACTCGCTTCAATTTTCACTTTCGTGGGCATTTTGAGGTAAAAATGACCAACTTCTCCAAAAATGTGCTTCACAGATTCTAAATACTTTTTGCGATTTACACTATGCTACTGTCGTAATTTTGTATTTCTGAAAAACACTCTGAAGAATAATTTATAAAAAAACTCTGGTATTTGTTTCCACCATCTACCCGGTCCATCGATTGAAGCGATACCCAATTTAAATATGCTGTAAAATTTAAATAAAACATCGTAGAAGTCTGAAATTTTAAACAGACCTTCTTTTGTCTATTATCTGTCACATTCCAAGATAATATCATTACAACAGTAGTTTAGGTTGTCTGATATGACCATGGATGTAAAAAATTTTGTGGAAAATCAATTATGCCAAATATGAATTTAAGTAAATTGTTTATGCAATGTACAATAAAAAATATTTGCTAAAAATGGTAATGATCGTGTCTGGCTTAAATCACTTCACCCGAAAGTATGCACGGGTGCGTACAAAATGATTTTGGCGTTAGATGCACGCCCGCACTGAAAAAAGTTGCTACAAATGAAATGGAATATGTATCGATACAATGCATTCACGCATATATGCGTTTGTTTTAGAAACACTTGATCGCATGGATTTATCACTTTAAGACAGTTCTTCCTTCACGTTTGGCCTTCATATTTTGTTATTTTATACGTCTAGTATTTTTTTTACACGTTCCAGTTTAACGGTGTTACTCATCATAAATAAAACAAACATTTTTGGTTTGTTATTGGATTTCATCATTAATTAGATGTTTATACTATTTAATTAATCAATCTCATATTGCAACACAAAATAAGACTCAGTAGAAGAAAGAAGGTGATTATGTCTGGACATTTTGTTTTAAACAACCCGAGGGAGAAGTGGTTAAGTGATGTTATCAGGTGAGTTACGAGTTTCAACAAATTGGTTGCGTTCATTTCGAGGGGTTAATCACAAAAGAAATTCGTGTACACCAGACTGCCAAATTAATGTAAAGACTTCCACATAATGCCACGAGACTTGTACACCAGACTTCCTCTGTGATTAACCCCTCTGTTAATTTCAGCTGAACGATAGCCACAAATACACAAATTTTAAAATGTTGCCTTTAAGGGGGTTACCTACTGTGAACAGTCGTTTTCAAGCTGATTTTTAAGAATTAAATTTGAGAAAACTGTTACAGCCATTGAGCTAAAATTTAGGGTACTTATTTATTCATATTTAAACTAACACCTAAAATTTTTGTAAAGCTTTTTATTGAAAATTGTACAAGGTACAGATCGACGCGCAACTCATGTTTCGAAATGACGCGCCATTCGGGCGCATCGTTTCCGACCGATCCAGTTATCTGAAATAAATGAATTTTTTAAATTCTTGTTCTATATGAATGTGGTTCCAGTTGGAACCTCGAAAATTTAATTTAAACAAAAAATTACAAAATGGCGAGGATTTAAAAAAAAACTTCGATTTTTACAACAAAATATTTACTTTTCACGACCTGCAAAATGGTCATTTTAAATATATTTTGGATATTTTAGGTTCTGATTGGAGCCTGAAATATATTCTAAATGCTTAAAAAAAATCAAGTTAATCCGCCAAGTAGTTTGTTTGGAAAATGTGCGCCCGACTTGAGAAATGTAGTTTTGAGATAAATCGTTTTAAACTTTTTCGTGCTGTAATGAGGTGGATAGTGGTTGATATTCGTAACCTACCCTTAATCGGGTATACTAGGGCCATACAGAATACATTCTTCGGCTCCGAAGAAGTGAAATTCGGCACTTATTTCTTCTTTCGTGGCAGTTCTCGCCTCTTTGGAATAGTAAGATGCTCGGTGATTAGACAGTATGATGCGCTCGCTGTTTCTCTTATATGCGTAAATTTTGGCCTTCTTGCCGATTTTTACATAATTATATGTACAAATACCTCGGGTTTTATCCCGTCTTTATTTACAAAAAGATGAGTATTTTTTAGGAGCTCAAAAGTCACTGAAATTTTCCTATCAAAACTTTTTTTTTATTAAAGAAGCAACATATTTTTGTAACTCATATTATTTTGTCAGGTTTTACTGAAAGTAGTTTATTCTAAATAAAAATTAGCATAATAAATTAGTCAAAAGTTTTTGGACTCCTAAAGACAATTACAAACAGCTACAACTTATATTTGTTAAATTTATTTTTATATATTTTTGTATAAAGTACAAAATACAAAAAGTAATTCCGTTTTAAAATGTAATCATGATTTAAAAAATTTTAATAATGAACTCCATTACAGAAAATCCGTTATAATTCGGGTAATTTGATGAATTTTACTTTAATATTTTTTGGACACATTTGCAAGACCCCAAACTATAACAATATGTAATAACAAAAAATCGAAAAAATTTATCGGTCACAGTAGGTAACCCCCTTAATTTAAAAAAATATAGGTATATTAAAAAACAAAACATCTATGGCATTTTACAAAGGTATCATCACTTCAATTGACGGACCCAGTAGAATGGAACTAAAACAAAAAAATATTCACACATTATTTGAGAACTTCAAGGAATTCTTTACATGCTGTAACTGATTTTTAAACCCTCCTTGGTTTATTTTGTAGCTAAAAGATTTAACTCTTTTGAGTAGTCTTAGTTTTTTAACCTTAAAATAAATATTACTGAAATCTTATTATGTGCATGTTAATTGGCGACAAAATTTTGAACAAAACGATAATTGAAGGGCTTAGTGTGAAATAATGATAAGCCACAAATGAAATTTGTTGACAATTTCAATTTAAAGTTTGTGCAAAATCTATAAAATCAAAGTTTGATTTTTTTTCTTGCAATTTACTTTGATATTACAGTGTCAGCTGTAAGAATTTTATTAAAGTATTTCTTCTGTTGCTTGTTATACTATAGTAGACCTCAAAAATGAACAATGCCCATATTTTTAAAATGTGTGGCTTATCATTATTTCACACTAAGCCCTCAATTGTTATCCAACCTGTACACAAAATTAGATAATTTAGCATGTCGATAAAAAACACTACTTTTGTCATACAAAAAAACACATAAAGTATCTTTTTGTTTAAAATTTCATCTTCAATAAGATTCAAATAGGAAGATTTCGGTTAAATCAATTCTAACACCTAAAACAACAAACATCCTAAGAGGGTTCCATCCAAAACGTCATATCCCTGTTTTAAATACCTGCAAAATAAACAAACAAGAGTCTAAAAATTGGTTGTATTCAGTACAAAGTTTTCAGATGATGTGATTCTTTTCAAATTTTTAATTCCATTCTGAATGGCCAAAAGGAGTTATTCTACGCAACATCATAAAACGGCAAAATCGATGACTTTCGGAACCCGCGTTTCACAGTTCAAGCTAAACGACTGACTTATGACTAGAGTCCGGATTTCTTCTTCTTCTTCAAGTGCCGTCCCCGCTACGGAGTTTGGCAATCATCATTGCTATTTTTATCCTTGAAACGGCTGTTCTGAACAATTGGGTAGATGTACACTTATACCATTCTCTCAGATTTCGCAGCCAAGATGTCCGCCTCCGGCCAGTACTTCTCTTTCCCTGGATTTTCCCTGCATGATCACCTGCAGTAGTTGATATTTCTGTCCTCTCATCACGTGGCCCAGGTATTCAAGCTTCCGTCTCTTGATGGTATTCTTCGATATACCCACATCTCGAAGGCTTCCATTTTATTAATGCTGTTCTTATTTAAAGTCCACGTCTCCACACCATAGAGAAGTATTATATTATGTTTTTACATGTTTTATTTGCTCTATCATAGAAAGACAATTTTTAGCTATCTATAGCTTTCTCTATGAAATGAAGCAAAATACGAAGTTTTATTGCGCATACATATAATTTAATATTTTGGATTTTTACCGCATATAAAATTATTATCCATATAATCGCACATAACCGCATATACGAGGGCGGATTATTAAGTACTTAGAATGAAACAGAGATGTCACCACTCTGGCCAATTTAGTGTTATTTTTGAGAAGTACCAACCTTGGAAAGTTAAAGTTTCTAATTTCATCCATTTATCTCAAATCGTTGAATTTTGATAGTCATTTAAAGTGAACAATTTGTATAAATTTGCTAAAATGGAGAAAAACGAAAATCGTGCGGTTATCAAGTACTTGTATCTCAAAGGCTTAACGCCTTCAGAAATAGTTACTGATATGAACTCAGTGTTGGGTGAATCTGCTCCGTCGACTGCAACTGTTTATAATTGGTATAATGAATTTAAACGTGGTCGTAAAAGCACAAGTGATGAACAAAGGCCAGGACGTCCAAAAGACGTTGTTACTCCAGCCATTGTCAAAAAAATCCATCGTACTGTATTAAATGGTCGAAGAGTGATATTGCGTGAGCTAGCTGACTTATGTGGAATAACGTATAAAAGTGTTTGGGATGTTTTACATAAAACACTGCATATGAAAAAGTTGTCTGCGAGATGGGTGCCGCGTTTGCTTTCAAACGATCAGAAACGCAATCGAATGGATCTTTCAAAGCAAAGTTTGGAATTATTTCAGCGTAATCCCATTAATTTTTGCGCCGATTCATAACCGTCGATGAAACATGGATTCACTACTATACCCCAGAAACGAAAGAACAATCAAAACAATGGATGGAAGCTGGTGAAAGTGCTCCAAAGAAAGCAAGGACAGTTCCATCAGCTGGAAAGGTTATGGCAACTGGTTTTTGGGATGCTCATGGAATAGTGTTAATTGACTTCCTCCAGAAAGGAAAAACAATAACAGGGAAATACTATGCTGAATTATTGGACAAATTAAATACTGCTATCCAAGAAAAAAGACCTCATTTAAGCAAGAAAAAATCCTGTTTCATCACGACAATGCACCAGCTCACACATCAAGAATTGCAATGGCAAAATTGCATGAATTAAGCTACGAATTGCTTCCACATCCACCATATTCACCAGATTTAGCTCCTAGTGATTTCTACTTGTTTCCAAACTTGAAGAAATGGCTCGGAGGAAGAAGATTTACGTCAAATGAAGAAGTGATAGATGCAACAAATGCTTATTTTGGAGAGTTTGAGAAATCTTACTTTACCGATGGCATCCAAAAACTTGAACCGCGTTGGATCAAGTGTGTCGACCTAAAAGGAGACTATGTTGAAAAATAAAATGAAATTTTCCCTAAAAAATTGTTTTTACTTTCTCATTCTAAGGACTTAATAATCCGCCCTCGTATAGCCAATATTTGGCATAATTATGATTAATTATATGTAGGTGCAAGTCTTTTTTAAATAAAATCCTAATGTTAAAAATGTAGTACAAAATCCAACCTTGTCAAACATATTTATTTATGGGTACACGTTTTCTGGACCATTTCTTTCCCTTGCAACATGTTCCATTTAAAAAAATAATGCATTAGCACGTCTAAAACCTTTTAAATCGATAAATTAAAAATTTTATTATCACTTCTTATTTATTGGGGTCTGAAAAATATTACTATCTTTTTGCAACTTTTAAACTAATCGTGACCCGCCCGATCCAGAAAATTTGGCGACGTTGATTTCAATAAATTATATTTTTGCGAATTCCTAAATTAATAAAAATATGTAATATGTAGTATACAATACTAAAAATTTCGATTTTGCTTTATATTCCTTTGTTTTCATTTAACCGCATATTATCCAAATTTCGGCAATATTACCGCATATATCGACTAATTTTAACCGCATATAAAATACTTATATTGATGTTTTTTACCGCATATAAATCCGCACTCTACTTATGACAAATGTTGTTCGAATCAATATTATAAATAATTTAACAATCGACATAAAAATATCTACAGTTTGTTTGCCCATCTTGCTTAGTTTTCAAGATTCTTGAGAAAAAACAAACGGCATCGCGTTCTTTGTTTATAAAATTCTTATTAACCTTTTGGCCTTAAGAAATTCACATGACAGTCTATAGAATTCTTTAAAAATCATCTGGAAGTTTATGGAATTTCTGCAAAGTTTTTGATCGTTTTTAAAAATCAATGGTATGTCTTTAAAAATTTGTGACATTCCGTGGAAGTCTATACATTTGGTAGTCCGGTGTACGCGAATTTCACTTATGGTTAACCCCTGGATTAATATTAAAACACAGCTGTAAGGAAAATTTGATCTGAATAAGCTTTGCACCGAACCGGATCCGCGCTGAATGGTACCTAATCCGCTTTTTCGTGTTCAAGACTACTATTGGAAGACGAGGGACGCCCAACAAGAGAAATTAGCAGTGTAATGATGACAACATCTGGATTCTTATCTCCAGCACGCGAAGGAAAATTACCAGAATCTCGAACCCCCATAACTCCAATAGATCCAATACCCACACCACCTGTTTTACCACTTCCAACACCAGAATCTAACGTAAATAAAAAACCAGTAAACAAGCTCATTAAAAAGATGGAAAAGAAAAAGGATAAAATAGGTAAAGAATTATTTAAGTCATCAGTTGTTAGTCCTGTAAAGAAAGTAGCAAATGTGAAAGACGTAGTTAAAAATAAAACTAGAACCTTACAACCAAATGCATGGAATTCTAATAGTAAAACTAATGTACCGACTGAAATTAAATTTAATAAAGCTTTAGCTGCGGCAAGACTTAAAACTGAAAAATTAAATACCACAATTACACCCATACCACAAAAACCGGTAATTACACTTCCACCACAACTACCACCACTTCCACCAGTGGACCAACATGTCGATAAATTGTTCACCGAACCAGACAAACGAAAAATTAACATTTTAAAGAAAATATCAGTTAAAACCGAAAACAAAGTTGTTAAAGTGAAAGAAGAAAAGCCTCCAGAATCGCGAGAAAGTTCGCCAGACTTAATTATTGACGAATCTATGAACGAACCCAATAAAATTCACCACCTATCCAATGATATCACCATAGAGCTGATAAACAATGTTAATAACCCCAATCAATTTACTAAAAGTCCTGAAAAACCCGAACGATCCTACTTTGATGATGATTCTCCTCCAGGTACCCCATCCACACCAAAAACTCCCGAAATGATATCCCACAGTCCACCCCTACCCAAAGGTGAAAAAAGAAAACGTAAAGATAAATCCAAAGTCAGGAAGGTAGGAAAATAAATCACCAACACTTTGGGCTGTTTAGATAAATTTTATTTTAGATGCAGAAAGTTTTAAGTCCCGCCAGGCTCGATTCAGAAACCGAATTGGATTGTCCAAAAACACCAGAAGCTCATTTAGTGATTAAACAAGAAAAGCAAGAAATTCCAACTGCACCGCCATCTTTACCTTTTCCTTTTTTCAATCACTTCGCAGGTACATTTTAACCATTTTTATTTTTTTTCTCTTGAAACAAAACATTGTTCTAGGACCTGGTTTAATACCGCCTCTTAGTAATTCACTTTTTCAACATTTGCCTCTTCCACCAAATTTAGGTATGCCGAGTTTCGGCCAACCAGCATATTTGCCGCCGGTGCATCCAGGAATGCCGATGAATTTTATGGTACCGATAAAACAAGAAGAGGTCATTCGAAAATCTCCTTCGGTTGAAAGCCATATTCAAAACGACGCTTCTCCCAAAGATATCCATAACTTGGTGATTCCTAAAATTGAAAAGAAGAACAAGGAGCATAAGAAGGATAAAAAAGATAAAATCAAAAAAAAGAACAAGAAAGATAAGATTAAAAACAAACTGGAAAAGAAGAAACTGAAAGAAGAGAAAAAGGATAAGGAAAAGATCAAGAAGGAAAAGAGAGAGAAGAAGAAGGACAAGGAGGTATTTTTTTGTTATTTTTGTCTGTGGTAGATTTAGATTGAAATTTGTAGATGTTGAAGGATGGAAATAATCCTTTAAACAATTTAAAATTAACTTTCAAGTTAGGAGGAGGGTCACCGGCACCTGATCAGAAGTTGATTTACAAATTGGGTGAATCGTCACCAACTCGTGATCAACCCAAGTTGACCCTTAAATTATCCTCGAATTTAGAAAACAATGACGTGAAGAAATTGTAAGTTGACTGTTTTAACTATTTTTTTGTACTATCATTTTGGTTTGTAGGAATATAAAGCCTATCGTGAAGAAGGAAGAAGAACCTATATTTGAGATCAAAAGAGAAATGTCACCCGAATTGGCGAAAATATCAGCTCTAGTCACTGGACAACCGAAACCTAAAAATAATCCTCCCTTGGTGCCAAGTAAGTTGTCATGCTTATTTTTTTACTACTTCTTGAAGTATTTTGAAGTAAAATCAAATTTTTTAATTTCACTTTTTTTTCAAGTTGATAGATCAATTTTATTTTTTTGGTGGAACTAAAACGCTTGATTTTTTTATTCTATTTTCTTCTTAATTCTTCCACAATACTAAACATTATAGGTAGAACTTAAATATTAACAAATTTATTCAGTAATTTTCAAGTTTATTTTTAAGTTTATTAGACTCTAAAAATAACCTGGATAAACAAAAAGATTGCATTAATTTCCTTGTGATTTGATTACTTAAATAGAAAACAGCGGTGGTCAACTTACCATTTGATCAAGTATTTCTTAAGGCTACCATGGTTTATTTAAACGTTAAAATTTCTTATTAATTTAAAAAAAAAAATTTTTTTTGGTAACCTTAAGGAATACCTTTATCAAATGGTAATTTGATGCCGCTGTTTTCCATTTAAATAATTGAAGTACAAGGACTGCAATCATACCATTTGTCTGAGATATTTTTCGAGTCACTGTAAGCAGCTACAAAAAATTGTTAAACCACTTTTACTACTCGAAACTTAAAAATTAAATTATTAATATTTTTATTAGTTTCTGTTGTATACTGGTTTAATAAACATTTAATTTGACTTCTAATTTATTTCCTGCATACATTTTTATTTAATCAATTTGAATTGTTTACCTCCATAGTAGGTAAATATCTGCATTAAGTCAAATTGATTAAAAATTATCAAGTGGTGACTCAAACTTGCTATTCTCGAATATCTAAGAAATGATTCACTAAACCAGTAAAATATACAAAGTTTGGTTTTAAACGGGGAAAAAATAAAAAATATGCTTACAATTATTAGAAATACAGATTCAGTTAAGTGTGGCGATTTTTTTCCAAAAATTGAACTAGAACTGTTTACCTATGTATAATAAATACAAAAAAAGCGATTTAAAAAAAAATTAATTTCTATTTGGTTAATAAAGAAAATTGTTTTCCAATATTTCGTATTTTGTCAGCTAAAACTGAGGGCTATTTTTTGATTCCAAACTAAAGAGTTTAATAACAATAACAAAAAGCACAAATTATTATTAGTACAAATTGTTGGACCATCCAAACGCAGCCTTACAATACAAAAAAGTACAAAGGGATAGTCCATAAAGGACGTCCACCCCTATTGGGGAGGGGTTGGACAAATGTGACGTCCGCATAAAAATCCCATTTCTGGGATTTCTAGGAAAATTGTGCTTGAATATTTTTTTATGTAATATTTTGTAAAAAAATTTATTTAAGGTTCGTTCATGGTTCAATTTAATTTATTTTAATTTAAAAAAAAGTTCAATGTACATAACCTCCTATAGGCGTTCATGCTACATTTTCTCTACTTCAATTTAATTTAACGTTAAGAAGTATTGGTTAACTCTTCTTTGTTAACCTTTGTTAAACCAAGTTCTGGGAAGAGTGTCATAACAACTGTCACCCCAAATAATTTCAAAATTTTTTTATAGCAAAAGGAACCTTATTAGAGTGTACTGTAAAAATTTCACTCGAGATGATATACATAAAATTTCGAGAAAAATCAATTTGAAAAAAGCTAAATTTAACATGTAAATCGCAAGTTTAGGCCACGCCCATAACCGAGGTTATAAATATAAGTCACGCTCGCTCGGTACGGAGCGCATTTGCCAGTCTACTGCCGTGCTTATAACATCGCTAGCACGGTCGCCAAACTGAATAAAAAAACGGTTCTTTTCAGAACAACAAATATTTTAAGAATAAGGTCTCTAAATAAACATAACGTAAACATACGCCCCTCCGGGGCTCCGGGCGGTTTTTCAATGGCGTGCGCCGCTCCGCGGCAGAGCTAAACATACGAGAAGGCGCCACCCATCAAGAACACCGGGATGAAGGCAACCGGGATCTTAAACCCCCAAAAAATCGCGTAAAAACAAAAAATAATCGATGTTACATGTAGGAGAGACGAGCTGCATCTGCCGGTGCGAAATACTCTAAGTGTTAGGGTAATTCATTACGCACGGACCGTCAACAAAATGAGCGACGCGCGGAATCTCGTTAGGTTTTTACATGAAAATTAGCTAACTTCAAAATCGATTTACTCAAAATTTTGATAATACATTCTCAGAATTTTTTTGTAGTAGGGGCCTATATAAACCTTCATCTTTGCAATAGGAAGGTTACAAGTTAGTTCGTAATGACAGTTGTTATGACACTCTCACCCAAGTTCTAACGGTAAATATTTAAGAATTCTTTAAGCTAAGGAAAAGAAGCATGAACTCACCTTTACTCCTTAAATTCCAAATGTGTCAAGTTCGATTAAATGAGGGGGGTCTTTGATTTGTGACCATATCACGTTCCTGGGGGGGGGGGGAGTCCGGAGATTTTGACGAGGGGGATTGAAAAGTCGGAAAAAATTGCGGACGACCCTAACGCCTTTTATTTTTTGCATAAAGTGCGGAAAAAATTTTCTATTGGTTACATATGAGGTGACTATACAAAGACGGACGTCTCCATGTCATTTCAATTTTCAGTAGAGGCAATTTTGTACTGTGACTGTATCATGCACTAAAAGTCGCCGGTTTTTTTTTAATTTATAAATTCGCGCTTATAAAACACGCTTCTAACGAACTAAGATTATGTTTTGTTGCACTTTTGTTACAAGTTACACTCATCAGCATAAGCTTGGTCCTGATTGGTCGAAGTGGAGATGCCCGTTAATGTAGAAAACCGTAGGTGGATACGCCCACTTTTGTAAATAACAGTAGTTTTTAAACTTAATTTTATAAATATGCTTAATATCTACTTTTGATACTAACATGTTATACCATTCTATGCGCATCACCATAAAGAACAGAATGGCACATCAAATATAAATTTATGTGAAAAATGGAGATGTCCGTGTTTGTAAATAGTCTCCTCATATTTTATAAAATTTATTCAATGGTAAAATGTACATATTCTAATGGGGCCCGTTTAAAACCATATCATGTATATTTTCAACAGAAAATGTCGTTTTGTCAGTAATAAAGTTGGTGCCCAATAAAGGTTAGAAGTGACGTGGTAGAGATAGTTTCAAAGCTCAAGAACCCCAATCTGCCCGAGGAGGTGCCAAGAGGGCAAAATACATACATACATATACGAATTTGAGCCTTCTGCGTCGATTTTTATTCAAAGCTCAAGAACTATAATCTGCGCAAGGAGGAGCCAAGAGGGCGAAATGTATATATACGAATTTGAGTCTCCTGGATCGATTTTTGGGGTTCTTGAGCTTTGAAACTAGCTCTATAATCAAATTAATTCACCAAGATCAAAAAATCACTCCAAAAGGGGTGACCTGTACTTGGTTTTTATAATTATTTTCTGCATTTTTAATTATTTATGCGGTTGAATTTCTCAAAAAGAATATTTTCCCACTTCTGACCTTGATGGCACACTTTTATGATAACTTCCAAGAAATATTTCATCATTTCTTAGATAATATGGATATGAGTAGTCACACTTGTGGTGGTATCTTATTTGTTTTTGTATAATAAATCTAATTAAACTAGAATGTAAGATTAGACTATTGTGTATTATAAATTAACTGCACTACGAGCCTAGTAAGCCTACGGCTTGGTTAGCTAGTCTAGAGCATTGCTTTCTATTTATTAACAATTTTTTCCATTCTTCAATGTTACTATAATTGACTTTAATCTTCTTTTACTTCGTTTTTCTATTGGCTTATTCGCCTTCTTCTTCGTCTCAATACACCAACTTCAGTTTTCTATACCTTATAAGGAGTTCTCTTGACGTCCATTCTTACTATATGTCCTAACCCAGCCATACATTTCTTGATTGGTTGTTCTCTCCTATCTTTCCTCAATCAATTTTCCTCCAAAAATCTTTTCCAAATTCTTCAGTATTTCAAAGGAAGGGCAATCATAAAATCGCATGCACTTAGCCATTAGGCGGTCTTGGCCTCACCACCTGTCCGGAACTCGTCAACAAAGGCAGGCACTGCAAACCAGGGACGTCCGCTCAGTTACGGGCTTTATGTGCCCTCAAAGCACGAAGACGTTCATCGAAGGAATGAAGGTCTGAAAGATGATTGACTTGCTGAATTGGAACCAATGCCTTTAGCATCAGTAGTTGATTGCTCTAACTACTAGGCCATGACCGCCTCCTTCTTTCTTTACCTTTCCATACCCACACCATATGTTACCGTTGGTTTTATTATTATTCTCTACACTCTCACTGTTCCTTGACAAATTCTTGCTATACAATAGCTTTGTTCCAACGAGCCTGATAAACCGTTCAATGTAAGGTCGCGCTCGTGCGCAATAGATAAAAAGCGTTCTAACCGACAGGTTTTTATCTATTGCACATGAGCGCGACCGTACATTGAACGGTTTATCGGCTCATTGGAACAAAGCTAATAGTACCAATTTTATACCAATACCATTATGTAAATTAAACCAATTTCATACAATACCATTATTACTTCTTGAACTTGTTGTTATCATTATTCCCAGATACGTAAATTCTTTGACTTCCTCAAATCATTAATTATACTTAGTTCTTCTTCCATTTTATCGCAATACTTTATTCTTTCAACTTCATTTGTCATCTGAATTCATTGTTAACCATCATGGTGCTTGGCAACGTTTGCTATATGTATCTTTATTCCTACCACAAAATGATTGATTTCTGCATTTGCACCTCCATAAGTTTTTATGTTTTTAATACGTTCTCTTTGTATTCCACCGCCAGAATAAGGTCTATTTGATTTACAATTTTTTTTATCTAGGTTTATCCACGTACCAGATAAATATCTTTACGTTGGAATTGTATGCTCTTGATTTACTAATTTTTCTCTTGTTCTCTATTTACTCTATTTTCAAAATTAATTATTTTGTGGCGGTTCTAGAAATAGTCATCAAGATTATTTATCCGCGCAACAAGAAGGTCTGTGATACATAAACTATCGAAGTTGTGGAACATAGTTTTTAGCAAACCATCTTGCTAAAATTTTATCAACATGATACAAATGGTCTCTTCTACATTCTTCAATATGTTAAAATTTGTAATTTTTGGTCTTATTTTGAAAAAGTTAAATATAAATTGACAAAAGTATTTTAACTGAAATGCTAAAATAAATAAGTTACAATTAAAATTGCCATTGTATTAGTACATTAAGAGCGCGCTGCGGAAAGAGAGAGAGGGAAGCAGTAGATATGATGATGAAAGAAGCCTCTAATCTTTTGTAGAGATTTAAAAAAATTATTTACGCCATATCTAAGGGAACCCTTGAACCCTTTGTGCATTAAGTTGATTTTATATAGTTTAAAACTCCACTAAGGGCACTTTTTGATTTACAAGTTTTCTATAATTGATGATGAAATCGCTTCAAAATCAGGTTTTGTCCTTAAAATGATCTGCAGAAGGCAATAACGAAGTTTCATTAAGATCGGTTGTCATAAAAATTCAAAATTGTCCTTTTTCATAAATTAAATTAACCTATTTACTTTTAATTTAAAGCGCTCAAAATTGGTTATTGCCTTCAATAATCTTTTCTTATTAATATAAAAAAAGAATTACATTGATACGACGTTTAGTTTTTTAAATTTGTACAAAAGATTTGAGGCTTCTTTCAACATCATTCCCTCTCTCTCTTTCCGCAGCGCGCTCTTAAATTTTACCCCGCCCTCCCCCCTCCATTTATTCATATATTTAATTTTTATACATTTAAAACAAATTATTTTAATATTTCGGTTATTATTTTTTAATAAATAATTTTTGTATGGTATCATTTACAAAAGTAGGTTGTTTCGAAATTGGAAGCTATTTGCATGTTTTTAGGCATGAAATTTTAGCATGATATATATTCATACTGATAGCAATTGTTTTAAAAATAGCCAGATAATAATTGAAGTTTAGAACAAACATGCAAATCTGGTTTTCTGTTCGAATTCTAATTAAATTTTTGAAATGTATGATAAGCTTCTCATAGTAGAGTGCTCGCAGAGAAATGAGTCGCTTAAATAAAAAGTTAGGGGGCATTTTGAGGTAAAACGCAACAACCTATCCAAAAATGTTCCTCTTCCTTCACAGATTCTAAATGTGCAAGTCGTCCAGTGGAAAAGGGCACAATACCAAAATTTTGTGAATGTTTTGACCTTTCTACTTGAAACAATTATTTAAGTTTTTGCAAATATGCACGCTCTTATTGAAGAAAACATTTTGAAATGCTTTTATCTTGAAATAAAAATTTACTTAATTTAAATATATTTGCACTTTTTGTCGTTTACACTACGCTACTGTCGTAATAGTGCATTTCTGAAAAAAATCATTAAGAATAATTTATAGATCGACTCTTCCTGCTTATCTAATTTTTATATATTTTTTTTATTTTAGAATTACGTAATTAATTTTTGTGAAAATAACTTTCAATCAAATTATATGTGCCCGTTTCCAAATTTTGAAAATAAAATATGAAAAAAATGGAAATTTATATAAATCATTTATCAGCAAAATTTTGTAGTATCTGGAAGAGTATACCTTTTTACATTATTAGACTTTGCATAGGATTTTGTATTAGATTTAGTCTAATGTAAAAATTTTCGTGTTTACATTGCACGATTTTACATTGGACTTTGTCCGTTGGATTTTGCATTAGACTTTTACATAGGATTTTTAAGAATAGAACGGTGTCTATTTCAATAGGATTTTGCATTAGATTTTATTGGTGAGCATGCGCAGTATGATTGTATGACTCGTAATCTGACTAGACTAAAATCTAACCAAAAATTTTAACATAATTTTATTCTCAGCACTGTCATGTCATTAAAAAGGTACTTTTAGGCACATGGAAGTTGCGAAGTTATAAGACTGCTAAAAGTAGCATTTTTTAAAATAATTTTGAAAAGGCATAAGTTGAAAAAATTAAATTTTAGTATAACATTTAGCACGAACCAAATTATATCTTACATTTTTTTCATAAGTTTTCACACCTTACTTTTCATGTTATTCAGTTTTAAAGTCTGAGATCAGAAGTTTTGGATGGGGTACCGACAAAAAAATTAGTACAAAAAAACACTACTAAAGTTTTTTGGTCGGTACCCCATTAACCGCAGCAAGAATTACTTCTCAAGCTCCCTTCATAGTTTAAAATACTTAAATTCAGGTTTTTAAATTTTTTCCTGAAACAAACAAACCTCACTTTTCAGGCCAAACACTACTAAATTAAATATGGTAGAAAGGGCTTAAGTTCCCTATATCCATAATTGTATAAAATTCAACAAAATGTATGTAAGAAACTTACTTATCAATAAATATTTTAAACTAAACTAATTTCTCAAGCTCATAGTTAAAGTTCTGACCTCTAACTTTAAGATTGAAAAACCTGAAAACTAAGGTGTAAAAACTTATGAAAATAATTACTGTTTTTCTATAAAATTGCATAAAATTCATGTGGTGCATAAAACGAAGTATACTCTTTCAGATACTACAAAGTTTTTATTATTTTTTTGGCAAATTTTTGCTGAAAATCGATTTATATTTTATTATTTTATTTTCAATATTTGAATACAGGCACATATAATTCGATTTGAAAGTTATTTCCACAAAAATTACTTATATAATTCATTGATAAACAATAAAAAAAATTGATATTGTAAATATTTTTTTCTCCAGGATACAACGAAAACGTCATTTTTTTTGCTTATTTTTAGCTTCGAAGGTCATCTTTTCTCGTAGGATGTAGGATCGATTATTGAAATAATCGATTATTCATAATCGAGTAATGAGTTCATAATCGATTATGAACTCATAATTCGATTATGAGTAGGGTGCGCGTGCGCATATAATCGATTAATCGATCACCGTAATTCGAATAATCGATTAATTCGGTCATTCTAATTGCTGTTGGGGTTGGGATTACGTTAAAGTTTAAAAAGTTGTATTTATTAAAACAAGATATTATGCAGATTATGCTTATACAGAATAAACCTGTTACCAATAAAAAATAAAGTATTCTATAATCGATTATTTTCCACAATCATAATCGATTATTTCCATAATCGATTATTTCCACAATCGATTATTTCTATAATCGATTATTATAAATTATCATAATCGATTATGAAATAATCGATTATTCGAATTACGGTGATCGATTATGTGCGCACCCCTATACGTAAATAACTATAAAGTGTCTTTGTATAAATATGTTGATTAGGAGGAAAAAGGAAACAGATAAATTGACCGTGAAGTGCTAGGATGTATTTTGGTTGAATTAAATAATTTTTGACCTTATTAAAAATTTGAAAAATATAAAAATTACATTGTGATAAGCAGGAAGAATCAATCTATAAATATTAATGATTTTGTTCAGAAATACACATTTACGACAGTAGCGTAGTGTAAATCCATTGCAAAATTTACATAGGTATAAAAGTTTGTCATCTTTGGGCTAAATCACAATTTTGGTATTGTGCCCTTTTGCATAGAACGACTTTTTGACAACTTGCATATGTCAAATCTTTGAAGCAGAAGGAACATTTTTGGATAGGTTGTTGCTTTTTACTTCAAAATATCCACGGAAGTGCAAATAGAAGTAAGTTTGCACTCTACTATTCATAAATAATAATTAGAATTTGGCCTTTTTAGTACATGTGTACATATTTGAATTTAAAACTTTTTTCCATAGTAACACTTGTGTTTTTGCTTTGCTAAACAATTGTTAGACGCATGTTTGATGTTGTCTGTTATAGCGAAGAAATTTATAGTTTTTAAGTTTATATACTTTAATTGTACAGAGAGTAAGTTCACAAATGATGACTACTTTATAATTAAATCGTTACCTCCCACCTTAACTTTAGTACTTAAGTGATTTAATTCGCTATATTTATTATTTTTTTTTAATGTGCAGTTACTGCTGATATTTTTCCCGCTTCCTCGAATGATTCTTTTATTATGAAGAAATCTATTATCAAACCTATTCCCAAAATACGAACAAAAGAACCAAAGGAACAACCTATTACTATTCCTTCAAGTTATATTGTAAGTAGAGGTTAATATAGGAATACATCTTTTAAAAGGCCACACAAGTAAAATGGAATATCTCGACTAGCCAAATCTGACCAAAAATAACAATCCATCTGTCATTGTCACATCTTTCACTTTAATTTTTATAATACCCCATTGATTATATCATCCTCGTGTTTTTATCATTTTATTTTTTTTATTTGCGCATGTTGTTTTTTGGATGCTTTAAGAATCAGGTTTATGGGTTTTAAAATAATAAATGCACTTGAAATATTTGTTGGTTCATGGTTTTTTAAAATTATTTTTTCTGTGTTAATTCTTTTTAGTTTAATTTGACACTTTGTTTTAAAATTGCATCAACTGATGATAAATATTCGTATAGCATGCCGCATGATGGAGGTACAAAGGTGAAGTGTCTTAAATTTTCTTAACTAACTTTTTATAAAATTTGAAGTTGTCAAATATTTTATCGAACCCATTACCTAAGTTTAAAGTTTCTAAATAGAGGAAGAACCTGGTAAAGAAGATAGCGGTATCGTACATACTACGCCTTCGCCCCGAATAGGTCCAGGGCCAGGTAGGCCACGTATACATCCCATCAAACCAAAACCTACAAAACTTTTAAAACAACAGCAAACAATGGTAAAGGTAAGCCAAGTGAAGGCTTAATTAATTATATTACCCATTTATTACAGTTTTTTTAACTTGGGATATTTTAATTTATGCTTTTACTTGTTTTTGTATCATCACTCAAAACTAAAATGCATGATTGATTATATTTCCATTGGTCAGGTTTGAAGTAGGAAATTATACTGAATTAATTTATATATTTTCAGTAAAATTTTCTACTTTATTGTATTGCTTATAATTAATTATTTTAATTTTGTTTATTACATGTAATTTGAAAAACTATCTTTAGTTCAAACATATTATTTTATTGTTGAATTTTTTATTTTCGAAAACATTGCCCGCCTGCTACTTTTTGTTTTCTTTCAATACAATGAAGGATAAGTCAATAGTTCCAGTATCTTTAGTACCTTTCTGCATGACATATTCATTTTGGAATTCTTATGCCCGTACTAATAGTCAAAGAATTAATCCTAGATTCGTCAATCAGAGTTTCTACCAATTGGATCACTGAAATGTAGTCCTAAAGTCTCGACTATTAGTACGGACATTAGAGACTCATTAACCTGTACCTGATCCGTACTCATGGACACACAACATCAATCTTTCAAAATTGGTATTTCGTTATTTCAACCATTACAACTTAAATTAGCTTGTGAGAATCAGTATTAAATTAACAAGCTAAGCAAACACAATAACTAAAATTTGGATTATTTTATAAGCTTTCAAGTTATAGTTTGGGTCTTCAAATGTTTTTTATTTGAATTTTTGTTGTGTCCTCTTAGTTTGGTAATTTTTAAACGCACTAACTTTTTTTGCAAAAAATAATAATACCCAGGGGGCTCTTCTAAGAATTGTAACTTGATGGAAGTTTACAAAAGCATAAGTTAAAATTAATACCAATTTTATTGAAAAAACAATGAATTGGAGACTACTGCAATATTAAATATCTCTTTAGATAAGCTTTATCAAGGAACTTTTCCCTAAGAATATTATGAAGTGAAGATTCATAAAATTGTTTTTTCTCTAAAATTTGGGACGCATGCTGAAAAATGTTGTAGGTGGGAAAATCACAGAATTTTAACTTAATTTAGATGAAAGTTAGTATTCGTCAAATTTTAAGACACTTAAAACTTCCAAAATTATTTACGGTGCCATTCAGTCCAACTAAGTATCCAAAATGTTAAATATAACGTGGCCGTTACGTCAATTTTATCCAACTTGTTATGTTATTTATTAAATTCTTACTACGTATCTGATAACTAAACGTCTAACGTTATCGATAAAAGGTAAAACATTACAATCATTTAATAAATAACATAACAAATTGGATAACCTTGACTTAACGGGCACGTTATATTTAACATTTTGGATACATAGTTGGACTGATTATAAGTTAACTGGTATATGACAATAAAAGCACCTAGCGTAAAAAAATTCTTATTATGGTTAACTTCAGTGTTCTCATTAAAGTCGATATTTTTTATCAAAATCTAGTGGAACTAGTCAATATTATTAATTTTAAAGGAAAACAATAATAATAGTTCAGAACTATAGGCCTAGAAGGTCTCCGGCTTTGTAGCTAGTACAGCTGATATTACTTGAACTGTTCGGTTCCGGACGTGGTCGCGATAGGCGAAATTGCGCGGTCAAAAAATCATTTTAAAATTAAAAAAACATAATATGTAGGCAATTTCATTAGCGTGCGTTTAACACTGCAGGATAGATCCCAATGATGCACTGGTTCATCCACCCGGGTAAAGCTAGCACCCCCACCTTTAAAAAAAAATTTGTGCTGCATTCGCGAATTTCGGTTCAACGGTTTCGTGGTAAAACATATATCTTTAGTAGAGGTGCAAACCTCGCCCCCACCTCGAAAAAATAACTCTTTTCTAAATTAAATAAACTATAATTTTGTACTTCAACGGGGGTGAAGTGACCTATCTCTAACTACTCGAAACAAAATTTCTTCTGCTACACACTAAAGAACACAGTTAATATAACAAATTGTCAAAATATTTTGCGAGAATTTATTATCAAAATTTTGAAATAATCGAATTTGAACTTAGCAAATTTACATGTAAAATTTAACGAGATTCCGCGCGTCGCTCATTCTGTTGACGGTGCGTGCAGAAAGAACTAGTCTTAAACTTAGCGTTTTACGGACCGGCAGATGCAGCTCGTCTCTCGTACATGTAACATCGATTTATTTTTTGTTTTATTCGATATTTTGGGGGTGAAACGTTATAGTTTACTGCCCCATACCCCATACCGCAACTATACTTTTTAATGCTATTTCAAGGGTCTCTAACCTCCCGGTTTTTTAGATCTCGGTTTTCTTGATCGAAGGCGCTTCTCGTATGTTTATTGACGATGGATAAACCTCCCTATCGAATGCACACCCCAAAAATCGAAGAAAAAAAAATTTAATTTTTTCACTTTTTCGGCAATACACGGGTTATTTTGTATTTTTTTGATAATATTTATTACTAATATCTACTAATCACACCCCCACCTATCCGAATTTCAAAGAAAAATTCAAATCGGAGCGAAAAAATTTTACGCGATTTGAAGGGAACGTCGATTAATTGCATCGCGTATGCCTGGGGGGCGCGGCATATTCGATGCTAATTTCCCGTACTTTTCAAAAGTCGATATTTTGTGTTTTTTTCAACGGATTACACGCAAAATATTATTTTTATAGACTAAAATAAGCCTGTTCTTTAGTGTGTAGCTGAAGAAATTTTGTTTCAGCTAGTCAGAGATAGATAACTTTCCTCTTTCAACGGTTTCGCGGTTAAACATGTGTTAACCAGCTAATGCTCGGCTTAATGTTTAGCTAGAAATCTAAGCTACCAACTCGAATACACCCCATATCGTTGGCTAAAATGGTTCGTGAGATATCTGCGATTACATCGAAGTACTTTTTTTGGGGGGCGGGGGGCTTCGAAAAGTACTTCGATAGAAACGAAGTTTTTTGGTGTTTTTTTTAAGACGACCAAGTTATTTAAAAATACAACCCTGTGGTTTTCCGTGATTTTATATCCAAATTAAATTCTCTTTTCCAAATTAAATATAGTCCCTACAAATCAAACGCACTTTTTTCAACTTATTATATTTTAATAAGTTACTTATTTTTTTACACTCTAGTAGATCGCGAATATCTCGAAAATGTTCCAGCTGGCGATCTCCGGTTTATTCCAATGGATAGCTAAGGTTGTTCACAACAAATAGGGATATGTAAGTTGAAACGCCCCCCCCCCCCCCCCCAGGAGCGTGACGTAATTTATGGACGACCCCCCAAGTCTGGTGATTGGGGGGGGCAATCTAATAATGGGATTTTATTTTCCAATGTAGGTATAAGTATTTCAAAAGGCCGTTCGTGTATTACGTAAGACGTTTTTGCTACTTTTAGACTCCCCGCTTCCCCCCAATAAGAAAACATAAGATAGTTTATACCCCCCCCCCCTACTAATCTTACGTAAGATTAATTATTACCCAATGAGAAGCCAGATCGAATAGGGTCAAAAGAATTTTCGGTATTTATTAAACGCTAAAAGTGAAATTAATTTCGACTTACAAATCCAGCAATGTATTCAACAATATCATTAATAAAGTCACAGTCAAGTTCGGGCATGTTTAAAACAAGGTCTTCATCGATAACTTCGTCTAGTTCATCTTCTGCTTTTAAAAATCCCAAGTTAATGTCACTTTTTTTCTTCGTGCTCAAAACATGCAGAATATTGATGTCTTCTAAAGTAGCACAATTGGCATTTTCTGAAGCTGTCACCTCCACATGCACCAAAAGTTTTCTATAAGCTCCTTGGAATTGCCTTGCGGTAGGATTATTAGTGTAGCCACCCCTAGACCTAATACTTGCAAAAAATAATTCAAGATGGGGGAAGACTTACCTAACCACCGCCACCCCAAATCACTTCAAAATTTTTTTATAGCAAAAGGAACCTTATTAGAGTGTACTGTAAAAATTTCGCCCGAAAATGTATAGTCAAAATTTTGAGAAAAATCAATTTGAAAAAAGCTAAATTCAACATGTAAATCGCAAGTTTAGGCCACGCCCATTACCGAGGTTATAAATATAAGTCACGCTTGCTCGGTACGGAGCGCATTTGCCAGTCTACTGCCGTGCGTATAACATCGGAGTAATTATTTAAAAAAAACGGATCTTTTCAGAACCTCAAATATTTTAAGAATAAGGTCTCTAAATAAACAAACAACTATGGGGAAAACCTAGGCCTTGTGGGGCTAGAGCCCCGCGGCCGGTTTTGATGGTGCAAATTACTTTTTAGGGTGGATTCGGCCCGGCCAGAATTGTGCGCATCAAAAAACCTACCCTACGCCCCTCCGGGGCTCCGGGCGGTTTTTCAATCGCGTGCGCCGCTCCGCGGCAGAGCTAAACATACGAGAAGGCGCCACCCATCGAGAACACCGGGATGAAGGCAACCGGGATCTGAAACCCCCAAAAAATCGCGTAAAAACAAAAATTAATCGATGTTACATGTAGGAGAGAAGACGGTCATGGTCTGAACGTTAGCGCGATCAACTGCTAACGCAAGGCGCCCCGGTTCGACTCCGGGTATTGTCTAAAAATTTCTTGACCGTGTTTCGGAGGGCACGTTAAGCAGGCGGTCCCCCTGTGTTAATGATTTGCCATCATAACAATAAAAAACAGGGTGCAGGCACATCGAAAGGCAAGCCTAGCAAGCTACCTGAGATGTAAAAACCAAACTGCTCATAGAACCAACAGTGCCTTGAACAGAGGCACTATAGTTGGGAAGTACAGGACGTAGTCCTAGATTAAGAAGAAGAAGAAGACATGTAGGAGAGACGAGCTGCATCTGCCGGTGCGAAATACTCTAAGTGTTAGGGTCATTCATTACGCACGTACCGTCAACAAAATGAGCGACGCGCGGAATCTTGTTAGGTTTTTACATGAAAATTAGCTAACTTCAAAATCGATTTACTCAAAATTTTGATAATACATTCTCAGAATTTTTTTGTAGTAGGGGCCTATATACTAAACCTTCATCTTTGCAATAGGAAGGTTACAAGTTAGTTCGTAATGACAGTTGTTATGACACTCTCACCCAAGATGGTCTTGGCTAAGTTTATATGTTAAAATGTACTTTAGGTAATTATTTTTAATAATATAATCCTCAACAATTCCCTGCAAGCTTTTAATTGTTGTTATCATTCCTAGAAATCCTGTTTTCTCTCTATCTATATTCGGTTTTGAACGTCTTGCGACATTTTCCCGATACCTCCCTGTCTCTGCTCGTTGCGTGTTGAAAATGTGTGACGAGCACAGAGGACCTACAGCTTAACGTGGATTCCGAACCACGGGAATAGACGATTTTTACACCGCCTACTCCATCAGGGAAGATTTTTAGCCATAAATAATGTTATCTGGGGCCAGCAGATAGACATTTGGTGAGCGAAAATTTCTTCTATAGATAGCACCTCACAGGATTTGAACCCGTGAATATTGGCTTGAAAGCGAACACGCTAGCATTTCAGCCATTCGCTCACCAATGCGAATCCTGTTTTTCTTCTTGAATATAAAATATTTTCACCTTCCTTGGTTGTTATTGAACTGACGTAATTCACAAATTCGCCCAAGAAAACTTTTGTAAACTTCCAGTTTCTTTCGCAGATTCCTTTTTTATTAACATCTTACCTCTACTTACCATTTCAAAAAAATCCGTCAAAACAAGAAAAAATTATATTATTATTTTCGGACGCAGTATCTTTTAGAAAAATGCATATAATTCTACCAAATTTTTTTTCAAATTAGGTCAAGCATTTGTCCTGGATGTGACACACTTTTAAAGTTTGTAATTATAACTGTAATGATTATAAAAATTATTGCACGGTCACTTTTGTGCCCTGTGAAATAGAGCATCTTTACAGCAAAAATTTCAATATTTCTAATTTTCTGATTGGAATTAAAAATATATCACATCCAAGGGCCAAGTTTTAGCTTTACAATGATCAAAAAATGGTTGCCTAAAAGTGCATACTTTTTTAGTTAGTGCGTCCGCAATCTCGACAGATCTCCCATATATTAAACAGTCAGGACGGCAGCCTTAAGTCCACATTACACGGGGCGTTTTTCTCATGCGATGATCGCCGCAACCATCGCAGCAGCCGAATGCACCTGCAACCGAATGCACAATGTGCACTCAAGGCTATGCGATGCATAGCCGTGATGCGATTTTCGTATTTTAACAATTTATCACAAATTTTAACTCACAAAAAAAAATTAACAAATTTAACCACACAACATAAAAGTACAATATTTTTACGTCAATTTTATCTATTTTTATAACTTCAATAACATCAAATGTTGATAGAAATCACTAGATCGCATGAGAAATCACATACAAAATAGAATGAGTTCTATTTTATAGCCATGCGATCTTACAACGCATTGCAATCAATTGCTGAATGGGTTGCCTATGCGATTAGCTGTTTACACGAGGCTTTCGGCGCCTGCGATGGTTGCTGCAATCATCGCATGAGAAAAACGCCCCGTGTAATGTGCACTTTACAGTTCATGCAGAAATTTTAATATTATTTGTATGGTGCAACTCGCTAGCAAGGTCTTTTGAATTTTTTTTTGCGATCTGTTAAAGACAATCTCGGTCTAATAATCGGTCTTGACTAGAAGAAGTTGTGAGTTTTCGACCACTTTTTGGTTGGTTTGTGTAAGAACCAGTAGCGGCATGACGGTTTAAGGTATATTGCACTGCCCTTGAACATTTAATATTTTTTTAAATATGAACTTGATTCGCACCTTGTAAATGTAATAGCATAATCTGAACTCGTTCAGCTACGGTTAATTCACGAATTTTTGATATAACAGCACTTTTGTATGTATATCAAATAACTGCCCAAAAAATCACTCCTAAAATTTATCTTTAAAATCAAGTATTTTAAACACCTGCGTTCGACTTCGAAAAATTCAAAACTGAAAATTTAAATAATTACTGCAGTAGCCCATAGAATTTGGAATTTGTAAACGTTAAAGCTTTTTAATTTAAATAAATTTAATTACCTGTGTATATTTGGGATTAAGTAAAGGGGTGCTCAATACATATGGCCACCACTGTATGTTTAACCGCGAAATCGTTGAAGTACAAAATTTGCGAATGCAGCACAAAATTATGACATTTCTTTTTTTAAACGGAGGGGGGGGGGTGCTAGCTTTACCCGGGTGGCTCAACTATACAGCACCAGCGTACGGCGTTTTTTGTCTCACCGACGCTCGTAGCTTTACGTTATGTACATATTATGTATGATGTGATGAGCCAGAAAGGAACTTAGCACTCACGTGCAACCATTCATTTTGACTTTTTCTCGCATGTTTCAAGGCCACAAGAGTTTAGGGGAAAAAAAGATCGCGATATAACGAATCCGTGATCGCGATGAACCTGTACTATGAAAGCTACATGGTTAGTAGCTATGCTTCTAGCGCCTATTATTAAGTGCAGTTTACGTTATGCGATTTTGCTTGCGAGTTTTCGTGTGATTTTATGTACGATTTCTCTTATTAGTTTTGTTATGACTGATTCTGATGATTTTCTGTTCACGTTATGTGATTTCGTTACGAGTTCGCTTGAGATTACGAGTAACTACGATCGGTCTCGAAAATATTTTAACGAATATATTTACCTTCGTCATCTTAACCTTAAAATAAAATGGTATTTATCGCATACCCTTACAGTAAGTTTACATATTTCGCCTGTCAGCATAAACCGTAAGTGTGGTTTACTTCACGGCTATCGCTTGCTATAAATAACTGTGGTCTAGACCTTATTAAGTCATCTAGGAAGATAATGATGTTGGATTTGCAATAGTTATTTATATTAATTTGATTTAACGTGATTAATAAATCTTTAATTAAAATAAATTTCAATTACAACGTTGGTTATTTAAAAGTGAAAGTATTTTTTATTGTAATCAGCTTTCATTAATCGTAAATAGATACTTCGCGGCTTTTCAAAGACTATGTTTTGAACGTAACTTATCACTCAACTCGTACTTGTGTTCTGGGAATTACCTTCCTAGTCTCTTTTCCTTTGTATATGTGATATTCTGCAAATTTAATAATAAAATTTAACGTTTGGTTTGCATAACGTAGACTGCGTTCAAAAGCTCAAAAGTTATACAATGCGCGAAGGGCGAAATACATACATATAAATGTTACGTGAAAACATTAGCTTGGCGCGAAAATTTAAAAAATGTGAATAAAAAAAGACGTAATTACTCGTTCTTGAAAATTAATATGAAAACAATATAATATCACTAGGCATGTAATTTAATAAAAAAGTTATTGTTATTTATTTTATTTTGAACTTTGCTTATTAAAAATAATTTGTAAAATCAATATTATGTTCGGAACATAATATCATTCTTCGAGGTTTTTTTTAGGTTATGATGTTCTTCCTGATTTTTAAACACTTTTTAATATCTACTTTGTAGATTTTAAATAAAAACCACACCAGTGCATACGTAGGGCCTGTCAGCCCCATGCTTTAAATCGACGATTGTTTGGATATTTCAGGAAAATAAGATAATTTTTGAAATCTATATAATTTATTAAAATTGATATTTGCAAATCTTACACTTGAATTTGATTTTCGTGTTCAGTGAGGCAAAATACATTAGAAAAGTATAGTGACATGCCGATCACATAAATGGTAGCGCCTATAGTCCATCCGTTTTAAGAATGCAGAACTAGATTGTACTAAAATTGTGAACTCGGAACGTGTTTGGTTAAAATTTATTCCCGTTTACAGTGTCGAAATTTCGTTTGTGATTGATGACTCGTGAATATTTTTTTCTAAAAGTTTCTGGCAAATTAAAAAAATTTGTACAAGATAAATTGCTATTTGATAAAAAAAATAAAAACTCGATTTTTTCAAGTATCAAATAAGTGACATTTGTTTTTTGTCGCTCATACACTTTAATTATTTGACGTTTCCCAGTGTAAATCTGACCTGCCGTTCAAGCCGACCTCTACTGCAATCCAAAACCAGATAGACTATAGTGTTATTTTACGCTAAAGAATTACAACCTAAATTGAACTCTTCATCATGTTCGTCTTCCGAAGATAAATAACAATCTGAATTGTCGCTATCATCCTCAAAATTTACTCTGATTTCTAAATCTTCTAATTTGCACTGCAAAAAAGGTTTTTGTTTAAAAATAGCTACTAAAATAATTTCATAACTTACCACAAAATAAACACTGTGAAATAGCTTTAGAGAAGATGGCTTTTTAAAAAAAAAAGATATTGCTTGATTACTAACCTAAAAAAATATTTTCGTTTGGTAGGTACAAACCTAAATTAAATAAATTTCGTTATAACTCACCTTGAAATAATAAAAACTGATGTGAAATAGCCTTAAATAAGACTGATTTTTATCTAATAATGTTGGATTAACCTAAAAAAAATATTTTCGTTTTTTATTTACAAAACTAATTTAAACAAATTTTATTACTTACCAGCAAACAATAGAACCTGTCAAATAGCCTTAAAGAAGGCTGATTGTTATTTATATTATGAAATAATATTAATATCATTTAATAATAAAACGCGAAATTTGTGTAAAACTGTCAAACGAAAGTAAACATGCAACGAATGTTTTCTAGTTGGGCTTTTTAGTGTTTGGACGTCTTTTCGTTTATGCGCCGATGACAGTATAACGTTTGACCTTTCGTATCTACTCTAACTAGCACCGCGGAATTCTAAGTGGGGTATTCCCCGTATGATGTAATATTTGTACTTATTATGGTTTTTCTTTCAAGGTTACGACTTTTATGCGGGACTTCTCCAAGTTATTATTTTTATAAGATATTGCAATATTTTAATTATGTCTGTTTTTAATTGTGCTTCCGCCAAATTTGTATATTTATTGTATTTGTTCTTACTGAAAGGGAAATCGATATAATATCTTACTCATACACGAGTCGTATTGCAGTTTCACCGTCTTAAATGAAATTGTATCACTCGTGACGGTAAAACAGCCATACGACTCTTGTGTGGTAATATACTATTATTAATATCTACGATAAGTTAAATCTCAAGTAGGTTAGTCATGGTGAGGCTGGTAATACAATAAAACAACGAACTGTCAATAATAATCAGTAGGGCTGGCTATGTCGCTAAAGTAGATTTCATTAATAACGGCAATCGTAAGGAAAATGGTATGAGAATGGACACAATTCTAAAGGTACTTTTAGGCTACATAATTTTTGCTGGTAATTTTCATAGCAAAAATCAGCAAAATTAATAAGGTTCTGAAAGCACAGGTAAAATAAGTTTTGTGTTGACAGGGTTTAGCGGATTAAGTGATACATTTTAAAAGGGCTATAAAAATATAAAAAAACGGAATAATTTCAAATTATTTATATTTTTCGGCAAAGAGTACTTGCCACTTACACATTTAATTTTGAAAGTTTAAATCGTGTGACGGACAACTCGTTGGGTTAGAGACGAATCCCCAAGTTCCAACAAATTGCCCCCTTGACGGCCGAATTCCCAAATAAAGGGGAGGGAATTGGCGGAAACCTCCGCAGAAACAGTTTGCCAACTAGCCAGTGGGAGGGGTGGGTTTATTGAATAGAATATTCCACGGACACTGTACTGCATAGGGGGGAGTCGAGATCGTGAAAAAAATGAATAAATAAGGGCGCTACCTAGGTCTTATTAAAAAAGAGGAACGTAAGAAAACTTACCTTAGAGGTCGATCTTGTACTTACGCCGGGATTCGTTGTCGACCCGGATTTTCAATCGAAAGGACCAGGACAATTCGATGAAAACCTAAATAAGGCACGACGTACTCCAAGGAAAGGATTTCGTAAATAATACCCGCATAAATCGCGTGGCACATTTATTGAACAACAACAAAATATTAAGGTAATATTTACGGCGAAATTAATACGCGTCTTAATTTGTAAGAAACTAACGTGCTTAAAACAACAAACTGCCAGCACACGCGTTACAACCCTTACTTGCTAACAAAATAAACTTAATTGCAAAAAAAGAAAATAAAAGAAAAAGGAAACAGTAATACACGTAATAACTAAAACTAAAATTATAAAGAAACGATGAACGTAGCCTACCAAAAACACGCCACTGGTGGTTAACACAAAATAGTATATGAGACGCCACTGGTGTTTAACAAAATCGTATATGATACGCCACTGGTGGTTAAAACAAAAAAATAGTTGATGATACGCCACTGGTGGTTAAAATAAAAATTCACTATAGCTTTCGAACATCAATGCTTGTCAGTAACTAATGACATTAAAATGTACACAATTTACAAAAAAAGGACACACCTTTGAGCGTGACGTTGCGTAAAACTCGCTCGATTCGAAGTAAACAAATAAGTTAATGTGTAAATAATCGCACTTACTTAGTGACTATCGGAAGTCCGTTCCTACAGGTTTGTCGCTGTATTTGAACAATACCTTGGTCGTTTCGATTGTACCTCCAACGCTTGACGGTCCCAGCGGAATTTTGGATGGCACAGGATTGTTATAGGTTATGTTATAGGTGTAATAGTGGATTTTCTACAAATGGCGATTGACGCCCGCCTTATAAACATATACAGGCAAATCTTCTCCCAATCGAGTATCCCACTTAACAGATGCAATAATCAAATAGCACAGTTCCAGCAAACAAACAAACGTAACGGAATGGAACCGGCTTCGGGATACCTCAAGGAAATTAAAAAAACACACCACCTTTTTACACACCTCGCTTGCCAACGACCACACCCAAGCGTTCTTGCTCGACAATCTATATTATCGACGATCATCATTACCGACCGTGATTATTATCGACCATGATAATTATCGACCTAATGCCATTGTGAAGCAATCGCACTAGAGGGCGTTAATAGGGACGTACGTAATTAATTAAATCTAAGGGCGAAACTACGAAACTCGTAGATATTCAAAAGAATATTACAATCGTTCTCCCTTTGCTTTCGCAGCCGCCTTCATTCTTCAAAAAAAAAAAGAATTGCACGCGGCACACACGATCTCCTCCGTTATTTCATCCCATATCGTGATCAACCGACGCTTGAATGAATCCAAATTCAATGGATGTAACCCCATACGGAAAAGTCCAAAGTATTCAAATCGGGTGAAGATGATGGCCATTCTTTCCAGGGGATAAAATCAGTAAAATTGTCCCGACACCAATCCAGAGTGCGTGTAGTTTATAGTAAAATAGAAACCATCCTGAAAATCGGCTATAATTTTCCTTATTATTTTTGCTATGAAAAATAATAAGAAAAATCATTTAGTGTAAACACAAATATATTGCTATGAAAATTACGAGCAAAAATCATGTAGTCTAAAGGTACCTTAATCGTAATATTTGCTTATGACTTCGCTTACGAGTTCACCTCCGGGCCGGATCGTATGCAAAATCGCATAACGTAAACGGCACTTTGGACTATCACTGGGTGCTACCTCAAGGTGCTCACTACACGACTGAGTCGATCAGGAGACTGAAATCTAAGAAAACTGCCTGATGTACTGGTGAACCTCGGGAGTAGCTTTAATCATAGCTATAGTCCATAGCCAAGTCAACGGTGATTGGTTAACATTTAAATATGGCAAATTACATTTGCCTTTCGTTGCCGCACCTCTGCATACTGCAAACGGATGAACTATAGTTATGTGATTACTTCAGGAAAGCAAATTGAGGTTCATTATTATTTTCAGATTGTACATTCAAATTATATAGGTATCAGGAAAATGTCGCAAGACGTCCAAAAAACCGAATATAGATAGAGATTCAAATGTAAATTTTTTTAAATTCCCAGCCCTAGTTTAAAGTGTAGCATTTCGTTTTGAGAATCTTGGCTCTTTGCCTAGTCGTTAAAAATGATTTGCAAAATTCGCACCTAAACTTTTTATTTGGCGCGCCCGACATTATTATTGCGTATAGACCTTCTGTTATGTTTGTAGTGTGTTTTGGTTTGGAAGTGTATCACTCACGCTTAGGGGGAATTACTGTTTAAAGTAGAGCGCTGGGAATTTTTTATTCGAATATTCGTTCCATAAATAATTCGAATATTTAAGTAATTGGAATATTCAAATTTTCGGATAATCGGAATATTCGTGCGCACTGCGCAGGCGCTCTAAGTTCGGTATTACGCCGAATTGGTTATCAAAAGCAGTTTTTCTTCTTTTTGCAGGGTTACCGGTGATTTCTGGTCTAGAATTACCATTAGCAATCAATCTTTTTTGTTTTTTAAAACCTTGTTCGTTATTTACTGTTTCCAGTACATTATTCGGATATTCAAATTATTCGAATAATTTACTGGTAACAGTAAATAACGAAGAAGATTTAAAAAACAAACAAGATTAATCGGTAATGGTAATTCTAGAAACAGAAATCATCAGTAACTCTGCAACAAGAAGGAAAATGCTTTGGAGTACCGAACTTGAACGCCTGCGCAGTGCGCGCGAATACTCCGATTACTTGGAATATTCGAATGTTTCAATTCGAATATTTTAATTATTTATGGAACGAATATTCGAATAAAATGTTTTTAAAATTCCCAGCCCTAGTTTCAAGTGTAAATATTTCGTTTTGAGAATCTTGGCTCTTTGTCTAGTCATTAAAAATGATTTGCAATATTCGCACCTAACTTTTTTTTGGCGCGTCCTACATTATTATTGTATATACAACATTCCCATATGTTTGTAGTTTGTTTTGGAAATGTATCACTAACACATAGGTGATCTACTATTTCATGTGGACGTTTAAAGTGTCAACACTTCATTTTGAGAATGTTGGCTCTTTGTCAAGTCGTTAAAAATGATTTGGTAAATTTGCACCTAAACTTTTTTTGGCGCGCCCTACATTATTATTGCGTACAGACCTTCTCTTATGTTTGTAATGTGTTTTGGAAGTGTATCACTCACATATAGGGAACTTACTGTTTAATGTAGGCGTTTAAAGTAGAGCGCTGGGAATTTTTTATTCGAATATTCCAATAATTGGAGTATTCATATTTTCGAATAATTGGAATACTCGTGCGCAGGCGCTCTAAATTCGGTATTACGCAGAATTGGTTATCCAAACAGTTTTTCTTCATTTTGCAGGGTTACTCGTGATTTCTGTTTCTAGAATTACCATTAGCACTCGATCTTATTTGTTTTTTAAAATCTTGTTCGTTATTTACTGTTACCGGTAGGTAAATTATTCGAATAATTTGCTGGTAACAGTAAATAACGAACAAGAATGTAAAAAACAAACAAGATTAATTGGTAAAGGAAATTCTAGAAACAGAAATCGTCAGTAACCCTGCAAAAAGAAAAAAACTGCTTCGGATAACCAATTGGGCGGTGTTATGCAGAAAGCTACCAAGCCACTTTTTTTTTTTTCAATTATTGAAGGTACGGAGCCAGTAAGGTTCATTATACATTCTGCTGAAAACATCCAAGCCACAGGATAACTTTTTTATTTATTTTTTTAATTTAATACTTATTTTTTTAATTTAATACTGTACTAATTGTTAATTATCTCGGATTTATGCAGACGTGGCTTGGTAGCTTTCTGCATAACACCGCCCAATTCTGTGTAGTGCCGAACTTAGAGCGCCTGCGCACGAATATTCCTCATATTTTAATTCGAATATTTAAATTATTTATGGAATGAGCATTCGAATAAAAAAATTTTTTAATTCCCAGCCCTAGTTTTAAGTGTAAACACTTCATTTTGAGAATCTTGGTTATTTGCCAAGTCGTTAAAAATGATTTGGAAAATTCGCACCTAAACTGTTTTTTGGCGCGTACTACATTATTATTGCGTATAGACATTCTCTTATGTTTGTAGTTTGTTTTGGATGTGTATCACTCACACATATGGGGCTTACTGTTTAAAGTAGGGCGCTTGGAATTTTTTTAGATTTTTTATTCGAATATTCGTTCCATAAATAATTCGTATATTCAAATAATTGGAGTATTCAAATTTTCGAATAATTGAAATATTCGTGCGCACTGCGCAGGCGCTCTAAGTTGGTTATCCAAAGCAGTTTTTCTTTTTACAGGGTTACTGGTGCTTTCTGTTTGTAGAATTACCATCAGCACTCAATCTTGTTTGTTTTTTAAAATCTTGTTCGTTATTTACTGTTACTAGTAAATTATTCGAATATTCAGATTATTCGAATATTCAAATTATTCGCATATTCAAATTATTCGAATAATTTACTGGTAACAGTAAATAACGAACAGAATTTTAAAAAACAAACGAGATTGATCGGCCATGGAAATTCTAGAAACCGAAATCATCAGTATCCCTGCAAAAAGGAGAAAAACTGCTTTGGATAACCAATTCTGCGTAGTACTGAACTTGGGGCGCTTGCGCAGTGCGCACGAATATTCCGTTTATTTAAACTATTTATGGAACTAATATTCGAATAAAAATTTTAAAAAATTCCCAGCCGTAGTTTAAAGTGTAAACACTTCATTTTGAGAATCTTGGCTCTTTGGCTAGTCGTTAAAAATGATTTGGAAAATTCGCACCTAAACGACTTTTTGGCGCGCCCTGCATTATTATTACGTATACAACCTTCTCTTATGTTTGTAGTTTGTTCTGGAAGTGGATCCTCACACATTGGGGACCTACTGTTGAATGTGAGCCTTTTAAGTGTAAACATTTCATTTTGAGAATCTTGGCTCTGCCAAGTCGTTAAAAATGATCTGAAAAATTCGCACCTAAACTTTTTGTTTGGCGTGCCCTACATTACTATTGCGTATACCACCTTCTCCCTTATGTTTGTATAGTGGTTTGGAAGTGTTTCACTCACACATAGGGGGCCTACTGTTCAATATGGGCTTTTAAAGTGTAAACACGTTATTTTGAGAATGTTTGCTCTTTGTCAAGTCGTTAAAAACGATTTGGCAAATTCGCAGCTAAACTTTTTGTTTGGCGTTCCCTATATTATTATTGCGTATACCACCTTCTCCCTTATGTTTTGTAGTGTGTTTTGAAAGTGTTATCGGTCACACATCGTCGCTATCAAAACGTAAAGGCGTATCTCGATTTTCCTCACTTTCTTCTTCTTAGTCGTGTTGTTCGTTTCCGAACGTCGTGACCCATCTCTTTCTATGCATGTGATGTGCGTTCTAAGTGTTTTCACATACATAGAGGACCTACCTGTTTAACGTGGGCTCCGAACCACGGGAAGCGTAATACACTTCATGTTGAGATGGGCGCTCTTGGCAAATTACCTCGGTGGTTTGCCGCTGCCTTCCGAGGAGAGACGGCTAGAATAAAGTTCTTACCCTGCCCGGATTCGATCCGAGCGTTTCGCATTAGCAGTAGACGCACTTAACTGCCAAAGCTATGACCATCTCTCACTTTACAAGAGAGCAAAATAAATAAAAGTATTTTTTTTAAATTTATTTCGCTCTCCTGTAAAGTGAGGAAAATCAAGATACGCCTTTACGTTTTGATATCGACGACATAGGGGACCTACTGTTTAATGTTGGGGTTAAAGTGTAAACATTTCGTTTTGAGAACCTTTTAATAGGAATATTATATTTCAAAACAGGTACATGCATGCATGATTTATGCTTTTTGTCGGTATAAAGAACGCCACAGGCGATTTGATTGTGTCAAGAGTGGTTTAATTTAACATATTGATGGAAAAAGAAGTAGAGTAGGATGTCGTTTTTGACTTCAAATTTTTACAAACTTGCCTTCTTTATTTTTGTACTTGGTTGTAATGATTATTTAAATATGCGATATTTTTCTATTAAATATATTTTATATTAAAAAATTACAAAATGTTTATTTTTTATTTTGGGCAAATTATAATAACGATGTGGTGCTACTGTCCCGTGTGCGTGCCTGCGACGGTGATTTGCAATTGCGACCTGAATCAAGTTCTCATTTCATCTGGAGTCGAATTGGATACACATCAATAGCGGTCAACACATTTTCCAACATACTGTAACCGTCTTGATTATCGTTTTGTTTACGTAAACTATCTACAGATAAATAAAGATAGCCAACAAAAATTTAATATACTATAATTGGAATGTGCGATCTAGAAGAAATTAATAAACCACTCTTATAAAATTGACAATATTGACTTGTTCCCCATTTCGTTGGTACCGCAGATTAAAACACAATTATCTTATACTATTTATACATTTCTTAGCGGTGGTGGTTGGGATAACTAGCGTTCTATTATACAAACTTCAAGTATTCACTCATTGGGGGACGTCACGAAATCTTCCACTTCCCAGTTGAGTTTTATCTACATCAACAAGTCCAGATTTGTTCAATATTATAACTTCAAGAACCTTCTTAATCTGCCAGAATCCTTTATGATCATTACATTAGTATTACCAAATAGCATCACGTCAAAGCTAAGGAAAGAAGAGGAATAAAAAAGTAGAATTTTTTTTAAAAGAACACGATTATACTATTTTGCTTAATTTAATATAAAAAATGTTGTCAACGTTTCTTTTGATAGACTCCGCATTTTAAGCTTATTCAGGGGATGTAACCATAGATTTAGCACCGTTACATAATTAATATTATGTATTTGCTATAAAGAACACTCGCAATTTAAAGAAGCACATAATTGGTAAACCGTTTTGCGCGGTCTTCCTGGGTAACGGCGCGCTTTATATAGTGCAGTGATGCGCAACCCGTAATCCTTGTGAACAGTTTCTGCTGCCCCCTAACTAATTATAAATATTTTATTATACATACGATGTATTTACAATCACGATTTCGAGGGTTCTGATTAGATTTGAATTATGCGGACGGACAGACACGGAGCCAGATCATAAGGCTTCTTGTTATACTTTGTATAGAAGCCTAAAACTACGGATTAATTTTCATGAAAGCCGCAAAATACACAACTATGTATGAGGGGGGTACCAAGAAGTTTTCAGGGAAGAAGGTTGCGCATTATTGTTCTAGAATATCGTCTGTGTAATTCTAATACCTCGTATACCCAAAATGCAAGTTCTGAGATAAATGAAAAAAACTGTTTAATTTTGCATATGCACTTTAGCAAACGAGGTATTAGAAAACCGTTTTAATACTTAAACTAATTTTTTTTGGGCTAAGTGTAATACTAAAATGGTTGAGTGTGGCTTACAGCGTCAAAAAACATCATAACCCGATTTGCATATTTTTGTGGCTTACGAGGTATTAGAATTACACAGACGATATAATTATGTTTTTTTTATTGTACACATTTTCACTTTTTAGGTTAGTACTACCAACTAAAGATTTTGGAACCCGACTTACCCCCAGCTTAAGCTTTTTTCCAGATTTTTTTTTTGTTAGATTTTTCAGTTATGCTAGTAGAGAGATATTTTATTTTTGGCATGGTGAAGGTTCTAATTTTTTTTCTGAAGGTATTGTAAAGTAAATGTTGATAGGATGCACAAGGCAACAAGGTGTGGATTTGCCCCGCCTGTGGAAAAATAGACGATGGGAGTCCAATGATTGGGTGTGATGATTGTGATGCATGGTATCATTGGTTAGTCTTATTAGAATTGTATTGTTTTGTGATTTTAATGTTATTGAAAACTTTTTAGGATTTGCGTGGGCATTCAAGTGGAACCAGATAATTCCGAAGATTGGTATTGCAGGTTGTGTATAAGTAAAAAACAGGAAGTTTTACAAAATGATAAAAAGAAAAAGAGGAAAAAACGTGAAAAGAAACAACAATTCTAATCATAATTTTATCATTATGGCTGTTAGATTTTATTACACCGATCTATGTAAATTAAGTAAATTATTATGATCTAGTACCCGAAGGGAGATCGTGGTACTGATAAGATCTCAATTTATATCTAGACCCAAAAACCTAAAAATAAACAACAGTTTATTATTAATTTATTAGTGTTGATGTTGACCACATTGGCTTGACTTAGATTATTATGTTTACTACCAATTTAAGTGAAAAAATATGTAAATAAAATATCTCGTACCCGGGTGGCGAATCATTGTGGCAGTATAGTGTACACTTAAGTAGCAGTAGCATAAGCAAACAGTATCATCCAGAATAAGGGCTGCATGCAGACTAATAAATCGAAGTGCTTGGAAGACGAAACAAAACATTTTGTTTGACGTTTTGTTTTATCATGTTTTTAGATAAAATAAAATGCTTTTTAATAAACAAAACGTTTTGTTTCAAAACGATTTGCTTTATCAGTCTACATGCAGCCTTAGAAAGTATTTTATTAATTTATTAAATACTGCCAAATAGCAGTATAGTGTACATTTTCAAACCCCGTGATTCTCTCCCCGCTCGTACTCATTACCTACTACCTTTGCTATTACCTACTAACAAAAAAATATTGATATCATATTTAAAATAAATTATAATTTGCAATTATAAAAAGTAATTTTAATTAACTGAACACGAACAGAAGCTTACAAGTTTCTGACTTCTAGTCCTAAGTTTTTTTTAGTTGTGCATATGGGAGTTATTTTTGTTGATTTAATTGAAAAATGTCACAATTGTTATTGTTGTATTTCTATCTAAATAAATGTTTTATTATTTTTAAACACCTACATGGCATTTTTAACTTTGTAATTACATTAAATAGTAAGTTACCAATTTTGTGGAAAAAAAGAAGATTCCCGCCTGTGAGTGAACTGATGATTTGACTTGGATCATAACCAAAATAGTTGTACCAATTATAATCAAATTGTAACAAATAGTGTAGTCAAGTTAGACTCAAAAATAGGTTGAAATCGAAATTTCGTTTCCCATGTTGTGACCTATACCAATCGATAGATTAGAGCTTCCTGAATATCATATTAAAAAGTATGATTGCAGAATTGATCGGAAAAAAAGTTATTTAATAAACAAAATCCGAAAATCGCGATTTTTGACTTTAATCGCTTATATTTCGAGATTTTACACTGACTTTTGAAAAAGTGAGGGCACTATTTTGTAGAGCAGAAAATTCTCTACAAAAAATGTGCAACAACCCCTATCATATAAATAAACCCGCTATAAGCGTTCAAAAATTTTTGGAGATTAATTTTTATTTTCATCAGCTGTTTACCGAATATTGTGTATTATCTATATTTCTTGTTCTTGTGCTGACTTTAACATTGAATAAGAGAAAAAATCACGTCATGTTTGAACGCTTATAGCGGGTTTATTATTATTTAGTCCAAACCCTTGGGGGGTACCTCCCTTTAAAGCAATTTTTTGAATTTCTGATTTCAAACGGCCATAGCTCCGATATTATTGATTTTTTAAGGTTAATGGATTAGAACTTTTTTAAAGATCATTCGCTTGTCTACAAATTAGCTTATAACCCCTTATCGTCTAGAATCAACGGATTTCGAGTTATAAATTAAATTAAGGGGAAAAATGTTAAAAAAATTCAGGTTTTTTTTTAATTTTCTTGCGAACCCCGTATCTCTTAAACGAAACGTCTAAGAGAAAAACTAACGGCCCAAACCGGATAGGGAATTTAACGGGCTACAACTTTCGTCAAATAAATTTTTTTGGGCAACTAACCGTTTTCACAGAAACTCTGAAAATAATGAACAAGGTGAGGTAAAAAATATAAATTCACATAATTACTAAAAATCTCAATTTGTTTTAATGTTAAAACGCTACAATACGTTTTAACGTTTAAAGTTGTAGCTCGTTAAATTCCCTATCCGGTTGGGCCGTTAGTTTTTCTCTTAGACCCACAGTGGGGTATTTGGCCTCAAAATGTGGCATAAAATACAAAAATCAAATGCTACATGCATATTCCCTATTATGATTTTTGTAAACTACACTATCTTGGGCACCATTGTGTGAATTTATAGGAACATTACTCGTTCCAACTTTCCACTACATCGTCAAAAGATGCTAAAAATTTGCTGTGGGGGGGGGGTTAACACATTCTTTTCAAAGATTATTTTTGCTAGAAATCGTTATAAATTGTAACTTTTACTTATGGAAACAATAAGTTCAAATATCTTACATATAAAGTCTGTAATAATTGATCTTTAAATAAATATGGTTTTAATTTTTAATTATTATTAATTTTTGTGAAAGATTACCAGAAAAAAAAGAAGATTTGAATATGAATTAAGGTCGATAAAGTTACTTTGTTTTTTTTTACGGATAATACTGATACTTGAGACTTTAAAATAAATTTTTTGGCTGAGCTTTGCCGGATTCTTTTTAATTCGCGTTTTACTTGGAGAACTCAAAAATTTCTAAGTCACCCTGTATATAGTTTTTATCAAATTATTTATCAATTTTACATGGTTGGATTCGTTTTTTTGAATGTTTACTCCATATGGCATATAAAAAACCTTCGATACTTATTTCAGCAGGTATTACATTTATTAAAACCTCCTACTGACCAAGTCATTGATGATCATAAACAGATTTCCGAGAGTGACGTGACGATGCGATCGATGGATGATGACGAAGAAGATGACCAAGACATTATTTAAAATGTTTGCGTTATTTTTACTTTTAACGCTATTACTTGAAAAACAAATATAAAAATTATTAACTACTTCTCTTCTGAAGTTTTTAATTCGTATCCATTAAATATTTGTTGTATTGTGATATCACAACCTGCATTTTCGGATAAGTGTATATTTACACATATCTTCCAAAAACTATTTCTGTGTTTTTTTGCTGATGATGTTAATTTTTCATAGTTTTTCAAATAAATTCATTTTCTTAATAAATAAATGTACCAGAATTATGCAAAGTATTTTTTAGATACCACTAAGAGCCCTGAAAATAAATATCCTACTTAGAAATCCGTTGGAATAGTATTTGATTTAATGCCACATTTTGAGGCCAAATACCCCACTGTGAGACGTTTCGTTTAAGAGATACGGGGTTCGCAAGAAAATGAAAAAAAAAAACCTGAATTTTTTAAACATTTTTTCCCTTGAGTGATCTTTAAAAAAGTTCTAATCCATTAACCTTAAAAAATCAATAATATCGGAGCTATGGCCGTTTGAAATCAGAAATTCAAAAAATTGCGTTAACCCAAGTGGGCAAAAATTTTATTTGAAAATTTGTCTTAGAAAAGTGTCCTTTATCACCACCTCAAAGGTTCTCCACGGTCACGGGGACACCCTGTATAGCGTAATAATAATTTATTCTAATTTTATAAAAAGTTTTGATAATCTTGGGACAACGTTCATGGGGAGTTAAAATGTTTGGGACAGTGAACAAAGGTTTAGATAACCCAGGGGTAAACTAACGTCCGCATTCAAAATCTTACAATTTTAAGAACATTAAAAAAGCGCCTGGGGGGAGGCGGGTTTATACAAAATGTAACCAGGGGAGGGTTGGACAAATGTTACGTCCGCATAAAAATCCCAATTTTGCGATTCCTAAAATATTTTGTTGGGATATTTTTAAAAGTTTATCTAAATTCTTGCTTGTTTAATTCCAATTTTATTACAATCATAAAAATTAATGAATAAGTTTTTCAGTTTAAAAGGTCGAGTTCGATTTTAGGCAAATGAGGGGGATCTTTAATTTGTGACCAACTCTAACAGAGGGGGGGGGGGGTTAAGTCGGAAAAAATTACGGACGTCCCTTATGAAGACCTCTAATGTGATTACCACTGTTGTGCAGCCTTAAGGCTACACTGAAACTTATTTTAGATTAATAACTAATTAACCTTTAACGATTTATGATCACAATCATTCATTTCGATGTCACTCCTAAACCAAAAGCGTGCCCACTCTAAAATTTGATATGCAAGTATACTAAAGATGATATATTTTTTTGGGAATTTTAAACTACCTCGTTTTTGAGGTAGGGGCACTCAAAGCCAAAATTTGATCAGGGCCCCCATTTTGTGCCCTTAATTTTTTACATACAAAAACAGACCTATTTAATATCTTTATTTTAAGTGGTACGATTCGGTATTGGGCAATCCGATCTCGCTTGGACCGTAAACGGTTGTACAAATTTAAACCACTTGACCAAAAAGTGAAAAATTTTATTTTTGCCCCCCCCCCCAATTATAGCAAACCATGAGTCGCTGTAGATGAGAAGGGTAGTTAAACAATTCCCCTGAAGGCAGTAATTTACGAAATAAAATTGATTTAAGCCCCCCCCCCCAATCGGAAGAAGCAAATGACGCTAGTATCTATTTTTTTAAATTTTATTTTTGTATTTCATTTCACAAGTTATATATTAATATATTACCTTGATTACAATTTTGGCTACTTGTATACTGAATTTCAGACTGGACACGCTTTTAGTTTTTTTGGTACTTCAGAAAAGTGTTTCGATTTATGATCACGATCATTCATTTCTAAGTCACTCCTAAACCAAAAGCGTGCCCACTCTAAAATTTGGTATGCAAGTAGCCAAAAGTATCCTGAAAATTATACATTTTTTTGAGAATTTTAAATTACCTGGTTTTTGAGGTAGAGGCACTCAAAGCCAAAATTTGATCAGGGCCCCCATTTTGTGACCTTAATTTTTTACATACAAAAACTCACTGAATAGACCTATTCAATATCTTTATTTTATAAAGACAAAAGTGCCTAAGTGGTACGATTCGGTATTGGGCAATCCGATCTCGCTTGGACCGTAAACGGTTGTACAAATTTAAAACACTTGACCAAAAAGTGAAAAATTTTATTTTTGTCCCCCTCCCCCCAATTATAGCAAACCACGAGTCGCTGTTGATGAGAAGGGTAGTTAAACAATTTCCCTGAAGGCAGTAGATTTACGAAATGAAATTGATTTAAGCCCCCCCCCCCCAATCGGAAGAAACAAATAACGCAAGCATCTATTTTGTAAAATTTTATTTTGGTATTTTATTTCACAAGTTAGTTATTGAAACATAATACATAAATATAATAGCCGCAATTTATTTACGAAGTCAAATCTGTGTGCCTATAACGCTAAATAATTGATCTGTTAATCTCATTATTTTACCCCCCCCCCCCTCTAAGTGATTCACTTAAATAAACAAATATTAGCCGAGCAGTATGTCGTGCATGTAAGAAATAAATGGGACACCAACATTCGTGTTGATGCAGTGGCGCCTTACCTTAAAGTGCCCAAAGGTACGTGCTAGAGATGGGCGCGTGACGTGATTTTCGTCGTGTCACGGTTTTTTCACGTGACTGTCTATAATCGAGAATCACGATAAAAACCGTGATTGAAATTAAACAAACATGATCGTGCGTGAGTCGTTAAAAGCCGTGAGTGGTCGTGAGCAGCCATGAGCAGTTGTGCATTTTTGCAAATTTTGAGAATATTTTGTAATTATATTGAATATAATTAGGTTATTTATAGTAATTAGTTTTATTTTATACATAATTACTATATTTTTTATAATAAAATTTGTTATCTTTTAAGTAAATAAAAAAGTGCGCATGTGTGTAAAAATATAAGACTGACCTGGTATCTACTAAAAATGAGCGTGTAACGTGATTTTAGACATGCGCGGTGTGAGTGAATCACCATTAGCTTTACCCACTAATCATTATCTACTAGATATGTAGTTTTCGTATTCGAGAGTAACACGGAGAACACCGTGAGTGTGCGGCGTGAGCAATATAGAAAACATCGTGGGTAGTGTTCGTGTTCAATTCGTGAGAATATGGAAAATATCGTGAGTGTGCGTGAGTGATTTGGAAAACATCGTGAGTAGTGTTCGTGAGTACATGGAACAAAATCATGAAGGTGCGTGAGTAATATGAAAATCATGATTGTGTGTGAGCGTGATCTAGCCTTTGCATTATCGTTCGTGATTGTGCGTAAGCAGCAAGAAAAATTCGTGAGTGCGTGAGCTTCTTCTTCTTCTTTCCGTGCCTCTTCCCATTATTTGGGGTCGGCCCTCCTCGTTCTCATGCGCCAGGTCGGTCGATCCTGGGTTGTCTCCACGTTCAACTGGGCCTGTTTCAAGTCCTTTGATATGGTGGACCACCACGTAGCAAGCGGGCGACCTCTGCCTCTCTTTTTGTCCGGTAGTGCGAGGGCTTTCTTCACGACATGGTCTTCGTCGCGTCTCATGACATGCCCGTACCATCTCATACGAGATTCCTTGACCTTGTCGGCGATGGGGGCGACCTTGTAACTTCCTTGGATGTGTTCGTTACGCACTTTATCGAGTCTCGTTACACCGGCCGCCCATCTTAGCATCTTCATCTCATTGACATGGAGTTTTTGTTCATGCGCTTGTTTGATCGCCCATCATTGGGCACCGTACACCATAGCAGGTCTTACAGCTGTTTTGTAGACCTTGCCTTTGGTCTTTATCGGCATACGGTGGTCGCAGAGCACACCCGTGAGCGCCCTCCACCTCTGCCAAGCCACATTTACCCTGTGTGTCACGTCCATGTCCACATTTGCGTCCGTGGACAGGACCGAGCCCAGGTACTTGAACTGGCTTACTTTCGGTACTGGGTGTCCATCGATGCTGATTGTGGGTGCTGTCCGCTTTGTGAGGCTATAGTGGCATGGTAGGTACTCCGTTTTGCTTATGCTAATCCTTAATCCATTGGATTCCAGGGCGTGTCTCCATAGCTATAGGGCAGTGATTCTCAACCACTGTGCCGCGAAATTCTAAAAGTGTGCCGCCAAATTTTAGATATATAATTATGTATATACGAGGGGTCGTCTTTATATTCCCGGACTGGGCTGTTTTGAATTATGATGCAATTTTTCAATATGCTGTTTTTTAATCACATATGCCTTGGTAACCTGTGTGGCAATTTACAAAACAATTGCATCATTATTAATTTTATTATCTGTCAGTTTGTGTCGTCGCGCGTTGTATATGTATCGAAATGAATAAAATCGAATACCTGTGAACAATTCTTGACGCGCTGTGGAGATGAACCAGATTTAATTATTATCAATCGACTTGTCACTGGAGATGAAACCTGGGTTCATCATTATGATCCTGAATCGAAACAAGAGTCGATGCAGTGGCATGTTAAGGGCTTCAGCCATCCCAAGAAGTTTAAAGTCACCCCTTCTGCAGGAAAAATAATGGCAACAATTTTTTGGGACTCTCAGGGAATTTTGCTGATTGATTATATGAATAAGGGTAGTACGGTAACGGGAGAGTATTATGCAAACCTGATGCATCGCACGCGGAAAACTGACGCAAGGTGTCTTGTTGCTCCACGACAATGCACCAGTGCACAAGTCCAGACTTTCAAAAGCTGCTGTAGCTGATTGTGGCTTCTAAGAAATTGAACATGCGCCTTATAGTCCAGATCTACCACCCAGTGACTATTTTTTGTTCCCGAATCTCAAAAAAACACTAAGGGGGACAAAATTTAGGGACAATGACGAACTTATAGCAGCTGTTGAGGGCCATTTTGCGGAAAAACCAAATGAATATTTTTATACTGGATTAAAGATGTTATTGAAACGGTGTTATACCTGTATTCAAAAGCAGGGGAACTATATTGAAAAATAAAATTTTGTTGTTGCTCTAGTCTTTTGTTTTCATGCCTAGTCCGGGAATATAAAAACGACCCCTCGTATATAAGATATATAATTTTTAAACTTACCTTTTTCTTTGTGTGCCGCCAAATTTTGAAATCGTTAAAAGTGTGCCGCAACAAAAAAAAATGTTGAGAATCACTGCTCTAGGGTATGCTGCAGTTGTTCCGCGCATTTGTCAATGAAGACAACATCGTCTGCATACAGCAGGCACCATGGTAGGGGGGATCGGATATCTTTGGTGAGGTAGTCCATGACAATATTAAACAGCAGCGGGATAAGAGCAGATCCTTGATGCACGCCAACTTTGACCTCGAAGGGATCGCTTGTACCAGCTAGGCTTCTCTCTCGTGTGCTTACGTTGTCATACATATCCTGTACCAGTGATATGTAGCACTCAGGTATTCTTTGCGATCTAAGAGCTTGCCATACTAGTTTTCGCGGTACCCTATCAAATGCTTTCTCGAGGTCTATGAAGACTAGGTGTAGATCTTCATGGTTACTACGACCTTTTTCCATGAGTATTCGCACTGTTTGTATTGCATCCGTAGTTGATCTTGAGGCTGTAAATCCATACTGGTTATGGCCACATGTTTCAGAAAACGGTTGTGGAGAATTCGTTCCCATATTTTTAGAGTATGCGATGTGAGCTTGATGCCTATAGTTTCCACAGTCGCTGACGTCTCCCTTGTTTTTGTAGAAGGGGAGGAGATAACTGTGGCGCCAGTCTTCTGGTATCTTTTGTTGCTACTGAGGATGGTATTAAACAGTAGCGTTAGCCACTCAGCTCCTGTGGTTCCAAGTCAGCGGGTATTCCGTCGGGGCCAGTATAGCTTTATGGTTCTTCATTTTATTCACTGCAAGCTTGACTTCGCTCACTTTAATGTCTTCCACTGGGCCTGCAACTGCGGTGATGAATGGTAAAGGTTGGCTTGGGAATTCTTCGTTTAGCAGTTCCTGGTAATATTGGCACTATCTGGCGTTGATCTTATTATTCGGTGTTAAAAGCTTCCCATCTTTATCCCGGATGTATTTGTTCACCTTTATATCTAGCGTAGACCGGTGGCGTTGTTTGGCAATCTTAAAGATTTCGCTATCTATTCGTGCTTGTTCCAGTCTGCTATAAAGGTTCTCCTTGGATTCCGCCATTGACTGTGCCACTTTACTCTTGGCTATTTTCTTAGCAAGTTTGTATTCCATACAGTCTTCCTCGAGCTGACTTTTCTGCCATAGTTTAAATAGGTCTCTCTTCTCTTTCACAAGCCGATTTACTTCATCCGTCCACCATGTGGGGTCTTTATTATTACTAAGCCCACCCTTTGACATTCCTAGGATGTTTGCTGCTTCCTTACTACACTTTTTCTCGAAGTTGGACCACATACTGTCTGCATCGCTGTTATGTTCATTAGTCATATCTCTGCCCAGGTATGCTTTTATCTGGCATGTAAGTTCTTCTCCCTTTTCGCTATACAATTGACGCCATTTAATTCTTGGGGTTCATTCATTCATTCATTCATTTGGTATCAGTTATAGAGCATCCCGGCATGGCCGGCCTTCTCACGGTCTCAACGGACACTTGACTATGAATTTGTTTGACTTGTTGGTCAAACTTCGGAGCGTAGCTCCGGGGGCTGCTCGTATGGCAAATCGCAATGGTATTCTTGGGGTCCTGTCTACTACTGTTTTAATGGGTTTGGGTAGATTGAAAACTGAGACCAATAATCGGTGTTGTGTTGTTAGCGCCTCTCCTGGAAGAACTTTGCAGTCCTTGCAGTATTTCAGTAGTCTTCTATCTGCAAGTATGTAGTCTATTTGGGTGCTTTTCCCACCGCTTTTATATGTTATTAAGTGCTCAGGCTTTTTCTGGAAATATGTATTTACTATTGACAGGTTATGACGAGTGCCAAAGTCCAGAATCTCCTCTCCAGGTTTGTTTAGCGTGCCGTAGCCATGTCCTCCATGGGTGTTTTGGTAGGACGAATGTGCAGCACCAATGTGTCCGTTGAGATCACCGCCTATGTATTTCGTTCCTTCGGGGGGTATCATATTCATGAGGTCATCGAAATCTTCCCAAACTCCTGATTTTTCGGATTCTTGGCATCCGATTTGTGGTGCGTATGCCGAGATGATATTAATGGGCTGTTGCTGTTCCATGGTCAGTTTGACAGCGACCAGTCGGTTGCTTTTGCGTTCGATGTTGATTATCCGCTGCTTGAATTGATGGTCAAGGACTATAGCTACTCCATTCTCTCCATTGTTGGTGCCATGGTATATCAGTTGGTAGCCCTGTCCTATATCTCTGGACTTGGAACCTTTCCATTTCGTCTCTTGCAGGCAGCATGCATTTATATTTCTATCTTGCAGTACTCTGGACAGTTCTTGGCTTCTGCCGGTGAGGGTACCGAGGTTCCAAGTCTGATATTTTTACATGTAAGCGAATATGTTTTGTTCTTGTCGGTGTGTTCGTCGCTTCGGGGGGACGCCCTAACATTATTTTCATTTGGATTCGCATGTGTCGCATTAGATAGGTTGGCGTCGCTTACGGGGTACGCCCTAACAGTTGAACTTATTCTCTTTTTGGTTGTACTTTTCATGTTTAACGAGGAAGATGTGATTGGCTTTAATTTTACGGCCGATTGCCACCTGACGCCAAGACTGTCGCCTGCTTCGAGGCGTGAGCGCCGCCGTTGGCCTCTAGGTGCTCTTCCGCCGCCATCTCTTCTGCGTACTCCAGCCAAAGCACACAGCACTGCTCTTTTGACCTCGCCCCAGAATACGTCCAGGAAGCTCGCCGCAGGGGTTTGGTATCGGAGTGTCCATCTCCGGCCTGTTAGTCCGCGGGAGGTATTTTATTTCCCTCCAGCCCTTCCGACGCCCTGTTTGGGGTATCGGACGGGCACCCCCTATCCACCACCTGGGGACGCGTTCCCTAGGGGTCAGGCTCCTCCGAGAATCGTGAGTGCGTGAGCGTGAGTGAAAAGTAACTCACGCGCCCATCTCTAGTACGTGCCCCCTATCCAAAATCGAATGAATAAGTAAATTAAAATACAATACATTTTTTCCTTTTCCGTACATTTTGTGTCCTTATTGAAAAATGTCACAAGTCGATATTGCAAATTAAGTTATAAAAAACTGGAGGTTGCTGAGACGGTGGGATCTGCAACGATTCTATGACAGGTGACCACATGACAAGTGAACGCACGACATCCGAACACATGACAACTGACCCCCATTGACAAGCGACCCCACGGACAACTGAACACAATCTTAATTTTTAAATTTAAATATTTGTTATTTATTTTTATAATCATGAAATAGTCACTTTGAGGTTTACGATTTTATAATTATTATTTTATAAATACTGGCCAAATCCTAATCCGAAACTACAAAACTGAACCCTCGGACAACTGAACACAATCGTAATGGATCTAGCTTTTTGGCGTAATTATTATTATTTTTGAGTCCATTCTCACTTTTTCCGTTCAACTTGGAAAAAAGTTCGAGGGAGCGGTAGATCCACCTCTTTGCAGCAGATTTAACTTTACGCGGAGATTTGTTTTTTTAAAATTTGTTTTCTAAAGAAATATCAAAAACTAACATTAACCTAACGACAGATCCACCTCTTCGCGGCAGATCCATCTTTTTGCGGCAGATTTAACTTTACGCGGAGATTTGTTTGTTTTTAATTCGTTTTCTAAAGAAATATCAAAAACTAACAATAACCTAACGGCAGATCCACCTCTTCGCGTCAGATCCACCTCTTTGCGGCAGATTTAACTTTACGTAGATATTTATTTGTTTTTAATTGTTTTCTACAGAAATATTAAAAACTAACACTAATCTAACGACAGATCCACCTCTTCGCGGCAGATCCACCTCTTTGCGGCAGATTTAACTTTACGCGGAGATTTGTTTGTTTTTAATTAGTTTTCTAAAGAAATATCAAAAACTAAGGTTCGAGTACTAGTACACTGACCACTCCAAATAAATTGAAAATTTCCTATTGAAAAGAGGAAGGTTTATATAGTATACTGATATAATTTTCACAAGCGAAAGTATTATCAAAATTTTGAGTAAATCGAATTTGAAGTTTGCAAATTTACATGTAAAAACTTACCGAGATTCCGCGCGTCGCTCATTCTGTTGACGGTGCGTGCAAAAAGAACTAGTCTTAAACTTAGCGTTTTACGGACCGGCAGATGCAGCTCGTCTCTCCTACATGTAACATCGATTATTTTTTGTTTTTACGCGATTTTTTGGGGGTGAAACGTAAAAGATAACTGCCCCATACCGCGACTATACTTTTTAGTGCTATTTTGAGGTTCTCTCACATCCCGGTTTCATTTATCCCGGTTTTCTTGTTGGGTGGCGCCTTCTCGTATGTTTAGCCTAGTAACCAGAGTCAAAACCGCCCTGGAGGGGTTCAGAGCGTAGCGGAGCGAAGCGGCGCCCCGGAAGGGTAGGTTTTGACGATGGATAACCCTCTCTATCGAATGCACACCCAAAAATCGAAGGAAAAAAATATTTTATTTTTTCACTTTTTCGGCAATACAAGTGTTATTTTCCATTTTTTTGCGAATATTTATTACTAATATCTACTAATCACCCCCCTCTAATGTACCTGAACCTTGACGTGGTGAGGGGGCTTGCGTGTTTTGAGGAAGCGGCGGGCGTGTACCTGTTAGGATACGAACCAGGGACTTAAAACCCCCTCGTGTTCGGTCTGTTTTGGCACTCGGGTCTGGCCGGGGCTTAAAAAACCTTTGTGCCTGGCGTGGCTGTCAATGAACCGGGATGATGATCGTCGTGGAGAAATCTGACAAATACAGGTACTTGCGTGTTTGTGCCGTGCGCGGTGACCCGTAAGGCAGGATGAGGGGATCCTGGTGGCTGAGTCAGCCTGAGGGTGGCTGTTATTCCCACAGGTCTGGCAACACTCCACTTTGGCCCGGATTTCTGCTCAAACTGGAGGTCTAGACTAGTCCAACTAGATCAATCGGCTATGCTTTTCCGTCAGAGGATCAGCAGGACGAGTTCTTGGGGGAGGATGGAGTGTGCAAACACCTCAACTCCCTGGGGGCTATATCTCTCGGGTAGCCCTGGCGTTGTTTACAGCGTCCCAAAATGATGAGGCTTCGGTGAGGGTGGGGACCTCGAGAGATGAAAATAAAATTTACTCACATGGATGAGCAAACCAAAACCAAAAAACCAGTCGAGTCATCGACAACAGTTCAGATGGGTGCGTCCGCTCAGGATACCCCGTCTAAAAATAGAAATGAAGAGGCCAGCACTGCAGATCGACGTCCGCCAAGGCGGAAGGTCTATGGTGCGGAAACCAAACGCCGTAGGAGGGCCCGTTTGGCAGAGGTATCGAAAGATATCACTGCAAAACGCCCTACCGCTGTCGGCACAGCTCACGAACAGGCCAGGCTTTCAAAGCCACCGGTTCATGGAGCTAAGAAGTCACCCACAGATGTGACGAAGAAACGGGTACGCTCGCAGGACTCGCTCCCCTCGCCCCTGAGCAATCGGGAAAAGAGGCGGAGACCTGCAATAATGCCACCCAAAAAACCCTCCACCAGAACGGAGTCTGTCACCTACAAGGAGGCTGCTGAGAAGCACCTTCGAGTAGCAGTGATAGACCGATCAAATCCCCTGGGAAAGCTCACCGAGACCCAGGTTGAGATGGTGGAAGGTAAACTTACCACTGCCTTGGATGACTTTATTGACACAAGGCCTGGCGAATCAATGCAAGCACCCACTTTCAAAGGGTTCCATCACTCAGGACAGATCCTTCGGATCACCTGCTGTGATCAAGGTTCCCTTGAATGGCTGCAAGCAACCATTGCAACCCTCACAGGAATGTGGGAGGGAGCAAAATTAGATGTCGTCCAGGTGGATAATCTGCCCAGGCTGACCAAGGCAACCCTTTGGATCCCCGGGGAACCGGAATCCACTGAGGCTGTCGTGAGACGCCTGGCTGCTCAGAACACCTGGGCAAAAGTAAAAGAATGGTGTGTCTTCTTCGACTCGGTCAAGGAAGAGCCGAAAGGCAAACTCCTTGTTCTCGGTGTCGGGCAGGAAGACAATGCCGCCATCAAAGCGAAAGGAGAGAGGTTGAACTACAAGTTCACCTCTCTGAAAATCAGGTTGCAGTGATTTGAGGACGACTCTGCACTCAAAACGATGCCGACAAACACCACATCCACTCCGATGGAGATGGGCGAAGGTTCGGGTGGTGTGTCTGCTGGCACAATGGAGTAGGATGCTCTTCAAGGCAGGCCAAATGGCTTCCCTACAAGAGTGGAACCTCCTACAAATCAACCTCCAGCACTGTCGAGGGGCTGTTGCAACCCTATGCCGCCACCTCGACTGCTGCAAGGATACAATCGCTCTTATTCAAGAGCCATGGTTAGTAAAATCTAATGTGAGAGGTTTTACAAAACTAAACGGCACTGTTTTTACAGGAGGTCACACAAACAAAATTAGGACATGTACAGCCTTGGCCATTAGTATGAAGCACCCCTTGGAAAATCCCAAATTAGGAGGCTCTAGCATCATGGTATGGGGTTCTATGGCGGCCAGTGGGACAGGCGAACTAAAAGTATGCGAGGGTCGAATGAATACAGATCGCTATATAGAAACTTTAGAGGAAGTTTTAGAACCCTCTATTGTTAAGTTATTTTCGGAGGACACTCCGGAATATTTTTTTCAACAAGACAACGCGCCATGTCACAAATCCAAAGAAAGCATGCGTTGGTTTGCGGAAAGTAACATAAGGATGTTAGATTAGCCCCCTCAGTCACCTGATTTGTCGCCAATAGAGCATCTCTGGGGGATATTGAAAAAAATGTTGCTAAACATAATACCTCTTCAAAACAACTCCTAAAGGCAAGAGTATTTGAAGAATGGCAAAAGATTGGGCGAGAGACATGCTTTCGTTTGGTGCAAACTATGCCTAATCGGGTAAAATCCGTACTTAAAGCCAAAGGGGGAGTAACAAAATATTAATAAAATTTAATAAAATGTTGTTTAACACATATGATGTGTGGATGTTGTTTTATTTAATACCCCAATTTTTACAGTTATGCGTTAAATTATAAGGTGCTTTATACTAATGGCCAAGACTCTACATACCTAATAACATTCAGGCCAACCTTCTGCCATCACAGTATAGCGACGGCGACCTCACAGCGGTGCGGCTCAGCTGCGACTTTGGCAATGGTCAACAGGACGTCATTATGGCATCAATCTACCTTCCAATAGACTCACTAGAGCCACCACCCCCACGGGGGATCGGACACCGTCATTAAGGCGACGGTTAATTGGGCGACGACAATTGGGCGACGTCAATTAGGCGACGGTCAATTGGACACCGGTTTTTTGGGCGACGCCTTATTAGGCGACCCGAATTAGGCGACCGGTCATTTAGGCGACCGGTCATATAGGCGACGGAATTTATTTTTTATTATTTCACAATTTATTATTAATCAATATTGCATATAATAATAATATCCTCTTTAATTATATAAAAATAGTCAGATGCAGCTCGTCTCTCGTACATGTAACATCGATTATTTTTTGTTTTTACGCGATTTTTTGGGGGTGAAACGTAATAGTTTACTGCCCCATACCGCAACTATACTTTTTAATGCTATTTCGAGGTTCTCTCACATCCCGGTTTCATTTATCCCGGTTTTCTTGATGGGTGGCGCTTCTCGTATGTTTAGCCTAGTAACCAGAGTCAAAACCGCCCTGGAGGGGTGCAACGCGGAGCGGCGCCCCGTAAGGGTAGGTTTTGACGATGGATTACCCTCCTTATCGAATGCACACCCCAAAATTAGAAGGAAAATTTTTTTAAAATTTTTCACTTTTTCGGCAATACACGGGTTATTTTCCATTTTTTTGATTATATTTATTACTAATATCCACTAATCACACCCCCACCTATCCGAATTTCAAAGAAAAATTCAAATCGGAGCGAAAAAATTTCACTCGATTTCAAGGTACGACGGGCGAACGATGTGACATCGACCGGGGTCTGCCGCATACTCGATGCTACTTTCCCGTATTTGGCCGGTCGCCTATTTGACCGGTCGCCTAATTGGGTTCGCCTAATAAGTCGTCACCCAAAAAACCGGTGTCCAATTGACCGTCGCCTAATTGACGTCGCCCAATTGTCGTCGCCCAATTGACAGTCGCCCTAATGTCGTGTGCCGCGGGGGATGGTGGAGCTGGTGGAATATTGTGAGCAACAGAAGAAACACCTCATAATTGGCTGCGACTCTAACTCCCATCATCACGCATGGGGAAGCAGGGAATGCAACGGTCGAGGTAAGTCTCTATTAGATTACTTTATTAGTATAAACCTAGAAATTCTTAATCGAGGGAATGACCCCACATTTTACGTGTCACCCCAACGCAATTCGGTGATTGATATCACCTTAGCGTCGTTAAGCATTTCAAATTATATATATTATGATTGGCATGTGTCTAACGAACTGACATTGTCGGATCATAAATGAGTTTGCTTCAAGTTGAAAGCTAAAAAAGTGAAACCCAAGCAATTTCGAAATCCTAGGAGAGCTGACAGGTTGGTCTTCTTAGACCACCTCTCCTCGTCCCTGGAGGTCGACATGCAGGCAGAAACTTTCACAAAAGAATATTTAATAACTATTGAGGAGATTGAATTGTATGCTGATACGTTGCAAAACTCCCTCACAAAATCGTATGAGATGTCCTGTCCCCTACGGACTGCTGGATTACGGGGTCGAGTAACACCTTGGTGGTGCAAAGAACTCGACCAGCTGAGGAGGGTGACCAGGAAGCTCTACAATAAGGCGCAGAACTCAAAAAATGACACTGACAAAATTTTTTTGATTTGAAGGGAACGACGCGACGGGCGAACGATGTGCCACCGGCCGGGGAGCGACAGTGGCCCCTTGAAATGCAACTTTCCGATTTTCACACTTCTTTCGGATTTTTTTTTATGATCACGTCCGCGACGACAAAAGTTACACATTCGGACCAAAACATACCCAAAAAGGCCGTTAAAAACCCAAAATTTTGCTAAATTTCATGTTAGGGGCGTGTCCGTAGTTCTCTAAACCACGCAAAATATAGGCCGACAACCTATGCCGACCACCGCATGGTGCTTTTTATTAAATTTTCGTTGTTCTTTCTATTTAAACTTATTAATCCGCTATTTACATTAAAGCTAATGACTTTCTTGATCGAAATATTATGCCATTTCTATAGGAAATTTTTAATTTTTTGGTCAGTGTTAAAAATCCGGACCCAAAACTAACACTAACCTAACGGCAGATCTAGTTTTTAATTAATTTTCTAAAGAAATATCAAAAACTAACACTAACCTAACGGCAGATCCTCCTCTTCGCGGCAGATCCATCTCTTTTCACGTACCGCTTAAATTCGTCAAATAAAACGGAGTGTTCAATAAAATTTTTCAAAAAACCAACTTGTTTCGCTTAAAATTTCGCGCAAATATTATATGCAAAAAATGGGTCCGATTTCAAATCGAAATTTTTCAAAATTTGCGTTTCTGCAATTTGCCACCTTAATTGACGCCGCACGAAAAAAAGTATACATTTCGAAAAATTCGCGCTCGAGAAATGCCACCCAATACCGTTTTTAAAATTAAAAATTGTTTCATAGTCGTCGCGCCACAACGACTTTAAGGCCAAAATTTAGAAAATTTTTCAAACGGCCATAGCGTCCTTATTTACGAAGGGATTTTTAATTTTCCACCGGCATCGGAAGTAGACCCCGGGCCTAAAGAATTTTACTTCTATAGCTTTTTTTCATATCTCCCACCGCAAAGCTTTAAAATGAAAAACAAAATTATCAAATTTTTTTTGAATGGTTTTTAACCCTTCAAAACTAAATTGCAAATTTTTTTTTCTAAAATCGAAATTTTAACGACGAAATTTCATTTGCCGAGTAATTCTAAGAATTTTTGTCAAAAAAAATTTAGTAATATTATTCTTCAGCGGCCCAAAAAAATGACCTCAAAGTTGAAATTTTTTGAAAAAATCTGAAATTCGAATCTTTGTTGTGAAATCGATGGCGAAAATGAACGAAAGTTGAATGATCTCGTTGAAAAATTGTCGAGGAACAATGCAAAGTCGGTTTCGAACCTAATTAGCTAAAATGGACCATCTTTGTGGGGTGTCGAGTAGACATAAAAGTAAAAGTTTTTCTTCGAATATTTCGATGACTGAATTTTTTTTTCAAAATATGAATATTTAACTTCGGATTTGGCCAGTATTTATAAAATAAATAATTATAAAATCGTAAACCTCAAAGTTACTATTCATGATTATAAAAATAAATAACAAATAATATTTAAATTTAAAAATTAAGATTGTGTTCAGTTGTCCGTGGGGTCGCTTGTCAATGAGGTCAGTTGTCATGTGTTCGGATGTCGTGCGTTCACTTGTCATGTGGTCACCATCTGCAACACCCCCAGCACATGGTGATCAGAATAGCCATCTTGATATACTGGGAGTATTCCATACCCCCCCCCCCCCTCCGAATTATTTAATTTGACCATAAAGAATATTTATATTTTCAAAGCTTCACAGGATTATATTATTATATTTTTCGTTTATATTTAAATTATAACTAGAGATGAGATTTTTAGGTCGTATAAATGTTATACCAGAGAGCGTTAAAGGGTTAATTGATACACGGCCCCGTTCGAAAGTTATGCTGTATGAAAAAGAAAGAAGAAACGGGGCCGTGTATCAATTAACCCTTTAACGCTCTCTGGTATAACATTTATACGACCTAAAAATCTCATCTCTAATTATAACTCATATGCAAACATAACAAGCGGAATCCAGAAACATCAAGTTGTAATCCCATCCTCACAATTTGTTACAACAAATCCACAAACATCCCAACAGTATTCAAAACTACAACGTATGATGGAAAATATGATGGAGAAAATGGAAACACTTCTTAATCTCCTCACATCTATGCTCACAAAAATAAATTAATGACAGTACAACTTAAACTAGCGGTCTGGAATGCCAACGGATTGACTAGTCACAGCCAAGAAATCAAAATATTCTTATCCAGCCACGATATTGACATAATGTTAGTCTCCGAGACACATTTTACGTCTAAGAACTACTTCAAGATACCAAACTATAAAATATACGACACACAACATCCGAGTGGTAGGGCTAGAGGCGGTACAGCTATCATCATCAAAAATACCATCAAACATTATGAATCCATTAAATATTCTCAAGCCCATCTTCAAGCTACAAATATAGTGATTGAAGAAACTAATGGATGCACCACAACGATATCAGCAGTCTACTGTCCTCCAGGACACACAATCAGCCAAGACCAATACCTAACTTACTTCAATATGCTCGGTAACCGTTTCATTGCAGGTGGGGATTACAACGCCAAGCATACGAATTGGGGATCAAGACTCACAAATCCAAGGGGTCGACAGTTGTATCGAGCTATGCAATCAAAAAAATTGGATCACTGGTCAACCTACATACTGGCCTACAGATAAAGAAAAACTGCCCGATGTGCTGGACTTCTGTGTGGTTCGAGGAATTGCGCACAACCAAATCAGTGTGGAGGCTTGTTTTGAGCTTACCTCGGATCATTCCCCAATCATAGCCACACTCTCATCAAAAATCAATAGAACATCAAAACCTCTAACCCTATATAATAAACAAACTGACTGGGAGAAGTTTAGGAAGCTACTTCGAGAAAGACTACCTCAAGATGTTTCCTTGAAATCGGAATACGAGCTGGATGAAGCAGTACAACAGCTAACTAAAAATATACAAGAAGCAGCCTGGGAAGCAACTCCAGAATATCAAAAGCAACAAACAGAAAACCATTGTCCGAAACGTATACAAAAGAAAATACAAGAAAAGAGAAAGCTAAGAAAAAAATGGCAGGACTGCCGGGCTCCCAGTGATAGAACAAATTATAATAAGGCAGTTAAAGAACTCAAAAAACTGCTAAAGGATTATAAAAACCAAGAAATCCAAGATTACCTAAATGGACTGACAGCGACAGAAGCAACAGACTATTCACTGTGGAAAGCAACTAGGAAGCTGAAAAGACCGCAGACAACAATCCCGCCTATAAGAACACCAACGCAAGAATGGGCAAGAAGCAATAACGAAAAGGCAAATGCATTCGCAGACCACCTGGCCGAAGTTTTAAGCCATTCCCAGCTGAAGTTCCACAAGAAGATGCCAGACTACACGAATTCCTCGAAGTTCCACTGCAAATGGAACTGACAGTAAAAAAGTTTAAGAAAGGAGAGGTCTCAACCTACATCAAGAAGCATTTAAACCCAAAGAAATCCCCCGGATTCGACCTCATAACGACAAAAGTCCTACAAGAGCTCCCTGACAAGGCACTCAAGTTTATAACTATGACATTCAACTCCATCTTGAGATTGGGATATTTTCCTGCACAATGGAAGGTGGCACAAATCATCTTAATACCCAAACCGGGAAAACCACCAACGGAAACTGCCTCGTACAGGCCTATCAGCCTACTTTCTATTTTGTCTAAAATATTCGAGAAACTATTCCTGAGAAGACTGATGCCAATAATTGAGGAACGGCTAGTGATTCCTGAGTACCAATTCGGTTTCCGACATCAACATTCCACAATTGAACAGGTACACAGGATTTTACACCAAATTAAGCAAGATTTAGAGACCAAAAGACATTGTTCGGCTGCATTCTTAGATATTACTCAGGCTTTCGATAAGGTGTGGCATACTGGACTATTATTTAAAATCAAATCTCATCTTCCACGTAACATCTATCCGGTGCTCAAATCCTACTTGCAAAACAGACATTTCTTTGTTAAATATCAAGATGAGATATCACCACTTTTTCCAGTTAAATCTGGAGTCCCACAGGGCAGCGTCCTGGGACCACTCCTATATTTAATTTACACAGCTGACCTACCAACAAACTCAAGCACATTCATTGCGACATTTGCGGATGATACAGCAATCCTTGCTTCTCACCCTAATGCACAAACAGCGTCTGCAAACCTACAAAAACATCTTGACCAACTAGAGATATGGTTAACAAAATGGCGAATCAAAGCCAATGTTCAAAAATCGGTGCATGTAACGTTCACAACGAGGAGAGACACATGTCCTTCTGTTAGGCTCAACGGAAATATATTACCACAAAAAGAGGAAGTAAGGTACCTTGGAATGCACCTGGACAGACGTTTAACGTGGGGTAGACACATCTGATGGTATAAGAGACTTCAACTTGGCCATACTTTTAGAAAACACCAGTGGTTGCTGAATCGTTGCACACAATTATCCCTGGACAATAAGGTGCTCATATATAAAGTTATAATAAAACCAATCTGGACGTATGGCATCCAGCTTTGGGGAGCAGCGAGTAACTCTAACATCGCCAAAATACAACGGTTTCAAGCAAAAATCCTAAGAACAATCGCAGTCGCCCCCTGGTTTGTCCCTAACCACGTAATCCACCGCGATTTGCAAGTGCCTACAGTTGAAGAATGTATAAAATCGTTCAGCATCAGATACCAAGATCGTGTTAGAGACCATCCCAACTCACTAGCGGTGGACTTACTCTCCTCCCACCGAACAAAGCGATTAAAGCGTCATGACCCACTGGACTTACCTCATCGTTTTTTAACTCTTTAAACTTTTAAACTACTGTAAATCCGACATATCACTCTTGAGTGTTGATAAAGGAAAGGGAGCTTGCCAATGGGCAAACTCCTTCTATGTTATTTAGTTCAAAGTGTCATATTTTTTACTTATTGTCTGTATATGTAGATAGATTGTAAAATGCTAAGATTCAAATAAAAAAAAATTTAAATTTCGTGCTCTCCCATTGAAAGGAGTCACGAGCCGCCACTGCGCCTACGCTTGAAATCGGGTAAGATACTTGATGAAAATATTTTTGATCTGCAGAAAAGCGTCAATCACTTCTTGTTTATATGGGATCACATTTACATAATATACTAGAGCCCATAAATTATTGACGCACTCTGTCAAGCTTAACTCGTTTTCGATTCACGCCTGAAGAAATCCGGTGGCACTCTTACCTTGGAAACCAAAAACGCTACGAAGTTATTCATCAACCCTATATTATAGGATTTTACTAGCAATTTTTTCCAGTCAAGCAACAGCAGGTAGCCCCACTCGAAGAAGCGAACCACTTTTTTACAAGGGTAAAAACTATTAAAATTGGTATCGACAAGATCATTAAGTTTACAAATTCAAAAATAAATCGTGATGATTCTTAAATTTTACAACTGAAAGTCACGAAACTAATAGAATAAAATAGAAAATATATTAAAACATTAACATTAAATTGCATAAAATTTTACATTTCATTTATCTCAAGGTGATCTGCCATCTTTTGAACAGCTTCTCTTTCTTTAGCATTCCACAAAGCAGTGAAAAGGTTTCCATATTGCGCCTCTTTGGGTTTATTTTGAATCCAATCTAATAAAATTCTATAAATCACCTAAAAACAGAAGGATGTAACATTTTTGTGATAAAAATGAAATAAAATTATACCTCCTTCATTGTTTTGTCATCTTTCATGTCTTTCAGATTAATAAATTGATAAATTTCTGCTTTCGTGAATCCTAATATTTGAGCCAAAGTTTTCCAATTTTTTCCTATGTATTGAGAAACAAACAAAATATCTTTCACTTTCACCTCATCGGTTCGTCTTAGAAGTTTTGCGATACTAACAGTTTGAACTATATCATCCTGATAGTTTGTAGTTTTTCCAACATAATAGGTATAATTGTGACCTATGCGTATACCTGATCCACCTTGAATATTTATAACAGTTGTGTTCGTAGCTAAACAAAAATAAATTAATAAATTCATTTTTTTGTATTCGTACAAAAAACTTACCACTGGAAATTTTTTTCGCCTTTCTCGGTTTGCTGCTTTTATTGTAAGGAGTCTGTTTCTCTTCATCGTTGGTTTTTGGAATATCAGAATCAACATCTTCTCTGGGCGGGCTTGGATGTGCATCAGTCGTTAAATTTTCATCACTATCACAATAATTATTCTTTTCCATTTGCCAACACCTACTTAAGTAATCTTCAAATTATCAACAAAAAAAAAACACGGCGTATAAAGAGTTAACAATTTTTATATATTAATTCAACCTAACCTAAACAAAGTTGCACGTAATTTGTTTTAACATCTATTAACATAGATAAAACAGATTACATTTTAAGGAAAATTGTAATAAATAAATAACTTGTTATTATCTACGCCATCTATTGACAAAATTGATTACGTGCCACTCCTTGTTAATCGGATCTTGAAGAATCATTTGAAGCCAAAGACGATCTATGACGTGGGATTGCGTGGCTTTCCATTTATGATGTGCAATTCGTCGAAACTTACAAATTTCTTTATTATTTTTAATTCAAATAAATTGAATTCCTTACTGTTAGAAGAATAAAAGCATATTTAAAAATGAAGTAGGGAAAATTGATTTCCACCGGAATTTTCTAAAAGTTCTAAGAGCAAAAATGGAAATTTAAATTTTTAAAACTTTTCCACCTGTTATAAATTACGTTGCACTAATGCTATAACTTTTGATAACAAATGTTTTTCGTATTATCATAACTTAATGGCAATTTCCTTAAAAAGGTAAAATCCTAAATTTTGATTAATTATCAAAATAATTAATTTTATTTAATTCGGCTAGTTATTTTAAAAGTAGTTTTCACTACTGTTGGAAGAATAAAAGCTATTATTTAACAAGGGAGTGCAGAAAAATTGATTTTCCACCGGAATTTACCACAAGTTCCAAAAGAGAGAATGGAAATTTCTAATGTTTTAATTTTTCCGCTTGTTCTAAATTACTTTGCCCTAATGCTATAAATTTTGATAATATTTTTTTTTGTATTTTCATATCTTAGGCCCAGTTGTTCAGTTTGTAGGTTAAAATATTGGTCAATTAACCTAGGTTACAGTTTTAACCACAAAATTAATTAAATTTTTAAAATTAAAATTAAATTTTAGTAACTGACTTATTGTGAACAGGGTTAATTATTCGAAAAATTATGTATAATGTTGGTAGGCAGTGAAATAATTTTGTAAAACGTCATACAATCCGTCATAAACAAATTTTCGTTCTTTATTTGGTCTGTATTTTTGATTTGTTGTGCATTTTAAGTTAATTTGTTCATTGGAAAAACACTATTTCTTATAACTGATATTTATTTGAAAAAGTTTATTTCCTACAATTGGTACAAAGCCCCTCCATTTTCCTATGTGTTCTCGCGCATTATTGTCAATTCTAATTTGCACTTTGAGGAATTCGATCTTTTCACGATGTTCCTCTCGTGCGAATTGCTTCTAATACAGTCATTTTGTGCTTAAAAGGGCGCCTAGCTTACAAGTTGTGGGGTAGTTTTGATTTCTTCGATTCTATATGTTTTCTGGGGTGCTGAATCCGAATCCGAGGTTTCCCAACAAAATTTCGTGACGGAACATAAAAAAAATGCAAAAAAAGGTAAAAAAAATCATTTTTTGGCGGAATTTTGCTTATAACTCGGAAACTATTAACTTTTCGTAAATAACCTTCTTATACAAAATGAAAGCTTATAAAATTTGCTACAAATTGCATTACATAGGTTTATTTCTCCGACGAACCGTTCGGGTTCAAGCGCCAGTTGAAAATTTGCGTTTTTCGGCTGTTTCCGCAAAAACCCACTTTTTCCACTTCAAAACTGTAATTTATTAATATTAAGTGCCGTCAATTAGTAAATTCCCTCTAGTTTTTAGTTAAATACAATGTAGTCTACATTGTAGTATTCAACTGTTATGACATCTACAGTAGGCAGGTACTAAAATAATTTTTTTTTTCAAAATCACATTGTATTTAAATTGTGTCCAAGTGTAATTCTGTCTTTCTTTTCAGGTCAACTAGGGACCGTGCACCTGCTCACTGCAAGTGGAACTGTGACTGTGATTCGAAGAAGTAGTTCGGTGTCAAAGTCCAACGACAAGTTTTAAATGACTTCAAACGTGTGTTTTATTTGTGATGAATTGCTGGATAATGATGTAGACAAGGAGACAAGGGTGCGAGAAAAAGGTTTGAAAACGATTATTGAGTCAAGCAAGAAGAGGAAGGATGGTAAGCATGTTCAGCTCAGTAAAAAATCTGCAGTTGAGTTTCATGAGAAATGTCGTAAAAACTACATAAATGAAAGAATAATTCTCTCTCATTTGAAGAAGGTGGAGCAGCGTAGAGATCAAGTCAAAACACGTACTACTGAAGCACCTTTCAGTTTCAAAACTCAATGTTTTATATGTGGCTTAGTCATAACGCCCGAGTTTATAGAACAAGAACAAAGAAAAAAGAAAAATCGCAATATTGTGTATAAAGGTCGAGCTTTGACATTGAAGAAAACGATCATAAAACGAGCAGAAGAACGTGGTGATGAGTACGGGCAAGACATAATTAAACACCTTTTGCCAGTCTCAGACTTGGTTGCCTCTGATTGTCAGTATCACAGTTTTTTTTTTTTTTTTTTTTCCTGCAGGGAAGGGGGAAACCTTCATAGGCACCACCCCATCAGGGATGGTAGTGTCAGATTCTAACTGACTAAAACCCCCTCCCCGACGACAGCGGGCTTTACCTTCTCGGCATTACTTCCGCTGTCGTCTGCGATCTTCCATGCTGCATCGATGATGCAGGCTCCCGATGACCTCCCGGTTTAGCACGAAAGTTTGTGTCCGGGAGATCAGGCACTATCACTTGATTCTACTTTTCCAATTGAACCGGACACACCGCTCGCCGCGATCCAACACGTCTCACCGGGTCACCTAGTGGTCCGCAATCGTCAGTATAGGTGAAAGTCCACTCGTCATTAACTTAATAGGCGGAAATTCCGGCGAAAAAGTCAAGGCCGAGCCGACCGTCATCCATACCGGAGACTCCGAGCCCCCAAGCGACCCTGCAAATCATATTAAATCACAGAGCGCGATGCGACCGGGTCATCTTGAAAAACTTGTGGTCGCTGGCAAAGTGCCAGTCCACTCGTCTTTATATTTGACGGCACTATTTTCGCGATCGTCCCCCTCTGGATTAGCACGAGAGTTTGTGTCCACAGAGGGTCTACGCGCTATCGTCGTACCGACACTAACCTACCCCGTCGAACGACCGTCACTACTCGACCCGACCCGACCCGCCGATCAATGACGATATTCTTCGGGAATTCTCTTGGGAACTTCTCGCGCATCTTCTCGCGCATCTTCTCGCTGGAACTTCTCAAGGGAACTTAAAAAGGCTGTCATTGACTTAACTGTAGGGCGAGGACTCGAGCTGCGGCTTGCTCAGCTCGTCCGTCCCCCTCCTTGGTCTTCATCACTTGACTGATGAAGACCGCTACAGCCAGCCATTCGTCTTCGCCGGACAGCATGAAATCAATCATGTTGTCCGGGCTTAGTGTGTCGCCCATCCGGAGCGAAATCATCACTCTCTCCCTCTCCCATCTTAGGCATCCGAAAAGAGTGTGTTCCGCCGTATCTTCGTCCCCGCAGTAACGACAGGCAGGTGACTCGGTCAGCCTGAACCTGTGGAGATATGCCTGGAAGCATCCGTGGGCGGTGAGAGCTTGTGTTATATGAAAGTTCACCTCTCCGTGCTTTCTCGCTACCCAAGGACGAAGATCCGGAATGAGCTTTCTGGTCCAAGCGGCATTCGTGCAGGAGGACCAGCTCCTTTGCCAATCGTCGAGCGTCCGCTGCTTAATGGTGGGGTCCGGTCCCGCTCGTACGTCTGCTCTCTCTCTAGCTAAAAGCTCTATGGGAGGCATGGAGGCCAAGACTCGCACGGCTTTGCCGGACACGGTCCTGTAAGCGCAAGTTACTCGAAGTGCCATCTTGCGCTGGACCGCTTGCAGCCTCTTACGGTTACGCTGGACGTTGACGGCCTCTTGCCAAACGGGAGCGGCGTACAACATCACGGACTGTGCGACGGTGCCCAACATCCTTCGCTTCGTCGGTTTTGGGCCACCGATGTTGGGCATTAGTCTAGCGAACGAAGTAACTATCGCCGTCGCCTTGTTGCACGCCGTACGGATGTGATCGGCAAAATTCAGGTTCTTGTCTATCTTTACCCCCAGTATGGTGACGAAGTCTTTGACTGCAATTGGGGAACCACCCAAAAGCAGCCTCATAGTGGGGGCTTTTCTTCTGCCGCGGATTACGACTGCCTCGGATTTCTCCGGCACCAAAGTAAGTCCGCGGCTGCCCGCCCAGGTGTTTATGGTGGCTATCGCTGCGTTTGCTTTGGCTTCCAAAGCCGACGACTCTCTGTCTACAACGATGAGGGCGAGGTCGTCGGCAAAGCCGTACAGCGTAGTGCCGTCTGGGTATTCCAGCCCGAGAACTTCGTCATACCAGTATCACAGTTTATGCTTGAGAAAACTGTACAATCGCCCAAAAACTGAAGAGAAGCGAAAAAGCGGTCCATTCGCCAATGATATCGAAGCAGCAATGGAAGATGTCTACACTTATCTGGAGAATAGTGATGAAGAGTGCCACGTTTTCACTCGACGAGTTGATAGACCAAATCAAGTGTGATTATCGTCCTGACCAAAGGACAATCAAAGCTCATCTACTCAAAAAATATGGAAGCGATATAATAGTTACTTTATCTTCAAACAAGTCCTGCAGAAGAACAATCACTTGCAAACAGTCATTGATGCTTTCAAAGACCCTCATGCTCACCAGGACGATATTGCCGAAGCAGGAAACGTGTTTCTCATGGATCTGTATGGAAAAGGACGTGAGACTAGCCTGAATGATTTGAGATACAGGCAGTACGTATCTTCATCGTACAAAAGTAAAACCAACATTGCCTCACTACCCCCCACCGAAGCTGCTGCACGACAACATTCCCTGAGAGTTTACTTTCAGGTGCAGCAGTGGTTATCCGGGCCAACCACACTAGACGAGCAACAAAGAGACCCGAGCGAGTGGGGGTGGAAAAAAACAAAGAGTGGTCTCATGCCAGTGCCAACCACTTTGAACCCTGCAGCGGATTCGATACTCCGGCACATTTCTTGTAAATGTAAAAAAATGCCAACGCAATTGTGGATGCAGGACGGCAGGCCTTCATTGCTCCTCTATCTGCACATCGTGCGAAGGCCTGTGTGAAAACGTCGAGCCACCGGAAGACGGCAGTGACATAAACGAAGAAGAGACCGAAGAAGGAGACCGAGAACAGACTGAACAAAATCGCTTACACGATGCGGAAGGTATGTCTAATCTCACAATCCATTTCGTAATCATTCATCTCTCCTTGAGGTATACGATCATAAGTTGTACTTTTCTCATCACTTATTTAATTTTTCAGATGAACAAGCCCCGACGCTGACGATAGAACAACCCGAACCTGTGCCAAGACCCGCCGCCTTCGATGAATCTCGACCAGGACCTTCTAAACGACAACGATTCGTATAATTTTTCGTTGGCAGAATGAGCAACCGCCGAACGATTCGAATTTGATTTTAAATTATTGTGAAGATAGAATTAATACTAATGATGCATTATAACAATATGTAATAACTTGTCAAAATTTCTCGTTGGAATTTCAACTTTTTTGTAACTGAAATTGTAAATTTTGGAGTTCATTAAATAACTTGAACATTAAGAAATTTTTGAAAAGATTACTTATATTTAGGTACATTATATACTAAATAAAAAAGACTATGCAAACCTAGGAGATATTTACTAATTAACGAACGGCACTTAATGATAATAAATTACAGTTTTGGAGTGGAAAAAGTGGGTTTTTGCGGAGACAGCCGAAAAATGAAAAATTTTCAACTGACGCTGGAACCTGAACGGTTCGTTGGAGAATAAAACCTATGTAATGCAATTTGTAGCAAATTTTATGAGCTTTCATTTTGCATAAGAAGGTTATTTACGAAAAGTTAATAGTTTTCGAGTTATAAGCAAAACTCCGCCAAAAACTGATTTTTTTTACCTTTTTTGCATTTTTTTTATGTTCCGTCACGAAATTTTGTTGGGAAACCTCGGATTCGGATTCAGCACCCCAAAAAACATATAGAATCGAAGAAATCAAAACTACCCCACAACTTGTCAGGTAAAAAGCACAATATGACTGAACTATTCTGGATGTCCAGAAATTGCGTTTTTCTATCGGCCATGTTACACCAATTTTCATTGCTTAAATTTCCGATAAATTTATTATTCTTACGTAAAACGTTACAGTTGTAAGTAATTCATGAAAGAAATGCAAAAGAGAACCTTTGCTACGATCACCAGTTACATCTGGAGTCGAATCCTTCTAATCTGTTCAGAAATGGGAGTCTGTAACATATCGGGAGGTTAATCAGACCAATCTGAAGTGAATTACATAATCCATTATTTTCAGTTATATTTTATAAGTACTAATTTTGTATGGTGAACCAGGCCCGGATTGGCCCACCGGGAAATCGGGAAGTTCCCGGTAGGCCGTAGGCCTAACGGGGGTCTGTGACTGATTCCTTAAAATTTTTTATTACAATTGTTAGGTAATTGAAATTCAAAGATAGAAAATGATGATATTATTAGTACTGCTACCGATATTGATTTAGAAGAAGTTAGAGATAATAATGAAAAAGAAACTGATGCTTCAGCTGAAAGCGTAGGCAAAGTGAAAGAGGCTTTATCCTTCAAGCAACCGTCATCTGATGTGGAGTGGGATCTATTTTTTGCTTTACATCCTCATCAGCCCGAAAATGTTTCTAAATTTGTTTCCAAGAAAACATATTATAAGACCGATGGAATTCGTAGGCAGTGGTTGAGCTAATGTGAAAATAGACAACAACTATTCTGCACATTATGTATTGTTTACACCACTAAAAATGAGATAAATACATTCATTCAAGGTAATGATAAATGGAAACATATTTATCAAAGGATCGAAGAGCACGAAAGCAGTATAAGCATCGTAATATGGCTTGTGTAGATAAACATCTATTTCGAATCTCAGAGAAACAAAAAACCGTGAAAGACTTCCTGACAAACAAGGAGAAAGGCTTAAACGCATTACGAAAAGAACAAGTACTAACCCTAATAGCACGCTTCGTCCTCAGTACGTACAAGTTTCGTTCATTTTAAGTACATTCGTCCACGTACGAATTTCAAACGTACGTATAACGTATTTTAAAGTACGTACCTGTACGTACGTGTATGTGCGTACCTATTTCGTACGTTTTTCGCCCATCTTACGTACATTCGTTTCCGTACCTTACGTGCACGTACGTAGGATGCACTTTGAAGTACGAACGTGGTATGTACAATTATGTACGTACCTATTTCATACGTTTTTCGCCATCTTATGTACATTCGTTTCCGTACCTCACGTGCACGTACGTAGGATGCACTTTGAAGAACGAACGTCGTATGTACAATTATGTACGTACCTATTTCATACGTTTTTCGCCATCTTATGTACATTTGTTTCCGTACCTTACGTGCACGTACGTAGGATGCACTTTGAAGTACGAACGTCGTATGAACAATTAAGTACGTACCTATTTCATACGCTTTTCGCCATCTTATGTACATTCGTTTCCGTACCTTACGTGCACGTACGTAGGATGCACTTTGAAGTACGAACGTCGTATGTACAATTATGTACCTGACGTGGACCATGTACACTTGAAAAGTTTTGTAAGTAACCCTGTATGTTTAAAATGTTACAAAAATTGAAAGATCCAATTTGATCCAATCAAATCATTCGAATTTGAGCCACCCTGTATGAACTTCCAAGTCCATGAAACGATTTAATTGGTGAAAAAAATTAAATTATACAGGGAGTTTATAAAACTGTTCATGTTATGTTGGTAATAAGTTTCTTGTAACCCTTTGTAATGACCTAACCTAACCTTTTTGTGTATTTATCATAGAGTGTATTTATTATAATATTATCTAACAGTTAAGTTATATAATATTTTATATAAGGTAAGTTATATATTATTTTCTTCAAAATTATAACATTTTTTTTTAGGTTTTTAATTCTACGATGCCAAAATACAGATTGTCCCGTAAACTTTACCATCGAGCACAAACGGCGTCTAACTTGGCGATTAGAAATATTAATCACACAAGTGGGGTTGTAATTGGTGATTTAAATAACGATAGCGATATATGCAGTGATAGTAGCGATAGTGATATCTGCAACGATAGTAATAATAGTAATTTGTATGTGCATGATTCGGATATAAATATTGATTCAAACTCGGATTTGAGTGATAGTGTTCACAATAATGTTCCAATTTTCAATAATGTTCCAAGTAAGAATGAAGATCTTGGATTTTATTATAATATTTTTTGTATTTGTTTAAATAAATAAATTAAAAATAAATAAATTATAAATAAATTTTTTTGCGAATTATATTGTACGAACGAAGACGTACCTCGTACGAAAAACAGGACGTGCCTCGTACGCATACGAACGTACCTCGTACAAATAGAACGTACCACGTACGAACGAGGACGTACCTCGTACGAAACAGGACGTGCCTCGTACGCATAAGAACGTACCTCGTACAAATAGAACGTACCACGTACGAACGAGGACGTGCCTCGTACGCATAAGAACGTACCTCGTACAAATAGAACGTACCACGTACGAAACAGGACGTGCCTCGTACGCATAAGAACGTACCTCGTACAAATAGAACGTACCACGTACGAACGAGGACGTACCTCGTACAAATAGAACGTACCACGTACGAACAAGGACGTACCTCGTACAAATAGAACGTACCTCGTACGAACCCAGTACGATGATTATGCACACTTCTGTACGATTATATTCGTACAAATTTGTACGTACCTCGTATAAACAATGTACAAACGTGGTACATCCTTGTTCGTACGAGGTACGTACAAATTTTAACGAATATAAACGTACAGAAGTGTGCATAATCAACGTACTGGGTACGTACGAGGTACGTTAAACTTCCGCACCCGTACGTACACGGTATGTACGTGTATTCGTCCCAGATATGTCCAAAATTCGTTATTGTGCTATTAGGGAAGACGCAGGGAAATAGTTACCCGTATTGTTGAAATTGTTAAGCATATTGGCAAGAGAGGAATCAGTTATCGTGCAACAAATGAAGCTTTATCCAATTTGAATAATGATGAAATTGATCATGGTAATTTTCTTGAGCTCATCAAACTCATGACCAAGTTTGATCCGATTTTACGGTCTCACGTAGACGAATGCACAGCACAAAGGAAAGAAAATCCAAATGCAAAAGGACGTGGAAATATGATCAGTTTCTTGTCAAAAACCACTGTAAATTATATTTTTGAGATAATTAGCGATTTAATCAAGCAAGAAATTGCTAAAGCAGTTAAAATAGCCCAGATGTTTTCTGTTCAACTAGGCACAACGCAAGATATAAGTGTAATGGATCAGTGTTCTCTGGTTCTACGATATATGAAGAATGGTGATGTCACAGAAAGTTTACTATCGGTGATCTCGTGTACTCAGTCTACTGGTCAGGCAATGTATAAGTTATTCAAACAAGAAATTCAAAAGTTTGGAATAAATGTAAAATCGTGTATTGGAAGTTCAACGGATGGAGCAGAAAATATGCAAGGAAAGTATAAAGGATTTCAAGCTTACTTGAATAAGGAGGTCCCTGAACAGCTCATGTGTGGTGCCATGCTCATGTCTTGAATCTCGTCATAGGTACGTATAGAAGAGGTACGTAACCAGATCCTAAAAGCAGGTGCCGTAGCGGGAGGCTTGAGAGAAGTAATATGGAACAATGAATTTTTAAACATCGATAACCAAGTGCGCATATATAAGACATGTATAAGACCAATAATGACGTATGCCGCGGAAACACGCCCTGATAACACGAAAACAAAGAGGCTACTGCGAACGGCTGAAATGAGAACTCTACGCACAATAGCGGGGAAAACCCTATAGGATAGGGTAAGAAACGAAGTAATCCAAGACACATGCCAGGTAATGGACGTAGTAAGATGGGTCAGACAGAGAAGAAGCGGATGGAATGAGCACGTCAACCGCATGGACAACAATAGGCTTGCCCGAATTGCTAGAGATGGGAAGGTTGTCAATGGAAAGCGACTGCCTGGAAGACCACCAAAGAGATGGAGAGAAAGCTGGCAGTCTATATCACAAGAAGCTGGAAATTACAGGCCTTAAGGCCTACACTAAGTGAAAGAAGAAGAAGTGTGGCTAAATCCATAATACATAATATATCCATCGGAATGCTATAGAGGGGGAAACAACATCATCACTACACCGTTGTATAACTATTGGCAAAAGCTATTGGGAAAATGTAGTTTCAATGGCGGAGTAGGTGTTATATTCCATCAGGAATGGAACCTAGTGATTAATTGATTGGAAATTATTATTTTTGATCTTGATACTGATGATTACAATATAATCAGCTATTTCATCTTAATTAGCGTTATGTTTTTGCTAAGAAGTTTCGTTAAAAACAATCAAGAATGTTTTTGCGCCATCTAGTCCTTCCCAAGAGGTTGCGGCTTCTGGAGATTTTTCAAATAGCGAACATTCCAATAAAGACACCAAAGTTGGTGAAATTGATAATTCAATTCCAGAAAGTAATTTCACTCAGGAAATTTTAGTTGAAACTGTATTTCCATTTCCAGGACATAATTCCGCTCAAAATATTTCAAGAGGTACAGAAAAATTCGTTAAAAATGTATCAGATAATGTGGAAGTTCTATGGGGTCGAATCCTGGACGCTGACAGAGTCGACGACGAAGAAGCTTCGGGCTTTTGAGATGTGGATTTATCGAAGAATTCAAAGAGTTTCATGGATGGAACATGTAACTAATAACGAGATACCCAGAAGAATGAACAAAGAACCGGAGGTGGTAAACACGGTCAAAGCCAGAAAATTGCAGTACCTGGGACACGTAATGCTCAATGAGAATAGATATCGGCTCTTTCAGTGCATCCTACAAGGTAAAATAGCAGGAAAACGAAGCGTAGGCAGAAGAAGGATTTCATGGTTGAAGAACCTTAGAAGGTAGTTCTCGATGACAACTACAGAGCTTTTTCGCACGGCAGTGAATAGAATAATTATAGCCAATATGAGGGATCGGAGCCCGCGTTAAGCAGTAGGTCCCCTATGTGTGTGATAATACTTCAAACGCACAACACATACATAGGAGAGAGGTCGCCAACGTCCGGGAGACCGGATATGGCACTTGAAGAAGAAGCCAATATGATAGCCAACATCCGGAACGGATAGGCACTAGAGGAAGAAGAAGAATATGGAAGGCAACAAAATCAACCAAGTTGAAGATTTAGTTACAGCTGATTTCTCAATCAGGTTGATTTCTCAAATTCCAAAAATGAAAACAAAGTTGTTGATTTTACAAATTCACTTCCAGAGAGTAATTTCACACGAAGTTTTAGTTGACACTGCACACTCTTAAAATGATTCCACCAAAAATATTTCAAGTGATTGAGATGGGAATGTATCTGACAATGTAGAAGGGAACAATATAAATGTTCAAGAAGGTGTACCTCCAGTTTTACCACTTCCGGAATTACCAGTTAAAGAAGTGGTAAAAAAGCAATCAAAATATTCTTCCAACTGAAGAAACACCAAATATTATAAAAGATTATGTTCCTGAAATTTCTAAATGAGAAATTACCAATGATCCATTTGTAAGTTTAACAACAGAAGATCCAAGCATTAACTACGAAACCAGTTTCAGCATTTCGAAAAATTTGATTCATGTTGTGTTAGAAAATGTCGAAGCAATGGAGGAATCTGTGAACAAAACTGTCAGTCAATAGTCTTTATCAGATCTTAAAATTAACGATTCTGATAATCTGGTTCCCCATCAAGATAACGAAAGTTCAACCGAAAATATTTTATTTAATATTAAATATTATGATATGAGCCTTTCGTAATCAAAATTTTTTGTCGAACTTCTTAAATTGCAAAATATACTTCTAGTTCACAACTATAGTTTTTTTTCCTGTTTCCCCATTGGGTTAAACCACCCAACGGGGGAGTATTATCTGCTATTGGATACAGACATAAACTTAAAACTAATTAATTGACATAATATGTAATTAATGTAATATAAACGCAAACTTATAACTAGGGAAAAATGGAATCACTTATTTGGTAGAACTATTAAAACTTAAATTGATAAAATAAATGATAAATGAGAACAAATTACACAAACACATATTAAGGCAAGAGATTGACTGTCCCTGCCCTGTATGTGTTTAGTGTTGGTGTTTTAATCTGTAGATATGAGTCAAGGTGTGAGCCATGGCCAGAACGAGAGAATGAAAGATTAGAGAAACAAAACCGGGTTTGAGCATACAATGGTCCTTCAATATTCGAAGTTGGTATGAGCTCAAGCTCAGGGTGGAGTATTAAAATCTTTAAGAGTTGAAAGTTTTATGAAGGTGGTGAAAGAAATAACTAAGGAAGGATGTTTAAGAATTTGAAGGAGGTCGAGTGGGGATACTGAGTAGAAATTACAGAGAGTAAGATGGTTAAAACGGGAAGATACATCGCGTGGGCAATCGGACAACAAATGTTGTAGAGTTTGTCTACTCCTTGAATCGCAAGGACACACATCAGTAGGGCAGATCTTAAATCTAAATAGATACTCGCGCGAATACGAATATCCCGTCAATATCTGCGTCAATTCAAAAGAGGTGTCGAAGGCACCTCGGAACAGTCGAACATCTTGCAGTGTAGGCAAGTACTGCCGGGTGGTTGAACCTTGAACGGCATTAATGTACTCAGAATTCCAAGTACTTGCCAGTTCAAGGCGAATCACCCTTCTTGCGTAACTCAGAAGGAACTGGGTGTATGCCAGGCGACTGTGCGACACGGCCGCATCTTTGGCACATAAATCTGCAACCTCGTTCCCTCCTATACCACAATGAGCCTTTACCCACACGAACTTGATGATCAACTCGTTGCTCAGACGGAGAAGAGAACGATGGATGGAAGTGACCAGGGGTGAAGTACAGCTTCTGTCGCTGATGGAAACAAGCGAAGATAGGCTGTCGGAGAGGATACAAGCTGAGTGCACTCTCCTGGGGGAGATCCAATTCAGGGCAGCGTCAACCGCATATAGCTCGGCCTGATAAACACTACAAGTATCGTGCAAGCGATACTTGTGTGTTTCAAGCCGAGACTCGTGGTATATAACGATTGCAGCGCTGACCTCCCCGCCTTCCAGCTTGCTGCCATCAGTAAAAATAGCCACATCCACCCCGTCACAAATTCGATCGACTTCCTTAGAGTCGCCTACCCTGTCGAAAACTATCGTTTGCCTATAGCGGGGATGCAACATCCCTACAGGCGGCGTACGAAGTTGTAGGACGACGTCTTCCGGAAGGAGATTAAAGGTACCATCCACCTTTACCCTCTCTACCTCCGCCACCTCTCTGATCCTTAGCTCTATCGGAGTAAATCCAGCTAAGGCTAACGCAGATATCGCCGAGACCCTACGGAATGCGCGAGTGGCCCTAATGGCAAATGTCCTTTGGAATGAGCGGAGCCTGCGCCGCGCGTAGTTATACTTTAGCACATCACACCAAATATACGCTCCGTAGGTTATCGTAGGTTCTACGACCGCGTGGTATATCGTTTCCACGTTTAGTGGGTTGATACCAGGGGTGGGCTGGAGCCGGCTTGGTCCGGCTCGCGCGAGCCGGTTGTTAAAATGTTTGAAACTCGGCGAGCCGCTTGTTAAATTACCCCTAAAACCAAAAAATAAGCCAATTTCGATGCCATTCCTTTTATTACATCTTGGATGAACCAGAATCACAGGTTAGCAACAGAAACAAGGGTAAGAAAAGGGCACAATAATGATGTTTCTGCAAATGAACAAGGCATATTGACTCTACATTAATTAAATAATTATGGATATACATAGTATAGTATGTTAAATTTGGAATTTATTAGTTTTTTTGTGCAATAAATGTTTTGTTTAGTTATTTTGTGCAATAAATGTTTTGTTTTGTTATATATATTATATATTTTATACTGTACAAAAATAAATGAAGACAATGTACTCATTTGCCGTTTTTTTTTTGCTTCGAAATAATAGCGAGCCGGTTGTTCAAAATTTGGCAGCCCACCCCTGGTTAATACACCACGTCGGTCGCACATACCTACAGAGGTTGTTAAAAATCTTGCTAGCTTTCGCAATTACGTGTTTTACGTGGATGTTAAATTTCAAATTATCGTCCAAAATAATGCCCAAAAGTTTTATAGATTTTTCAAAGTTTAACTGGGAGTTGCCGAAATGAATTTTGCATAGCTTGGTTTTTGGTGTGAAAGCTAAAGCTTCCGTGTTTGGAGCGCTGAATGTTAATTTAACACCAGCGCCCCAATCGCTCTTAGAACGTAGCGCAGCGTTGGCCCGTTCCTCCATCTGCATCATACTGGTCGAACTTACGATTATATAGGAAGACATCATCTGCAAAACTTTGCAAATGACATCCTCCTGGTAAGCCTACATCTAAAAGTTTGTCCAGTATGATGTTCCAAAAAGTAGGCCCGCAAACAGAGCCTTGAATGCATCCCTTCGTCATCCCCTTGTGCGACTTTCCGTCAGCGTAGACCAGCTCAACAGATCGATCTGCTATATAACTCTTTAAGAGATTATACATGTTACACAGCAAAGCAATGTTACGCAATCTGTTGAATAATGCTGGCCACCAAGCGTTGTCGAACGCCGCTTTGATGTCCAGGGATACACTCAATACTAAACATTTACGACTTTTCTCACGTCGGATGATGCTGATGGCATCACGTAGTGCATCCGTTGTGGAGGTTTGTTCCCTGAATCCATACTGTCTAGGATTCCATGCCTGGCGCTGTTGACCAAAGTAGGTCAAGCGTTTTGTAAACAACTTTTCCAGCAGCTTCCCGAATACCGGGAGAAGGCCGATCGGCCGGAACGCCGATAGATCATTTGAATCCGACCTATTCGGCTTTGGCAAGATTTTTACAAAAGCCCTCTTCCACGGTTGCGGAAAGTGGCCGGTTGTCAGGCAGGAATTCATTAGTCTAGTAATGAATTCAGGGTACTCCTCCGCAAACGAGATGCAGATATCCGACGTGAGATTGTCGATTCCGGGCGCTCTGTTTGCGCACATTGTAATCAATGCCTCCAACACCTCTTCTACGGCGAATTCTTCTTGGTCGGTCGTGTCACATACGTAGGTCGAATCAAACATTAGTCTGAGTTCGTGATGTCTCAATAGGATATCGTCAGTGTCGTCGGGGTAAAAGTGCCGAAGCAGTTTGTCTGCCATATCGTCACTGTCGCTAGTAAATTTGTTTTCGCACGTTAATGTCAGCGGAGGGCGTTTAGCGGGAGCATCTTTAATGAGTCTGTTAGTCAGAGACCACACACTTTCCTGGTGTTGCCTATTACAAAAGTCTCTAAAATGTTTTGTAGAAGTTGAGCGTATCAGGTCACGGTATTCTCGTTTTAGCCCCGTTTGGTCTTCTAAAAGCCATGAAATATCAAGGTCTTGTCGAAGACCGGAGTGAATACGTTGATGAATCCTGATACACTGTTTTTTCAAATCTTCCAATTCCTTAGACCACCGCGGGTTATACGGTTTAGAGTTTCCACGTATTTTCATTGAGGAGAAACATGATTTGCGTATGTCCTCAGTGAGTTGTTCCACTGTGAGGTCTAAGTTATTTGAAGAAATATATTCGAAATTTGTAGATAATAATTTAGATGCCAAAACGTTAATTTTTAATTCTTGTTTGAATTTTTACCAATTGGCGATTTTGTTTCGAAATAGGTACGTTGAAGTTTCGATGACTGTGTTTATACAGTCATCTACTAAAATTTTGTATGTAATGGCATTGTGATCAGATGACTGACAGACTGATTTGTCGATAGTCCACAGCGACAAACGGGCGGTGATGCTCTCTGAGGCCAATGTGACATCTATGACCGACGATAGGAGTTTGCCATTCCTGACAACCTCAAATGTCGATGTGCCTCCAACATTGCATATATCCAATTCGTGAGAACATGCAATGCTCAGAACATCATCTCCGCGTTTATCGCTATTGATCGAGCCCCAAGCGGGGTTCGAACCGTGAAGGTCCCCGCCGACAACAACGTGCGATCCTTTGGTGTTAGCAAGGAAGTTGTTCAAGTTTACCAGAGTATCGTTGTCGTCATGATCTGGCTCGACATACACGTTTCCAAAGTACAAGAATCGCTGTTTTAAGTTAATCCTGATCACGCAGAGGTTTGTGTCGCAGTATTGGGACATGCCCAACGCCGCTCCCAAACTCTGCTTGACCAGGATGCAGCTTTTGACTCTAGGTTTGTTGTTTTTATTCCTGTTACTCTGGAAGACGTATACGCCGTCCACATCTTTTACCTGGTTGATTCGTCCTACGTACGGTTCCGTAAGCAGAGCGACATTTCTGTCGCTCTGCATGCAGTAAGTCATGAATTCACGAAAAGAGGCGTAAGAGCGCATTAGATTGCACTGTACAACATTTATAGCCTTACCACCCATATTCAATCTTTTCCCTGAGCTTGCCCTCCATAATTTTGTAAATATTACAACTCGTAGACGTAGCAGTGTATAATATCATATTTTGTTTTGTTGTTAGTGTTAGAATTGACACAGTTAACACATTTTCTAAGTTCCCGGTCGTTGTTGTGGGTGTATTCCTGGTAAGTGTGACTACCAGCACATTGAGAACAGCATATGGTGACTTCTCTGTGCAGAATCTTTTTGTGTGTCCATATCGCATGCACCCGAAGCACTGTCTTATATTCAGAAACTCCTCCGCGTGTACACGATCGTGGTCCACATTGACCCTACCCAGAGAGGTCACCACGCTGTATATCGCTGGGCTGGTATCCAGGGCGACGTTGTATAAATTACAGTTCCGATTGCTTTTAATAAATTTGATTTTTAAGTCACTTTTGCTTTGGTAGTTGGATTTAATCCTCTCATTCTGGCCAAGGATCACTTCTATCAGTTCATCCTCCTTGACGTCCCGAGGAACGTCCTTGAGGATGACACATGGGTACAGTTTTCTTGGCTCTTCAACTTTTAGGTTCGTTTGAGTACTTAGGGTGTTTTTAATGTCCTCTTTTTGCCCCTCGTTATCTAAAGAAATTTTTATTTTGTGGTTCAAAAGTTTTGTGATGTTAGGGGCATAGTTCCGCCCCCTGAACGAAATCGAATTTTTAAATTTTTTAATAACCTCCTCGTGAGATTTTACAGAGGAGGCTATGCTGGAGATGATGATAGCCGGACATGCCTTCTTCCTTGGCTTTACAGCATTGGAGTAGTTAATGTTTGTTATTGTATTGGTCGCGGCTTCGTTTTTCAAATCTTCCCTCAGAACTAAAATTTCTTTCTTTATGCTGCCCGAAATATCTCCCAATGTTACTGTTGGTTCCCCAGCCGAAATGTTCCCTATTTCTTCCTTAATTTGTTTATTATTTTCTAACATTTCATTTTTAATTTCTTGTTTTAGTGCGTTCATTTCGGTTTTTATTATTTTTGCTGTATCATTTAAGTTAAATCTTGGAGTACCGGCCGAAATGTCTCCAAGTTCAGTCGCGATATTTAGTAAATTTACGGTACAAGTCCCTATGTTAGTTTTAATAGATTTTTTAATTTTGCCACTGTCGGCCATTTCGCTGGTAATAATTGCACAGTTTTCCCTTAGTTGTTTTATTAGTGTTTTTAGATCCATTGTGTTTTAAATATTTGTGGTATGTGTATTATTAAAGAACCCGAAATCCCAAAGTTGGTCAATCTCTTACCTTACTTTCTTCCTGTAATGAGGTGTCGTGTCGATTGAGCTTCAAATTTTGAGGATTTTACTTTACTTTTTACATAATTTACTTTTATTTTATTAGTAACTATTTATACTGTCCAGGTACTTGAAGGTTAGTGAATTTCCAGTTTTAGGAGGCCAATACTTCCAAAATTTCCAAGATTTATAATTTTATGTGATTGTCCTTAATATTTCCAAAAATTTTACGGCAATACTTCCAAAATTTTCCAAAATTTATAATTTAATTTGATGTCCTTAATGTTTCCAAAAATTTTTAGCGACTGACGAAATGTACTCTTTTCTTTAGATGTGTAATCTATGATGATGTATTTTCGTTTGTTCGTCGAAAAATTGTAATTTATTTAAACAAAAATAATTTATTTTTAATGACAAATAATGTCAGATCCAATTTCCAAATTTTTACAAAAATTGCCAGTTTTTCGGAAATTTTCATCCAAATAGCTCTTCAATATGCTATTAGGAGTATCTCTGACTACTTTAATAATTTTTTAGGTATATAATAATAGCCAAATTTTAGAAATAAAATACAAATCTATAAAATTTTTACATTTACATTTCTCCAGGTTGAAAATTATTCAAAAAATATATGGAAAATCTGGGTTAACCCTACGCCGCATCTACGGACAATTTTACGGTTAAGAAAACCTGGGTTAGTACTAACCTTACACTGAACAACCGCTTTCTAGTTAAAATATGAGTTAACCTAAAATTTTTGCTGTTATGTCATTACACTGACAGCTATACTGTCAGAAAACGCATTATTTTAGGGTTATTAATAACCGGGTTACAAGGTAACCTGGCACTGAAAAACAACTTTTTAATTAAAATATGAGTTAACCTAGATTTTTTGGTTTAACCCGTAACTGAACAACTGGGCCTTAAATGGCATTTTTCTCAATAACGTAAAATAAGCAAAAATGAAATTTTCAGTGCAATTATTTTGTAACTCGGCTATTACAATTTTAAAATTGGTTCAAGTTTCCCACAAGTTAATGACATTTTGCTCAAAGTCGTAAAATAAACAAAAATGAAATTTTCAGTGCAATTATTTTGTAATTCGGCTATTACAATTTTAAAAATGGATTTCACTACTATTGGAAGAATGAAAGCTATTAAAGAAAGGAGTGGGAAGAAATTGATTTTCTACCGGAATTTCACACAAGTTCCAGAAACAAAACTGGAAATTTCTATTTTTAAAATTTTTCCGCATGTTCTAAATTACATTGCACTAATGCTATAACTTTTGATAAAAAATTATTTTCGGATTTTCATGTAGTTGACATATAGTTGACAACTATATGGAAGTGCATAAGTACATCTCTTACCCTCACTACATTACGTTACATTACGTTACGTGCATAAATAGACCATTAATATCATTTTTCTAAAAAACTTGAGGCGTTGGGGATGTATTTAGAATTCAAATAGGAACTTGCAATTCTAACCACATATTTTTTGATATATTTGGAGACATTTTAGTGGGTAGGACACACCTTCATCAAGTTAGCCCCCCCTTTAAGCAAATTTTTAACTTTTTCTTATGCCAAACGTTTGGTAATCGTTAGGTAAGGTTTGGTAGTCCGATTAAAAGTTTTGGAAGTTCTTTGTTTTTTCGTAATTAACTAATCAATTTTTTAACATGGAACATGTTTTTACGGTCGTTACCTCGCAAAAATCGACACCAAAAACCGACACCAAAAATCGACACCAAAAACCGACACCAAAATTCGACACGAAAAATCGGCACCACATGTATAATTCAAATTTATAGTTTATAATTTGAATATAGAGTAGATTATCGAATAACATCTTCGCATTCACAATAACGAATTTTCAATAACAAAATTTTTATTACCAAAAATTTAAATCCGAAACCGAGCGCAAAAAGAAAATTTGCTTATATATTGTAGCGTCTGATGCTTTGAAGAATGCACGAGTACGCACACAATCGGTTTATGACACCTACCTTAAATCGACTCTTACTTCTCAGGGTATTAATGCGTCGGGATCTGAATCAACCAACACTTCTTATACGAGCTTATTCTTGATTGAACGAATTCTGTATTCCAACAAAGATAAAACTACAGTTGGAATTCCGTTAACAAGTTTTTTAATCAAATCAACAAATTTCAACATATAACAAGAACCCAAACAATCAAACAATCTTTATAAATTACTATTCTACGCACTGATTATTAAAAGGTAGCTAACCTGTGATTTGTATCGTGCGCACTATTTTCTTTCTTCTAATATTCCACTTTCCAATCTCCACTCTCCAATCTTAGGTATCCGTATCTCCCCAACGTATCTATAAGACACGATCTCGAACACAACCTTCGTTGCCAACACCTTCTGTATCCCACTATCTTGCGGAATCGTAAATTCTCCAAGGAATTAATCTTCTTGGGTAGTACCACCGTATATCGGTCCCGAATATAATTTATTTCAGTATATTCTAATTGAATTGCAATTATTCGCACAACTGCATCTCGCAGTAACTAATATGCGACCGTCACGCTTCGTGATCTTCATGGAACTGTTATTTACTTTTTATGTAACGTTCGTTACTATATATTTTGTTTTTTCAAACCGGAGCTTCTTATATATCGGTTTGTTTGTACATGGCCGACGGTTCTCTGCACGTTTGATTAATTTCCACATGTTGTATATCCCGTTTACACACAACATATAATTCGAACAAACTTAAAATTAAATTCAAACGACACAACAAAACAAACACATGTAAACAAATGTGTTTGAACCTCCGGTCTCCAACTGTACTTCTCTCCTTGTTGGTACGACTCTATCCTCAACATGGATAGCGCGTATCACAACAATATATAGTAAATTTTTATTACCAACACAAAAATTATAAGGGATTATCCTATTATGACCAACAGCAAGAAGAAGAAACGAGATGGGCACCCCTAAATCTCGAGGAAAACTATGATAAACGGTTTAGTACCGAAAAACATGTTCCATGTTAAAGATATTAGTCGGAGACTAAAATAGAAGGAATCCGGGGGTCCAGGGGCGGGGGGTTTGCGAGGCGCGGAGCGCCGAGTTTTTATTTATTTTCAGATTAAAATTTTTAAGTGTTCATAATTTCTCATTATCCATGTGCTATCGCTGATTATCATATTTACAAATTCTTGGTCTTTTTATTTTTTTATCAATCAAACCGATTTTATTGTTTAAAACGAATGTGTTTGTAAAATGACATTTTCATTAACCAATCTGTAGTTTTTATTTTATTTATTGTTATGTTGTTATAATTAAATATCCATCTGGCAACTTCTGTTTCTACTTGTGTGGACATTTTCATTCTTCTAAATTTCTTTAGCCCCATACTTTTTATTTTATTACAAGTCGGATTTTTAAATTTCACGTTTTTAATTTGTTTATCGTTATCCTGTAATTGTTTAAATTTTATTCTTTTAAACCGTATTTTTATTAACTTCCTTATTTTTACCCGTGTATGTTTATTTTGTGTTTTTATATCTGATAAGTTTTTAAATTTAATGGATTTAAATGTTGTTATTTTGTTTAATAAAAAGTTTTGTGATTTAAAATTTTTCTGTTTTATAAAAGTCTTTTTCTTCTTTGGCACTTTTTTACTTTTAAATGTTGTTTTAACTTTTTTGTCAAGTTAGCCCCCCTTCATTAAAAATAAGTTTGGCATTAAAAAAAAGTTACAAATGGTTTAAATTGGCAATCAATTATTATTGTTCTATTCACGTGAAATTTAGCACATGCGCATAAGTAAACTTCCAACTTAATTAATTATTATTTATGACAAAACTCGGGACTACCAAAACTTTTTATAGGACTACCAAACCTCTACACATTATAATCGATAAAATGAGCTAAAAAAAAGTCGAAAAATCGATTGAAGGGGGGCTAACTTAACAAAAAAATTTGATTAGTTAATTACGAAAAAACAAAGAACTACCAAAACTTTTAATCGGACTACCAAACCTTACCTAACGATTACCAAACGTTTGGCATAAGAAAAAGTAAAAATTCGATTAAATGGGGGCTAACTTGATGAAGATGTGGGACACATATTTATTAAATTTTAGGGAAGAATTGTGATATATAAAATAATTTGTTATTATTGTGCGCCATCTACATTAAGAAGAATTTCACACAAATCCTTGTGAATCAGGTATTGAAAAATATAATTACTCAAGTTTGGATTCTTAAAAGTAATAAAGATGATTTTGTATTTCCCTGCTCAGCAGTGGTGACCTGTGGTGGTGACTCAGAAATGACATAATCTAAACAATTCGGAACTTGGAAAATAAACATTATTTTCCAATAAATATAACTACATGATTTTTCATATCATTCGAATTAAAAACAAAATTACATATTTTATTAGATAACAAAAATTAATTATAATCTTATAATGTAAACAACAATAATTATGGATTGTACATGCACATAATTATTATAACTTTTAATTCCAAAAAAGTAATCAAAATAAAAATGTTTGTATATTTTTTGGCTTTTTACAGTTGTGACGCATTTGTGAAATAATACAAACAGGGGGTTTACAACCCCTAACAAATTTTGTTTTTGAAATTTGAAAAATAAACAAATTTAATTTTTCCAAAACATGACAATTAAAAATTAGAATTAATAACAATGTAAATAACATCTTAATTATTTCTACATAACATCACATCGTTTTTTCATGGCACGGAAAAATGATTTATTAATTTCCTTCCTTCTCAGTCCTTTTACCCTAAAGTGGGGTTTGGTGATCCATCTCGTTCCATCTCCTTCTATGCATATATGATGTGCATTCAAATAGTTTTCACATACATAGAGGACCTACTTGTTTAACGTGGACTCCGAACCACGGGAAGTGTACTACACTTCATTTCGAGATGGATTTTCTTGGCAGATTACCTCGGTGGTTTGCCATTGCCTGCCGAGGAGAGACGGTCAGAATAAAGTTCTTACCCTGCCCGGATTCGATCCGAGCGTTTCGCATTAGCAGTAGACACACTTAACTGCCAAGCTATGATCGCCTATTAATTTACATATTGCGTAATTCCTAAATTTCGGGGTTCCCAAATTTCTATTATTTTCACACCTAATTTTTTTTAGAATTTTTTTGTGTAGGTACGTAATCAATTAGAGAATGCAATGGAGAAAGACATGAAAATAAAGAGCACACATTATGAACACAGAGATATATACAAAGCAACATGGATAAGCCCGGATGGTGCCAATGCTAACCAGATAGACCATGTTTTGATCGAGGGTAGAAGCGAAAATATCATTAAGGACGTAAAATCGTACAGAGGAGCAGATGCAGACTCGGACCATTTTATGGTATAGGTGTAAAGATGTCGAAGACAGTACCAAATAGAAAAAATATGAAAGAAAACAAGAAAACGGAAAAAACTCCGACCAAAATAGAACTCCAAAACAATGACCAAATAAGAAAGTACCGCGAAGCAATGGATAAGATATTAGAAGAAGTAAATACAGAATACAACGTGGAAGACATACTTACAACAATAGAAACCAGTATAAATGAAATAACAAAGGCACAATATAGAAGAAGGAATAAGAAAGGGAAAGAATGGTACGACGAGCAGTGTGAAGATGAAATAAATAAGAGAGAAAAAGCAAGGAGTAGACTGCTAGCAAACCGAACGGAAGAAACAAAACGGAAATATGAAGACCAAAGAAGAGAGTGCAAAAAGATAATCAGAGATAAGAAGAGAGAATACCAGCTCAGGAAACTAGAGGAGATAGAGGAGAAATACAACAACAGAGAAATAAGAAACTTCTACCAAGGAATAAAAAGACAAAAGCGAGGTTACCAAACAAGAACGACATTTTGTAAAGACAAGAATGGCACACTGGTAGGATCTAAAGAAGGAACAAAAAAGAGATGGGCGGAATATTTTCAAGAGTTGCTTAATAGATCAGAAGAAGAGACGGAAGAGGGAAGACCTGCAGAAATGAACGAATGTAATAATGATGAAGAACAAGAACCATCCGAGGACGAAATTATGGAAGTGGTGGCAAACCTAAAGAACCATAGAAGTGCAGGAGAAGATGGAATACAGGCGGAAATGTTGAAGTATGGAGGAAGAAGATTACATGAGCTAGTTGTCGTCATGATACAGAAAATTTGGAAGAAGGAAAGGATGCCCGAGAGCTGGAGACTGGCAATAATATGTCCGATCCATAAGAAGGGAGATAAAACCGAGTGTGGTAACTACAGGGGTATCGCACTGCTGAACGTCTGCTATAAAATACTTGCTACGTGCATAAAAAATCGACTACAACGATATACTGAAGAGATTATAGGAGAGTATCAGTGTGGCTTTAGACGAGGTAGATCGGTAACTGATCAATTATTTATACTGAGAGAGACACAAGCAATTGGACACGAATTCGGATTGGAGACGCACCTGATATTCTTAGATTTCAAGCAAGCCTATATGACAGTATCATGAGAAGAGAATTGTACAAAGTGATGGAAAAATTGGAAATACCCAGAAAAATAATGAACATGATAAAAATGACTCTAGATGCCACCGAAAATAAAGTAAGAGTCAACGGTGAACTGTCGGATAGCTTCAAAGTAGCAACAGGACTCAGACAAGGAGATCCGCTGTCGGCAGTATTGTTTAACATCGCCTTGGAGAGTACGATAAGAAAAGCAAACATAAATAGACAAGGAACGATCTTTAGGCGAAGACACCAATGCCTAGCTTTTGCAGACGATCTGACAATCATGACACGAACAAAGAAAGAGCTACGAGAAATTACAAGAAAATTATTAGAGGTGGCAAGAGAGATTGGCTTGGAGGTAAATGAAGACAAAACAAAGTATATGGTATGGAGTGATAAGATCTTCGAAGAGAAAAGACATATAAATGTACCACTGAGAGATAAAGAATTAAGATTCGAGGAAGTAAACGTTTTTTCGTACCTGGGAACAGCTATAACAAGAAGACCAGGATGTGAAGAAGAGATTAAGGCAAGAATGGCAACCGGCACGAGAAGTGTCTTCGCATTGAAAACAATATTCAATAGCAATGTGTTCGCAAAGTCAGTAAAGACAAGAATTTACAAGACGATCGTAAGACCGGCGGTGATGTACGGGGCGGAGGTATGGACAATGAGGAAACGAGAACGAGCGATGCTTGAGGTGTGGGAGAGAAAGATCTTGAGGAAGATATATGGAGGAAAGTGCTTGAACGGTCAATGGGTTATAAGGACGAATAACGAGTTGAAAGAGCTATATGGAGAACCTAGTATAATCGGGTGTATCAAAGCACAGAGACTAAGATGGAGGGGACATCTTGCAAGAATGAACGATGACAGAACCCCAAGTGAGATGTGGAATATGGAATTTGGAGGAACAAGGAGAAGAGGCAGACCAATGAACCGTTGGAAAAGAGAAATAGAGGAAGACATGGAAGAAATGTGTTTGGACGATTGGAAAGAAGACGCTCGAGATAGGAAAAAGTGGAATAAGGTGACAAAAAAAGCCAAGGGCCTGCTAGGCCTGTAGTGCTAACTATATATATATATTATATAATTAGAGACGGTCATAGTTTATTTTCGGGATCGAAGCACTCGTTTCATCAAAGATAAAACGCTACCACCGAACCCACGTGTTGTTTCTTGACTTACTTCTCTCAGAAAACCTCGTGGTGCGCGTCGATCCCGCATAGCTCGAAAACATGGACTCTTCCACTAGGGAAGTGATATATACAGGAGGTGACATTACGATTTTGCACGCCTCAAAAACCGTAACTAATTACCATTAGTATTCAAGTGACGGCCGTGTAAATTCTACGGATGCACCCTTATTTTCAATTTGAAAGATTTGCGGCAACTGAAATATCGCGGCCTTTATTGATCTATCAACAGCAGTGGCGATTGGTACGAGGGGGGGCGCCACCCTGCCAAACCAAAATACAGTGGCGGTTCGTGACTTCTTTCAATGGGAGGGCACAAAATTGAAATACAAACGAAAAATATAAAGATAAAAATATATTCTTGTGTTGCTTTGAAAATATTAATACTGTTCATTGTCAAATTAAATAATCTGGGAGGCGGGGGATTATGGAATACCCCAAGATATCAAGATGATCATTCTAAACATCATGTGCTGGGGGGGGGGGCATTCCATACCCCCCAGCCCCTGGTCTTTTTTTGTGCTAACGCTTTATAGCGTGCAACCTTTGCTGTTTGATTTGGACAGTTCGCACTAACGCTTTCATTTCGTGAAATTCCAAACTGAATTATGAAAAATTTCACAATTTTACCACTACAGCACCACGCTTATACTGCACTACCTAAATGAAATTAACGTTGTGAGCATTGTGAAAATGGCAAATATACTGCAAAAGCGGCTCAAAATTTCCAAATCAAACGGTAGCAGCTTTGTTGTTGGACACGGCTATAATAATACATTAATTTATCTACGAGTATATATGTGTCTGTAACGCTAAATTAACTCGTTGATCAGTCCCTTCATAAAGTAATGAGATATCAGTGCGGCCATACGCCACAACGTAGGCCACAACGAAGACCAACCAGATGGTTAATGGCTAGTTGTATAATAATATCTTAAATTTACAACAATAGGGGTATTCACTTCACTGCGTAAAGTTCGTACTTGTAATTTTCGTAGAATTACGTGATGTGAACATACTCCTTGTGAATGTTGCGTAAATTCTTTCGTAATTAATTGTATTAGGTTATGTTTTGTATATGTACCACATCTACGAAACTGCTACCAACCACAGCCAACATCTACGAATGCGTAGATTTCGTAAACTAAAAATTCTACGAAGTTTACGAAAATCGAGATCTACGCCATTTACGACGAAAGTACGAAGTGAAGTGAATACCCCTAATATAATAGCCTAAATTTATGTCGAGTCAATATTATACCCCCCCTCCCCGTTCTTGCGCATTCTTCCATTTCCAAATCCTTGAATTTCATATCAACATATTCTTCCGTTACTTTGAAAATATTAATACTCTTCATTATCAAATTAAATATTCAATTCAACAATTCGAAATAAAAGTAGAAACCGTGTGGGGGGATCTGAGGAACGAAGTACCCCCAATATACCAACATGGCCATTTTGATCTCCATAATATGTTGGGGGTCCTGTCTAGGCAGCATTTCTTTATTTACGTAAATTGCTTAGCGTGTGTGTGGGGGGGGGGGGGTAAAATAAATCTAAATGGGTTTTTCAATGATTTCTTACGTCATTGCAAAGAAAGTTTCTAGGTACCTGTGCTTGTTCTAGTGAGCCACAGCACCCGGATGAATAATCCTGTCTCTCAGTGTGGCCTTTAGGCCGCTCAATATAGGCAATTAATCCGGTCTTAAAACACCAGTCTGTCTATCTATTTGTTCATAAGGCATCTCGCATTAGTTTATTTTTCAGTTAATAGCCTGAAGAAAAAAACAACCACGGAAATTGCGCACTCATAGAAAAGTAATGAATACATAAATGAGAATATAATTGATATAAAAATAATTAAATCTTATTGAAAACTTGTAGTTTTCTTTAAATGTACTATAAAATAATTATTATACAAATACAATTTAGCTCAAGATTACTTTAACTGTGCGGCCTAAAGGACGCACTGGAGGAGAGATCAACGAATAAATTTAGCACGTGAAAACTTGAATCGGAATTCTTATTTTAATTTGCGGAGCTCTCTGTATAGATATACATACATCTATACAGAGCTAAGAGGTTACAGAAGCTATAAAGCATTTCTTTTTTCCGATTGGGGGGGGTGGATTAAATAAATGTGATATCGCGAATATCCTAACTTAAGGGGGGTTGTTTAACTAATCTGATTGATACCTAGAATGGGGGGGGGCATTATAAGTTAAAATTTTCACTTACCGTGAAGTGGTTTAATTATGGACCGCCGTTTATGGTCCAGGCGACGCCGGACTGTCCCTTGTCGCTAATTATCGAGATTAAATGGCTAGCTTCAGTCTCTTGTAATTTAATATACTATTACGTACTTCGAAAGTTCCTATGAAGGGACAGCGTTTAAATAAACCCGCCGACGGCGCTCTTTATCAAGAAATAACTCTTTTAACTCTCTAAATAACTTTTTGTAGTTATTCGCAAAAATCGGTTTGTTTTTTAAATTTTTCTCTAGTTAATTTTAGTTTTCGTTATTAGAGGCAAGGTGACAAAAACTAAAATTTGGATTGTAAATAATCGGGGATGTCCCTAGATTCTATAAAAATTTAAATTAGCGACAGAACGCCCACTGAACAGAGCGCCATCTTTATTTTTAATACCCAACTTCACTGCAGTTGTTGGTAGATGGAACTGTTAACGGGCAAAGAAGAATTTTTTTCCGGTAAAAGCAAAACGTGGGTGCTGTGTAAAACAAGATTGGAGTCGGCTGAATTGATGATTAAATTTGTAAGTAGTGATAGTTTTAAGATTTGTTAGATAGTAAACGAAAATGAACGCAGTTTTAAACGCACATGGTACCTACCAGTGGCGGCGTTAAAATGTTTTCAAAACAAATTTTACATGTCCTATGCAGTTTTACCGGTGGATTTCTAGCTAGAGGTTCATTCACATCGTGGTGTCAAAATTTATTAATTAACTTGCAATAAAATACCTAGTATATACAGGGCGAATCAATTGAATAAATTTTTTAAAGCTTGGAAGATAATTTAAAATAAGAGCAAGGTTGTCCTGTGCATTGTTCATTTTCGAACTTGACAAAAATTGGCCATATTCACCTGTGGGCGCTATGTTAATAATTTACCGCTTGTTAAAATTTCAATTTTCATGAACGTTTAATTAAAAAAACTCACTGCCGTACATAAGATTTTTGAGTGGTGATTTTATTAGGCCATTTTACATTCAATAAAAAATTATTTACAAGCATTTTATTAATTGTAGGGATAAAATTCTACCTGACGCTTAATAAACACGTGTCTATAAATAATATTATGTAAAATCATTACGCGTTATTGTGTCAACAAACAAATTACTTCATGTGTATTTCTTATAGGATTGAAAAAATGTAATATTATCACAACATTTTAGTTCTATTCGAGTGTTTTGCAATTACCATTAAAGGATGTTACTTTTATTTTTCAATTTTATATTTAAATAATGTTTCGTTTATTCCGATCAACGGTTATTGTGATCAAAAAGCCCCGATGTGGTCAAATTTGTTTGTCAACCTTGGTTTGCGCAAAGAACGGGGTTTTGGGAATCCCCGAATAGACTGTTTTTCACCTCCTCCCTAAACGGCTCTTTTTGTATTCTAAAAATTAAAATATTATACTAAGTAAGACTAAAATAATCGATATCCACAGCAGTGGCTTGATGTGATCGTCGGTTGAGTTATGGTGCGGAAATTGCGGACTTCTCGAAATTTCTTAGCACAGCCCTCTGACGAACATCAACACTCCGTAGATGAGCAAGAGTGAATGACGAGATACCGGATAACACGGCTTTATCTTCGTAGCGTTGAGTTGCAGCTCGTGACTTGTTTCAATAGGATGGCACGTGCGCTTATGCCCTTTAGGGTAACCCGCCACTGTTCAACCTAAACATATACATCATCTAGCCAATTAGAATGTCAAAATACATGTTCTACTGGCCCATTTGTTTCTTGACATGGACGACATACTGGGTTGTCCAACCAAAATTTACTTATTTACGTGAATTTCTTGGGGGGACGAGGGGAGATTAATAGTAGCCAATACCAGGGCGATAGGAAAAGCCTAAATGATCATTATCGACATACATACAATAGCTCAAATTTAATTGTGTATGTAAGCAATACTAAATTGAGACGATGATTTGTTATTTCAGTGCGGCCTTTAGGCCGCACAACTTAAGCAATAACCAATGAGTGCGGCCTTTAAACGCCATTTCTGGCTATATATTTTCTTCATAATGGATTTTTTATTGGTTTATGTTTAGGTTACTAATCTAATAAAGTGCCAGTACGACGTTTAAGTCGAAGAATCCTGACAATACTGCACTAATGTGCATGCATCCAAAACGGAATTTTTTTAAATGTAAAATTTGTGAAAAAATGATCCGTAAAATTTGACGTCTACCTGAAGTTGTTATTCTTTTACATATTTTTGAATTAAATAAATTAAGGCTATTACATTATTATTTTTTAATTACCACCAGTGGAATGAATATTAAATTAAAATTTAAAAGTTAACAAGCGAAGTAAACAACCATCGTCATATTGAACGCATTTGTTTCTTTCGATTGGGGGGGGGGTCGAAGTTAAAACAATTTAATTTCGCGAATCTATTAATTGCAAATTGTTCTATTGAAAGGGGAGGGGGCCACAGATTATGATTTTGTCACTTTTTAGGAAAGTGGTTTAAAAGCTCACCGTTTATCATCCAAACGACGTGGTGCATGCATTAAAAAAGTACTATTTTGAGTTGCTAATCTATTTTAGGAGGGTGGCGCCCCGTTGCTCTCCCCGTACTAGGCGCCATTGACTATTGAGCTAAATTGTAATGTAATATAATCAACATCTGTACCAAATTTAATCATGGGCCAACAATTGTGAATTGAAAAAAAAGAATAAAGTAAAAAATTTCAACTAGATTATTTGTTGAATAATGATTTTTTACGGTATTGTTAACTATTTCTAAAGTTTTCCCCCTTCAACCAAATGCCCCTGAGGGGTGGGGGAAAAGACAAAAACCAGTATTTTTCTGATTTCTCGGTTATATTTCAACTTTGTAGCAAAAATAGCTATATATATACAAAATTAAAGCTAACTAAATTCTTTACAAAAAAGGTTTCAGACATATTTTTTGTTGGATTTGTATTTCACCAAGTAAATGACATGACGGACTGAAATTGAGCTAAGTTACCTATACATGAATTTCTACTTCAAATTAATTTTGACGAACTCTCCCAACATTTTTTTTCAGCAAATGATGAGGAAACTGTGGACACCAAACCAAGCGATACTATTAATAATGTAAATACCACCAAAGACACATAAATGATTTCTTCTTCAGAATCTTTCATAATCGTCGTGTAATGCCCAAGAAAGGACGAATTTGTTAACTTATATTCAGAAAATAAATATTTATGCTAAAAATCTAGACAATTAATTAAATACCTTGATGTTCGCGCAACTCAGCTCAACTTTTAACGGTTATTACTGAATCTGACGAAAAATATGGATAGAGATAATTTTGTATCGAACTATTTTTGCCGTCAAGTTGAAAGAAAGTCGGTAATCAGCAAAAAACTGATTTTTGTCTGCTTTTCCATATTCTCAATTTATTTTTAGTGACCGAACCCAACCTCGGTCCACGATCAAATTTGGTATCCATGGTTAACACAATAGCACAAAAAATGATCGTAAAAAAAAGAAAAAAAAAGGACCCGTTTAGAAATAGGGTTAATGGTAGAAAATTTTCAATTCTTGTTTTTCCTATAAGTCTGCACACAAACTTTTTGAAGGATCAGAACATAAAACAAAGGCCTTTTGGGGAAAATCCTTAAATTAGTATTTATTATGATGGCGTGTATCAAGTGAATTTTGCAGTTGATTTGAGCTGGAATGACTTTCCTGGAATATTTTCAGAATATCAAAAAATTACATTTTAGCGTTATTCTTTAAATCTTCGTTTACGCAAAAAAGAATTTCGGGTTTCGGGAATCCCCGAATGGAATATTTTCAAATTTAGTTTCTGCGCGGTATTGTTTTCTAGATCAGAATTTTTTCATATTTGCACAAAGCAGATATGAAATTTGGCACTACAAAGTGATTATTTAAATTTCTGTAATATTATGAAAATAAACCACAGTCGATAGTTCCTACCCAGTGATGACCTGTTCAAGAAAAATGAGAAGAAATGAAACAAAAATGTAACAAACAATTTTATTTGGTTTTAAATTTAATACATCATAGATAAATAATCTTCAGATTAATTAATATTGCACATGATTGAAAATGCCCATGTTAAATGGACGCAATATATGCCATGGGATATGATGGTACAGTATAACAATATATCAATAAAAAAAAATATATCAATGGCAAAGCTACAACAAAATAAACTATTTACAAAATGTAGCTGGGTATTTCGTCCATTCAAGATTAAGGCTCGATGCATCTGTCCAGGACAAGACGAGAGACTAACAAAAAGTGTGGACAACTTTACAAGTTGACAATGAATGCTGACAAACAATGATAACATACAGACAGAAAAGTTGGTGGTGCAATAAGTAAGAGAAGAGGGAAGCCAATTTAAGATTTTTTTGGGGAGAAGGTATCGAAACATGACAAGAAGGCACAAGCAGCGGCATCCAACGCATACCCTGTGATAAATTGACAATACAGATGTGGCAATGAGACATCCAGGGATGCAGTACACAAATAGATACATACATACATATATACATACATATCATTGAGGCACTGTGAGTAAGGCATTCCTACGGTAGTGTAGTGGAAAGTTAGGGATATCCGCTGTACACTTTTTATCCGGGTTTGGTCCGGACATAAACTTCAAAACTATGTGCAAGGATTGTGCACACAACAGTAGATAAAATATATGTATATTATTTAATGTATAATAATTTAATCTGTGTAGTTAAATATACAGAATTCTGAAATAGTACTCTGAAATCACAAACAAATCGAAAAGGCTACAACAATGAACACCCTAGGTTCCATTAGGGAAGCAGTACAATTAACACAGACAAGCGGGCGGCAGGACCAACATATTAACACGCCCGCATATAACAGCCACTTGACAGAGTACAATCGTTCAGGTCGGGAAAAGCACCAGTATGATACAAACAAGAAATGTCCTGCTTTAGTCTCAAATTAATGTTAGCGACTGCATCCAGGCTAAAATTAACAAGTACAATACAAATAATATGTTGTTTATCTAAAAACATTTATAAAAAAGACACTAACAATTTACAAGAAAATAATGGCACTATATGTATATATATGTTTTTTCTCTTTTTTTTTGTTTCTTAAAATCAGATGAAAAATTGATGTTTCGACGACTAATTTCCGCCGCCGTTGACTTAAACCGCACACATTCACCACTCACTTTATACTTCACTCCAATACAAATGTTATTTTTTATTTCTACAAAACAATAGTTTGTATGTCATACACGAATGACTACAATTTTTTCATTAAAATATTTAAAAGTTAAATTATTTGTTCTACTAGACTCTTTTATTAGTTTATCACATGGATAACCATTGGCAAAAAGCATGTTTGGAAAACCACTCGGTGTATCACTATGGCACTTGAGTGTTCTGCACACGTCTAAGAAGGCCAACCTTCAACAAGGCGCGACCTTTTGAGCATTGGTCCATTATCGTAATCTCCGCTTGGTGGGCCAGGCGATGAAGGTAGATTAGTTGGTGTTACGCTCCCAGGCGTTGGAGTTAAATGGCCTGCAGAATTGGGTCGTGGATGGTGACCTTGAGTCAAGTTGAGACTGTGAGTTTGAGGATGATGTAGGTTCGATCCCAAATGCAGATGATGTTCACGAGGAGGTGATATCGGTTCGCTTTTTATTTTTATAGGCAGAGGTGATGAGGCAGGTGGTGGAGTACTACTCGACACCGCTAGATGTGGTAGCCCACTATTATGAGCTAATGATGATGATATCTGATGACCGCTCCACGATATAGAACCCAATCCCATTTCTGGCGCAATACTAAAATCTTGTGCTCCAAATGACGACAATCCTCCACCAGAATAACTAGAGAGTCCAGGCGTCTGCAATGCCACGACAGGAGTATTCAATGATGATTGTGTCCAAATATGCTGTAAAGCATATCAAGACTAATTAGGGTTGCCAACAAGTACGTTTTTCTCCATTAAAACAACAAAATACAACAAAAAATTCCAATATTCAACCTTTCAACATTTCAGAACTCATTTGCTTATTTATATATACCCACTCAAAAACCGTAAGGGGATTATTATTTACCTTCTCAAACATTTTCATTGATATCTCACAAGTCTTCCCACTTATTCGACATTTCTAACAAAATTGAAAGTAAACAAAAAAAAATCCCGTAAATAAAATCCCGGAAAAATGAAAACAAAAGTTTAAAAATAAAACGAATAATGAACTCGAAAACAAATCAAGTTCACTTTTTATTTTATTAACATTCCTTTATTTGTTTTATCATTTTTTCCTGAAATTCCTTCTATTATTTTATTCCGCAAATTTTTATTTACACTTAACCTAAATCTCCTTTATCTCTTTCTAAACTATTTACCAAAAAAAATTAAAAATACCTCTACGATTTATAACAAAAAGTTATCCAACAAATTAAAAGTTATTTAGATGTTATAATTTAATGAAAGGAAAGCAAAATTTGAAAATAATCAAAATTGTTGATCTTAACGGCTATTTTAAAAAAATTATGATTACATTAAAAAGTAGGTCTAGAATTTGGAGCAATTTAAGGTTACATAACAAACAAAGGATGTTAAGAGCGTTGTCCAGTGCTGTACTAAAATACCAACCATGTTTCATGTCATTTTCTTACAGAATTACACAAAAATTAAAATAATCCCCAGTTTCCGCCAATCTTAAAACATTTGAACTACAATTTGGGAATCCCCGGAAATGTTACTTTGGTATATCACAACTTTTGCGTACTTTCACGCATCAAGGTGGAAACTAGTGCTTTTTTAAATTTTTGTGACGTTCTGGACGTGACAAATTATTTTTGAAAAATTTTATTTTAGACCTGATGCTACAGTCCACTTTTTGTGCACATTTTATGCTTAACCTGACCTCATTTGGAAAGGTAATTAAACTATAATAATTTTGGTACCTGGTCACATGTACGACTACGGAGGCGGAATTTCTACTTTTTATCAATCATTAAATTCACTTCAATATTGAAAATTTCAAAATCGTCAATTTTTTTGCGGAAATGACTGTTAATATTAAATCCCCTTATTGTCAATAGAAAGGTAAACCCCCACGAACATTTAAGGGGGGGGATTTAAAATAAAATGAGACTATTTGACGGAAGAAACCAAAAATATTTGAATATCTGTCCTACGTTTGATATTTGAGAATTTTTATGAGTAGTGCCCTTGGTTAAAATCCGATTATGATCCGTTATGACCATTTCCGGTAGGTGTTGGTAAAGAACCCTTTTTCATTCAGCCCCTAAAGAACATAGAGCCATTCAAATATTTCGCGCCGTTTTCTAGCACCGATTTTCAGCGACATCGCCTCAAAATTGTTTATTTTACCCCCCCCCCCCCCGCGTCGTACATTTTTATTGATCTGTATATTTTTCGTTTTACTACGCCGTATTAATTTAATCGTCTAGCTCTATGTACCCATCTACGTTTATTTGATGTTTGAAAAACTTCGGGCATGGTGATTTTTGACACAACATGGCGGCATAACCCATTTACAACCATTAAAATATCTTAAACCAGACGTCATCAATCTCAGGTCCATAAAATTTTTGAACAAAAATCCGTGTTAATTCCGATTTGTTAATTTGTTCGACATCAGCAGGAGGAATAACGCCGTTTCAATCATCAAATTCGTCCGTTATCAATCCATATTTTCTAAAATCGGTAAACAAAATTTACAAATACGCCCAGGGATATTTTGATTCATACTAAGATTGAAATAACTCAGTCTAGACCTACTCAAAGTTTCATCAACAAACAAGATCTCGTTAATTCTGATTTAAATTAGCCTTAACGGGTTTTATAATAAAAAAGTTTAGATAAGTCAGGACCAGGCAACCCCTTGCTTAACTTTTCTAAACAAATATACCATTAATCGCCATGTGCACTACTGTTATTTTGTTATTGAATTTTGTTGTTGTTTTGTTAAGACGCATTGTTATGAATTGAAAATCTTTAATCAAAGTTTGTTTTATCATTTTAGCGTCACTAAAAATGTACAACAATATCGCAAAATGGTTTTATAATATGTTTTGTTCAAGTTTTGTAGTTTTCACATCAAGTTTGAGATCTTCAGCAGGATGATAATTCTGAAATGTTGTGGTTTTGAATAAATTATAAAAAAATGTCGTTAATATGATAGTTTTTATTTATTAAAAATAAAAGAAACGATTAAAAACACTGCTTGGAAGTTTCTGTGGGTTATCAACAAATTTATAATAAAAAGATAAAACAAAAAAGGTTAATTCAATTTAAAATATTTTGAGTTAATACAAATTAAGACAATGCGATTTTAAAAAATTTACCTTGTTAATTTTTTTTGCGGTTGGCAACCCTATTACCGTCAAAATTTTGTAATACTCACTTCGCTATATGAAACGTCGTCGGACGAAAGACTGGGCCCAAGAGGAGTGGGAATAACAACTCTTAAATTAGATCGAGGTCCTGGAGAATGTTGCTTGGTATGTTTGGAGGAACTTAACCCAGGACCAGGACTTGGACCTGGTGAAGGTGAACCACCCATAGGAGAAGCTGAGTTTGGATATCCATTGCTCATTTCTAAAATTCCGCCGCTTGGATACACAGAATCAGTTTCGGATGAAGACGGGCGCGGGCTTATGCTGGTATGAGCCATTTGCGGACTAGACTGTAAAAGTGCGGACTCTCCATAACTAATATTGACTGGCACAGATACTGGTTGATTATAGTTGGAACCTCCCATATTGACTTGCTGTAAAAAAACGTGGTTAGGAAGTGTAAAGAGAATTATTTCATAAGCTTTTACTCTTTGTCCATTTAACTGATTGCGCTGCAACATCATCTGAAATTCTTCATCTATTTTGCTGTATTTTGCTTCGGTTCTGGGCGTGAGTTGATATTCGGTTTCCGGTTCTGGACTGTCAGGACTCATAACGCCGTTCTTATGCTCCTTCTTATTAAGTGCCTGCAAGCGTCAGTGGACACAGCTCATCGAAATATTTTGCAGCCTCTTGGGCCAGGTCGCATACATTCGACTTAATCTCACACTCATTCACACCAGTTAGATTTATTAATTTTAAGCAACAACGGTGAAAATATTAGGCAAATGCAGAAAAATCGATAACCAAAAATAATAAAAAGCGCTAACAAAAATAATAATTAAAGTTTGATGGGGTTATAAGTGTAACTACGTTAGCACAAGATTATCAGTTATCGGTGTTTGCATCAGCCATGTATTAAGCCACAGTTGCTGCTGATTTAGATGTACCTCGATAATGTTCTTATTTGTAAGGGATTCGTGGGGTTCATTGTACTCTGTATACTTGAGGAGTACTTTATCCATATCGGTACTGGCATACTGGTATAGTTTGTTACTACTGCTAAAAATGATGAGGGCTATTTCACAGTCGCACAAGACAGATAATTCGTAAGCCTTCTTCATCACTCCAAATTTACGTTTGTTGAAAGTCACCTGAAAATCAAACGGTTAAAACATTGCAAATTGGATTTCAATCAAAACATTTTTACCTGCCGATTCCGTTCGTCCGTTATTCTAGAGATCTGTATTTTTTTACGGCCCATGGTAGCAATTTTGGAGGGCGTGCGAAAACCTCGTGACTAGTAAGCACTTGGGCCAGAGCCACAAAATTGTGGTAACAAAAATAGCAAGAGCGAGTAGCGTAGACAATCTCTTCAGTAGTTAGCGATCTGAAACAATTACATTTTTGTTCTTTATTGTTGTTTATTCTCGTGGAAGCGACAGACTGACAACTTTGTTCATCAACATAAGAAAAATGGATTGACCAATACACCAAAAAAAAGCGTATTTTCATTGAAGTGTTAGTGGCGCATGATAAGGTTACAAACAGGCCACCTGCAAACACAGTGACCCGATTCGTATAAGGGTAGAAATGGATCGATTGTCGAGGGCGAACAAGGCCGGAACGTAATCCTCCCACGCGTTTTACCTATACAGGTAACGTCACCCACCCGACAATCCGATTATAAATTACGTTTTTTTTCGCTATATGTGTCTAAATTGATAGGAAATATTTTTGCGACAATATTTACCATGTTATCTAATAAATCTTCAGTCCTTAATAAAGATTAAAAAAAATAACGCGAGATAGAGTTAGATAATGTTCGTCATTACGATTGTGATATTTCATAAGTTAAAGGTCGCTGTATACGAAATACTAAAATGTAGTGAATGTAGGTAACGTTTGTTTTAACTAAAAATGCAAATTAGTTAAGTCGTTATAAAAACGTATTAAAATTTTTCCCCACCTCAAAAACGCGAATAGTTTCCAAGTTTAATTTTATTCCATCAAAATAATCTCGACAACAATTTTGCTTAAAATAGTCTACGTACGCTATTTTTAATTTATCGATGCTACTTATCGTAAAGCAAACGTATATATGTATAATAAAATGCACGAAATAATTTTTCAATACACACGTAAACAATAACAACACTGCATACTACTAAATAAATACAGTAAATTTACAACAATGCGAACTCAAAATCTTTTGTTTTTCAACAATCCAATCTGCACTCCCAACTTTTCGGTTTATTTTTATTCACGGAAGCACGGAAATTTTTTCTCGAGTCATTATTAGATTTTCTTTCAAAACAATTCAATTACCTTCATTCGCTGCAATAACATATTTTCATTTTTATTAAATTTACGAAGATATATTTAGATATTTTCCCTTAAATTTTATTCTACACCTACCCCATCTTTGTTTTAACGAATGTCATACAATTTTTAAGGCCAATGCAGTTACGCGTAATTTAAATCTACTAAATCTAGTTCCATTCCATCAAGCCAACATCCCAGCTTTATATTGAATTTCTTTTAAATAAAACGAGATGAACTGTATAATATATTCTTCGAAAATAATTTAATAAAACACAAGTGCCAATCTCAACGGATTTTATTATATTACTACTATTTTATCGAAAAAAATCGGTTTACATTATGGGAACACCCCGTAAGTAGGAAACACTTTTTCTCATACCGCTTATTTTTTTTGTTTGTAAGTTTACATTAAATTTGTTTACAATATCGGAAGCTGGCTGCTGAAAGGTACTTAAAACATGGCACATCTAGCAATTATTTCCCTAAGCAAAACCAGTGTCGATTGTGATTTTTACCTTCATTATCCAGTAGTGTTCCCTTAAAATTTTTCGAAACAAATTAATTAAACTTAATTTTATTACAGCGGGTTATGAGCCACAATACCGGGTTATAATACAAATTATATTTTTCCAGCGTTATTTAATAACTGCCGAATGCATTAAGCCTAAAACAGGGTTCCCACTAAATTTTTCAAAGCAAATTCCCTGACTTTTCCTGACAAAAATTTTAATTTACCCTGACATTTTAGTATCGTAATACAGTAATCGGAAAACAATTTGCACTGAAAAAAATTCATAATTTAATAAATAAAAACAAATATTATCAATAACAATTATGCCCTGGATAGGTTTTTGCAGTTTGTCACTTTTGCACTCATGCAAGTGGCATATTTATATCAGTAGTAGGTACCAATCAAAAAAATATGAAAATTTAAAAAACATTTTTTCAAATTTAAAAATATTTTATCTGAAAATAGTAATTAAAATATTTCTTTGACAAATTTTTTGCTTTCCCTGACATTGGCGCTAAGAATTTAAAATTCCCTGACTTTTCCAGGTTTTCCATACAAGTGGGAACCCTGTAAAACCACAATGCAGAAGTACAAATAATAAATTTAAGTTGCCACATAATAAAAAAGCACCGTAATGTCAGGTTACCACCCACCTGCATACGATATTAATATTTTTTATTTAATAAGTTACAATAACGTGCAGTTTTCAGTAGGAAATGTTCTGCAAATTCGTAATCGCCTGCGTAGGATTAAATTAATAAGGGAAATCATAGAAAATCTTCGAGAAATCCGTAATGATCTGATTAATATTTAATAAATTGCAATAATTACCACTTTAAGCAAGCAATTTTCTGAAAATTCATAATGATCTGCACAGGATATTAATAATTTAAAAAGTTGAAATAATTGGCACTTTTCAGTATTAGGAAATATTCTGTAAATTCGCAATGCCTCCCGTTTTGATATCCTGCTAGAGCACGGCCCAAGTAATTAACATCCCGTTTTACTCCAGGAATAAACATTTTGTAAATTACATATGCTCAAATTTGAAACCAAATAGCACCTGCCGGCGCCGTTCCGGTCACGTTTCTGCCGTTTTCAGAGTTTTCTCGGTACGTTATAAATTTTTTAATCGTCAAAGACCAAACGGGTGCTTCCGGCCGTTACTCAACCGAAGATCACACCAAACCAACGATCAGTTTTGACTTGCAACTTTTATAATTATTGTCCGTAAAGCTGCGTCCCCGAGCATTTTTACACGCCCGAAAGCCGTACGGAGCCAAAAAAAAGGTATGCGGTACGAAATCTGTGCACATAAATCAAAATACACATAAAAAAATGCTCAGATGGGGACGTAGCTTAAGAATTCATAAGTTTTCAAGTTGTCTTTGGATCAAATTTTTGAGTTTACGACGAAGTTAGACAGACGAAACCAGAAACTGAAGAAGAGATTACGTAATCATGTGAAATATTATGTTTTGGTGTGTTATTACATATCTTATTTTAGGTTATGTCTCTTCTTAATTTTATCCAATATTTAATTTAATTCAAAATGGATTAAATTCTCCAAAATTTGAACGTTAATGAATTCAACATCTACAATTATTATTGAGAATTCTCATTCAATAAACGGGGACTTACCCTAAAATCTAGTAAAAACGGAAACGCATAAAAAACAATTCAGCATAATTTCTTTCGGTATTTGTCGTGAATGCAATTTTTTTAAAATAAAAGTCGAATGCGTTTTTGAACTTCGATTATTTCGGTCTCGAACAATTTTCAATATCGAATAAACGCACGTTTTACGCTCACGTGTGATTATGTAATTATCCACGTGGTGGCAATTACGTGGCTCCAAATAAAATGCTAAATTCTTGAACAAATGAAAATTAAAAATTCGAAACAATTAAGCACGTTAAAATGTACTTGACAGACGTCAGTCTGTATTGTCAAAATCTAGATTATACCAAATGTTCTATTATTTAGTCGTTCAATTATAAATAACACAGTGAAACAACATTTTCTAGGAAGGTAGAAATAAGTCATTCAAATATTGTAATCTGATCAATTAGTTGGATAAAATTATCAATAACCTCAAAATGGACAATTTACGATATAACTGCTTACCAGTGAAATCAAAGTAATTTTGATTGGCCACTTCAAAATTAAAAAGAAATTTTGTCGTTAAAGTAATTTAAAATAACTTCAAGTTTTTAAAAGTTCTTAGTTTAAATTTCTGATAAAACTTTGTCAACCTAATTAGCGATTATAACTTTTATGAAGTTTGAATGTTTGAAACTTAAATAACTTCCAGTTGGTTTTTATATGAGACGAGGATTCATGGGAAAGACCAAAAAGGCTCAGCATCCTCTTCACACGGTGACAGACACGTGTATTACCTAATAATTTATATTTATTTATTTTAAGGCCTTTACTGTCACTTTAAGATCAGTCGTTGAATCGAATATTATAAATGGGTAGAAAAATATATAAAATCGACCTTTTTTGACCTGATTTATAAAAAAAACCGGGATCGAAAAAATTTTCAACGCGATTTAAAAATTTACATCAAATAATACTAAAAAATAACTCTTGCAGATAAAGTGATAATTGATGTGTATTCATTAATTGTAAACAAGCAAAATGAATTCGTTCATAATGTAAACATTTTATCGATCAAATAATTCGCTTTAAAATATTTAAAACATTAAATTTTTTGTTAGGTTAATTTATAAGGTTTACATGATTGTAACAGTTCAAATGATGTGCGAATAAATTGTGATAAGAATTTAGTATGAACAAACAAAATTTTCGACAAGAAATAAAAACTAAAATTTGAATTTTAAAGAAATTGTTAAAACAAAAATGGCAAATTTGTTAGTGTTATTATTAGTTTTTTTCGTTTGCTGTCAATAACAGGGACACCTGGAAATTTGTTTAATTACGATTTAAATTATCGAGAATTGTTTGAGGTAGAATTTTTGACTTTTGTACCGCTCTAATTTATAATTTAATTTACAAGCTATGCCTTTAAAAACAATTTTAATCAAAACAGTAAACATCTACTTCTTGTTTAAGATGAAAGTAATCAGTGAACCATAATAAAATGACTAAGTGGAATAAAGTACAGTGACTAAAAAGTTTGTGTTTACTTTTACTGTTAACGTGCCGAAAAAACAAAAATTTTGCTATCTGCAAAAAACTCGGACTTGGGAAATTAAAAACTTACCCAAAAATTTAAGTTAGGTTACATTGTAAATTATTTAAAATTTTATATCGAAAATTTTTTTTCACTCGTATTCGAATCACTGTTTTCCGAAAAATATGCCGTAAATGATTTCAAAAAATTTTGAAAATACATAAAATCAACACTCGTGTCAAATGTAAATAGTATATCACGAGTGAACAATATTTAAATACACTAATCACAATTTTTTTTAAATATTTAACTCACCATAACTAACACGAAAAGTTTTAAATAAGATCAATCACTGTTAAAGGAATAAACCATAAGGAACGTCCACACGTAGAAAGCACTAGTGAACCAACAGTCCCGACACTGTACTCGTGCCAAGGCGAGTTGATACACTGATACCCGCCACCGGAGGCGGCTATGGATTGGTTACAGGGCTACAGACGTCACAGGCTACCAACCAATGTTTGCGATCGTGGTACTAAATATCTCTGGAGTCAGCTGGTGAAACTGATAACGCGTGGGGCATTCGTCAACGCAATGTTTTGAATTTTATATTTTGTCCCCCTCAAAGAACCCAAAATCTGCTCTCAGCAGAGACAATATTACCCCGTTGCGTTTGTAATCTCTGCACCTACTACTTAACAATTTTGTATCCCGACTCCAATTACATTTTTTATCAAATGATTTCTAATTACAATACGAAATTTAATTGGACTGGACGAATTTAAGACTGCTAATTATATAACGCATTCCCTAACCACTAAATAATATTCGTCATTTACTAAATCGATTCAAATCCATAAACTGTAACATAATTGCCGAGCATTTTAATGCAACTATTTAAACGAGATAAAATGTGATAACCCTGGCGGCATGGCGTGTACGAACAATGGCGTTAAAAACACAAGTTCGTTGACAATGTATACATTTTCTTAAATGACCAATATAATTGATACGGAAAATTTATCTCCTACGATCTAATTTTTAAAATTTTCAGTTTTTTTTGTTGGTACTTGATAAAGGAAGTTCTAAAAGAGCCCGTGACGTAAAATCATTGGTCCGGTGCCAAGTGTGAAACCTCACTCATACGATTGAAACGGTAATTAACAAACATTCTAAAAGATGAAAATTTTCGATGACGAACAAACAAAACTGCGTCGTAGGTAAAAGAAAACATCGAAATCGAAAGACGAAGACTAAACCTTAAAAGTGATTTCGACAACGGATTATACTTTGGGGATTCATGGGGAAGCTGTTAACAGAGATACCGGATTTCCGTCAAGTTCGTACGCTCACAGCTGTGTTAGTAACTGGAACATTCCCCGGCTTGGCTAGGATTATTCTCCCGAGTCGAATTAGTTTTTTTTTGATGGAAACGATTTAAAAGTTATCGAGAACCAATGGATGGTAGAAAAGTTCAGGGGTCAAAGGTCATGGGCCAAAGCACCATCACTCACGTGCACAAGGATCTCCCGGTTACCATGGTTACGGAACGCGGTCACTAAAATTCGCGAGGCGCGGTTAGGCAAACATGCATTGCACCCCAAACATTAAGTGAGTTTTAAAATAATCTGCGTTATTCCAAGATTTCTTACCTCAGACGTCGATCGCTTGCTTTGGCTCTTGCGAACGCTGGTTATAGATGCACTTACAAACAGGGATGCTCGACGCCAAGTCCCCTCCCGGCGGAGCCCCAGCTTACCCCCGACCCCGCGGCGAAGAGTTTAGGCTGGTGCACGTGTGCTGCTCGCACCGCTTCCGTACACTACCGCAGCTAGTTCGCGTTCCACGCGACGCCAAAGTTTTTTTTCTACCAAGGAATAAAGAACCTATTAAAATCCACGCTTAAAAAACTTTCGTTTACTTTCAAAACAACAAAGCTCAAAAGTCGCTAATCACGCAAATTTGTTTTGCTTAAACTTAAAAAAAAAAAAATTTCCAATCATAATGAAATTGTCCAATTATGCACGTATACGCACACATAAAAGGTGAAAAAGTAAAAACAAAACGTCTAAATAAATGTACGACTGGAGCATGTTACATCTGGATGTATGGTACGGAAGTCTTTAAGGTACATTAGTCGTTTATACATAATGCAGGGACGGCTTATTTGTGCGAGCTTATTCAATTAAACGAATGTAGAGTCGAAAATTGAATTTTCTAAATGAAATTGGGACAAACATATTTTGTGAAAAAGAAATGTAATTTCGTATAAAAAAAACAGGGAATCAAATCTTTTCTGGTTTATGAGATCTGCGTTCTCAAATATCAATTATGAAGATATCTCGAATACTTCCTGTGCGACATCGCACAGATGTAACATTCCATTAATTAAAAATTGTTAAACAACCCCCCAACTTCAATTAACGATAAGTTTTTACGTTGGCATGAAAAAATAACATGGCCGAAAACATTCTATTCTGGAAACGTGGAAACTAACGGAAAGGGTTTACCAAATATTTAAGCGTCGATTTACCTATGGATGGTTTTTTGATAATCTACTTTCTATTTTTGTATACAAATATTGTGAGCTCATTTTATGTAGCGACACAAGAATTTCCGCACGTGCAGCTAACAAAACAGATGCTGAAACAGGACATATAGAAGATCTAAACAAAGTTAAGAATGAATTTTTTTTTTGGGAAATTAGGAAAAATTTTGCTGTAATATCAATTAAAATGGTACGCTTAAAAATTGAGGGTTTTTTGATTGATTTCATTAAATTGGATGACATTAATAAGCCATGTCGTGATTGAAGCTTTTAATAAAATGCAATAACGCGGTATCACTCGTAATTTATAAATCGATGATCAAATTAAGTACCGTCTAAATATTAAATAAAATTTAGCTGGAAAATTGTTTTATGATTTTTAGATTGTCGACGTGGAGAAGAGATGCGGTTAGAAAGTTTTGAAAGCACGTGGACCAAAATTTTGTTGGTTTAAATTTATCGAAGCCAGTCCTGGAGATTTTTCTTCAATTTTTAACTCTAGGGTAACTTGTGCCACAAGTACTGTAACAAAAAAGCTATGTAAGGGGGCCATGAGCTAAAGATAGCTGTGGGCACGTGTGCAGCCGGCAAGCGTGACGAGGCCCGGGCCGGGGTTGAGAGGGCGTCGCGGCGCAAGTTGACTCATGAAGCAGAGCTTTGCCGTCCAGCAGCACATTTCCTAACTCTGATTCTCGTAGTCTAACCTTCGATTAACGGTTAGTCACCTCTAGAAAAGCCATGTGCTACTGGTGCTTGTAGATAACTAGAGCGCGGCATATTCACCGATAGTGGGAATCTGCACAGGAGAGGCCGATATGGCGGACCCCTTCTCATGTTCCGATACCTTTTAAGGCGCGATGTAGTAGCCAAAAGCGTCGTCGTCGTATTTCTTTTCCCCTCGATAACGTACTTTACCTTCCCCCACCATACTTTATGCGACACGAATTACTTACCCTCGTCATCAACTCAAAACATCCGCGAGTGCCAGTTAGATGTTAAAACATTACGATAAATTTCTAAATAATTTAGCATTTCCGATTTTATATTATGTACTATTAACTTTATTTATATAAATATATACTAATAGTATGGCACAACGTTTGTTTGTTGACAAATGGTATACTGGAATGTGTCGGTACATAGAGTTGAACATTTTATGAACAACGACGACCCTTGGGACATACAACCGACACATTCAAAAATTTACTTTTTGCTGCACCACCACACCAAATTATTCCCGCATTTACAAGATATTCTACAACCAAACAAGTGTATCTACCTAGGAATAAGCGCCAAATTTGATTGTTAGAGCATTTGAATAAAAGCTTAAGAGTGATGAAGAAGAAAGTATGCATAATGGGAAAACATAAATTTTTATTAAAGAGAACAACATTTATATAACATTGTAAATGTCTTGCCTGTAGTGTTTAGAGAATCCATGTAGCTTATTGATAAGCACACTTCATCATATAAATGTGTTAACGCTCCATGCGACAAAACGATATACATTGCTGCACAGGTAAATAGCACCCGATTGAGGAAACAAAAGAAGACACTTTCCCGAAACATGGGGATGCGGGCCGTCGAAGCCGACGTTCGACGGCCCGCTCAATGCACAGATGCCCACTAACCACAAGTCCGGGAGCTTCTCATCCAGAATAAAAGCAACGCTCAAAATATAAGTTTTATTTCAGTACTGCTATAGCACAGCTTTTTGGGTATTTTTGACCTGCCCTAGTCGCACACAGCAAATGCTCGAACAAATTTTAACGTTAATTATAGACATAAACAAACGAAAATATCTATCTATACATAGATTCGCTATTATAATGTTGGAGACAAAATTATGACAATCGATTTAACCCCCACAATACGCTGACCTAACCGACCATGCAATATAAAAAACGTCGTCCAATACGACAAAACTCATCAGAAACAAATGTAGAACAATTTAAAATAAAATTGGTTAACATAATAGATTGAGTAACAACAGCGGTTGATCGATTTTGCATTCGATTACGTTCGTTATCACAGGATTTGGCTTATATTTTACCAACCTATAGTCAAGGGTAGTACCGTCGCGTACTGGAAAGTTAAAATAAATTAGGAGAATTATATTCAAGCTTGGAGAGTTGCCATAGACGCGTCGTAGTACATTTTATCGGATGGAAGTTTTTGAAATTACGAAAAGGGTAGAAAATGTTTGATAGAAACGAGCCTAGGATTTACATAGTGTAAATGTTCAAAAACACGTGCGCCCTCACGTGGCCTTGATGAAGGAGTAGAGGTTCCTTATGTGCGTCACTAGCTACCTATTGATTGCAGATGCGTACCGACGATAGCTGTGCTCTGGTCACGGCCGAAACCGTCGTTGGCATGACGATGATTGCGTTGCCAAGTATTTTTGTTTTCCTCTGCTAACTAATTGGCAAATAAGATTATCCAACAAAATTGTTGCAGCTCAAAGGAACGGAATGTATCTTACATTTTTCATATAGTATTATAATTGTTTTGCCAAAGAACGAAATATTAATTATCTACATCTCGAGAAGAAACCATTTCATTAACTATAACCGTTGCTATAACGTTCCAGAATTCAAAACATCGTTCACTCGTGGAAATAATCAAGTTTACAATATTACTCGCGTACACATCCTTTCTACTCATCAAGGAAGTTGTTACGAACGATAAAATTGAGAAAACTTTATTTTTATATCTCCAGTTATTGCAATCATTTATTTAATATTACATTATTTCTCCTAGTTGAAACAAAACCTCAAAACTATGCTAGTATTTAGTTCAAGATCTTATTTGTAAAATCATGTTTGGCATCAATCCAAAAAAGTAATCTAAATATAATTCTATTGTACATACATCTTACACCAAACTAAAGAACTTTTAATGCCAACAATGACAATCGCACCTTTCTCTCTAACCAAAATCAAGAAATTCAAATTTCCGCCATTTTTGTTTTACGACATTCTTTTAATCCGCTTAATATTTCATTCACATTACAAAAAAATCATTCATCTCCCCACCATTCTTACTACGCACCGCATATTCACTTCATTCTTCTATTTATTAATTTTTAATTAAAATAATTTCAGCTGCTAATTGGCAATTCAGAGCCGAAACAACGCGCCCCACGCGTAACATAACCCTATACCAATATCAAATTTTATTTCATTATAAATAATAATAATTGCCCGATTTAAAACAAATTTAATAAACCACATTTTTGGTCTCGTAAAGAAAAGATAAAAAGTTGCTCAAATAATCAAACGAACTTCATTTTTTTTTATCGAGGAGCTTAAGTACCTGGCTGAAGTGGAGTGGACAAAATACTCGAAATGACGCTTATCGTATAGAAATTTATTAATTTAATTCGTATTCCAAACGTTCAATCTGAACTGTTTTTATATTATTTGAATTTTACTTAGTATGTATAACAAATTTTTATTTTTCTCCAACTTCAAAAGTTTTGTTGTATAGAGATTTAATTTTTTTTGTCAAGAGATTTTATATTTTACTTTGTGTAGTGTAACATGAATAAATATTTCGCTACTTGATCGTAAGATACTTTACTACAAAATTTGAAGCATACGGAATAAAGACTTGTTTTGACTGTGTATGGTAGAAATCCTGATAAGAGATAAAATTTATAATTAAGTTGTATTTCTATAGTTGGCATTTACATAAATATAAAAGCTAACCTTGTTTTACTGATGAATATTATATTTTGTATAATTATTTTATGTTACGTTTGTTGTACCTGTTCCTACTTTTTTTTAAATGCATCTAGAAGTGCAAGGAGATTCCCACTAGAGCCATAAATTTCCTAACCTCACAAACCCGTTCTTTTTCAGACAATAGACGGATTACATAAAAAAGTGAAAAGACTGTAAAGAAACGATAAGTAGTAAAATAAAACGCTTAATTTTATTTCATTCAAGTTTTTGCGAAAATAATTCGACATAATGATATGGATTTAAATTGAATACAAACCTGCTGAAAATAAATTTCTAAATACCACTAAATACTTCTAAGTACCTAGACGAAAAATAACAATTCGAACAGACTGAAATCTGGTAATAAATAACAGTCCTTGAAAACCAATCGAAATTTTTCTTCAAAAGATTTAGTTTTAAGTGAAATAAAATAGTTATTATTTATTATTATTCAAATATTATAACCGACTTTAATCACTTTTATCGCGTATATCATACAACATTTTTTGTACCACTGTTCCCGGAAATCAATAAAACTAATAAATTAAAATTTCTTAAATCAGTTAATGAATAGATTTATTAATACGAGACCAGACTGGTTTTATTGCACACAGATATTCACCTTGAGCCCGCAAGGACCAATAAAACGCTCCACTTTTACTGCCCTTAAGCGGTAACAGCCCTCCGATTACCTGATCGGCACTTGTTTGCCGAATTCTGTTCGGACGTTCATTCCTCGATTTTTTGAAAAGTATTTTTGGATATTGCCCTCAGGCATCGAAAATCGTCGGGAAATCAATGTTTGAAACTGTCATCGGGCAATACCCGAATATTGACAAGTCAAGGAGGTTCTAGGATCCTTCCGATTTTTCGGTAAAATTATCGTTTGTTTACATTTAAATTGTACATTATTTCATAAGGGACGAATTACGGAATTCATTTTAGGTATACGCAGTATATCAATTTAATAAACATCAAGACGTAGATTCAATGTAATCAGCGGAAGGAAAACAAGATGAATCACATGAATGCTCGGATGAAGTATCGAATAAGAACTTAGATTGTCGCACGAAAATTCCGGAAAAGGGAAATTGGATAAGTAATCTGACAAGGTACCAAATTAGAATCGAACGAAAAATTGATCGCACAAAAATATCGAACGACGAGTAATGGGATGAAGAAAAGATATCATATAGAAACCAACACAGTAGAAGCCGAAAGAGTATCTTCATCGTGCGGAAAACCGGAAGATGATGGCCATTATACCGTTAAAATTGAAAAAAAAAACCAGAAAGGATGAAGCAGGAGGAATCCAGTTAATGGAGCAACAATGAAAAGCGACGAGGAAGGGAAGGAAAGAAAAATTTCGAAACTAAGCGCGTGCCAACCTCGCACGATTGCCTTGCTGACGATTTTCCTTCCCTATGCAGAAAAGATGAAGTACACGTGAATTACCTGAAGTAGATATATTAGGCGAGTTATGTAGTGTAAATTACCTGAAATAGTCGAGAAGTAGAAGAAGTACCCACAGGTGAATTACCCAAAATATTATTTGTGAAGCATCTGAACTATGAAGTCGATGTACAAAAATTTCATTTGCGGTTACTTCCTTCATGTCAACCCAGTTGAAATATATAGAATTATCACCGAAATTTTTCAGATGTTGTTCAAGAACAGTGCGCATATTGTTAGCATAACGATTTTTGCATTAAAAGTTCGTCACCTTTAGTTGTTTTTTTTTGAACTCTGAATTTTTGATCTTTGGATTTAATCTTTCCACCAGATAGGATTAGTCAAATGCTTTATGTCCGTGATCTCACGAGAACAACCCCATCGTGTGTTTTGGAAACACCTGGTGAAGTACAAAAGGTTATCAACAGATGGCGCTTCTAAATTGGCAGGTTCGGAGCCAGTCGATTTAGAGAGTACCGTCATCCTTTAATCTCACGAAATGCCGACAGCCGGCCATGTTTTATCCACCTTCATCGATATTACCAATGTTTATATTATTTATAATAAGAAAGATATAACAGTTCATTACTTCTTTACAAAATAGTACCATGAACTCCCTAGCATGGGTAATTAATACAGAAAGTTAAAAAAAAAGCAATTGTTTCTTTTAGTTGACAGGATGAAATATGGCAGTACTCTTTAAATCTACTGGCTTTGGGCAGGTCAAATAAATGGGTTGAGCACCAATCATGGACCTCTTAAAGATCCGTGGAACCAATACAAATGAAGATTTTCAGCAATTTATAAACGACTTCAAATCAAACAGCACCATCTGTTGGTTGCCTTTCCAATTACAAAAGGTGTTTCCAAAACTCACAGAAGGTTTACAATACAGTAGGCCCCACTTGTTATGATCACGGATAATGAGATTAATCGGCTATTGAGACCACTTTTGTGAAGAAGAAAATTCAGTTTATTCGATCCAATTTTTGATAAAAAGCTTCAAATGCAGGAAAGCGTTGGAAGTTTTACGGAGCGGTCTTCCAATTTTCAGTCGTATTAAAATTGGAAAGTTTTATATACAAATTAACCCGCGAAAATTATAGACAAATAACGTCAGATGACTTTGTTTTAATCCCATTAAAGGAATGTTACTTCTATTTTTCAATTTCTATGTTAAAATAACGTTTCCAATAAAAAAAATTAATTATATGATTTTTCATTTACATATTTGAATCATCGGTTATTGCGATCAAAAACCCCGAGTCTCGATGTGATCACATTAAGCGGAGTCTACTGTATAATCAAAGGCTAGCTCATTTTTACTTACACAACAATTCAACGCCGATTCCAGCAATTAGAAAAAGAGAAGGTAGAACGATCAATAAATTAATTGAAGGTCGTCCTAAACTTCCTAGAAGCTTTGCAAAATAAATGGCCACTGCCTCAAATTTAAGAAAATCTAGTTTTCACGCAATTTTAACAAGAAATTTTATGTTTCTTCCCTTATGCGGGAAGATGAAGCAGAAGAATAAAATGTGACATCTTCGAAATATGTCGCAATAGTTAGTGCTTCATTAATTTTTTCAGGAACAGCTATGGCTACGGAGATTTCGTGGTTATTAGCAAGTGCCTGCTGACTTCACGTTGGCAGACACACAGAAGCATCTTCGAAATATCTAGCAATAATTAATTAGTGCTTCATTAATATTTTCAGGAACAGCAATGGTTACGAAGATATCGTGGTTTTCATCAAGTGCCTGCTGACTTGACGTTGGCAAACACACAGAAACATCTTCTAAATATCTCGCAATAGTTGCTGCTTCATTAATTTTTTCAGGAACAGCTATGGTTACGAAGATACCGTGGTTTTTAACAAGTGCCTGCTGACTTGACGTTGGCAAACACACAGAAGCATCTTCGAAATATCTCGCAATAGTTGGTGCTTCTTTAATTTTTTCAAGAACAGCTACGGTTACGAAGATATCGTGGTTTTTATCAAGTGCCTGTTGCCTTCACGCACACTGGAAGCATTATCTTCCAAATATGTCGAATTGCGATTGCTTCGCGCTTGAAGCACCAACGGTCGCCACATATCCCAAAGATAGTGCTTCAAATTAGTGTGTGTGCTCCTACCTCCACTGGATATCTATGTGGAGGAATGTGCGGTACGGGCCTCCATTAGGCTGCGAACGTGGGGCACGTGGACGCATAGACAGGGTGAAGGAGGTCACTCGAGGATCCTGGAGGACTGTTCTAAGAGGATGCCTCTGCTGGACCTTGAGACCGATAGTACCCCTCCAAAATATATTTTTAATAGGAAATTTGACATCCTATTAAACAAAATAGAAACCTTCGAGGCAGACATAACTATGCTTACAGATGGCTCCAAAAATAAAGTTGGCTCGGGTGCGGGAGTATTCTCTCCTGAACTGAAAATAAACGAAAGCTTATCGTTGGGAAGATATGCCACTGTATTTCAAGCGGAACTCATGGGCGTACTTCACTGCGCAAATACAGTCCGGGAAAAGAACATCCGGTACAAAAAAATACAGATATTGACCGACAGCAAGGCGGTCCTTATGGCACTCAACTGTCATAGGATCACCTCAAATCTGGTACTTAAATTACACTTTACTTACTTAATTAAATGTACACGGACGCTAAATGAAATATCGATAAACAACAATGTCCTAACGCTCAGATGGGTCAAAGGGCACCAAGGAAACGAAGGCAATGAAAGGGCAGATGCTCTGGCGGGAATTGGCTCTGCTAAACTGCCCTGTGGACCTGAGCCATTCATAACGCCGACCATTGAGCTCTTCAACACCCTTCTTACAGAAGAGACCCTCAAACTGCATACCAGTAGATGGAAAAATACCAAAGGCTGCCGACAAGCAAGGGCAGCAATACGTGGACCCTTGCGTAAGCACCACAAATACTACTTGCAGCTATCGCGCGAAAAATTAAGAAGTATTGCAGGAGTCCTAACGGGACACTGCAAACTAAATAAACATCTTCACACGATGGGACTGGTAGACAGCCCAACTTGTCGGGGCTGTAACTTAGCAGATGAAACGGCGGAGCACCTGCTTTGCAGCTGCCCTGCCCTTGCTTCGAAAAGAGGATCCATGCTGGGGGACTACTGGCCTAGCATGGCCAGTATTAGTGGCACATTGCCCTCGAAGATCCTTGAGTACATCCTAAATGTGGAATGGCTTGAGACTTAGAGGAGCGATGGGCTACCTGGAGGTAGCATAATGGGCCCGATGTGTGGCCTGAGTGCTTGCAGTGAAAATCTGCCCTCCCCAAACAATCCAGATAGTGTGTGTGCTACCGTGAAGTCATCAGGCACTTTTGAAAACAGCGAAATCTCCGTAACCATAGGTGTTACTAAGAAACTGAATGAAGCACTATCAAAGCACCAACGCTTGCGACATGTTTCAAGTGTGCCTGTCGGCGTGAAATCAGCAGGTACTTCATAAAAACTGCTCTATGTCTCCGTAACCATAACTGTTGCTGAAAAAATTAATGAAGCACTAATGATTGCCACATATTTCCAGCATGAAGTCGATAGGCACTTTATAAAAATCGCAAGATATCCGCAACCATAGCTGCTACTAAAAAAAATTAATGAAGCACTAACGATTTTGAATGTGCCTGCCCACTGCATAGAGCCCGTTTTCAGCCTCAAAAATGTATCAACTCGAAAATTTTTGCAAGGTACACGCGATTCGTCCCTGTCATAAAATGGCTTGTCAAAGTTGTTTTGTTAATTTTTGTAATATCTTGTAAATTTTTGTAGATTATTGGAAGATAAAGCAAAACGGTTCAAATAGTCTTTTAAAAAAGATTCTCAAAAATTATTTTTAGCCTGCGGCCCACGCGTATTTTTTACAAACCTTCTAGGTATTAACGTATTAACTTCACTTTGTGTTTATTTATAGGTACTATATCCTTAAAATTTCAATCGGGTTATACAGAGTGTGCAAAAGAAATAGGTGGGACGTTAAAACATTGATGCAATAAAAACGAGTTTCTGAACGGTCCCAATTAGAAATTCCGAGTGCGAATTTTTCCATATTTTGTTCGATACGAAATATAAAACTAATCACGTCTAATACACTAGGGTTCGAATCCCGATCGAGGAATATTTTTTTTAACGCAGCAACGCACTTTAATTTATTGATAAAAAATAAAAAACGGATTGCAAAAATTTTAACTTTTTTGGCAAGAATGACTGGTCCGTTAGGTAAACAATGAAAAATTGCGAAGTAATTAAGTAGCAGTAGTCACCGATTTGCCCGCACCTATAATATTAAATAAATATTTAAATTTTGACGATTTTTCGTAAGCTAAATTATTTATCTCTAATTAAGCAATTCAATGTGCGAGCTGATGTCATAGTTTACAAAGTTTAATTATTTACAATGTATCCGGATTGTAAGTTCCAGTCGGCCTCCCCTATCAACCAAGTTTGAAAGAAAACATTTTGCTCAATGATTAAAAAACGATGTTACGTTGTAACGACATATCAACAATTCATGAATTCAATAGTAAAACATATTTTATCTCAAATGAACTGTTATATTATGGCTAATTTTATATTCGTGGAATAAATGAAAGAAAATACAATAATAAAGGCAATCAATCACTTCCTATATATTGTCAATTCATACAAAATAGAGACATTAATTATTAATTTATAAGTTAATACATTTCTATTTATCAAGGTAGAAAAAAAAAATTGCGGTATTTTAAGAAAAAAAATGGGAAAATTTTTATCGTAAATATCGTAACTTGGAAACCTCCGAAAAATTAAAAAAATTTAGAAAAAAATAGCAAAACAATAAATATTATATTTCGGCAGTTGGTAGTTTTTATGGTGATCAAATTTCGCGACTTCCACACAAGTGGAAGAGGAAATGATATTTTGAAAAATTAATAAAAAAATGATTTCTCCTTTGAAGATTTTGGTACTTAAGCCACTCCACCTTAAAATGGTAGCCTCATCGAAGAAAATACATGTGTTAGTTGTAAAATGTCTCCTGCCTTCGAAAGCACAGCTGCACCCCATACATATGGCTTTTGAGACATCTTTATAATCGCCCCCCGGTTTTAACTTCAACTAAAAGGTGTTGTTAAACTTAATTACTAAGTTTCGATAAACAAAGTCGACTTACGCTTCAAAAGCATGCAAAATAAAAAGAAAAAGTTAAAAGTATTTACTAAAACAGTCGAGATTTTATCGCTTTTGGTTATTCCGTCAGAAATCTTGATATTTTATTCAACAAGATACCTTATCTAGGTAAATAGATTTAACATGTTTACTAAGCAAACGCAATAATAATTTAAAACACAGTTGGCAAGAGCTAACAATTAAAACTAGCAATTGTGTTAATATTTAACAATTACCGAGCGGAAATTTTATGCAGAAGTCAAAATTTAAAAAAGCAGGAAGGGAAATTAAAACAGTTGTAATAAAAACATTAAAGAACATTAATACCAACAACACAAAAGAAAAACAGAAGCACATCGTGAATTATTTTTCAATATCAATTACTCGTAAACCAAACTTTTCAAGGACTAATGGACGGTTCGTGCTCTCATGTAACTTGAAATTTAAGAGTAATTTGTATTGTAAACTAAAGAAAATTACATTTAACAAGTACACCTGATTTATAACAGTACGAAATAATTACGAGTATAGAAAAGAACAATACCCATAATATACCACAACATAACCTTTTAACAAATTCAACAAATGTCTTAAGTTGCATAATTTTTTTTAGTAGGTATGAATTATTCAATTATTCTGATCTACAACCGATGCTTTGTAAATAAGTGAACATAATTTTGTAAAAATTAAACAAACCAATGCACCCATTTTACAAAAATAGAGGAAAAACACACCAGTTTTTTTTTTTTTTTAATTAAATCGTACTTAAAACTAAGGACTTTGTCCAACAGTCAAAATTCATTAGTTTACGAATCGAGGTGTCAGAAAACATTTTGTAGCAAAAGAATTCAGCATACAAAAAACAATGGTTTGTTTCGAGAAAGTTAATTTGTTTCGTAGCTTTTCACTTCCAGTCTCGACTTTAAACAGGTCTTTGGAGCAATTTTGGAGCGGAGCCAGAAGCAGTAGAGCAACTAGTTTTTACTCATAGCTAAATCACTAAAATTTAATAGGCTCTCCGAAAATAACTTCGATTAATAAAAGAATGAAAACTATCGCAATATAAATCAAAATATAAATATAAAATAATTTGTGAGCAAAGAGTATAAAATAATATAGAGACTTCAATCATAATATTATTATAACGCCATCTACTATCAAAAAAACAATGTTATATTGAGCTCACGCTATTTTATTTTTAGCTAGACATTAGATGGCGTTATACGGTATGTTTCCCAAAACTCCTTCATGGGGAAGTCCACACTTAAAAGTTATTGCCACCCAAAATTTTTTTTTCTAATTTATAGGAAACTGTGATCTATTTTTAAATCCATGGGAAATTTTTGTTCACAAGGTTAAACTCTTCTACAAAATCTAGGATTTCGCAAATATTTTGATAACACAAAACAGTGAAAATATATTCAAAATTATAGCAAAAATAATGAAGGTTGCCAATCACACCAAAACTTGGGATTGGCAAAATTTGAATTAATTCGCTATTAAAACTTGGTATATCAATCAAATAGCTGGTCGGTTAAACTGGTTAAACTAATGTCGCGTTACAAACATAAAAGAACCCGAAAGTTTAATTAAATTGCAGTACAGCTACACAATAGACTCTTGGATTTGCCTCCTTATTTATTGAGACATCAAGGTCAAATTCTTTAAAAAACAAGTAATAACTAAAATCCCAAAAATACGTTAATAGTATTCTTTTTCTTCTTTTAAAAGCAATTTTAAACGGTCGTTAAAACAATACCGTTATTCGTTACAAAATTCCAAACGTTTTCAAGTAATCTAGGATCGGAGAAAAACTGCACCGAGAAAACAAATTCGTGCAGAATTTTTTTCAAAAACCTAACCCTACTTATTCAACAAAATAGCCCAATAAAAAGAATGCTTAAAGAAAAACTTCTGCAATATGGTCAACTACCTCGAGTTGAAATAGACGTTCAAGTCGTCCCTCAGTGCTATTTATGTAGTGGACCTTTGCCATAATTTGAAGCTGCTGCCTAAAAAATGTTGGTGGCGCCCCGATTGTTAGAAGATGCCCAAGAAAAATTTTGGACTTACAGTTCTCAAAATTTTCCAAATTAAAAACGTAGTTTTTATCGAAAATATTGGCTCAGTTTTCGGAAATATAAAGAAAACAATTTCGTTTTCAGAGAAACTACAATCAAGTCGATCCAAAATGCGAGATCTAGTAAAGAAGCTTCTCTTGTTGATTATTGTTTCACGTATAATAAAATTTTATTTAAAAATAGAACTTCGTTTGCTTGCCAAATGACAGAACCAGAAAATTATTTTCATTTGGCAAATGAATAAGCCAAACTTAACAAAAGGAATTGAATTTTCACTGAAAACTTGGAAGGGTTTTTTGATATTACAGCGAAACTTGAAAACAATAAGAAAGTAAAATTTGACCCGTGAAAACTACGATATTTGACCGAGCTTTCGCAGTTATTTTCAGAAATTTGTTTTGAGAAATACGATATTGTTTTACCTTGATTGTTTTACCATTGCGGTTCAAAAATTAGATATTTTTGTTAAATAGAAATCGTACTTTTCTGGAATGAAGAACGATAATAGTAAAAACATTATGGCGTACGATCTACATTGCACTTTTAACTCTTGCCGTGGTTCGGATTTCACGTTAAAATGTAGGTTCCATTATGTGACCCGAGCGTCTAACCCACGCTGTATTTTCCGCATCACAATGGTCCAAATTTACGAGCGCCAGTTCCATATAAATTAAGGGGTTTACTGTATAATGGTATGAAGATAAGGCGAGGTACTTTTTGTTAAATTTCATTGAACATTACTGGGTTAAGATTAAATGCCAGACGATAATAATAGAAGGCCGAAAGGGTTCTCTGGTTATGATACTGCGACGAGAAAAACATCTGATTATTTCACTGCCTAGTATCTTCTTTAAGTGCCGTGCCTGATTTCAGACGTATAGGCGACCTCTCTCCTATGTATGTGTTGTGCGTTTGAAGTATTATCACACGCATAGGGGGCCTACTGCTTAACGCGGGCTCCGGAACCGCGGGAAGTGTATACACTTCATCTCCAGAGAGGCTGTACCAGGCAGATTACACCTCGGTGGTTTGCCATTGCCTTCCGAGGGGAGACGGTCAGAATAAAGTTTTACTGGGCCCGGAGTTGAACCAGGTATTTAGCATTAGCAGCAACGCACTTAACCGCTAAGCTGGCGACCGTCTGTCTAGTATAATTATTATTATTATTTTGAAACGGTCCTAGCTTTGGCAGTTAAATGCGTCTACTGTTAATGCAAAACGCTTTGATCGAATCCGGACAGGGCAAGAACTTTATTCTGGTCATATTTCCTCAGAATCTGCCGTGAGCTCCCATCTCGAAATGAAGTATATTACACTTCCCGTGGTTCGGAGTCCACGATAAACAAGTATGTGAAAACATTCAAAGAGAATCAGTTATTTTGAAAAAAAAATCACAGGGAAAAAATGTCAATAGGCGCAGAATAACTTGATTGAGCAGCGGCGTGTAGAGTTCATATAGTTACGATATGATTTATGATGATCGCTAAGCTTCGTTGACACTTGAAAAAAAATTACTACGAAATTGATTGAATGAAAGATTGAATTTTTTGCCTGAACAGCGCATTGGCTTGGGTCATGTCACCTACACGTTTAGTAGTGAAGTTAAGCTTTGCCTTTTTTAAATAAAATTTAGAATAAGAGTACGTCATAGTGGAATCTCTGACTTACTACGGTGGTCGAAACGTAGCTGACGTAAAGAAGGCAGGGCTAAGAATAACTCTCGATACTTTTTATGACGCAACATTGGAAATATTGAATGAAATTTCGAGACACGTCGGACGTGTCGCGTATTTAAATTAGAGGCCGTGTAGTTAAATTGGAGACACGTCGAACTTATTTCCCCCCCAAAAATTGAAATTTTGTTTAAATTAAAATAAATAAAAGCCGCAATTCGTATGATTTTTTGTCAAGTAGAATTTTTTATAAATTTACGCAAGGAATTATTTATATTGATTAAAATTGTATAATACAATTTTTTTATATTATTATACAATTTAAATAAAAATTGTATAATACTGTCGGATTTGAAATCTTAAGTTCAAATTTAAAAAATTTATTCTTATTTATTTTAATTTAAAGAAAAATTTTAACTTACAAAAAAATTAGTTCGACGGTCCGACATGCCTCAAAATTAAATACTTGCGCGACCGGTCCGATATGTTTCTAATTTAACTACACGACCCGTCTGACGTGGCATCATTATATCGAATAGATGATTTGGTCGTTGATCTAGGATTATTCCTGGACATTAAACACTTGTACATACTGCTAATATTAAAATTGATGCGCGATTGCCATGGTTGTGCGGCTTATAGGCCAATCCTGTTAGGTTGGTAAAAATTTAACCAATGCGAGGTGCTTTACGAATAGATCAATACATACAGAGAAGTGGCGTTTTATTAATCATTAAAAATTAAATTGGTTTTCTTGTTATAAATCTCGGGAAATACCATTATTATAAATATTAACAACAATGTCTACCAACTTGTGACTTTTAAAATCCATATCAGTTGCACAAATAATTTTGTAGTGATAAAAGAGAGAAGTGGGAACAAATACTGAAGTAAAGATCGTACCCAAAAGCACCGCTGGATAACGAACCATGAATAAATAGTTTGTTAATTAATTTTATAAATAATTTAATAATAAATGAAAAGCATAAAAACATGCTCTTTTGTTTAAAATCCAATTATGAAAAACGTATGTTCTTTGTCTACATATTAAGTTTAAAATCCCGTCAATAATAGTAGATGCTCTTAAAATTTAATATAAATTGTTGTTTTGTTAAAATAAAAAAGAGAGAATAGGGGGTAATAGATTACCGGATAAATACTAATTGCTTAATACCCGGTTTGAGTAAGAACTTGACAATGGTAAATCACCCTCTTGAAATGAACTTCCTGTGGTTCCAACCTCACGTTTAACAGTAGGTCCCCTATGCATGTGAAAAGATACATAGGTCACCCACAAATGGGAAACCTGATAAGAGAAAATTATTTAAATTATGTTTCTGATAGGAACAAAGTTAAGTTATTTGAAAAATAGTCTGCAGGTTGATGGATATTCCTCTTAAAACAATTGGTACTCCACTCGAAATAAAAATAAGAATAAATAAAAATATTTGCATAGTTAAATAATAACGTGTAAGTGTTATGAACTAGCGCGCAGTTAAATTATGGGGAACCATCAAATCAATTTATGGGGTCACCATCTTGAAAAATATAGAAAAGGTTAAGTGTGGTTATAATGCATTAGAATGAGATCGAAACTGATAATGTTTACAAATTTTTGTTTATATTATGTTTATATAATATATTAGTGAATACAATGTATAAATGTTTACTTGAGGTATCCAATGTTTATAATTTAAGTCAAGATGGCGGCTCCTGAGGGCAGCGTGCTTTACTCATCTGTTTTTTTTTTTAATTATCTATGTACTATGTAACAACACATTTTAGTACCGTAGTAAGAGAATAAAAATATTGTTGATAACACTTGCTACTATTTTATACCTATCATCGGAACATAATCGCGTTCAAAATATTTTGACAAGTCAATGGTATGTTCCTTAGCAACACAAACGTCACTGATATAAATCGTTAAGAACGCAATATAATTTCATCTTAAATAATACAACATAAGTAGGTAAAAACAAAAATATGGTAATATTTGGAGAACATAACCTAAAAACGTGCGTACTGACATTTTGAACAAAAAGGAATTGAAAAGTTAATTAGAAGTTAATAAAGTAGAATTTTAAAAGGTTTCGGCAAAAAATACAAGAACAATTAAATTAATTTTCTCATTAATTAAAATTTAAAGGAAATGTAAATAACATCAAATTTAAAGGTAGTTTTGTAGAATATCACATCGTACCTAATATTCTTTTATTATATTGATTGTTTTTTACTTAATTTTCTCAAAACTATAACTTTGTTGTAACTTATAAGGAAGATAATTAACTAATTGGATATGTCATTTAAATAATCTACTAATTAGTTAAGTATCCTTGGATTATCATTTTTAAGATGATTTTTGATATTTTTTTAAATTATAATATAAAATACAATTTCATCAACATAATGCAGCCATTAAGTTTTTTTTAAAAAAATTAGTTTTGTTACTACACGCAGTATTTATTCATAAAAATGAGATAATAAAATATGTATCTACTAAATCAAAAATTAACTTGAGAAGGTGTTAAGGTCCAGAAAATAATTTATACACAATGAAAATTATTTGCGCCATTTTTTGATGTAGAGGGATCATGCGGTAGTTAATCAAGAAACTTTTATCACTTCCGCTTTCACCACCGGAAATTATATTAAGTTGTGTTTTTCAAATAAAATTTTTTTCGTTTAAGACTAATAAAATTATTAGCTCGAGCGGCCTTAGCACAGCATAAACGTTTTGTCTGAAATTAAATTACTTGTAACCTCTCTTTGAAAACCAGGTTATATTTAAATTTTTCAAAGTAACAAACTCCCAATATTCAAGATGACAACGTATAAATAAAAAATACGAACCTTTGCTAATGGTAATCCTTCCTCCATAATTCGACGAACATCCTACAATAAAAAAAATTAAATTAAAAATTTACATTTAATTATTATTATAATAGATTAGTGTGCATGAAATGCTGCTTTTAATTGCATTTAATTATGTAAAGTTTAAAGTTTCTATGTTAATTAATATTAAAGTACTTTCAACCATTATTATTATGCGCTACGTTATATTTTCATTTTTTAAAAACACCAGGGTAAAAGCAAAATTCGTTTTAAATTCCGACGTATTTATTAATCCAAAAATAAACTAATATATGGTTGACATTTTGCTTTTCCCTTTTCCTTTAATTTATAATTTCTTACAACTTCCCAGCATATCAAAATTTCTTCAGCCATTACCTTCCACATTATTAAATTTTTTTTTGATTGAAGAAATATGATTTATTCAATATTTCATATACCGCATGTTCAATTGAAGCTTCCTCCCTTCATTTTTAGAAAACTAAAAAAAAACTTAATATCCGGAAAATTGCCAACCGACTTGGGGAGTCTTGATATAACATGATACGTAATTATCAAGTTTTTATGTCTCGTACTCATTTTTACCCTCATCCCGATTTTAAAAAAAAAAACCTTTTAACTGGAAAATCTTAAATAGCCCTTAATTTGTTACCGAATTAATACCGCAAAAGAAACATGCGGAGGTTTCGGAAATTGAAATTAACCGTCGATATATTTAACTTTCAGTAATTATTTAAGATTCTACAGTTGATGTAGATAAGGGTGCGTAAATTTTAATCATCCGCAATTTGTTCCTTAACGTCTCAAAACTTCACGCAAACCGCATCTCTTCGAGTTGGTAAGTTATTCAAGATCGACCGATTTTAATAATTATGGAAATTTTATGATTTCTATGTAACTGAAAAAGCCTGGTAATTAAATTTCCTACATGTACAGACTAATTTAAATTAAGTCAATAACATTCGTGGTGAATAGAAAACCATTTAAGTTCGAAAACAACGTCATTTTTTTTTACGGTAAAGATGGCGTTTTGAAGTTTTTCCGACAATCAAAATGACTGCCATGGGTTGTTATTTTAGTGATCACTATAAATATGTTTATTTGTGGTTTTCGGGTTAAAATCATAGAATTTAGTCGTTTTTTTTAATAGATTAATTTAATGTTCAGGAGTAGGGTGCCATAGTGAGACATAAAACTTGGTTAATTACTCATATTAATCTCCCCATCCCTAAATCGATCGACTTGTATTATCTGATTGTCATATCTCTTGTGGTTCTCTCAATATGAACACCCAGTATAATAATATTTATGTAATCATTAATGAATAAGTACCTAGTACGTGTTTAAAACACGTGCACACAAAATACGTCAACTGAAATTCAGAAAATAAAACAATGAAAGCAGTCTGGAACAGATATTATGACGAATAAATGCATTTTTTTTATTTACCCCATTTAAATTACTAAACCTATTATGAAATTTTATGATGTGCGTGTGTAGGTGTGGTAAAATGTATTGCAACCAGTATCTACTTCATATAATCAGAACTGTTCAATATCAAAATTTCGACGAAGCTGAATTTTATAATAAATTTAGGATGAAAATTGAGAAAACGTTGGAAATAAAATTACAGCGTAAAGGTCAGGTCACATCTATATATGTATATCGCTATTTCTTTTATGCACATCGGTATAATACAATTTCGACTTTTAAAATACCCACACGTGAGTTTATCGAGTTTAATGTTTATTATAAGTTAATTTGTCAAAAACTGTCAGTTTATTTAATTTATATCCATTTCCAATTTTAATGAACGATCGTTAAAAATTTACAAATTGTTTAAATGGTTCTACACACGGTCATGCTGGACTCGTCAGTCGGACTCGTCATGTCAAAACTGACCATGTGTGATTGTCTAATTTGTTTGATATTTGCTGTTAATTCAGACTTGATTGAGACCGAGTGAGGCCGATAGGCAGAGCAACCAAATCCGGTTAGATATTATGAAAAGCTAAGAATCCTCACTCGCTATCAAAAAATCAGGCCAAGCACAGCAAATTCGGTTAACCCAAATATAAAATATATGGATGAGAAAGGCAACGGGAAGATGCTTCATTAATTACATTTCCCTAGTAGGTAAATCATATTGGCTTCGGCTAAGTTGATAAATCCAACGTTAGGTGAGCGCATACGGCACCTAAGGAGATTCAATTAAAATGAAATTGAAATTTTAGTTAATTTGTGGTAGTAGATTACGATATTGTTGTACTTAATTAAAATTACAAGAATGCCACATTAAAAATGAGCAACTGCCCGTGAAAACTTTGTTTCGACTTCTCGCGAAGGTTAATTTGAAATATCAGTAATTTAGATAAATTAAACAATAAACAATAATATAATTTAGTACGTAAACAATTACGCATAATTATTAAGTACACCGTTTTCATAATCAGACATTAAAATTTATAATTAACCAATAAATTGTTACTATAAATTCGCGATTCAATAACCAATTAATTTTATGACGAGATAAACATTCGATTGTGCGAAAATCATTAAGAAAGACTTTTAATCTAAATTACCCTGTACTTTCAAGCTGATGTAGTAACAATTTGGATTAGCAACGTCTGCTCTTTGAAAATCCAATCGGAAATAAATTTTACGAACTGTTGGTAAAACCGACTCCTACATATTTGAGATGGATCTGCCGTTAAATTTTATGAGACTCGGAGGAACTATAACCAAAAGGACCGAATTGGAACGAACATAAATACAAGTTGATCGTTAAATTTCCCACCCTAATTTTCAATGACCAAGGCAGAAAATTACGGCTTTGGTACATTTTCTCAAGTAGTGTAATTATAAAATCTAAAAAATTACAAGGTCCCTCTGCAATTACAGAATTTGCATGAAATTTTCCCATCCTGATCTCATAAAAAGTTGTCCAAATAAATGTTTTACATATTTTAGAACTATCCTTTCGATGGGGAATATAATTGAACAGAGGTTACAAAAATTTTCCGCAATTAACAATTAGCATAAAATTAAAATAAAGATGCTGGTTCTATGCCTGATGGGTTTGGGTCAAGTTATTCATAAAAATTATACAAAGGTTTCGTAAATAGATGTTTATTCAATTAGAACCATCGAGTTCTGGATACGAACAGCTTTTCTTTGGTCTAATGGAAAATACGAAAGTGTAAACCGCCTACACAATGATATTGATTACCACTTGGCGATTATGGTGAGTAAACAAAATATAAGAAAATCCGGAAATTATTTAAAAAACACGAATTCCTCGATGTCAGTGACAATCTCGTTTTCGAAGTTATTTCCATTACGCCAAACTCACAGTTTTCAAATATTTTGACAGTTAGTAAACAAAACATTAATTTGAATTATATTTACTTTTTTATTATTGTATTTATTCGAGATTAACTGAACTTTAAAAAAACGTATTGAAAATAAATTTACTTTAAATAGACCTTGACTTTATAACTGAAGACTTAAAGTAGAAAATTTCACTCATCTGATTATTCGTCTTTGTAATGTTCATGAAATTTACATATACGTACATAAATATAAACCATTCTAAATATTAAATAGTATTTGAAGGACAAGAAATGCATAATTCGGTTCAAATTAAAAATTTGTTCGCATTAGTATACAGCTGCATTTTAGATATTTATAAACGGAAGTGTGAGGGTACGTTTTTATGATGACGCCCATGAATGGATCACGAGCTTATCATCACATCATAGAACTAGATGATTTTTAGTGAGTTTTTAATATTGTAAATCACTCCAGACTGTTAATTTTATTGTTAAAATTACAAAAATTTGAATAGAAACAACAAATCGGCGGTTCAACACCTGATTTTCTAGGAAGTCGAAGTAGTTTCGATGATTTGGTAAGGACATTTTTACTTTGAAAATATGAGAATGGTGGGAGGAAACGACAAGTTAATAGTCAATTTCAAGACGGATTATTAATTTATACCGATATTCACTTTCAATTTCAATTACCTGCCTAAAATTAGATATTTAGAGAAAAAAAATCGCAATAAAATATCAAGTTTCGATTGATATTAATAAAACAAAAATAGAAACTTTGTAAAAATAACATTGAAAACCTATTTACAAAAACAACAATTGTTAAAATAAAAATTTGAATTCGCCGAAAGTACAAAATTAATTTTCACGTTTTGTTTTCTTTTTAACCTCTCAAGTTTTATACGACAAATAAATATGAAATATTGGACAGAACTTTCCTGTAACTTAAAACTTTGAGCCAAGTTAGTCCTAATAAAATAAAGTTTCAAGTAATTAAACAAATAAAACAATACTTTAAAGGGGGGGGGGGGGATAACTTACAAATTACATTGTGACATTACTGGTGATTCCGACGAAGATTGGTTTTCTCACAAAAAATCGATTCCCAATAGGAAACTTGCTTTTCCAAAGCGATTCTCTAGAAAATCAGACAAGAGTGGGTTGCTTCTTCTATATAACATCAATAACATACTAATGAATTTCGTAAGTACGTATTTGCTTTCTCATTAGTAATCAATAACCAATTTTCAAACAATTGAATCTTAAAACGAAACCAACACGAACATGAAATTAACTCGAGTAGTATTAAGTTGTCACCATTTTGGCCCACCAAACTACAAAAAGTGCCATTTAATGTAACCTTGACTTCTAATGGCAAAAATTAAATCATGCATAAGTGGAAAATTCAACGCTTGTGTACGAGTGAAACGAAATCTTCGATATTAGGTGAACTACATAAACTATCCGATTTTCTGAAAGACCAGACGGATTCTTATTGGTCAACCAATAATTATTGATTTAATAATGGATGACGGGTTTCGCGAAACAAATCTGATATCTATTGCAGTTTCCGGAAAACGCCGGAAAATTTACCGCTTGCTACTACTGTTTTCATTTGTTGATCTGATTTCAAGTTAATTATATACTGGAAAATGGAAAACTGTTTTTTTTGTTTTTGGAAATTTTAAATTTTCATCACCGAAAAGCCTCTTGCAGTACAATTTATTTAGATCGCATGCACACGAGCAAGAATAAGAAAGATAAATGACAATTGGCGGTGGTAAATAATTTACAACGGCACCAGGTAAAAAACCCCAGGGGGAGTGACATTTTTTAGCGATGTTTATGTATACGTTACTTTTAATAAATTCAACTTTTACTTTACTATGGGGACATCGCATACAAAATAGACCAGCACGATGTAGTTTCTTTAATTAAGTATTGAAAATGCCGTGGTTCCGATGCCACGTTAAGCTGTAGATCCTGATCTTCCCAATGACAGCGTTCAAAAATTTGATACGTTATAATAAAGTAAAAAAGGGACCTTCAATAAAGATATAACGAAATCTTGAAATTATTATTTCACATGTTTGAATGGCCATCACATCTCAACAATATCAAGTTTGATAAGTTTGTTAATAGTCTATTGAACTTATCTAAGATTTGCCATATTGATAAAACTCTAATCTCTATCAAATTTTTAAGGTATTATTCATATCAACCATTAACTTAAATATCGAATGCTTTTAAAACTCCAGACTTTTGGTGAAATCCAATGAAATGGTGTAGTTTATATTTTCATATTCAGGGGGATTATGGCCATACATAAATGAAGGTCATATTTGTTCAGCTTTACTCAGGGGGATTAAGATCATTTATGAAGGCCATGGTTATTTGACTTTTGACCTCGTGGGGATTGCGGCCATAATTTTGGGCATTCGGTCTCACTGATTTATGAGGGTCATAATTAAGACCATACAGTGTCAAATAAAATTTGAAAAGTGCCAACTTAATAAAAGGCCATGCCACCCTGATGTACTTCGTTTGAATAGGAAACAAGTGCGGTATAATTTGTCAAGATACGTTTTTGCACAAGTATTTACAATTACGACAAGTAATTGAAGTGCGTTGATTGGTTCATTGCAATTAAGCGCAAATGCGAAATTTATAAAAGTATGTCCTCTGGAAGTAGGTAAACATTTTTTGAATAAATATTAAAACGGTTTATTTATAATAAAAAAATATGTAAGATTTAAACTAATAAACTGGTTAATGAGATTTGGTTTACTAATTAGTAGAGGCCGGATTTATATGCATTTTGCGCTTTTTTGTCGTTTCGTGATCTAAGTTTTTAGGTGTCAATCGAGTGGGCCAGCTTTTCACCACGTCTATAAATTCTCTCTTTTGTTGACAGTTGGACAAAATCGAAATTACATAGTTTTCAAAATACTTTTAACTGCATCAAATTGAATTTACTGGTTTCTCCAGTAGTTATTTTTAATTTGGGAATTTTGTTCATGACGACGTATTCAATCTTAATTTATTTATTTACAAATTAGCTAAGAAAATACAAAATATATTATTATATGATCAAATCCAATTAGCATTTCGGGGAATTTGAAATGAATATGGAAGAACTATGAAAATTATAAGCTTACATAAATTAATAATAACAAATTATGCAGTTCATTAGTGCAAAATAGACATCAAGAAAAAATAAAAGAAAAAGGCTTTAAATTAAGCTGCATACACAATCTCAAAATTCAAGAATAAAATTAACATTTACAATAAATTAACCCAACGAAAAGAGAAAGGAAAAGTGGACTAACCCACAAAATTTTCAAAAGCGAGTTAGTGATACCAAACGAGAGGCTTACGATAATTTTGGGGAAATTAATTTATTTTCTTTTAAAATACGTTTGCATTTAGGGTGCCAACTTTTCGACTTAAGCATTGGGATCTAGGTTATCTTAAGAAATACAAAGTCAGTTAAATTAGAGCAAAGTTGCGTGTGATTAATCTGCAAAGAAGTTTGACCCATTATTTTTAGTTTTGATGTTAGTACACAATAAATGAAAATTTGTTGGTAGGTAGTGAAATATACTATAATAATACAAGGTTTCTGGTTCGACTTCTTGCTTCAGATTGTCGATTGCTTCTGAAACTGTCGGTCCCCCCTGGTTAATGATTGCCACCATTACAATAAAAAGTAAGCTCATAGGCATATCGAAAATCAGCCTAGCAAGCTACTATAGATTTAAAACAATTAATAAATACATGTCTTAAACTTCAATTACGATAAAGATGAAATTGAAAGTTACTTCTAAAGGCTGAGACACAATTGCCCGGTAACGGGAACGATAAAGAAGTTAAATGTACCTGACTGCGTTATCGGTTTGTTAGCGGCTTGTTGTGCATCCATAGGAGCAGGTACATTTAACTTCTTTATCGTTACCGTTCCCGGGCAATTGTGTCTCAGCCTTAATATGCCACTGCATTTGCAATGACGTCTAAGATGGCGGAGAAACAACAGTTAACTTTGGTTTTCTTTATGACGACATAAAGAATTAAATACTTTTAGATACAGATTTTCGCTCTAATAACTTGATATTACTTTTCATACAAAAATATAAGAAATCCAAAATAGCGTCCATAAGAAAAACGAAAGTTGACTGTTGTTTTCCACCAAAGAGACGTCACTATTCAACAAGTGATAAGCAGGGTTGCCACGGAGATCTAAGAAGTGATGAATTAGTAAACAAATTTTCTAGATTTGTAAAAAAGATAAGAAATGTGTATAGAAACTTTTAAGTGATAAAAAGGGTAAAAAAGCTATTTTAACTTTTTCTTTGTCCGAAAAATCCGGGCAAGCTAAAAGTTTGCAAACATAGTACGTATTTGAGTGGCAAAAAATTCCCTGTCGGATTCTTCCCCAATTGGCGATTTTAACCTAACAAAGTGGTTTTTCACCTATAACTTTCTTAATTTCATTTTTATTGAAAATTATCATCAGACGAAAATTAAAGAGCACAAAATTCTCTACAAAATGGACGTTAAAAAAAATTTTCTGAAGTCGTGCTATTTCTGAAATAAATTTCCATCTAAAGGCTAGTGTCCACTTGAGACAAAATCTCGAGACAGCAAAATTTCGTGTTGAATTGAGAGTCAACTCACAAGGGGAAACTATTCGTTTCAATAACCAATTTGATCCATTTTAATTACACGTGTAGGTGATGACATGATTTCACTTATATGTAATGTGTAAGAGTGCAATATGTAGCCAATTTCGAAAATGGTTTGAAAGCCAAAATTGAAGATATGATTATCTGTTCATAATATTTAATGCATCATAATTTCAGCAAGTAACAATGTGGCTTTAAATGGTAAGTAGTTGGCTCATAATCCTGACAGAGCCAGTTCGAATCTCCTGGAAGTCAACTTTTTTTTTCGTCTTACGAATCCTGAAATATAAATATTTCAATAATTAAATGTTTTGGAAGTTTTTTATTAGGTTAATTTATTAATAAATTCTATTCTTTCGCACTTATAATAAATTATTCCACATACATTTTTAACTATGAAAAGAATGCAATTTAATTATTTTGTTATTCAAGAAGCTATTGATGTAATTTATTTTTTTAATTGGCTTGAAATGCATAATTGTTCTGAATTCGTGATAAAAATTGCATCTTTTCATAGTTAAAAATGTATGTGGAATAATTTATTGAAAGTGCGAAAGAGTGAAATTTATTAATAAATTAACCAAATAGAAAACTTCAAAACATTTAATTATTGAAATATTTATATTTCAGGATTCGTAAGACGAAAAAAAAAGTTGACTTCCCGGAGATTCGAACTGGCTCTGTCAGGATTATGAGCCAACTACTTACCACTTAAAGCCACATTGTTACTTGCTGAAATTGTGATGCATTTTAAATGTTATGAACAGATAATCATATCTTCAATTTTGGCTTACAAACCATTTTCGAAATTGGCTACATATTGCACTCTTACACATTACATATAAGTGAAATAATGTCATCACCTACACGTGTAATTAAAATGGATCAAATTGGTTATTGAAACGAATAGTTTCCCCTTGTCAGTCGTTTTTGGTCAGTTGTGCGACTTGATCGCAAGCTTTTTATTTTTATTAATATCTATTTTTTTCCAAATGGATTCGCGCCAGGCCCTAACTTTACTAATTCTGCATGTCTGCAGTGCAATTTGAACAGCTTATAAATTTGGAAAACACCAGATTGTCAAACAAGATACAAATTGTGTGATGCAATTCCTGTTCATGGTTAAAAATTAGTTTAAAATTAAAAACTTGCGTCACTTGAGAAAGTCTCGGCTCTTCCAACAATTACGGAAAACTGGAGACTAAGTCACAAGAGCAGAAATGAACATGTCCACTTGTGGTACATGCAGTCTCCAAGACTGCTCTCAAGCACTTATCCATTTGTGAGCCTAGTCTCGACAGTTAGTCTCGAGACTGTTTTGTCTCAAGTGGACACTAGCCTTAAAGTAAATTCGGAGAAATCTATTTTGTAGAGAATTTTCTGCTCTTCAATTTTGATCCCATGATAATTTTCTGTAAAAATGAAATCACGCGAAACACCGCGTTGAGATGATAGAAGCCGACATGGGAACTTTTGAGGGTGCATACCAATACTCCAATACAAATGTCTCCAAATTTCAGCTTACCAGAATTATTTTTTGATTAGGGTTTATTATATTCTATTATGAATTATGTAACCTGATTAACCAACACAATAACATCAAAAAATTAAATTAGAAATTTGCAACATTTAACATCAAACGCGGAAAAGTTGAAAAACAAAGTTTTCTTAAAAGTAAAAATCAGAAAGAAAGTGAAAATAAGAATGTCTTTCAAAAAAGTAAAGAAAGTGTATCTATGACAACCCTTATCGAGGAGGGGCTAAGAATGGTTACGTTTATATTTTGTTATTGGATTACTACGTATTACGTCATTATTTACCGCGTTGTAACTTTTTATAAACAGTTCAATTTTTGCGATGATTGTAGTAAAAGAAGGATTTTATTGATGAATTGGTTCATCCCTAACGGCCTGACTGTTGCATCAATGCGGGACGTTTATTAGATAATTTTCAAAATTTGCAATGAACGTGGGATGTTCTATTTTTATTTTATATTCCTCAGAGTTAGAGAAGTAAAGGAAAAATAATGTCTAATCGTGAATAATAATTATTATTATAATCAAATTGACAAGGTGCTATTTCGCTATTATGTAACTCAGCGTAAACCCCCCCCCCCTCTAGGTTTTTCGCTACCGAATTGTCATAAGAAATAACGAATTAATCCGCTTTTTTGCTTTCCAATGCAGAGCAGAGCATACCGTACATTCAATGGGTCCAAGATCCCAATACTGCATAGTGAACAACCCCATAAAAGCTATAATGTCCAAAATTATAGCAAGTTTCTATCTGGGCAACAATAACAAAAATTTTATTGTACTTTATAATTTCGTAAATGATAAATATAAATTTTCAGATGTTGGTGACTGCAGTTTGGAGAATTTGATCAAAAGGAAATTGTAAAATTTTGCATTAAACTACTGCATAGTTAACAACCCCGTGAAAGCTATAATGTCTAAAATCATAGCAAGTTTCTATCTGGACAACAATTACAAAAATTTTATTGTACTTTATAATTTCGTAAATGATAAATATAAATTTTCAGATGTTGGTGACTGCAGTTTGGAGATTCTGATCAAAAGGAAAATGTAAAATTTTGCATTAAATCATTGTATTTGTAATCATTGTACAAGTACATTGTATTAAATTTTTAATGCAAAAATAATAATCTAAGAAATGGATGCTCAACTGTCGAGCTGGTGTAGTGGAAAGATAAGGGATTGTTTATACTCATATCTGTGTGGTATCAGCTTTTATAAAATAAAGAGAAGTTTACCTAAAGGAAGTGCGGTAAAAGCAAGTTTGTAGGGCAGGTACAGACCAGCTGCTTATTTTATGGTTCCCAAAAATGTACCGTTATTGGGCACGTGCTATTTTAATTATTGCATCCCTAACCATAAATTTAAAAATGACTGGTGATAACATAACTGGAAAGTAGGGGTCATTATTTTGTTGTAGTTTTGCATTCTCTCAGCGTTTTCTCAAGGAATCAAGAGTGTATTCAAAGTATATACAGAGTATAATATAATCTAACCCAGATCATACATCATACTAGCATTCCTGGTAAATACACAATGTAAGCATATATAAAACGATAAGGGATAACAAATATGCAATAACGGCTGACTTTCTTTCAGGAAAAAAAATGTGTTCGTAAAAAATTTGTAATGCAAATCTAAGGTTTCTAAAATAAAAATAGAGTTGAGCAAAAAGAATAAGGTTTCAGTAAAATCGATTTATTTAGGAAAATGATGAAAATTGCAATTAGCGAGAAAAACGTAGCCTAATACGATTTCGCTAGGAAAATGACAAATTGATCGCAGTATTTGGGTCAGCGCTGTTAGAAAATTTGGGTTAGCAAATTGAAAAACTCGGAGAGCTTTTTGTGGGAAAAGTTTGAAATTGTTGATGGGTGGAGCTTAGATTTTACTAAAGTGTGATAATTAATGATGAATTATCGTTCCAGGTAGCGTAATTGGTTAATAATGCATTAAAGAGGAATAGTGAATGTACACAAACACAAAAATAAAAATGTAGAATTAATTTTAATTATTGCTTATGAATAAATATCGTCGCATATAAATTTAAATAAGTAAGTAATGAAAATAGTCGCGTGGTTTGGGATGAGATCAACATTATGTAAGAGTAAACGGCCTCCACAAATGAAGAAAGTCGTAACGAAACGTTGGACTATGGATTTAGCGGCAAAGTTTGATTCCTGCAACCCGTCCAACTATAAGATAATAAAACCAATAGCTCCATCTTGTGACGAGAACAAGCCTCCAATGATGTCATAAGATAACAGTATCTCTCTAATTACTCTTGATTAGTCTGTTGGATATTATGGGTAACTTTTTAATGGTTTTTGTTATGTTTTTTAGAAACTTCAAGACGACTTTTAAGTTGTACAACCTGTTTAACTACTGCAAAATAAGTTTTTTTTTTATTATGAATGCGCTGTTTGGTCTGTCAATGAGATTAATATTGCAAAATTGTTTGGATCGTTTTGGTATTTGGAAGAGCTGTTATGCGTTTGTTGCAAAAACTTTTTCCCATTACAAATAATAAATTATGGCGCGTTATTTACTGCGCAGGATTTGTGGAGCAAGTGAGAAATTCAAAGAGAAAAACAAAACTCTTTGAGAGAACATGTCTGGATCCAATTGCAGCGCAATTTAATGCTCTTAAAATTTAAGTTGTATGTTAATAAGGCAAATTTGCATTATTATAGAAGTAAATACATGGAGATATGCAGGCAAGGTGTATAAGCGGTAAGAAAAGCTGGATAAATCGTTAGTAATGTAATAAGGCAATAAATAAGCTAGAAAATATTCCGAGAACATTAAATATTTCATTAGTTGACCTCTACTGGCCTTTTGCAGTCTTTGCGTAGAGACCTTCAATGTCAACACTAATGTGCCGGCGAAGGCCAGTTGGCACGTTATTGAAAATCCTCTGTATAACTTAATGGACGATTTTGAAATCCAACACAAAAACAGCTTGTAGAACGCAAAACTTACGTCGATTTACACGCTGCACATATCTGTTGCTCACCAAACACGAACAATTTGCGAACCCACTTACACAGATACATAACACTACTAGCCAAGTTACAAGTGCACAGCCCCCCTCCGTAACGTCGATAGCGCCACTAGCACCCACTCTGACGTCACCCCCTATTGATTTGAAACTTGTGCACTGACTGAAAACAGCACAGCAAATGGTGCTAAATTGGCGACAGAGAGGACGCTTTGCTAACGAAGCGTCGCACCGTTTTTCAAATGGCCACAACGGGACCAAAAGCAGGGCCGCAACACTTCCCGGTGATGTCATAATGATGTCATATTTGCTAGCTAGCCGCGGGCACGTTCAAGACCTTGATAGTTCAATCTAAGAGTAATCGCTTTATAAGTATCAAAATGGGCACATATCAATTTATGCTTTGCAACCTTTACAAATTCAATTTATCAACTTTCCTTAATTACCATAACCTAACAAATAATAACCAAGTAAAAACCCAAAAATTTCTAAAACATCTATAAAGAAAAAAATTTATTCATTTATAAATGGCGTCGTACCTACTTAACCGTCACCGAACCCATTACGTCCTTGATTGTAAAATTCCATCAACATTTTACATTACCCCTTACACACAGACTACCCAGCCGACATTTTAAAAACAAAATTACATCAATTTTCCTCATTTCAATCCATTAAGAGTCATTTTAATACACCCATTGATTACATATCAATGACGTAATTTCATTTCCTTGCATCGAAAATGTTGTTTATTAAGGCAACAGAGACAATTAAGTTAGAAGTTTGATAACGGATTTATCTACAATCAAATTATTACTCGAATTTGATAAGAATTAAGGCCTGCCTAATCAAAAACTAATCTAAATCATATTTTTTTATTTTATTACCAATTAAAACTTAGCATAAATATCGTTAAAATGTAACATTACATTTTTGCGATATTTTATAGAATTAAATTCATACAGGAACATTTTTTACTTCTTATGATTTATGGACAAATTATGTACATACATACTATGTCATATTACTGATGAACCGCGCAACATTTTTTTAATCGTCTGTTTCAAAAGTATTTAAATTTTTATTACAATACAGAACACTCGCTCGTTCAAATTCGCATCTGGTGGGTTCCGATTAAACTAACAATTGACTTCATTCTTCAGCCAAAGTGCCATAATTGATTGATTGCTTTTCACACTTCATTTCATTCTATTTACAAAATAGACAATATAGAAAAGTTAAATAATTCATTTTATTTCACAATTATTTTGATTTTTTCCCGATTTTTCGCAAAACACAATTATCATCGCAATATCATGAAAACGTGGTAGCCTCAAGGTCATAGCTGAAGCGGGGTAGTCATGTCAAGAACTTGTTTGGAGAAAAAAAATTGGATCATTAATTTAATAAATTTTATCTTGTAAACGTTCCGCAAGGTAAATTTTTGTTTGAATTTTTTAAGATTTGCGGATGGGAAATAATTTTTACATTAAAACACGTCTGATTATGATTTAATTATTTCCATTCAAACCACATTCGATTAAAACAAAATAAAAAAATAACATACTTTTTAACGTGTTAAAAGTATTCGACATCATATCGACACTCCCAACGAAGAAGGACGTAACTCACTTTTACCTATTTTTCAGGAGAGTGATTTGAGAGTTTCAAAACTTCTAGAAGTTTTATTTGAAGCCCGAAAAAAATATTATAAATAGGTAAAAGTGAGTTACGTCCTTTTTCGTTGGGAGTGTCGATATAATTTGATACTAAATGAATGGCTGCTTATCATTCAAAACTTGCTACTTTGGATGAAATTTTAAGTTTTCACTTTTCTTCGCCCGCTACCCAACGCGATTTTTTTTAACGAAATTGTTATCAATTTTGTCATTCAAATCGATTGAACCACACGAATCACGAAGTTTTTCGCGAAATCTTTTATGACAAACTGTAAAACGCAGACACGATGGCTGTAGAACCAAAGGTAAAAAAGTTAAAGCGCTTAAAAGATTGAGAAATTGTAAATTTTACCTACTACATCGCTCCGGGCAAGTAGCGCGCAGAAGTTTAGTGTTGCTGATAATAAATTGATGATGACGTCATAGCTCAAAAAGAAAACACGATAAAAAAGTTTCAATAGCAGAAAAATGTGACACTTACAAAAGTAAGGTTGACGTGTCCGAGGATTTTCTGAGAAAATCCCGCTAAAATGTTTTATCAAATTTGTTCCGCACGTTATGAGCTCACTGTATAACACGGTATTTTATAAAATATATGCTAAAATAAAATTTTCAATTAAACAAACATTCAATTAAAACAAAATAAAATAACATACTTTTACACGTGTAAAAAGTATTCGACATCATATATAATTTGATACAAAAAGTAACATTCAAAATTTGCTACTTTGGATGAAATTTTAAGTTTTCACTTTTCTTCGCCCGCTACCCAACGCGATTTTTTTTAACGAAATTGTCAATTTTGTCATTCAAATCGGTAGAACTACACGAATCGCGAAGTTTTTCGCGAAATCTTTTATGACGAACTGTAAAAAGACAGACACGACGGCTATAGAACCAAAGGTAAAAAAGTTAGAGAGCTTAAAAGATTGTGAAATTGTAAATTTTACCTACTACATCGCTCCGAGCAAGTAGCGCGCAGAAGTTTAGTATTGCTGATAATAAATTGTTGATGACGTCATAGCTCAAAAAGAAAACACGACAAAAAAGTTTCAATAGCAGAAAAATGTGACACTTACAAAAGTAAGGTTGACGTGTCCGAGGATTTTCTGAGAAAATCCCGCTAAAATATTTTATCAAATTTGTTCCGCACATTATGAGCTCACTGTATAACACGGTATTTTATAAAATATATGCTAAAATAAAATTTTCAATTAAACAAACATTCAATTAAAACAAAATAAAATAACATATTTTTACACGTGTAAAAATTTGATACAAAAAGTAACATTCAAAATTTGCTACATTGGATGAAATTTTAAGTTTTCACTTTTCTTCGCCCGCTACCCAACGCGAATTTTTTTAACGAAATTGTTGTCAATTTTGTCATTCAAATCGGTCGAACCACACGAATCGCGAAGTTTTTCGCGAAATCTTTTATGACGAACAGTAAAACGCAGACACGATTGCTGTAGAACCAAAAGTAAAAAAGTTAGAGCGCTTAAAAGATTGTGAAATTGTAAATTTTACCTAAGACTACATCGCTCCGAGCAAGTAGCGCGCAGAAGTTTAGTGTTGCTGATAATACATTGTTGATGACGTCATAGCTCAAAAAGAAAACACGATAAAAAAGTTTCAATGGCAGAAAAATGTGACACTTAAAAATATTAGGTTGACGTGTTCGAAGATTTTCTGAGAAAATCCCGCTAAAATATTTTATCAAATTTGTTCCGCACTTAATGAGCTCACTGTATTCCACGGTATTTTTTGAAATATACGCTAAAATAAAATTTTCAATTAAACAAACATTCAATTAAAACAAAATAAAATAACATACTTTTACACGTGTAAAAAGTATTCGACATCATATAATTTGATACAAATAGTAACATTCAAAATTTGCTATGATGGATGAAATTTTAAGTTTTCACTTTTCTTCGCCCGCCACCCAACGCGATTTTTTTTAACGAAATTGTTGTCAATTTTATTCGACATCATATAATTTGATATAAATAGTGAAATAGTAACATTCAAAATTTGCTACTATGGATGAAACTTTAAGTTTTCACTTTTCTTCGCCCGCCACCCAACGCGAATTTTTTTAACGAAATTGTTGTCAATTTTGTCATTCAAATCGGTAGAACTACACGAATCGCGAAGTTTTTCGCGAAATCTTTTATGACGAACTGTAAAAAGACAGACAAGACGGCTATAGAACCAAAGGTAAAAAAGTTAGAGAGCTCAAACGAATGTGAAATTGTAAATTATACCTAAGACTACATCGCTCCGAGCAAGTAGCGCGCAGAAGTTTAGTGTTGATGCTGATAATAAATTGTTGGGGGACGGTGACCTAAGTGTGGTCACCCCAAAAAAATTAAAAATTTACCTATAGCAAAGAGGAAGGTTTATAGAGTATACTGGAAAAATTTCACTCGAGATGATATACATAAAATTTCGAGAAAAATCAATTTGACAGTACGTAAATTTAGCGAATTTTTCTTCGATTTTTGGGGTGTGCATTCGATAGGGAGGTTTATCCATCGTCAAAACCTACCCTTTCGGGGCGCCGCTGCGCTCTGCACCCCTCCAGGGCGGTTTTGACTCTGGTTACTATGCTAAACATACGAGAAGGCGCCTCCCATCAAAAAAACCGGGATAAATGAAACCGGGAGCTTAGAGACCCTTGAAATAGCATTAAAAAGTATAGTTGCGGTATGGGGCAGTAAACTATTACAAATCGCGTAAAAACAAAAAATAATCGATGTTACATGTACGAGAGACGAGCTGCATCTGCCGGTGCGAAATACTCTAAGTGTTAGGGTCATTCATATTGCACGTACCGTCAACAGAATGAGCGACGCGCGGGAATCTCGTTAATTTTACATGTAAATTTGCAAACTTCAAAATCGATTAACTCAAAATTTTGATAATACCTTCTCAAGTTTAAATTATATCAGTAAACTATATAAAACCTTCCTCTTTGCAATAGGAAATTTTCAATTTATTTGGAGCGGCCACAGTTAGGGGACCGTACCCAATTGTTGATGACGTCATAGCTCAATAAGAAAACACGATAAAAAAGTTTCAATGGCAGAAAAATGTGACACTTAAAAATATAAGGTTGACGTGTCCGAAGATTTTCTGAGAAAATTCCGCTAAAATGTTTTACCTAATTTGTTCCTAGCTTTATGAGCTCAACGCGGTATTTTATATATTATTATGCTAAAATAAAATTTTTGTTTAATTTTTAGTTTAAAATATTATTTAGTGCCTGTATAACAACGTGTTTTAATTTCTTTTTGTCTCATTTTTTTCATTATAATATACAACATTATTTATTAATGTGAAAATACAATCAATTTATAGTTGTCATAAAAAATATAAAAAACGTTGTAAATTCCGATTATTTTTACATTAATCCATATTACAAAAGTATGTGAGTTTATATATAAATATAAAATAATTTTAATCAGTATAACTAGAAAACCATATTTCACTTGGGGTGTTCTGAGCACCCCACCTACCTACATACATTACTTTTAACCACCTACCCACGTAAAGGTTAAAAATAGTTATTATCTTTTGATATTAAAAAAACTAACAAGCCTCATGGTCCATAAAAATAATTTACTAGTCCATAACACTGGCGTGAGTTATTCGCGGATAGTTTTGGAGACGAATTTTAAAATTTTTTCTTCTTCTGAAGAAGAAGAATCGAGAATCGTTTGAGCTTCAATGAGGTTCTATTCCCATCGTTTGAACCCTAAAGGTAAAAAAGTTAGAGCGGTTAAAAGATTGTGAAATTGTAAATTTTACTAAGATCACTCCGAGCAAGTAACGTGCAAAATTTTATTATTACTGCTATAAATTATATTAAATCCTTTAGGTGATGGACCACTTTTACTTAAAATTCGAAATTACTGAAAGTATAATTTTTTGAAAAACCAAGTCACATTCACTTCATCTAACAAATTAACCTGTTTAATAAAACGCTAGTGTAAACGTACTTCCCAGTAACCCAGAGAATTATTTAGCAATTTTATTCCAATATTCGTTTGCTGGGTCTACTAAAAATTGTTTTAGGTTTTTTTAATTAAAATTAGTTTAAATAGAAGGTCTACAATAAATTTATGAATGAAAAATAATATCGGACAAATGTCCACCAAGATCACGTACATCAATCCTTTTGTTAAAATTTTCGATTACATTGATACATTCATAATTGCTACTCTATCTGGCCAAGTATGTGTCGAATGTTGGTTTTCAAGGCTTCAATGGATTGTGGATTATCTGCATAGACTTGATCTTTCACAGCCCACTAAAAATAGTTTAAGGCATTAAATCGCACGATCTAGGCGACCAATTGGCTATAGAATTTTTTTTATTTATTAGCATCTAAGATTATTACAATCTGTCCCTCAAAAGGACAATAGTAAATAATAGTATTAACAATGATGATAGAGACACAGTGAAATCAATCCCAATGGCTTACTTCCATAAGCAACGCAGCAATATTTTATTTGTATCCGATTTCCGATTTCCCCCCTGCCTGTGCTCGTTGCGTGTTGAAACTCTGTGACGAGCACAGAGGACCTACAGCTTAAAGTGGATTCCAAACCACGGGAATAGACGATTTTTACACCGTTTACTCCTTCAGGGTAGTTTTTAGGCCAATAATAATGTGATTAATAAGCTGAGCGAAAATTCTTTCTTTAGATATGGCACTTCACAGGATTTCAAACCGTGGTTCTTGGCATGTGAAACTACGTTCGTCCACCAAATACTATTCTATACAAACTATACAAATCATATTCTATAAATATACATGTTATACACATAAATAACACCAACGTTACCATATCAATGGTGTACCGGTATAAAACGGACGTTGTGAAACAATTTTGATTAAGTCGGTGAAACCCAATCGCCACCGCCTCACGCAAGCTTCTGTAAACAAGAGCCTACTTATTTATTGATATTTTCCTTTGATGTTCGGTTTAGGCCAACTTATGATTTTTGCGGAGGCCGAATCGTATATAAGTTAGGGGGTAATGAAGGAAATTCTTCCCGTAAATAAAACACCGATTGGCAACAATAAATTTAATAAAAGTATTAAAAATACTAAAATATTACCAACCAAACAGTATGGGAATTAACATCAGCTGCAAACGGAAGTTTATATATATCAATACTGTAAAGTGGTACTACAGCAATGACAAAAAAATTACCAATAAACGACCACGCCAAGATAAAAAAAAAGTATTGACTCATCAGTACTGAGAAGCCTTACAGGTTTCAACAAAACGCTTTCGAATTGTTTACTCGTAATTGTGCACGAATTATCACCAAATTGACGACTTGCTCACTCCCCTTGAAACTGAATAATAATGGAATCGTCCAAATCCAAATTTCACCATCTGGGTGCAAGAAAATGTGTTTCGAGTTCAGAACTACTGTGTGAAATCCGAAAACAATACGCACAGCTTCCAGGATGAGCCAATTGCACGAACCTTACTGGTAATGAAATAATTAAGGCCGCGAAAATTAAGTTTTAAAGACGAAAAATGGTCGTCACAAAACTGAACTTTTCAGCTTCAATCCCAGAATAGAACTCTAGTAGTTGCGTGCGCTTTTGATAAGGGGAATTTACAAGCAGGATCAAACCAAGAAATTGCAATACCGTTGACAACTCAGAACCGTAAGAAGGATTTATTTACGGACTGTGTTTTTGTTGAGCTATCCAAATTCATGACATTTCTGGTGCTTCTAACTTTTAACGTTCAACTTGCGAGAAAAAATCGTTTCCTAACACTAACCTCAGCTCGACCCGGCTGATACACCTCTGAGCAGCCGATTTACCTTTTCGCGCAGCATTGATAAAAAACGGATGTAAATTTTTCTGGTGTTTCGAACTTGCAACATTGAGCAAAAATGTAACTTATCACCTTTTTCGCCCCATTAAATAGATAGATAGTGTTATGTCATTAATTAACAGCTTATTTTTGAAAAATTCAATAATATATGAATTTAAATTCTAAATTAAATCAATAGATAACATTTTATAAGCAAGAACAACAAAAATTGCAATTATTCTACTTGTTTATTAATTTTACAATGATTCAAATAATTTTCGTGTTATAGGTACATGGTATTATGGGCCAACGTACTTCGCTGCACGTACTTGCATAAGATTGGTTTCTGCGTACCTGGTCCGGTGTTTTGTGATCTGTTTGAGCTTGTACGTGCGTCTCCATTTCTGATTTTCTTGTTGTTGCCAATAGACTGGCAAACGTGGAGCTTGGTATCAATATGGGAGGAAAAGAACTAAACAACAACCCGAACCCAAAACACTTGGGCATCACTCTCGACATATCACTCACGTTCAGACAACATCTGACGAAAACATCAGCTAAGCTCTTTAGCAGAATTAACTTGCTATGCACCATTGCATAGGCACGCCTGGGGCTGGTGCATTCAACCTCCGAATACTGCGCTGCAGTATGGATGAATACCGAGACACAATTATTCAACGCTGCAATGAGGGTAATTACTGCAACCATTAGATCCACTCTAGTAAAATGGGTGCCAGTCTTAAGCCACATCGCCCCTCCACAATGCCGGCATCGACATACCTTTTTGCATTGTGTTTGATAGTCAACACCCCGCTTACGTGGACATGACATATTCTGAAGCAAGAACAGAAGTCTCGCCAACCTCCGCATAATACTGCAGGAGAGCTTTCTGATTCCAATTACAGCGTTGCGGAGGAATGGCGGGAGGAGTGGAGCATTGATCCTGTTCATTAACTTGACCCGACTGTCCCAGTAACTGATTCCAAATTGCCACGAAGGCAGTGGTGCATTTTGAATAGAATCCGGACAGACCACGGCATATATTTACAATTGCTATACAGATGGGGAGTGGCCGACTCTCCCGAATGTGCCTTCCGCGGTGCCGCCTCCCAGGCAATCGAACATCTGGTATTGGAGTGTCCAGATCTGAAGTACGGGAGGGGGGATACGGCGGATTTCTTTGGGGAACTTTGACCAACGCGGCTATTTGGCGAGCATTAACATCTGAAAGGACGGTTTCCTTTTATCTCTATATTTTTGTATTATGCTTTGTGCAATGTATCTATACGATTAAATAATACCATAATTTAGCCGTGCGAGCCAAACTTGAAACCTCCAGGTTCGTAGATACTCAGTGCATCGTTAATGGGTTAATGCGTCAATGCCTCTACAGCTTCCAACCTTCTATCGCGAGCTTCAAAATAAAACAGCATTTAAAAAGTCAAACTTCTCTTCAGTTCAATAATTTTTACTACCATAAAATTATTAATTACTCTTTCCGCGTAATCTCTGATCTCACTATTCTGAACTAAATTAATAACAAATATAAAATTGGCTCATTAAGTTTCAACACCAAAACTAAATGGATCGTTAAAAAAACATTATTGCTTACAAACTAATTTAATGATTTTAGGCAATAACTTAAAATGTTGTTGAAAATTTAAAGGTTGCTTTATACCAATGGTTCCCAAACTTTTTTTTCTCGTGGACCACTTTCAAAGTTCTACTATTTTCGGTAGACCCTGCTGCTACATTTCTACTGTCCATTAGAATAGAAGTTTTCGTGGACCCCCACTTACAACTTGTGAACCCCTGTTTTCTTTTCACGTCTACGTGGACCCCCGTGTGGTCTCCTATGGACCCCTGGGGGTCCACCTGGACCACTTTGGGAACCACTGCTTTATACGGATTGTTTTAAGTTCAGAACTATAAAATTAATTCATTCTATGTATGTAAGTGCGTTAGGCTGCATGCACACTGATGCAACGAGACTAAACATTTTATCACATTAAATTGCATTTTGTTTCATTTAAAAACATGATAGAACAAAACGTTTCGAGACAAAATGTTTTCTCTTGTCTCGAAACGTTTGGTCTTGTCTCGAAACGTTTGGTCTTGTCTCGAAACGTTTTGTCTTGTCTTGAAACGTTTTGTCTTGTTTTAAAACGTTTTGTCTTGTCTTAAAGCGTTATGTCTTGTCTCGAAACGTTTTGTTTTAATATGCTTTCAGATAAAACAAAATGTTTTGTCTCGAAACGTTTATTTGCATAGTGTGCATGCAGCCTTAGGGAATGGCAGAATTTCTTGATTCTGATTCTAGATAAGACAAGCTTGTAGTGTGTGATTGCCATGCCAACATTTTTAGCTTTTTGGGGAACGAATGGGGTAAAGACACAAAAATTGACACAAATTTGTACTAAATGAAAAACTCCGATTCGTAGGATGTCTTGTTCCATGTGAAATGGTCAGATTATTGTAACCTAACTTATTTCCATGTATATTTAAATCGTTAAATTCAAATTTAAAAAAGTCACCGAAAATAGCTTACGACATCACGACAATATAAAAACTGAACGATCGGTGGCAAGTGAAGTTGCGTTCTTACTGTGGTCAATCGGAAATGTATATTGAAATATTCAAATCGCACCCCTAACGTTAAAAATTTCCATATTTGCTTTACTCTACAACATAAATTTACTGGCCCATTGTATGATTTAGTAGTCGAACCATTAGTGGCTGAGTTATAAGTTATAATTCACGCTGCAAAAACCGTAACAAATAAGAAAAAGCTACATGATCCATGGAATTTAAATACTTCTATCTATAGGGACTTTTAAAGGTCTTTAATATATCTGAACGACCTTTGCTATGCTAACGTGACAATTTTTCCGGCTACTCGGGCGTTACTCTGATACCGTAGTATTACGTTGCGAACTTGGTGCAAGGTCAACACGACACCGGCTGCATTGTCGCTTATTTAAGTGAATTCTCATACAATAAAAGCTCTTTAGTGAAGTAAATGCTAGTAATTGGAATGCTTAATAAATGACTGGAGCAGCAACACTAGCGAAGAATTACAATAGTACCTACAGAAATTGACTGGACTTCTAATTAATCAGCGCCATCTGTTGATAACTTTTTGAACTACAGCAGGTGTTTTCAAAACTCCCATAATTCTTCATAACCAAAATTATATTGTATTTACCAAATCCAGGATGTGTTTGTACCTTTCGTAAACATCTGATAATAAATCTGGACTGTTTCCTTTGTTTTTCTGTTCTTTTCATTTCGACTATCATACACAATGAAATCTATGTTCCTCAATCTGGATTCTAGGACCGCGACATCACCCTCTCCCTATCAACAATATCGGTTGTGTGTAGTAGCCGGCTGTCGTCGTGGTTTAGTTAGCCATGGTGAAGAGAAAGAAGGAGGCAAGAGTGATATTTCCTAGAAATTATAAGTGCTCAATGTTCTATCGGGGTCACAAATTTAGCAAGATGATATGTTGCAAACTATGTTCATCGATCTGGATTCGAACCCTGGCGTATTAGCTGTGAATACGCGCGCGTAAACAATTGCACTACCGAGGCGATTAGTTTATGTTGCACGGAAAAGCATTGCAATCTTTGCACGAAATCTTATATAATCTCTTCTTTAATCCTTCTTCTTTAATTAAGAATTTAATAATTCTAATCCAAGAATTATTGGATCTTTGGTTTTTGAGAAAAACCTTTATTAGGTTACCTTCCTAAAATAGAACATAAATCCTCTTATTCTGTTGATCGTAGCCGTCACATTCAAATGTGCCTGACGTCGAGTTAATCTCGCGCTGAGATGTCCTGGAGTCTATGCCGAATTAGTGGGCGCCAAGTTGGTGGCTTGGTTAACGCAGAAGATCGGTTAAAAAAGACTCGGATAATCGGGGTTCTACTGTAATAACATAAAGTGTCATTTGTTCAAACTGTTCAACGAACCTCGCTCCGATCGTTGCTACGAACTCCACAGAAAACAACACTCTTATAATTTTAGTTAATTTTTTGTTCTTTTCGTGTGGCGGTCATATTTATTTTACAGGGTGCAACATTTTTTACAATTTAATTTGTTTGCGGAAACTGAAACATTTAAACTCCCATTAGATCTATCAACATGGGACTAATATTTCTGATATATTCATAAAAAGATGGGCCACAAAATTGGTTCTTAGATATTTTTACCTAAATGTAATAGAACTGGCCCCAAAGGATGAAATTTTAGCTTTAGGTCTTAGTTTTTCTTAAAGTAAAGTTCCATCTTGGATTTGGACTAATGTCCAGTCAATAGGGGGTTTTGCCTTGCAAAAGGTGGCGTACTTCTGGATTTTGGATATGTTGTTTAGTTCGGGGCCCCGATGAAAAATCCAAGTTTTCGACCTTGGGGGGGCGCCGCGTAGTCCGCCATCTTGGATTAAAGGTACTAAAAATAGGTTTTTTCAAAATAACTCCTCAACGGTTGTTCCTACGACAAAAAAGTACAATACTTATTTGAAGAGAACTAAATTCTCTACATTTATTGTAAATACACTTTTTTTGTAAGTCTAATGGGTAACGAGTTACAGCGGCCGAAACATGAAAATTTTTTTTTAAAATCGTCCATTTCCTCGTTTTTCTAATTTTGAGGAATCATTTGATGCCGTTCATTACATATTTATGATAATTTTGTAAATTCAAAGTCAACTCATTTCCACACCACCACGCGGTAGAGTAAATGGCGCGTTTTTTTAAATTGTGGTATCCCCAGTAGGCCTAATCCACAGATGTTCTTTTTTCGGAATTGAATATGGCAGGTATTGCATACTTGATTTATGTGTCCGAGTGTGATTCAATTATTAGTATTAGTATTAATATTATTATCATTATTATAATTATTATTATCATTATTTATGGTCCAAGTCGGTAGTAGTGTTACTTTCGATGTATGTGTCGGATTTCGATTATTATTTTTTTTTTGATGGTCCAGGTCGGATCGTGGTTCCTCCGTCATCTTCGTAACTGTCCATGTTATCAGTCTCTCCGTTGTACGAATTGAGAATCGGACAAGCTGGCGGAATTTCGTCATCTTCGTCGTCGCTCTCGATGATGATCTCCGGTGCATTGTCGCATGTCTCGCCATTGCAGAATCCGCAGAAAACGGATCACTTTAGCCCACCTTTCCTGCAGCCACACGCGGAACCACATCCCGTTTTGCAATTACATGCGATCACTTTTAACAGTTCATCGGGCGCTGGTTTCTCGGACATTTCCACTGGAGTGAGCCCATTGGCACCGAATCTCCAGCCCCACTCAGATGGATTTTTTGGGTTTCCACACCATTTTTGGACTTGATGGTACGTCCTAAGCGTGTGCCACCGTGCCGCGTCCGTCGTTGGTGGTAAAGAAGCAAGGTTTAATTTGTTCTTTATGGATGCCTTGGCAAACCGTTGGTAGCGGATATCTTCCAAGGTTTCCTCGTCCATGTTCCCACCATACAATGCAACGCGAAACTGTGCTCCAGCGGCTTCGAAATCTGCAGCCTCAGCATTCGGATCTTTGAAGAGGCCAACGATGTTGTTAAGTTCTTCGTTTTTTTGAAGAAGCTGCAGGAACTTGGTTTTTCCTTGATTGAAGAGGGATGATGTCGTATCACAGCCGCTGAAAGCATGTAAAAACAGGTTGTGTTCGGTTGCTCCTTTTGTTTTTAAACTGTTCGACAAATACACCCTTTCAGCTGTATCTCCTCTCCCCGGTAGCGATTAATTTGTCATTGTTGTAACTCTTCTGGCATGCAGCATGAACAGTAACTGACGATAAAGTCCTTAGAATACGCCCGTGTTCACGATTTTCGCGTTTTATGCTGGATTTTGGCAGAGTCTGTACGCCTCTCTCTTTCACGATTACTGGGTCACCTTCCTTTAAACTTTTATCACAAATAAAACAGCAATCCGTTTCGGGATTCGCCATAGCGAAGCGTGATGCAACCACGTGCGACTGAACGGCTAGCTACAAGCACACTGACTCCCTGTCCCTGTGTGTGTTGAGTTGGGACGCCGGGTCTGTAGCCCCTGCCGTTTTATTTGGGGAGGGGAGACGGGGCATCTCTTTCGACCATAACAAAAGAAGCAGAAGCGAGGGACGGTCTATACCTGCTCTGGGTAACCCTATACTGACTATAGAGTGTACACGAATATTAATACTACTTTGTATAGATTCATAACGCAGTTGCAGTAAATAAACTTATTCGTAACGACAAAAATCACTCCACTTAGAAGTATATTTCACGATTGTATTATATAATGTGGTGGTGGTGTGGAAGAATGTCAAAAATCATACAATGTCATTCATTATTACAAAATTCACCCCAAAAAAATTGAGTTAGACGATTTTTTTAAAAATTTTCATGTTTCGGCCGCTGTAACTCGTTACCCATTAGACTTACAAAAAAAGTGTATCTACAAGAAATGTAGAGAATTTAGTCCTCTTCAAATAAGTATTAAACTTTTTTGTCGTAGGAACAACTGTTGAGGAGTTATTTTGATAAAACCTATTTTTAGTACCTTTAATCAAAGATGGCGGACTACGCGGCGCCCCCCCAAGGTCGAAAACTTGGATTTTTCATCGGGGCCCCGAACTAAACAACATATCCAAAATCCAGAAGTACGCCACCTTTTGCAAGGCAAAGGCCTTTTCTGGCCCCTATTGACTGGACTATAAAAAGTCCTATCATTCTTCTATCATTCTATTTACTACCTAACAGTTTTGTATTAGTCAGTGTGACACCCTGTATATACGCCCAGAGAAGTGTGCATTTTTTGACATTCTGTGCTTGTAATAGCTCTGCTAATAGTAAAATGTCAAACTCCAAATTTTTGGTAGGTAATTAATTAGAAAAAAGGAGGACATTTTGAGGGTTGATTTTTGGTGTGTGAATACAGCTACTTGTTACCATTTTGTAAAAAAACATGACTTGCAGACTCTTTCCCTTTCTGTAAAATTTTCCCGTGAATGTGGGACTTAAAATAGTAAAAGAGACAGAAGCGATACTTTTAATCACGGGTTCGAAAGGGATGCCCATGACATCGAAGAGTAAATAAACTGGAGTCGCTATTAATGTACGAAAATGGAATTTGGAAATAACAGTAACATAAATTAATAGGAACTAAATTGGAGCATCTGTTAATGTATCGCATTAGAAAAGTTAACATTGGTTGTAAAAATACAGAGCACATATCATATAATAGCGCCGGCGGACATTCAACGCCTACGCGCTGAATGGAATAAGCCGTCTTTTTAAATTTCCGTAAATTTCTTAGCGCGGCCTTCCGGTGAACATCAACATGCTGTGAATAAGTTAAGTTGTAAGAGAAAAGAGAAAGAAGAGGATTGATCTACCTCAGAAAATGGATCGTGAAGACTTTGCAGAGAAACAAAGTAGCACTATTCGTAATGGAATGGATAAGCTTGAATGAATGAATAAGTAAGTTTTTCGACAAAACTCTTTGCATGGAAATGGCTTGGCGCGCCGAAAATGACATGCACCAAATAGTCATGCGCTGAACTGGACCCGCGCCGAATCGATTGTGCGTCGAAAATCTTGCGTCGAATCGATTGCGCCGAATAGTGCTAATCTTAGTGCATGGCACATGAAGAAAGTTTTCTAAAATCCCCCGCCGGCTTCTCTTTCAATTGAGGATTTTACCCTCCCCCATCTCGGTTTTTCGCCTACAACTCGCTTAATTTAATTTTACGGAAAATTAGACAAAAATTGAAAACCAAATATTTACCCGCTTATAATAAACATTTCTTCTGTTAAGCATTTGTTATATAGTTTCTCGAGAAGTCTTAGTATTGGTTTTTCTCCATATTTCAACATTTCCGAAACAATATTGTCTTCGCCTGATGCTCGTCCGCTAAGTCGTCAGCTAAAGCAGTTCAGTGCGTTGCTGCTAAAGCTGAATGCCTGGTTCGACTCCGGGCTCAGTAAAACTTTATTCTGACCGTCTCCCCTCGGAAGGCAATGGCAAACCACCGAGGTGTAATCTGCCTGGAACAGCCTCTCTGGAGATGAAGTGTATACACTTCCCGCGGTTCGGAGCCCGCGTTAAGCAGTAGGTCCCCTATGTGTGTGATAATACTTCAAACGCACAACACATACATAGGAGAGAGGTCGCCAACGTCCGGGAGACCGGATATGGCACTTGAAGAAGATGCTCGTCCATTTGGCAGTTTTCTCAGTGATTCAGCTATCTCATCCTCTATTATGTCCGGTATTTCTTCTGACCCTACGTTTTGAACTACAGTTCTTTTCACTTCTGTTTTTCCTTGTGGTGGATTTGTTTTTGTTTCATATAATGTTCCATAGAAGTGTTCCGTTAATTCGATTATCTTTTCTTTACGAGTTATTACATTGTTGTCATGATCTAGAAGTTTATTTATACCAGGCTTCCCGTGTGTCATTGATCTCATCACAGTCTTCAAGCTCGTCCCCTCTTCCAATACTTCTTTTATTTGCCGATCATTATAATTTCTAATATCCGCTCTTATCTTCTTTTTAATCGTTTTATTGATCTCTGCCATTTCAATCATGTTCACCTCGTTGCGTTTCATTTCTTTGCGTTTCGTAATTAGATCTATTGTATCTGGACTAAGTCTTTGCTGTTTTCTTAGTTGGTTTCCAGCCACTGTTTTGGAAGCAGTCATTATACATTGTGTAATTTTTCTGTTTAGATCATTTAAGCTATCATTTGTGTTTATCGTTTGCGCTTGTTCCTCGATTTTTTCCTGATATGAAGGTATCATTATATTTAGCTTTTCGACATCAACTCTTTGAATAACAAAAGAAAAAAACAAAAGAATACCAGAAGACTGGAATAATGCCTTAATGATTCTATTATTCAAGAAAGGAAATAAATTCAAATTAAGCAACTACAGGCCTATTAGTTTGTTATCGGTATTATACAAGCTTTTCACAAAGATCATAACACAGAGGTTAACTAATAAATTGGATAGTTATCAACCACGAGAACAAGCAGGCTTTCGAAAAGGATTTGGTACGTCGGACCACCTACAGGTGGTCAGAACGATCATCGAGAAAGCAAATGAATATAACATCACACTATGGATGGCATTTATAGATTACGAGAAAGCATTCGACTCCATTGAAACTTGGGTAGTACTAAACGCTCTAAGCAACAACCGTATAGACCACAGATATACATCTCTGATACAGAATATATACAAAGACGCAACATCCCAAGTTCTTTTACATGAAAAAACTAAGAAGATAAAAATTAATCGAGGCGTTCGACAAGGAGACTCGATTTCTCCGAAATTATTTAATCTTGCCCTGGAGGACATGTTTAAGGAACTAAAATGGGATGAAAAGGGCATTGTTATCGACGGTGAAAGGTTAAATCATCTACGGTTTGACGATGACATTATTATAATATCAAGCGATAAAGGAGAGTTACAACAAATGATAAATGAAATAAATGAAAAATCCAGAACGATCGGCCTAAAAATGAATATAGCAAAGACGAAGTACATGACCAACGACATAACTGATGAAACAAATGAGATACGTAAAGGAAACCTTAATGTGGAAGATCAGATTATTGAAAGAGTTGACTCCTACATATATCTTGGGCAGAAAATTATGATATCAAAGGAAAATTTAAAAGCTGACTTGGGTAGAAGAATATCACTGGCATGGGCGGCATTTGGAGGACTGAAGACACTGTTTAGATCTCAGATACCAAATACACTTAAAGCACGAGTGTTCGATCAATATATTATACTACCAGTCCTAACTTATGGTAAAGAGACATGGGCCCTTAACAATGCAATTGTAAAAAAATTGCAAGTCACCCAACGATCCATGGAAAGACGTATGATAGGGGTTACACTTCGAGATCATATACCCAACACTGAAGTCCGAAACAGATCCAAAGTAACAGATGTAATACATCGACTATGTAAATTAAGATGGAACTGGATGGGCCACGTTGCTAGATTGGAGGACAATAGATGGACGCGTCGAGTAATTGAATGGAGACCACGAAGTGAAAAGAGAAGCGTATTAGGACGACCTCAGACAAGGTGGACGGACGACGTGAAGAGATATGTGGGAAGAGATTGGATGCAGAGGGCAAGGAATAGACAACAGTGGAAAAATATGGTGGAGGCTTACATCCGACGATGGATGGCATAGCTGTTGATGATGATGATAATAAACCAATTCCTGTGAATAACTGCAAATAAGAAATCTCGAAAAACCAGCTAAATTAGAAAATTAGTGCATGCAAATCAAAATCGAAAACTTCAATTAAATTCAGCATAAAACAGCGTCCTAATCTACAAATAAGAATAAACTGTGCTTCAGTTTTATTTTTATTATTTTTGAACAATTTTACCTGTATTGGAGTAGCAACTAATTCGATTAATTTAGTTAAGGGAAAAGTTATTAGAAAGTTACAGTTCTAGAAGTTAGGAAAAGTTATTCTGGGCACATTGTATAAACTGTGAGTTATTAGTTCTAACTTCGCAATAAATAAACTTTTCAAAAGAGCAAACAAATTAAAGGTGTCCTATTTTTGAAAGATTTGATACAGATTTAATTCGAGGCAATAACAAACTTCTATCGGACACGGTACAATTAAAAAAAATAATAGACGCCGTACGATGTACTGACCTATATGTGATTATTTAGCATCTAGTACGCCCAGAAGCAAAATTCATCTCCCAAATCAGCGTCACACTTTTGTATTGCAATTTCATTTGTAGAAATCTCAATTTTGTTATTATTAGTATTATTGAAATACGCAAATTAGCAGCTAGCTGATATGTAGGAACCAGTCCGTGTATAAGGAGGGGGTTCAACTCCTCCCTTAAGGGTAAGCTGGTACTTCATCAATACGCCTGTAACATTAATGCCTAACTTGAAGACTGACAAATTCTATTCTTAAAGACATGTACCTATGCCTAACAGACTCTCGCTTAAGTAATAATTTTATGCCCAATGGATTTAATGCCTAATAAGTTTACGTCTAAGTCCTTTATATCCAAATTTGTACGCTTAAGGATTTTAGCCTAATTTAATGCCTAAAACCAAGAAAAAAACAGTTCGCTTTTCCAGATACTAGAAATTGGTATTTTTTATCAGTTGATACTTTTTGTATGATTTTTCAATAATTAAACTGCGATAAAACCAAAACTCCTTATATCAGATATTACAGTTTTTTAAATTTTATTTTAATAAAAATAAAATTATAATTAATTAATTGTAAATTAGTAATAAAATAAAAATAAATAAATAAAAAAATTAGTAAACAGTGAATAAAAATGCTATAACTCGGTTTTAAGCATGATATCCATTCCAGGCCCGGATCAAAAAGATTTCGGATTATCGGCTAATGGTAAGAGTTGCGCCCACCATGACCGCCGAATTTGACTACACCTTCTCCAGTTTTATTTCAGAAACGGTCACATGTATTTAAGAAAGCGATAATTGAAATTCAGATTTGTCAATTGCATTTGAGAAAGCATCAATTGTAATTCAGATCCACAAATTGCATTGCTTCTTAGTTTTACCTAAGTACAGATTCATAGAACAACCACGCATTAGGTTGGTAAAATCGGTTAGATTATAAAGTTAATCTTTTTGTCCTGGAATTTTTATCGGATAATCTGATTTTAATTTTGTTATATAATTAATGTAATTCTATATTATATTATAAGATAAAAGTTAATTAATTAATGTGGAATAACAGTTTAAATGGATATGAAAGACAATTGTGCAATTTGCCAAGTTTCTATGGCAAGAACGGAAATAATACGATTACTACCATGCAGTCATCTTCTTCATAGAAGATGCGCTGAAATGCTCCTTCCGGATGACAGCGGGATTCACCAAATAGTTTTTGTTTTCACCAGTTTTTCTTCATGCTTAGTTCTGAGGATTCAGGTTACTCCTTTCTTAACTTCGTCCTATCGCTCTTCACTATTGAGCATTTCTCTGATTATTGCTTCTGGGTTCAAGTATTGCATTCTATTCTCTACTCTCACTTCGGCCCATCTCGGGCATTGGAATACTGTGTGTTCTGTGTCGTCCACTACCCCCTCACAATATGTGCACTCAGGTGAGACTGCCTTTCGAAACCTGTGAAGGTAGTGGTTCAAACACCCGTGGACCGTCAGCCAACTTGACCGCCTTCTTTGCTACCTCTCTCACGTGCACATCGAAGCACATGCGGCGATCAATTATAATTCCCAACACCTTAGCGGTCCTGCCCGGCACAACCTGGCATCCCCCCAACTCTATCTCGAGGTCCTCGCACTTCCTTTTCCCTATCAGTAGGCAGTAGGACGGCTGCTGTTTTTTCTGCTACTAGGGTTAGACCCCTATTATTGACCCACTCCTTTATTCTACGGAGAGCTTCGTTTGCTGCATCCGTCAGGGTTATGTTTGTTTTCGCTGTTAATACCACGGATAAATCGTCGGCAAAACCGACTATTTCCGCCCCCTCTGACAGGTTCACTCGCAGGACCCCGTCGTACATGAGGTTCCACAGGTTTGGGCCTAGTACCGATCCCTGTGGAACCCCGCTGGTAATTGGTACCTCTTCAACTAGCACTTCCTCGTCCACAATCAAGGTTGATTCGCTCAAGTAGTTCTATAGAACGTTGAGAAGGTATGGTGGTGTGTTTTCATATTCAAGTACTCGGACGATGTGGATCCACATTGCAGAGTGGAACGCGTTTTTAATGTCCAATGCGGTCCAATGTGATTAGGATACAAAGTTTGATGGTTTAAACGACTTAGCTAAAAAACTTCCCGTGCGACGTTTACGCCGCACAACTATTGCAATCACACACTACAAGCTTGTTTTATCTAGAATCAGAATAAAGAAATTTTCTCATTACCTAACGCAATTTGCTTACTTACATACACCCGCTCACGGAAGCAGGAACACTTAATGCAATTATTAAAATTATTAATAGAATCTGAATTTTTTCAGATAATACAATAAATTTATAAATTAAAAAAAAGTTTCACTACTTCTTTCTAGTAAACTTGTAATATATATTTGACATACAAATTTTGGAAATTTTAAAGTATTGTCCTATATATAGATTTTTTATGGTAATAAAACTGCAATAAAAGTATCATACAACTGAACCCTTTAAAATTCCGTCACGTCGTAAAAACAACAAATGGTCAAAATATTGACCAGTTTCACTTTTTTTGTACGGGTATTTTTTAAATACAAAATTTGTTATTATGGTTTTAGATTTCATTGTGAAGACAGTTTTCAATTTTTGCGTGTAAGTTTTGATTTAGAGTTATTTTAATGACACTTTTTAATAGAAATGCCTAAGGGAAAGCCGTTAAGTGTTCAAAATCGATCTGCGATAGTTACTTTACATAAAGAAGGATATTCGATTCGTAAAATTTCCGAAAAGTAGAAAATAAAAAGATCTACCGTTCATTTAGCAATTCACAGATTCAAAGAAAGTGATACCTTTCGAAGATCGAAATCGTCCGGAACCGTCAAGATCAACATTCAGCGCGGATGCATGACGAACGAATTAAGTGAATTAGCAAACGGAACAGAAGGTTAACTGCACCCGAAATTGCTTCTGATTTCAATTTCGGTCGCGAAAAACCGATTTCGGTGAGTACGGTAAAACGCCGTTTATAAGAAGCCAACTTACACGGTCGTGTTGCTGTTCGAACAGCATTAAGTACGTCGTTGCAATAAACAAAAACGATATAATTGGGTCATTTTACATAATGATTGGTCAGTGCAACAATGGGGAAAGGTGTTATGGAGCGATAAATCAAAATTTGAAGTGTTCGGTCAGAAACGTATAAAAAATTTGTGCGACGTTCAAAGCATGAAAAAACGCTCCCTCAGTGAATTGTGCCCATCACGATGAAGCATTGGGGGTCAGTTCTTTTATGGGGTTGCTTTTCTTTAGCTGGTATCGGAGATTTGGCTGATTTTTTGTGGGCACATTACCCATCCGGGGAATAGTCAAAAGCCAGAATATTACGTCCCAAAAAAATGTATTGGCTGAGCTATAGCTATTCTAAGTTTTTTTTCACAATTTTTACTTGAATTTGGGTATTTTTGATTACGCAGCGGGTTTTCGCACTACGTGGCTGAAAATGGGTTTCCTTATGTAAAATTGACCGAGGAACAAGACTTTGGCCACATATTTTACCTACGACCAATACCTACAGAAATATTGACCAAAAACTCTCGAAATTTACCAAAAAAGTCCCAAATCTTGGGCAAACTGTGAAAAAAAAAATTTCACTATATTAGACCGCCATCTTGTAGAAAATGAACCAACGAATCCAATGAGCACACTCCCAGATTTTTAGGATGAACCGTTCAGGAGATACGCGGCGTCAAAGTTAGACGTTTTCGTTTTTTCTATATACCTTAAAATTGACATTTTCTACCTTGTGGGACAATGTTCGACCTACAGGACTATTTTGCGATGTTCCCTGCTATCCATTGGCACTCGGTGTGGGCATCGGGACGTGAAAGAAGCTGTCAAACGTGCGCTGTGCTGAGCGCCCTCTTACTGTGCTGTGCAGTCATACCATTGGTCACCGAAACAAGCAACAGTTCATCCCACAGTCATTTATTTCAAAGATAGCAGCAATGAACTGCAACACAGGAGCATTATATTCATTTCAGATGATCTGGATCATGATGTTCCTCTAGTGAATAAATTTCAAGAAAAAACGACATTATGGGTAAAACAAAATCTCCCTCACGTCAGACGAATTGAATATGCGACTGATGGCTGTGCAAGCCAGTATAAGAGCAAAGGGTATTTCAAGAATCTTTGCACTCAAAAATTAGAGTTTGGGTTTGAAGTGTCGCATACTTATTATGCAACCAGCCACGGAAAATCACAATGTGATGCTGATGGTGGCTCTGTCAAGAGGAAGGCAAGACATGCCAGCTTGCAGAGACCACTGGACAACCAAATTATCAATGCGCTTGACTTATTCGAATTTTGTACTGCAGAGATGAGCGGTAAATTTATATTTCAGTTTGTTTCAAAGTCTGAAGTAGAAGATCTGAGGAAAATGCAAATAAACATTATGCCAAAATTGGAGACAGTACCTGGAACGAGAACATTCCATTTCATAAAGCCAAGCACAGGTAAGAGAATCAAACGTTAATTGATGTGACTCTCTTTATATACCTATTTTTTGAGTGTTGCTAGTGGAATGTACATATGTTGTTGTTAGGCTGGCAAAGAACAGATACATTGCTATGATCACCGACATCTACAGCGATGAATCAGAAGTTGATGTATCTCTCCTGATGCCAAAGTTGGCAGCTAAGGAGCTGAACTGGCCAGAAGATATCAAAACTGGGACAATTCCACTTCCGTATGTGCTCTGCGAAGTCGCACTTGAGGAGAAGCTAAATAGAATGTACTTGACTTCCTCTGATCTGGACAAAATGTACGCTCTTAGAATATTGAGAAGGCCTCGTTAGAGGCACTTATTACTATTTGGTTTCGTATTAAAATAAATTAAATCATTCTAGCCAGCACCTCATAAGTCTCTTTCGATAAAAATAACCTATCAATGCACCATTTGGAGAGTCAGGAGTCGCAAAATAGTCCTGTAGGTTGAACATTGTCCCACAAGGTAGAAAATGTCAATTTTTTATAGAAAAAACGAAAACGTCTAACTTTGACGCCGCGTATCTCCTGAACGGTTCGTCCTAAAAATCTAGGAGTGTGCTCATTGGATTCGTTGGTTCATTTTCTACAAGATGGCAGTCTAATATAGTGAAATTTTTTTTTTTTCACAATTTGCCCAAGATTTGGGACTTTTTTGGTAAATTTCGAGTGTTTTTGGTCAATATTTTTGTAGGTATTGGTCGTAGGTCAAATCTGTGGCCATAGTCTTGTTCCTCGGTCAATTTTACATAAGGAAACCCATTTTCAGCCACATAGTGCGAAAACCCGCTGCGTAATCAAAAATACCCAAATTCAAGTAAAAATTGTGAAAAAAACTTAGAATAGCTATAGCTCAGCCAATACATTTTTTTGGGACGTAATATTCTGGCTTTTGACTACTCCCCGGATGGGTAATGTGCCCACAAAAAATCAGCCAAATCGAAGGGGGTCGATCACAGACCCGGCTTTTCTTAAATAATTTTACTCATTATGAAGAAAGAGCAATATAAAATAATTTTGGAGAAGAAGGTGACACCTTCAGAACTCCGATTAAATAAAAAAAGGTTTGTTTTTATGCAAGATAATGATCTCAAACACACTTCTAAATTGTGTAAAGATTACTTAGCACAACTTGAAAACAGCGGAGTACTGAAAGTAATGGCGTGGCCACCCCAGAGTCCGAACTTGAATCCCATAGAACTGCTAAGGGATGAACTGGACAGAAACGTACGAAAGGAATGTCGGACATCAAAAAATCATTGTGGGGTATATTACAAAGAAAATGGGGTAAAATTTCTAAAGACTCTATTCGAAATTAAGGAAGTTACCTATAGGCGAAAAACTACGTTAGCAGAACTAAAATCCCCAGTTGTGTCCATTGAAGTTTGGAATATGAGGGGTAATTATTTGTTAACTTTAGGATGGTTCATAAAAGACGTCCGTAATTGTTTTCGACTTTTTAACACCCCCCAGGAACGTCTTATGATCTCAAATCAAAGACTCCCCCTCATTTGTCTAAAATTGAACTTGACACGACATTTGGAATTTAAAGAGTAAATAATTTTTTTACAAAACATTACATTTAAAAAGCACCATTTTTTAGAAATTCCAAAAACGGGATTTTTACGCGGACGTCACATTTTTCCAAACCCCCTTCCCTCATGGGTCACAATTTATAACCCCCTCAGGCGTGGATGTCCTTTATGGACGACCTCGGAAAATTTTCAGTAAAACTTAAATTAAGGAAGTTACCTATAGGCGAAAAACTACGTTAGCAGGACTAAAATCCCAAGTTATGTTCCTTTTGAAGTTTGGAAAATGAAGAGTAATTTTTAGTTAACTTTATTATTTAAATTGTAAGAGTATGGTTTTGTGTTCAGTGTCGTAACTTTGCATTAAGAAATATTGTTTCAAGTCGTTACTCTATTTTGGGAGGGCCCTCCCAAAATAGCCGCACACTGCAACTAGACCCCCGCGATTCGCAAGGACCAAAGAATTTAGTGAACAAAAGAATTATTAACAATGTATGAAAGTTGATGTCGGTACACCTGAATTGCACCACAAAACGATTAGTGCACAAATCTTCTATCCGAACTGCACCACCTTAATTACAGATAAACGCCTTAACTTTAATAGTTTGTTCCAATTGTACCACCTCCATGGTAATCTTCTACAATTCTGGAGTTTAAGTAAATAATTCTTTATCAATTCTTAACGTATTGGTTAATTATTTACCTACACTTTTCACAATTATAAAGACAATATTTCGCGCGGATTCCTGCGTCCTCAGGAGTTTACACCCAAATTATAAAATTGCACAACAGTAGTATGATATTAATTTACATAACATGTAGGTATTCCACAGAACATTTAAATGCGACTACATATTTCAAATTAATCAAAGCACTTTTTGTATATTTTACTAATTCTATTTATTGACATTAAACTTTGCTCATTAGTGGCGGCTCGTGACTTCTTCTAATGAGAGTGCACAAAATTTAAATGAAAAGGAAACATAACTATTGCTTATTTAATTACAAAATAATTTCATTCTAAAAAAAGCTTTATTTTATACTATTATTTTAAGCGGGGGGGGGGGGGATGTCATACGCCACAGAAAAAAAGTAAAGCAGTATCATGCAACATTTTCTAATATTTTACCGCCTGATCGACAACTGCTGATGTGTTCCATACTCTCCAATCTCTGCAGCTTCCGATTATTTAGATTTTCATTGCAGTGGTGGATCATGACTTTTTTCAGAAAAGAAAAATATACGTGTACTTACTGTACTTTCCTTCGTGGCGTGCCTTCGTGGAAACATGCAAGATACTATATGAAGCTGTCCAGAGTCAATCTGCGGACAATTGCAGGGATACTGACTGGACATTGCAGATTAAATAAACATCTCCACAATATGGGGTTTGCAGATGACCCTTTATGTCGTGGATGCAACGAAGAGGAGGAGACAGCTGAGCATGTGCTTTGTTACTGTCCAGCTTTGACTTCTTTGAGAGGATCCATGTTGGGAGACTTCTGGCCCGACATGGCCAGAATCAGTGGCACCCCACCCGCCAGAATCCTGGAATTCATCCTCCAGTTGGGATGGCTTGGGGAATGACGGGGCGCGGGGTCGCTGAAATTGGAGGTAGCACAATGGGCCCAATTTAGTGGCCTAAGTGCGTGTGAGTTTTCTTGCCCTCCACTTATAATCCAGAATCCAGAATTACTGTACTTTAATTTAGACTATTTACTCAAAAAAATGTATTATTGTTTTCAAAATTCAAAAAATTGAATTTGTTTTATGTGAAATGACGCAAATTGAATCATACGTTCTTATGTTAACATGCGACGACGCATATCAAATTTATATTTGTGATGGACCTTAAATTGAAACGACGCAAATTGAGGCTACAGTGTATCTCGATTCCATCTCTTATTATAAAAGGCCAAGTCCTTCTGTCTGTCCCACGGAAATACCCGAAGCAAACCGAACCGAACCGAACGCATAACGGATAATTGTATTAACGGATCAATGTATCAAGGGATTATTGTAACAACGGATTATTGTATCAACGGATCATTTTGTCTATATAAGACAGCTATTTCCAAAAAAGCATTATGTGAACTTCCATAATGGATAATGAAAATTTTGAAAATCCTGCTGCAAAGCGACGGCGATTGAATCGTGAGAGAAAAGCACGTACAAGAACTAATAACACAGAAGATCAGCTTCGATCACAGCGAGCGAACACGGCAAGCTGCTAACGCTCTATCCCATGCGACACGTCAACAACGTGAAACATTAGAAGAAACTCAAGCGCGGCAAGCTGCTAACGCTCGATCCCATGCGATACATCGACAGAAAGAAAATCGATACCAAAGTCAAGCAATTCAACTCCAAATAAGAGCATTGAGATTTGATGAATCTCACGTTACTCGACACGATTGTGGAGAAATGAATTCCATCTGTCAGTTCTGCGGCTCCAAGAATTTCGCCAAGGAGCGTCCAGTTGATAAACAATTTAACAACTGCTGTCATAAAGGAAAAGTGAAGATTCCGTAACCGCTCGATCAACATGGGAATCTATTGTTATATCCCGAATTTCTTCGCTCTATGCTTTCAGATTCAGAAAATCCTTACTACAAGAACTTTCGTCAGCACATCCGCTCTTACAATTCCTCGGTTTCTTTCGCTTCAATGGGAGCAGAGATTGTTTCAATGCCGGGTAACGGACCATACGTTTTCAAAATTCATGGACAGACGTACCACAGAACCACAAACCTGTATCCACCTGAAGGACAAACAAGAAAGTTTGCACAACTGTATGTAACTAGATGATAGCCCGTCCGAGGACGGGTAGCTAGAAGGACGGGCAGGCAGCCAAGGTCATATGGCTTTTGGATTGCACTGAGAGCTTTCCGTAATCTTCATTCAACTTAAGTTACCTTGGGTAGCTGCCCGTCCTTCTAGCTACCCGTCCTCGGACGGGCTATCATCTAGTATTAATATAAATCGTTTAAATGGCATTTTTAGCCATTAAAATATTATCACGGCAATCACGAATGAGTACGGCGTTGGAACACCATCTTCTACCCTATCTATTTGTTTATAACGCATCTTCATTGGTTTAGTTGTAGGCTGCATAACTATGACAATCCTGCACGAGTAAAAAGTAATGAATGAGAAAATAATTCATATCAAAATAATTAAAATATTATGTTCTATTGATATGAATTCTGAACAACCGAAAATTATTTTAATGTAGGGTCTCAAGAATCAGCATTAGTTGTGCGGCTTATAGGCCGCACTGGCGGCGGGATTAACGGATCAATTTACTCAATTTATATATTTTTGACTTCAATAAATTATTTTTATATAAATTTTAAATAAATAAGTTTTATTAATTAACTTGTGAACAGAATATTGAATTAAAATTTTAATTTAAATTTGGGAGTGGGAGTTATTCACATTAAAAATTATTATTCTAAGTTATTTTGTTTTGAGAGGGCGGCGCCCCATCGCGTCGCCTTCCGTCAAAATCAAATCATATCTTCCACATAACTTCTATCCGGTGTTCAAATCCTACCTACAAAATAGACACTTCTTATTAGTAAAATATCAGGATGATATATCACCACTTTTGTCAGTCAACTCTGGAGTCCCCCAGGGCAGCGTCTTGGGTCCACTTCTATATTTAATATACAAAGCTGATTTACCAACTAATTCAAGCACATTAGATGATACAGCGATCCTGGCTTCTCATTCTAACGCACTAATTGCGTCTGAAAACCTACAAAAGATCTAGAAATATGACTAGAAAAATGGCGCATCAAAGCCAATGTCCAAAAGTCGGTGCATGTAACATTCACAACTAGGAGAGACCCATGCCTTGCTGTTAACCTCAACGGAAATATCCTACCACAAAGAGAGGAAGTTAGATACCTCTGAATGCACTTGGACAGACGATTAACGTGGGGTAAACATATCTGGAACAAGAGACTCCAATTTGGCCTTACTTTTAAAAAACACCAGTGGTTACTAAATCGTCGCTCACAGTTATCTCTGGAAAATAAGGTGCTCATGTATAAAGTCATACTCATAATAAAGCCAATCTGGACGTATGGCATCCAGCTTTGGGGAGCAGCAAGTGACACCAACATCGCCAAAATGCAGTGGTTCCAAACAAAAACCCTAAAAACTATCGCAGACGCCCGCGCCCCTTGGTTTGTACCAAATCATATAATCCATCGCGATCTACAAGTGCCCACCGTTGAAGAATGTATCAAATCGTTCAGCACCAGATACCAGGATCGTGTTATAGATCATCCCAACTCTCTCAAAATTTTTAGTAAATTTTTGTATATTGGCAATTTATCACAACGATAACGGAGCACTTAAAAACACTCACTTCTAGACTCAAACTAAACAAATGAAGTAATTTTCAGGACTTGTCGGAAACTAGTAGCAATAGAAAAAGCTATAAAAACGCAGATGGTTAAAATTTCGTTGTGTATGACCGGAACTTAAAATCCAGACGAGGGATACCGTTAGGTAATAAAATGCGATGTTATGAAATGTGTTTGAAAGAAATATTATTTTTAAGTTAAATTATCACCAAGAATACTTAAATACTATGTATTTGTAAGGGCAATCAAAAATATTCAATTAAAAAAATTATAAAATATTATTAATCAAATATTTTAATTAATTAGCGGTAGTGGGGGAAGCGGAAGCTTCCCCCTCTACCAAGGGATCCCAATTAGCACCAAAGATTTAACGGCGCTTTTGTCACGAGTTGTGTATACTATTTTATGCAATCCTAATAACAACCGACAACAAAATAGCCGAAAAGAAAAATTGAAATAAACAGGTACAAATTAAAATATATAAATTAAAGTGGCTGTTAAAAAATGCATTGCAAAAGATAACAGTGTATGTAAAAATACTTTGTAATTATGCAATTTATAAATTGTCTATTAATGTATCCCATTACAAATGATAACAGTGGTTGTATGATTAAAAGAAAGAGCGCGTAATTATATAAAGCTGTGGCGGCATACAACGTCTACACGTCGAAAGAATATCTTATTGCAATGTGATAACGCATTCCGTTGAAGGAAGGGATAAATAATTCTAACGTAAGATAAAATTGGCGAAGGTAAATGTGCCACCAGTAATGTTATTCTACCTGTTACGAATTTAGGATATTAAAAGTACACAGGTATTTGTGCCACCGGAGAAAACGGCATCTACCTGATGCATCTCCTACATGTAACATCGATTATTTTTTGATTTTACACGATTTTCTGGGGGTGAAACGTAATAGTTTACTGCCCCATACGCCCATACCGCAACTATACTTTTTAATGCTATTTCGAGGGTCTCTCACATCCCGGTTTCATTTATCCCGGTTTTCTTGATGTGTGGCGCCTTCTCGTATGTTTAGCCTAGTAACCAGAGTCAAAACCGCCCTGGAGGGGTGCAACGCGGAGCGGAGCGCAGCGGCGCCCCGTAAGGGTAGGTTTTGACGATGGATTACCTTCCTTATCGAATGCACACCCCAAAATTCGAAGGCAAAAAAAATTTAATTTTTTCACTGTTAGTGGCACAAATACCTGTGTTTATTTAAAGAACCCTTTTGGTCGGTGGCACATTTACCGGTACCCTTTTCTGGTCAGGTAAATTTGGTGGCACATTTACCTACGCCCGATAAAATATAGCATGTAGACTTTTGTTGAGTCAATAATTATGAGGTCATACTATGACTCCTTGAGATTAAATGACCCCATGGGAGTAAATTTACTAATAAACGCCACGTGGGACTGAAGAAGGTCATTACGAACTGCAGAAGTAGTCGTAAATTCTTGATAAACACGTTAGGATTGCATAAAAATTATTTGCTGCCTTCTATCAAAAAACATAAATAGAAGAATTCTATGTGCATATTCCAAGATTACTCTGCCCCATGTCATCAAGCTAATAGGGCTATTTCTTTTTTTTTTTTTTGGTCCCTTTTATTTACATAATTATTTATTACAATTTTACGAAAAAATCTTTAAAACACAAATATTTTGTTTTAGAAAACGGATTTTAAACAAAAAAGAGGGGATTATGTCGTTACCGTGGTCAGGTAATAATCTCAATTTTAATCCCATAGAATAATTTGTGGGCCATCCTTAAATAATCGGAATAAAATCTGATTACTGAAACCTCAGACAACAAATGAGTTGAAAGAAGTACCCAAAAATACCTGGAGAATTTAACTGCAACTGAAGCCACGACGTACTCGTTGTGGAAAGCAATAAAACAGATAAAACAACTTCAATCCCACATCACCTCAATTAGACTTGAAAGTGGAAAATGGGCCAATACTGATAAAGAGAAGGCAATAATATTTGGGCTACACCTGGAAAAAGTATTTAAACCTTTTTCTTCAGAAACAAGCGAAGAAAAAAAATTAGCGAATACCTGAATTTACCTCATCAAATGGACTTTCCAATTAAAATGTTCCACGTAAAAGAAGTACACAATGTAGTACTGAAACATATCGGTCATAAAAAGGCACCTGGTTACGATCTCATAACTGGCGAAGTTCTGAAGGAGCTGCCTATGAAAGCATCAGACTAATTACCATTTTGTTCAAGGCTTAACTACTTCCCACTCCAATGGAAGGTGGCACAAATAATTATGACACCAAAGCCAGGAAAGAAGCCCGAAGAAGTAACATCTTATAGACCTATTAGTCTGCTTCCTGCTATGTCAAAGGTTTTTGAAAAGCTGCTGATGAAACGACCGAAGACAAATTTATAAACAAAGAAATTGATACCGGACCATCAGTTTGACTTTAGAGAAAAACATTCATCTGTAGAGCAGATCCATAGAGTGGTTGGAAAAGGAAACAATGATCTGAAAGAGAAAAGATACTGTCAAGTCACATGTTAGTGATATACATTTTCTAGTCAAATACCAAGAAGAATATACTGGAATATATCCAATTAAATCTGTGGTCCCACAAGGTAGTGTTTTGGGGCCAACCTTGTACCTCCTATGTATTTCAGACCTACCAACAATGGAGCTAAATACTACGACTACGTTTGCGGATGACACGGCTATCATGGCCTCACACAACAACCCAGTACTTGCCTCGGAGCTCTTGCAAATTTACCTAGACAAAATCCAACGTTGGCTAAAAACATGGAGAATGAAAGTCGATGAGTCCAAGTCGGTCCACATCACGTTTACACTGCGTAATGGAACATGTTCATCGGTAACCCTGAATGGAAACCAGGTCCCACAAACAGAGACAGTGAAATATTTAGGTATGCATTTGGATCGTCGCTTAACGTGGAGAACCCATATCTGGACAAAAAGGAAGCAACTAAATATACAACACTGGCTCATAGGTGCCGAATCAAAACTATCACTAGAAAACAAAGTGTTAATCTACAAAGCCATACTCAAACCCATCTGGACGTATGGAATCCAACTGTGGGGCTCCGCATCCAACTCGAACTTGGAGATATTGGAAAGGTTTCAAGCAAAAGTGCTGCGAAATATGGTGAATGCTTCCTGATTTGTTCCAAATGATGTAATACGTGAAGATCTTGCTATCCCATTGACGAAGAAAGAAATTGGTGCCTACAGTGCCAAGTATAGAGACAGGATTACTGTACATCCAAATCATTTAACAGTGAGTTTGCTTAAACAGCAACCCGTCAGGCGTAGACTGAAAAGGTTTAAACCACAAGTTGCCCGGTTTCATAAATAGTTCACCTGATGCGAATTAATGTTTTAAAAGTATAAGCCAATGGGATTATACTTAAATGTGATTTTGCTTTTTTGAATCATTATTAAATCATTTGCTTATGATCTCTAAACAGATTATAAATTTACTATGTCGTTAAACAAAAATTTTTAAATCGCTAATTAAAATAAAGTATTTTGTAAATTTGTTTTATGACGTACGTATAGGATAATACGATTACAACTAAATTTAAAAAATTTATACTGCACATTTTAAATGATACTTTTGACTTAATTAGAAAATAATTTAAATTTTAAAAATTGATAGCCGATTAGCAGATCTTGGGTCTAGCCAAGATCAGTGAATTTATTATTAGTCACGAAGTTATTTAATGTTGGCAACTATTGGAAACTAAATAATAACTCGATTATTTTTAATACCATAAAGTTGGTAATTTTATAAGTAATCTAATTAACCGAGAAGTTGTTTCTCGTAAAATCGATGAATACTAATTTGATTCCATTGCCAAAAAGCATTTTGTGAAAGGTTTCTTTGAGTTTTTCTTTTGCATATTGATTAATTGAATATAATGCAAAATACTACAAACACATCAGGTTAGATTTCATGTTTCGTTTTTTGCTCTTTTCCCTAACAATTTCTAATATAACACATTTTTTTAAAAATATTATCAGATTAATAAAATATGAGTAGGGGGCCGTTCATGTATTACGTAAGACGTTTTTCCTACTTTTAGACTCCCCCCCCTAATGAAAAAAAATAAGAAAGTTTATACCCCCCCCCCCCCCAACTAATCTTACGTAAGATTAATTATTACCCAATGAGAAGCCAGATCGAATCGGGTCAAAAGAATATTCGGAATCTATTAAACGTATCAATGATATCTGTGCGGAACTAGAACTTCACGCGGATCGACATGAACAGCAAGAACTCTACAAGAAGGTTAAATATCTGTCGCGAGAATTTAAGCCCCGAACGCAAATCATAAAAGACCAAAATGGGAACATCTGTAAAAACGCCAACGAAATGGTCGAAGTATGGAGAGGGTATTGTGCCGGCCTATTTGGAGATGTACCACGAAGAGATACAAACGGGCCGGATGGAATTGAGCACATGGAACCGAGCATCCTGAAATCAGAGGTAGAGAGAGCGATAGGCAAGCTGAAAAATCGGAAGGCTGTTGGAGTGGACGGAATTGCGGGAGAACTCATTAAGGCGATGGGGGAAGGTGGAATACAAGCAATCCACTCATTATGTGAAATGATATGGCAAACCGGAAATTGGCCGGAGGAATGGTGCGAGTCAACATTCATCCCCATACATAAAAAAGACTCACCAACAGACTGCAATAACTACAGCCTTATTGCTTTGATTCCCCACGCAAGTAAAGTGATGCTCCATATAGTCAATGAACGATTGAAAAGTTTCCTTTTGCCGCAAATCTCTGACGAACAGGCGGGATTTGTACCGGGTTTGTACATATTAAACATACGCCAAATAATTGAAAAAGCGCTTGAGTTCTGTGTTCCAATGGTCCTGTGCTTCGTGGATTACAAGAAGGCCTTAGACTCTGTGCATTGGAGTAAACTGTGAAGGATACTTGAAGAGATGGGTACGCCGCGACACCTAATACAACTGATAAAAGGTTTATATGAAAAAAACTCGACAAGAATACGGATAGAAAAGACGTATTCGCAAAAATTTGGAATAGGTGCCGGCGTAAGACAAGGATGTATTATATTGCCACTACTATATAATATCTACTCTGAATATGTTATGCGAAAGGTCCTCCACGGATGGAATGGCGGAATAACCATAGGCGGTAGAAAAATCTCCAATCTGAGATATGCAGATGACACATTAATAATTGCGTCGAGCCAAGAAGAACTGGAAATCATCATAAGTAAACTAGTCACGGTAAGCAGTCAATATGGCCTACTGATCAACCACAATAAAACAAAAGTCATGATAGTGGATCGCGTCAATAATAATTCCCCCAATATACACACATCCATGGGGATCGAAGTAGTACACAACTTTAACTACCTGGGCTCTCTGATTTCTAACTCTGAAGGGAGTACGCCAGAAATAAGACGACGACTGGCCATGGCAAGAACAGCAACCACAAAACTCGTCAACATATGGAAGGACACGACAGTTACTAAAAAAACAAAGATGAGGCTTCTGACTGCACTAATATTCCCAGTGGCCACATATGCAGCCAAGACATGGACGATGAGGAAGGACGATCGAAGAAGAGTGGAGGCCTTCGAAATGTGGACATATAGAAGAATGCTGAGAATCCCGTTGACGGCACACCGCACAAATGTGTCTATTCTAAACGACCTGAAGATCGAAACACGGTTGTCGACTAAAATCAGTCAGTCCTACTTGCGATATTTCGGCCACATTGCTCGAAGATCTGAAGCAATGGAGAAGCTGATGATCCAGGGGAAAATCGAAGGAAAGAGGCCGAGAGGAAGGTCCCCTACAAGATGGGTGGACCAAATAAAACCTTTAACTGGACAAACCCTACATGAAGCAACACATGCAGCGCATGATAGGGAAGCGTGGAACAACTCTTTGAGGACGCTGTCATCATAATACCACTATGTCCTTCCGCAGGGCGATGGATACTGAGAGAGAGAGAGAGAGAGAGATTAAACGTTAAAAGTGAAATTAATGAAGATATTATGTTTATTATACCAGTCGTGCCATAAATTCTGTCCCAGTTAAAGTACCTGTAATTGTTCACCCAGGTATAGGGGTTGGGGGGTTGTTTAGGGTAATTTTGAAAATGTCCATTCATAGATAGTAAACGTGTATTAGTTGATGTTTAAAGTTGAAACAGTAAATATGGAATGGGGAGTAAAAGAAAATCGTGTTGCGGTAATAGCATTGCATAAATGTGGTAAAAGTGCAACTGAAATTTTTAGTTTGCTAGAACCTTTGAAAATTTCGAAAAAATTTATTTATCGCGCCATGAGTCGATTCACTGAGCTTTCTTCTGTAGGTGATAGGCCAAGAAGTCGACGTCCACGAACCACAAGAACTTCTAAGGTAATAAAGGCAGTACGGGAACGAATTCGCAGAAATCAATTGCGAAAACAAAAAGTAATGGCTAGAGAATTGAATATTTCGAAAAGAAGTATGTCTCGTGTTATAAAAGAAGACCTTAAACTTGGGGCTTACCGTCGAATCACAGGACAACGGCTTAAGCTGGATTTATAGTTTGACGTACTGTAAACGTAGACGCACTGGATACGTAAGAAACGGACTGTAAGATATTTTCAAATTTATAAATCGACGGAACGGAATTTTCGCGCATGCGTAGAGGTGATAACAATATAAAGTGAGTGACATTCAACGATTCAACATAACCTACAAATTATACAAATCGTGAAATTACATGTACAGTTGGTAGTTTCTACTAACATAGGCAACCGTAAAATAATTTAAATTCAAATTAAAAAATAATTTAAATTCAAATATACACATAGATTAAACACAGAATTCTTTCTTTTGATTGGTCGGACGTAAGAAACGCACTGTAAAAGATGAAAGTTGCCAACTCTTGCGTTACAGTCCGTTTCTCTTACGTTACGTCATGCGTCTACGTTTATTTATACACAAGAGTACCTAAATTCTATAGTCGATCTTTTTGCAGTGCGTCTACGTTTACAGTACGTCAAACTATAAATTCAGCTTTACAGTGGCTTTAAAAGAAATTATTAGACACGTAAGATCAAAAATTCTGTTGCAGAGGCACGCTAACAATGAATACAGAAATATTTTGTTTACCGACGAAAACATTTTTACGGTAGAAGAAAAATATAATAAACAAAATGATAGGGTGTACGCTCACAGTTCCAAAGAGGCGTCAGAAAAAATTGCAAGGGTTCAACGAGGTCATTTTCCAGCTTCTGTAATGGTTTGGTAGGGAGTATCTTACGATGGGGTAACTCAATTACATTTTTGTGAAAAGGGCGTTAAAATGGTTAAAACGTCCGAAGTTGTGTACCAAAAAATATTAGATGATGTGGTAAAACCACTCAATGACACCTTGTTTGATGGTAAGCGTTGGATTTTTCAACAAGACTCTGTACCAGCGCACGAAGCTAAAACCACCCAACGGTGGCTAGAAGAAAATCTACCTGGTTTCATTCGAGCTGAAGATTGGCCCTCAGGGAGCCCCGATTTAAATTCCCTGGATTACAAGTTGTGGTCTGTGCTTGAAAACATGGCTTGTAGTAAACCCCACAAAAATATCGAGCTACTAAAACGCGATTTAGTGAAGGCAGCAGCATCGATACCTATTGAAGTCGTACGTGCCGCAATAGATGATTGGCCACGTCGTTTGAAGGATTGTATGAAGTCAAAAGGAGAGCATTTTGAGTAAATTTAATTTGTTGTTTATAATATACTTAATAAAATGCGTTAAAAAAATTTGGAATTTTTTATTTTTCAACTTGAATACTGTGTCTTTAACATGGGACAGAACTTATGGCACGACTAGTATATTTAAAAAAAAGTTATTCAAACAATTTGCTTTAATATACAACCAATATAACAATTTGTAACCTATGGTTGAACTCCGTAAAAAACCCTATTTTTAATCAACTTCAAGGACTGCTTTAGACTAGTAAATGTTAATCTTCCGCAAATTTTCTTTTTCAATTCTACTATATAAACCTTCAGCATTCCGAATCTCTATAGGGAATTTGTCAAATCCGGGGACCGTTTTACGTGCATTTCCAAGAGCACGTAAAAAGGCACCTTAATTTTAAAAATTCCCTATAGATATTCGGAAAGCTGAACATTAATTTATATACTAGATTTTTAAGAAATGCGGATAAATCACGTTTATTATATAACTCACGTGTGAGTGCTCCGATATACACTTAACACTTAGAAAATTTTCACGTCAGTAGTTCATCGTACGTTTTACATGTAGGTATAAGTACTTTACATTTTAAATTAATTTTAATTTTTACAAGTTTACTATTAAAAGCTTGATCCATTTATGTCGAATCTAAGGGATGTTGAATCTATCGCGCTCTCGAATTTCTTTTCCAAGTTGAAAGCAAAAAGTGAAATGGACACCCAAAAATTATAAGAAACGCAATTCGTAAATTATTTGGGTTTTACAAAGAACCCATTTTTTATCCATCTGACATGCGAAACACTTGCGAACAACTGCTTCCGTGGTGGATCTCCTAAAACGTTCAGCTTTCCGAATCTCTATAGGAAATTTGTCGATTTCAGGTGACTAAATTTATGCTACTCCCGAAAAAGTGCTTTTATTCATTTAGAACTTAATAATTAACCCTCCAGTACTAACAGTCAGTCTCACAGACCGACGACTTCTATTCTTAACTGTAAATTTAACATGGAAAAATAAGTAAATGAATGTGTTGTAACGTTTTTTAGACGCACTTTGTATAATTGTAGAAGCTTTTAGGACTTTCATATTTTATTTGCATATGATACGTCTTATTTACCCCATTCGCCCCGAGGGCTTGATGAGACTGCACGCCGCTGGTGCTGTTAATCGGTTGTATGAATGTATATTCAATTGTAATCTGGCCCATGAACTACGGTTCAACCATAACTATGTTGATCTTTATTATCTTTATAATATACTTGTCTTCTGATTACTAAATGGTTGGAACTCGATTAATACGGAACCCCATTTGTGAGCAACTCGATCAATTGGTGAGCAGTCTATTTTGGGAAGATTTCAATAATACTTAAAGGGTTGATGCATAAGTTCGTAGCGCTTTTTTTAATTTAAAATTTAATTTTTTAAATATAAAAAATACATAAACTAATCAATAATATATTCTCCTGCATTGTTTGTTATCTACTCCCAACGTTCTGTCAGTTTTTCGATTCCACGCCTGAAGAATCCGGTGGTTTGGAGATGAAGAAGTCGTCGAGCCAGTTTTGAAGAGCAACGTCGTTATTAAATGATATTCCGCGGAGATTGTTGGATAGAGAGCGGAAAAGATGAAAATCTGATGAAATAAGATCAGGACAATAGGGCGGATGAGGAATAACCTCCCAACTAAGGTCTTGAATAGCTGGTTTTGTAATGTTATCAGTATGCGGACGGACATTTATCATGCTGCAAAACCACTTGATGCCGTCTTGCGATCGTTTTTTCTTGAATTGCAGCCTCCAGGCGACGCAGTTGTTGACAATAAACCTCAGAAGTGATGGTTACATTCCTCGGAAGCAATTCATAGTAGATGACGCCTTCTTTATCCCACCAGATGCACAACATTATACCTTGCGTGGATGGGCACCAGATTTTGCACGAAGATTTGCTTGATGTAAATACACCATTTTTCGTCACCAGTAACAATTTGGGACAAAAACGGCCGATGTTGTTGACGAGCTAAACAATAACAAGCAAGCTAAGAAGCACAAATGGTAACACGTTGATTTTTGTTGTTTTCGTTCAAAGCGTATGGTACCCAAACACCCAACTTTTGAACTTTGCCCATAGAATGCAAATGTCGTACGACAGTGTTGATTGGTCACAATTCATCATATTGACCAATTCCCGAATTAATTATTATTATTATTAATATACGGATAAACCAATTTACATAAATTATTTACAATTACAATATATTTTTGTGTCCTCACAGTGCTCAGGGTCGCTTATTAGTGAAGATTCTTCAGACGTGACACACAATCAAAATAAGAGACAGGACATATCTAACACAATTTATTATCAACATTCACATATAACAACAATCAACAATACAATTATATGACTAACTACAATCAACATATAATCAAACAACTTAAAATCCCTACTGATTTTCTGATAGAATATTGTAAAGCTTTACCTTCTCTGTTTGTTTCCGTTTATCGCACTTAATTTCGCGCACTGACGAACTCTAGACCACTTCTTCCTTCACCTATCCTTCTCCACGTACTAACTTCTCGTGTTCCGTTATCCAATTCTGAACCAACTTAACCAATTCTGTTAATTCAAATCGGTCCAATTCTGCAACACCCTTGCTTCTCCTGCTATCTATTTGCGTCAAACCCTCCTGGTCTGAGACTCTCTTTATCTTTGGAACTGCTCCACAATTAATTCTCCTTCTATCTATATCGGATTCAAACACAATTGGTCTGATGCTCTCTTTATTTTTGAACTGCAAGACACTTAATTCTTCTTCAATCTATTTGTTTCCAACCCAATTGGTCTGCAACTCACTTTATTTATCAACTGCTTTCAAACACAACTGGTCTGCATGTCTTCTAATCAGCAACTCTTAAACACGACCGGTCTGCGGGTCATCTATTTTGCAACTCCTCTAAACACAACTGGTCTGCAGGTCATCTTTTTTGTAACTGTTCTACCGCTCTTTATTATTTTGGCCTGGTTACCACTCGCATCTCCCTGCTTATGTTTTATTTTGTTATCCTTACAAACCAAACTTAAATCTAGCAACATTTTTATTTTTTTATTCACATTCATACTGAACAAAATATTATAAATAAAATGGACATATCCTCCCTCTTATTTTGATTGTGTATCCCGTACACATTTATGAGGGAGCTTGTAGTGGACACAACAATATACATATAATACAGATTTAAAGATTACCAAATGAATACAAAATAGTAAAAACAAGTTAACTGCCAAGAAGGACATCTATATTCCACGTAATATAATTCTTGAATCCACGAAATGATGGATGGAATAGATCAAAATCCTCAACACCATGCAATCTGTTGACAAGACGTTTCATTCTTGTAATCGGACTGTTAGGGCCATAATTAGTCCTATGTTGACACGTTCTAAAAAGGTTCTTATGCCTAGTATCGTGCGTAGGCACGAATGGTTGGAAGCAATTCGACAAGCGTTGACAGTTGATACTACCGTTGACCAGACGGTAGGTGAGACATAAGTCGGTGACTACGCGTCTGTATTCTAGCGATTTGGTGTTACAGGCGGTAAGACAGTTGGAACTGGAGAAATTTTCCGAAGTATTGCCAAGTTTAAAGTTGAAGTACTTGAGAAATTTACGCTCCACAGATTCCAATCTTTCAATATAAGTATGGTAAAAAGGAGACCATACACAGGATGCATACTCCAATTGCGGTCTCACAAGAGTAAAGTAAAGTATTTTTACTGTATTGGGTGAAAAATATTTACTTTGTCTACGAATAAAACCAAGGGTACGAAGCGCTTTACTACAAATTTTAGAAATGTGATTGTTAAAGGTTAAGCCCTCGTCCAAGCAAACACCCAAATCGTCAATCTCAGAGACACGATTAAGGACATTTCCATTGATACAGTAATCGTAGGCTTTGAAACTGCGTTTGGAGTACGTTATCACAGAACACTTGTTAAAATTCAAGTATAGATTGTTGATCCGGCACCACAGATTAAGATTGTCCAGATCTGACTGCATTGAAACACAATCACGATTGGATTTAATTGCTTTGTATAGTTTGAGGTCGTCAGCGAATAATAGGTACTTGCAGTTTACTATGCACTGACCAGTGTCATTAATAAATAGCAGAAACAATATGGGACCGCAGTGAGATCCCTGGGGAACACCCGATGAAACTGAAATATCCTTTAAGTAAAAATTATTGATGCGCACCTTCTGTATTCGGTCCATTAGATAGCTACCTAGCCATTCAACTATCATCGGTCCAAATCCTAACGAGGCAGTTTTTGATAGGAGAGAAGAATGTGATACCCGATCGAACGCCTTAGAGAAATCAGTATACACAGCGTCAACATGCAAGTGATCTTCCATAGACTCCACAATATTGGTAACAAAAGACAGCAAGTTTGTAGATGTCGAACGGCCAGGAAAGAAACCATGTTGGTTAGCCACTATATATTTCATGCTAGCATCCATCAGTTGAACTGAAACCAATTTATCCAACATCTTTGGTATAGTCGATTGGATAGAAATACCCCTATAGTTTTTGATGTCGCCTCGTTTACCTTTCTTAAAGATGGGAGTTATGTAACTCTTTTTCCAAATACTAGGAAAACAACCGCTCGACAACGATAATTCGAACAACTTGAAAATAGGACCAGACAGCGAAAATTGACAACTTTTTACAAAATATGTAAACAAATAAACAATTGACGTGGATCATCACGAATTGAAGCATTTGATCGGTCTTCATCAAAGCCGGATGGTCTCCCTGAACGTGGGAAATAATTCATATCAAAATGCCCCTTTTTGAAACGAGAAAACCATTTTCGTGCAGCACTTTCCACGATGGCTTTCTCTCCGTAAACGACAAATGGTTCTAGCGGCCTCCGATGCCTTAACTCCTCGGTTAAACTCAAACAAAAGGATATATCGGAAATGTTCATTTTTTTGTACTTCTCACTCCATTTTCTTTGGCCAACAATTACCTCTAACTTCCTACAAATTGAAAAATTTAGGAAATATTCAATAAAATAATACTATGGCATTAAAATGACATTGATATTTCTCAAACAAATTTGTTTCCAAAGTATTCTTAGCTTGTAAACCAATTATTGACAAACACCATGCTCAATTTGTTTTGGTTTGGTATTATGATAATATACGATTGAAAAATATATACACTGCCGCTCACGGAAGCAGGAACACTTAAATGCAGTTATTAAAATTATTAATAGAATCAGAATTTTTAATACAATAAATTTATAAATTAAAAAAAAGTTTCACTACATCTTGCTAGTAAATTTGTAAATACGTTTGACATAAAAATTTTGGAAATTTTAAAGTATTGTCCTATATATAGATTTTTTATGGTAATAAAACTGCAATAAAAGTATCATAAAACTGAACCCTTTAAAATTCCGTCACGCCGTAAAAACAACAAATGGTCAAAATATTAACCAGTTTCACTTTGTAGGGGTATTTTTAAGGGCGTAGGTAAATGTGCCACCAAATGTACCTGACCAGAAAAGGGTACCGGTAAATGTGCCACCGACCAAAAGGGTTCTTTAAATAAACACAGGTATTTGTGCCACTAACATCAGTGAAAAAATTAAATTTTTTTTGCCTTCGAATTTTGGGGTGTGCATTCGGGCGGAGGTAAATGTGCCACCAAATGTACCTGACCAGAAAAGGGTACCGGTAAATGTGCCACCGACCAAAAGGGTTCTTTAAATAAACACAGGTATTTGTGCCACTAACAGTGAAAAAATTAAATTTTTTTTGCCTTCGAATTTTGGGGTGTGCATTCGATAAGGAGGGTAATCCATCGTCAAAACCTACCCTTACGGGGCGCAGCTGCGCTCCGCTCCGCGTTGCACCCCTCCAGGGCGGTTTTGACTCTGGTTACTAGGCTAAACATACGAGAAGGGCCTCCGATCAAGAAAACCGGGATTAAGGCAACCGGGATGTGAGAGACCCTCGAAATAGCATTAAAAAGTATAGTTGCGGTATGGGGCAGTAAAATATTACGTTTCACCCCCCAAAAAATCGTGTAAAATCAAAAAATAATCGATGTTACATGTAGGAGATCGGTGCACCCGAATTGCACCACGAAAAGATTAGTTCACAAATCTCCTACCCGAATTGCACCACCGTAATTTCAGGTAAACACCTCACCAAGGGTCGGTCGTCCGAATTGCACCACCTCTATTGTAATATTTTAGGTAAGGTGGTTTTATTGTTAAAAGTTAAAGCACAATGCTGGAGTTTAACCTGATGCCTCCTACATGTAACATCGATTATTTTTTGTTTTTACGCGATTTTTTGGGGGTTAAACGTAATAGATAACTGCCGCATACCGCGACTATACTTTTTAATGCTATTTCGAGGGTCTCTCACATCCCGGTTGCATTTATCCCGGTTTTCTTGATCGGTGGCGCTTCTCGTATGTTTAGCCTAGTAACCAGAGTCAAAACCGCTCTGGAGGGGTGCAACCCGGAGCGGAGCGGAGGGGCGCCCCGGAAGAGTAGGTTTTGACGATGGATTACCCTCCTTATCGAATGCACACCCCAAAATTCGAAGGCAAAAAAAATTTAATTTTTTCACTGTTAGTGGCACAAATACCTGTGTTTATTTAAAGAACCCTTTTAGTCGGTGGCACATTTACCGGTACCCTTTTCTGGTCAGGTACATTTGGTGGCACATTTACCTCCGCCCCTTTTAATATCCTAAATTCGTAGCAGGTAGAATAACATTACTGGTGGCACATTTACCTCCGCCCATTTTTAAATACAAAATTTGTTATTATGGTTTTAGATTTCATTGTAAAGATAGTTTTCAATTTTTGGGTGTTAAGTTTTGATTTAGAGTTATTTTAATGACATTTTTTATAGAAATGCCTAAGGGAAAGCCGTTAAGTGCTCAAAATCGCTCTGCGATAGTTACTTTACATAAAGGACATTCAATTCGAAAAATTTCCGAAAAGTAGAAAATGAAAAGATCTACCGTTCATTTAGCAATTCAAAATTTCAAAAAAAGTGATACCTTCGAAGATCGAAATCGTCCGGAACCGTCAAGATCAACATTCAGCGCAGATGCATGACGGACGAATTAAGTTAATTAGCAAACGGAACAAAAGGTTAACTGCACCCGAAATTGCTTCTGATTTCAATTTGGGTCGCGAAAATCCGATTTCGGTGAGTACGGTAAAACGCCGCTTACAAGAAGCCAACTTACACGGTCGCGTTGCTGGTCGAAAAGCCTTTATAACGTCGTTGCAATAAACAAAAACGACATAATTGGGCCATTTTACATAGAGATTGGTCAGTGCAACAATGGGCAAAGGTGTTATGGAGAGATGAATCAAAATTTGAGGTGTTCGGTCAAAAACGTATAAAAAATTTGTGCGACGTTCAAAGCATGAAATAACGCTCCCTCAGTGTATTGTGCCCTCGATGAAGCATGCCCCCCCCCCCCCGGTCATTCTTTTACGGGGTTGCTTTTCTTTAGCTGGTACCGGAGATTTAGTTAAAAATCGACAGGATTATGAAGAAAGAGCAATATAAAAGAATTTTGGAGAAGAACGTGACACCTTCAGAACTCCGTTTTAATTTAAAAAAGTTGGTTTTTAAGCAAGATAATGATCTCAAACACACTTCTAAATTGTGTAAAGATTACTTAGCACAACTTGAAAACAGCGCAGTACTGAAAGTAATGGCGTGGCCACCCCAGAGTCTGGACTTGCATTTCATAGAACTGTTATGGCTTGAACTGGACAGAAGCGTACGAAAGGAATGTACGACGTCAAAAAATCATCTGTGAGCTATATTAACCCGTAACCGGTACAGTCCCACTTTTGGTACATAACCGGTACGCCGTGGTCTGAGAGACAACTAGCCCTTAAAATTAGCTTGTGTTATTATATTTGTTATCTGACGGTTGGAGGACATTAGTATGTGTTTTTAAAGTTAGCATACGCGAAAAACCCAATCAAACGAAATTTAATTTAAGGGATAATTAGAATTTCTTTCAAATATCGGCGAAATAATGGGCTTTTATATTTGTAAATAAATTTATAAAAATATTGAAATGATTTAATATTAAATGTTTATACATTAAACTATAATAAAAACTTAAAATAATCCAAAATTTTTAACACGTACATAAAAACTAACTACCCCTAAATTTCATAATGTTATTTTACACTCGCTACAAATTTTATGCGTACACTGTAGGCACACCGGGTTTTTACACTTACAACATAGATACTGAGTTTTACGTTTTAATTTTTTTGGACAAAGGTAACAATATTTCGTATTTGAAGTCGTTATGACTGGGCTAATATACGTTGCGTATTCAACTGAACAGAGAGGGGGCCACGAACGACGACATGCAAGCGACGAGCGGAGTTCCGCAGGGATCGGTCCTTGGCCCCGTACTTTGGAACGCAATGTACGATGGAGTCCTCCGACTGACACTCCCCATTGGAACAACTCTGGTGGGATTCGCGGACGACCTAACCTTAATCGTCCGCGATCGAGACGCAAAGGTTGTCGAAGCGAAGACTAACTCGGCTATAAGCGCCATCGTCCAGTGGGTGGAAGAGAGAGGACTGGCCCTCGTCCCGGCCAAGTCGGAGGCATGTATGGTCTCCGGAAGAAGAAAGGTGCCGACCATCTGCATCCACATGAAAGGATCCCCAATCCGTCTCGGAGATTCGGTTATAGTGCTCGGAGTAAGACTCCACAAAAGCCTCAACTTTGTCGAGCACATCCGGGACGTAGTGGCCAAGGCGGAGGCATCAGCAACAACTATCGCTCGCCTGATGCCTAACGTGGGGGGCCCAAGGGCCGCTAAAAGAAGGGTACTATCCATTGTGGTCCACTCCATCATGCTGTATGCGGTGCCCGTGTGGCATGGGGCACTCGAAATACAAAGAAACAGGATGAGACTCCTGGCGGTGCAAAGACGCGCAACCCTGGGAATAATCAGCGCATACAGGACGGTGTCCGGCGATGCTGCACTGGTCCTTGCCTCAACAGCACCGGCGGACCTCCAGGCGGGCGAGAGGGCCAAAACCCACGCGGGACAAGAAGATTCCAAAGAGGACACCTTCACCAGGTGGCAAAGCAGATGGGAGGGGTCCAAGGTCGGATCGTGAACAAGGCGGCTCATACCCAACATCAAGACTTGGGTCGCCAAGCCATGGAGAGGTGAACTTTCACCTGACACAGGCATTTACCGGTCACGGGTGCTTTAAAGCATACCTCCATAGATTTGGCTTACGTGAAACCCCCACATGCGGCTATTGCGATGCGGAAGACACGGCAGATCACGCCCTATTCCACTGCTGGTAATTGGACCGAGCGAGGATATCAACGGAGTTGCAAGTAAACTGGCAACTCACCCCCGACAACGTAGTGCCCATCATGCTGCAAAGCCCAAAAAACTGGGAGGCAGTCGAAGGGCTCATTCACACGGTCAGCGGAGAAAAGGAAGCTCTGCACGCCTAAGCTAAAAGAAAGACAACGACGAGAACTGCGCCAAACGCGAATGGCACAGAGCGCTAGCCAGAATGGCTAACCCACCTGTATCGGAAGTAATGCCTAACGGTGAATTCCTGGTACAGGGGGTTAGGGGTGAGCTTTTAGTCAGTGAAGTCTGACACTACCCCCTTAGATGGAGGGGGTGTCTCGCACGAGATTTCCTCATCCCTGCGCAAGCTAAAACAACAAAAAAATGCGTTGCGTAACAAATGCAGAGTTATTTATTTGTAGTATGAAAAACATCATAAACTAATAATAAGTGGTTTAAAAAATGGAATATAAAAAACGAGAAATGATCATAAATTAATATTCATATCATATAGAAGCCCAAAAATATTTTCATTTGCTAAAAAACACCTATATAGCCGATTACAAATCGACTACGTTACGGAATGGTTACGGTTAAGTTGTATACGTAAACGGTACGCGGTGGTCTCTCAGACCTTCAGGTGTAATAAATAAGTTTTACATTTACCTACACCGCCCAAATTTTGCAACAACGTCAGAAATGATTTAATTTGAAAGTACTGATAACATGACAATTATATTACAAAAGGCGCGAGTGCAACAAAGAATTATGCATTCAAGTGTGTCTCCCAGACCCCGGAATACCAGTTACGGGTTAAAAAAAGAATGGGGGTAAAATTTCTAAAGACTCTATTCGAGAATTGATTGAAAGAATGCCACAAATTACACGTGCTGTAATTAAAGCAAGACGATTTTTGATTAAAAAGAAATTGTGAAATTTTTTAATTTTGATATGGTTTTCTTTTAAATCAAGTTGTAAATATATGTCGTTATTAAATTTATAAAATTTTTTTTTTCAGTTATTTTTTTGCAGATTTTAAGCTTTTACCAATAAAAACGGTGACCAATAAGTGTCCATACTTCCGTGAGCGGCAGTGTATATGTAATATTTACTGTTGGAATAATAATAATAATGAAAGCGTTACAAAACGAAATCACTGTAATAAAGTATTTTCTCATAAAGCGATGTCTTGTGCTAGTTTACTTTGTACCCAAAAACTATTTTTTCATGTTCCGTAAACAAATAAACTGAGATTATTTATGGTGCATAAAATTTCCTTGAACTCAGAATAGTTATTCAATAATGACCACATAATATCACGTACAAGTTGAGACTTCGTTAAGAAAAGAACTACTTCCTTATAATAAAATATACATATTTTTATACCACTCAATAGTTGTTTTATTAATTACACCTGAACATAATCCAATATTTACAAATTATTTATTCTTTCTAAAACGTGACTTCAATGGTTGTGCGGCATAAAGGCCGCACTCAGGAGGAATGGTAAATTGCAACCATAAGTGTAGGACTCTAAGCTGCCCACTAAGAAGAGATTTTGTTGAAAGCCTAATCTAAACTATTAATGTTGTAATAGCAAGACTTCATAAATATTTATCCAGCGGAAAACATTTGCTTTTAGCCTGTTGTACAGTCTATTTCCGCCCAAAAAATAATACGCTATGCTTAGGCAAAGATTAGATTTGATTGTTGACTAATTTTTCTGATGAATTCATCGATGGTGGGACAGTTTAACTCGTGATGCTGCATAGAGCTTCTAATAAACCAAGAGATGTTAACCGCCACCTTTAAAAAAACAACGTTGTTTTGGGTAATCTGTAGTTTACTTACATGAGTATTGCTTGCGTTACCACCAAACTCCTATTGGTGGATCTATTTTGGGTTTTAATATTTCTACCATCTGCCCGCTGCTGATGAGCAGATCTCTTTCATTACCACATATGCTAATCCTCATCGCTAAGGTTGAGTATGGGGGACCTACTATTTAACATCTATTCCAAGCGAAGAATTTTTACTTAATAATAATAATACAAGCATTTATATTATTCTTGTAGGATAACTTTGATATCTCTAAGAGATTTACATATCCTTTTGTTAGGGTGTTCCCCGTTCCCCCTGATCGGAGTAGACGGTGTAAGAATCGTCTATTCCCGTGGTTTGGAATCCACGTTATGCTGTAGGTCCTCTGTGCTCGTCACATAGTTTCAATGGACGATTATAATCAATCGAACATTGAATGTGAGGTGCAACCAACAAATTAATGTTTTAATTAAGTGTACACTAAGATTTACCATAATTGAAACCAATCAAAATTATAGTAAATTTTTTTTGCACCAACTGAATCGTAATAATTATTAACATTGCATAAACAGTTACAAAACTTCATTTTATTTTAATCAATAACGGAATTCTTTAATGAAATTGATCAACGCTTTGAAAAACAACAGTTTCCACATTGGGAAAATTGATAACACGTGATGTACACTAGGTTCCTGGTAGTACGTGTTCAGGTTGTTTTTCAGTTATAACGGGTTAATAGGTCAGGTTCGGTTTTCCGAGCCATAACTAGATCGGAGCAACAGGTGCGTAGAAATGAGGTCGGGCATGACTGGAGGCCCGGGGATATACTACAGTTGAAAATTATAATCGCGCAGTGTTGATCAGAAAGATTTAAAAAGAAAGCTTCGCAAAGAATCCGAGAGAGTGCAAATACGGTTCTATTAAATATTATTAAACTACGCTGTTAAAATTCTATGTAAAATTGCATCAAGGATAAAATTTCAAATTTCAAATTTTTAACATTTTTTGTTCAGTATACTTGAGAGGTAGTCTATCCAATAATCAGTCAGATTACTCAAAATTGCGAGAAATTTAAAATTTTGATAAATAGTTGACTGGAAACGATATTATAAAAATTATAATTGAGGAATTTTTACAATTTAGAGGAAGTAGCACGAATTTAGTCACTTGAAATCGACAAATTCCCTATAAGAATTCGGAAAGCTGAACGTTTGTATAGTATTTAAGATTTAAGGAAAGAAAATTGCGGATTATTACTGTTAAGACCCTTAAAACAACATTTAAAGGGTAGTAAAGTACATGATTTATCATTAACTCAACCAATCAGGAACTCACATTAAATTATCAGGTGATTTACCACATCATTCTGTTAACAGTGCGTGTGAATTGATTTAATCTTACACTTAGGAAAAATATCTAACATTCGCGGTATTTTATCCTTGCGGTATTGTGTCCCACCGGTATTCTAGCTCGCGGTATTCTGTCTTGCGGTATATCGGCCGCGGTTAAATGTCCGATCCCGAAGTACTTTTTTAAGTACCTAATATCTATCTGTGAAGTTTGTACTTCAAATATTACTTGTTGAATTATCTCAAATACTTGTGTAATATTAGAAAGAAGTATATACCTATGTGAATTACCCGAGAGGAAATTAAAAGTGGTATTACAAAAATAAACGTGTACAGTATCGGATTGGCAAACCTTATGGGAGTTTTGGAAACACCTGTTATAGTTGAAAAGATAATCAAAAGATGGGGCTACTTAATTAGAAGTCACAATAAATTGCTTTATTAGTGTAATTTTTCATTTGTATTGGTGCAACGGATCTTTAAAAGATCCGTGATTGGTGTTCACGCCATTTAATCAGCATTCTAATTTAGTAGTGCTATCTGTTGATAACTCTCATAAGGTTTGTCTATCTGGTACTACATAATTAAAGATAGTACCCAAATTGGTTGTTGTGCCTAAAAGACTCGTCTCGTCTTTTGGGTCTTCTAGCGAAAGATTCGTAATGCCATTGGTAGCAACTAGAAGATAATGTGATGGTAATTAATGAGTGATAGTCATGGTAGTATGGCCTAAAACCTAAAAGGATCCACGTCTTTACGCCTAAAACTTTTACGCCTAACACACTTACGCCTAAGTCAATACGCCTAATCCTTTACGCCTAAAGGAATTTATGCCTAATGGTTTTAATGCCTAAAACCGACTACGCCTAAAACTTGAACGCCTAACGCAATTACGCCTAATCCTTTACGCCTAAAACATTTACGCCTAATGCTTAAAATTTTCTAAAAATCGTACAAACATAACAAAAATGTAAAAGCCGAGATAATATGAGATTTATAGTAAAAGTTTATTAATAGTACAAGCCCTTACTTCTAAAAAATTTATACTTAATCAATTTTTTAATGTTTACCAGTTGATACTTATTTTCATAGTTTATTATTTTTTCAATAATTCACAATAATTAATTAATCGTAATAATAATTTATTTACAAGCAAAAAAAAGTACAAATGTTAAACAGGTTGAAGCTCAAAGTTGTGCGCGATGCCTCGAAGGTAAACGTCGATTTCGAAGTTCAATGGACCTAGACCATCCCCATAGGACTCCACGATTCTCTTGATGTTAGCAGCGGTTGTTCGGTAGCGCACACGACCTGTTGGAGGTTCCAATCCTGCCACGTACTGCTCAATTTTCAATTCGTTTGCACTCTGTTCCATTTTTAACACCTCTATAAATTTCCAAATAAAGGGATGGCATGCACTCTATAAAGAATGAAAACTCCGGTGCCATTCTTCAACCGAGTTGTTTGTCTTGGGGAGGTCATTCAAACTGGCCTCGTAACAGTTCCAGAGTTGGATGGAACCAATCTTGGGTTTTTTTCGGGTTCCGTTGTTACGAAGCCGGCCAATCCAGTTATTCTCAAAATATTCAAGAAAAGGATCGAGAATATCTCCATTATCAACATAAAATGGAGATTCAGTTAATTGTACGAATGCCATAACTACATCATCGGGAGGGACGAAAACAAGTGCAGCCAACTTTCTTACATGAAGAGAAAAATCTGGGTTCTCCACATCGGCATATTTCCTCTGAGATCAGGTATTGACGCAATTTTTCGCCACAAACTTTGACTAAAGTGGAAGAAACAACCCCTGTTCTGTGAATTAGGAAACACGTGTTGAAAAGCGTTAATCTGAGCCTTCTCGAAATCTGTCATGATGGAAGTTGGAGCAAGGTTTGGTTTTATATTCTTTAGTGCCTCAAGAACTCGGACGTAGGTCTGCTGTCGCTTATTTGGCAAGAGACAGAACACAGAAGGAATCACATTGTGGTACTTGACACCATGAATTGTGAAAAGTTGCTCAAATAATGGCGGCACAGTCTTGAAAGTACCTTCAGCGTACCAATGGCTACAATTTGCCATCAAATCTAAACCCAACTGAGTACCGAATATTAAAATGCGATCTTCTTCAGGTCCACTGTCAAAAATAAGGAACTGCTGAATGGTTCCATTCGAATTAAATTCGGTGACATAATCTGGAATTTCAAGTTCCGTAAGGTTCGAAGGTGTTGGAAGTGCAGCCCCAGCCACTTGACGCGCTCTTTGAATGTTGCGCTTCAACCGATCTTTCGAAGGAAGTGCTGCTTTTACCGCAGCTGGAAGTCCAATACTGGTTGCGACAATAATCTGGTGAGGTGTGTCTTGACTGTCCCGAGCTTTATCCTTGATTTCTGCCAGGACTTGCCGGGTTTTGACCTCCGCTGCCCGTGGTTGTGCTCTTCAGCACTCTCTTAAACGATTAATTCACCTTTTGTGTGAACAACGGCTAGACATTTACTTTTGTTGTATTCTACACATCGCGAGCTGAGAATTATAGTGTTCTATCTGCACTTTTTGGCTAATTTGAGTTATTTGCACCATTTTATAGAGCAGATCGTTTATGTTCTATCTACATAATAAAATGTGTACTAATATTATTGGTTTGGCTTTAAATCGTCGTGCAATTGTGTTCTATCTGCATTCGGTTCTAAATTTTAGTACAATAGTAGTGTATCTGCACAGCCAATAGCGCTACAGCAATTCTGCAGTTAGAACAATATTGCATTAAATTCGTTGGCGGTTTCTGTTATTTGTTTTGTTAATAACAGAGTTTGTTTACTGTTATTTTTTGTAAAATAACTTTTAAAAAATTTTTGTAGATAGGAAATATTTTGAAACCTTGTTTTATGAATTTAAGGATGGCAATAAAATTAAGAAGCTAGCCAAAAAAAAAATAAAAAAAAACAAATGAGAAAAGTGGGGTTAGAAAAGGAAAAACTTCAGGAACAGTGTAGTATTTTTTATTTTTTTTATTTACTTAACAATAATTTTTTTTAGACGGTCGCCAGCTTAGCGGTTAAGTGCGTTGCTGCTAATGCTAAATACCTGGTTCAACTCCGGGCTCAGTAAAACTTTATTCTGACCGTCTCCCCTCGGAAGGCAATGGCAAACCACCGAGGTGTAATCTGCCTGGTACAGCCTCTCTGGAGATGAAGTGTATACACTTCCCGCGGTTCGGAGCCCGCGTTAAGCAGTAGGTCCCCTATGTGTGTGATAATACTTCAAACGCACAACACATGCATAGGAGAGAGGTCGCCTACGTCTGAAATCAGGCACGGCACTTGAAGAACAAGAACAATAATTTTTAGTTTAATTTGTTTGAAATAACTTTTATTTGTATGTTATTATTAATAAAATGTTGTTCTAATAATCTGAATAATTACTTATTTTTATGTAGATAGAACAATAAAAATCGATAAACTAATAAAGTAACCAGTATTTCGGATTCATATTGTTCTAACTGCATTTCTAATATTTTTAAATAATTTAAATATATTATCAGTGTCATTTCCCAGGTTCCATTTTAATTTTATTTTGCTTACTACACTATTAACTTGTATGTTATAACAAAAAATACCGAATTTAAACAGAAATTCCTAATAATTCAGAAGGCATTATTTGAAATCCTTCTCCTGTAAAATTGAGAAAAAGTCAGATAGAACACTATAATTCTCAGCTCGCGACATTTCCAAAAAATTTTATCGTTAACATTCCTGTTTTTGGTATACACGAAGCTTTTGTGTAGTAATTGATCATTCCCTTTTCGACTTTTGATAAACATAAGAACCATTTTTTTAAATTTAATCAGGGCTAAGAATGATTTACTTTTATTACTAAAAGTTATGTAGGTCTTATATAGCAACCAAGTTTTGAACATAATATAAATAATAGCCAAAATTCCATCAAAATCGGAGCAGTGGTACGATTTTTAGAAAATTTTAAGCATTAGGCGTAAATGTTTTAGGCGTAAAGGATTAGGCGTAATTGCGTTAGGCGTTCAAGTTTTAGGCGTAGTCGGTTTTAGGCATTAAAACCATTAGGCATAAATTCCTTTAGGCGTAAAGGATTAGGCGTATTGACTTAGGCGTAAGTGTGTTAGGCGTAAAAGTTTTAGGCGTAAGTACGTGATACCGGCCTAAAAGTCGCACTAGAACTTATTCAGGTTGGGCACTAAGAAAGTAACCCAGAGGTGGATAAGTCCATCGGAAAATCGAGATTTTCCCGTTGAACCATTGTTATGAAATCATAACCTGAGCCGGTGTTAGCGCCAATTGATTTACTGGTGCTGTCGCCTGTATTTGGCAACCTTATTTTACGACACTTGCTGGCGTATTCGTATTCGGTCAAATAAAAACGCTTGTAATTTTAACTGTTTATTACCAACATGTCGGAGCCACTTAATTCCAACTGGGTGTAACTCCGTGGAAAGTATTTTCGTAACTAACTAAAAGTATCAGACTAAAGTCCCGAAGATACCTACGAACCTCCCAGAATTAACGGTACTTGACCCTAAGGGATTATTTTACTAAAGTAGGTGCCCACCCAAATGGTCATAACGTGGTACAATGGTTTACCGAGAAATTCAATTACAATATGAATAATAATCTTTAACAGCCGGCGACAATAGTTTTGTATTAAAAAATGTACTCCGGTTCCGTTCCAAGCTTGTCAAAAACGTTTTTAAAAACTGGGTTAATTTGGTGTCCATATCTCCGGTCTTAAGAAAACAATACTTTCGTTTCCCAAAAATTTCAACGTTTCTTTGAAATGTGAGCTGGAACAGACTCCTCGGAAAACTTCTATTTATTATCGGCATACAATTTTGAATTAATGGTTTTAAATAGTTATTTATTTAATAATTCGAATTCATTTTGGCCCCGCTTGATCGACAAAATGAGTTCAGTTGCATCATTGTACGATATTCTTATTTCTATTTTCCTTGTACCTATTACCTATTTTTATTTTCGTTTGTACTTCTTTCGATTTTGAGATATTTCAAAAACTCTTTGGTTAGGATTTCGCCAGTCCCCTTTTTTGAATTTGGAAGCTAAAATAGTCTAAAGCGCTTGCACCTTATTTGTACCTTTTTTATTTTCATTTGTACATCTTTAGTTTTCAAAATTTTCACGAAATATCCCCTGACGTGTATTTTGGACTAATGAGATCCTTCACTTGTTCATATCAAATTTCATATACGGTTGTTTAACGTTAATACTTATAACTAGTTCGGGCTGGTACGGAGAGGGTGACGGGGCACCGCCCTCCGAAAATATAATATCAATTTGGAATAATATTGTTTAATACGAAGTTACGCTGCTGAATATTGGACAATTCGACGTTGAGTAGACCGTAAACTGTGGCGCAGATTTAAAACACTTTATTAAAAAGGGAAAAATTTAATTGGAAATATCTCCCCCCCCCCCATTATAACTAAGCACGAACTGCCACTGATGAGGACGTTAGTTTACCCTCCTCCATAAGGTAGTAGATTCCTGAAATTAAACCGATTTACCCCCTCAATCGTAAGAAAGCTTATATTATCTCACTTATGCAGGGTGTTCCACAAGGTGACTTCGTTACTAGTAAATTAATGCATTGTGATTCTATAATAGGGTCATTCCATAAGAAATCAACCAATTATTTTCGTGTCCCACTTCGATTTTGCTCAAATATGGTATACATCTACTCGTAAGTTATGCCAAACAAACGGACCCGTATTTTTTTATTTGGCCTTAAAGTGGCCCGTTTACAATGTACGGCCCTCCAAACTAATTCAAATTTGGTATGTAGAACTTCGATAAATTATTTCTACTGACCGAACCGTACCAGTTAAGAAACGATTTTTTTTGTGAAAGAAGATGTTGAACAGGCCTTTTCAGTAAGTTTTTTTGTGTAAATAATTAAGGTCACAAAATGGGGCCCCTGATCAAATTTTGACTTTTAGTGTCACTCCTAAACTAAAAGCGTGCCCCCTCCAAAATTTGTTATGCAAGTAGCCAAAAGAATAATAAAGACAATATATTTTCTTGGGGGGGGGTCCGTTATTTGGCATAAATACCATTTATACCAAATTTGAGCGACATCAAAGAAGGACATGAAAATACGTTTGTTGATTTGATATGGCACGACCCAAGGAATGACCCTATATCAACTTTTTGGGTGCTAATGTAAAATATTTAGAAACCTGTAGGTACATTTATAATAATCATGGTATTAAATTAAAAATTAAAACCTATACATTAAAAATCTACTTTTATTACAAACTTAAATAAAAACAAGGTGGAACTCGCTTTAGCGGCAGTTCTTAGGCTTCTATACAGCTACCTTTCTGGTGTGGAAAGTTGTTATTATCTGGTTAGTTTTGATCGCCATATAATGTAACATCACATAATCAGATAATCTGCACCAATTAAATTTTTTGCGGTTGGTAATTATCATTTACTATATAAGTAATAACAATCAAACTTTTCCATTCTATTCGAAACTTTACTTCTCTGTAATGTTTGGTCCTTTTTTGAGGTGGACCAATCCTCTCCTTTCTCTTTTATTTACAACTTAACTTCACTAACCACATCATTAAAAATTTTTTTTCACATCAAAGTAAAATAAAATACAACTACTTTTCTGGTAGTTGTGGTAGTGTACTTTTCTGGTAGTGTAAAACTACCGTTATGAACGTCGACATTTGGTTCTACAACGTTACCTACTTCAAGAACAGCTGCGTTTTTACTTCGTGGATTTTGTCGGCGAATTGCATGACTACGTGAACGATGTAATATTTGCGAAGTGGTCATGTTGGCAATTTGCTTTCGCTTTCGAAATTCGCGTAATTTCCGGTCCATTTTTGAGGTGGATCCATCCTCTTCCTTCTCTTTTATTTACAACTTAACTTCACTATCCACATCAAGCCACTGCTGTGGTTAAAATAAAATAATAAATAATTAGTGCAGATTATCTGATTATGTGATGTTACATTATATGGCGACCAAAAATAACCAGATAATAACAACTTTCCACACCAGAAAGGTAGCTGTATAGAAGCCTAAGAACTGCCGCTAAAGCGAGTTCCACCTTGTTTTCGCTTGTTTATGTACATTTTTCTTTATTACAGTCTTGAAAATGACCCCGATAGAGGGTCGCAACTAGTCGATTCAAAACGTAGTCTTTCTTTAACACGTCCCCTGATATCCAATATCCTAGTAAATCATATCCTTGGAACAATAGCTTATCTTCACTTTATTCTGGCCGTTAATCCCTGCGGCAGTTAGACCAGTAAGCCACGTATCAAAGAATAATTGGATCAACGGACAATCGTATCATGGTATAATCGTATCAACGGATCATCGTATCAACGGATCATCGTATCATCGTATCAACGGATCATCGTATCATCGTATCATCGTATCAACGGATCATCGTATCAACGGATCATCATATCAACGGATCATCGTATCAACGGATCATCGTATCAACGAACCATCGTATCAACGGATCAACGTATCATCAGATCAATTTGCTTATATAGGACATCGCCCTATGAGTATAGTAGAAGTAACAGTTTGGCTAATTTTTCGCGCGTTAAGTAAAAGTAAATTATTAACAATGGCATTAATCGAAAACAAATCTGCTTTCAAAACTGTAAAGAATGTGCAATTTGGCATTTTTAGTCTGGAAGATATTCGTAGCATGTCTGTCGTCCCAGAAGGTATAAATCATGTAGAAATTATGGAAGGAAGTCTTCCAAAAGTGGGCGGCCTGATGGATCCGAGGATGGGAGCGTTTGACAGCACTTTACCATGTCAAACATGCGAAGGCGACCGGGACACTTGCCCCGGTCACTTTGGTCACATCGAATTGGCCAAACCGATCTTTCACGTTGGCATGATTAAAGATGTCATGAAAGTTTTACGCTGCGTCTGCTTTAATTGCAGTAAATTGTTGGTGAACCCAAAAAAACAAAACCACTTCGAACACGCTCAGAAGATAACTGCAGACGATTCCAAGAAACGCCTAGAACTAGTGTACGGTTTGTGCAAAGAACAAACAATATGTCACGCGGATGGTGGATGTGGAAATCATCAACCTGTAATTAGAAAATCGGGTCTCGATTTGACGGCCGATTGGAAGGAATCCGACGGAAAGGTTCCACAAGAAAAAAAGTATTTGTTGGCGGAAGAAGTGCTGCATATCTTTAGACAAATTAGCGACGCAGATTGCAGCGCCCTGGGAATGGATCCGAAATACTCACGACCCGAGTGGATGATCGTGACGGTTTTACCGGTTGTTCCTCCTTCCGCGAGACCCGCAGCTTTCATGGGCGATTCGCCGAAGAAACGTCAAGACGATTTGACAAATAAATTGGCCCTAATCATAAATATACCTTGTATAGAAGCCTAAAAGTAGCGCACTGGCTACCCAGTTCTTAGACCTCTATACACACAGAGTATTTCCAACACGATTTGAAACGCTCTGTATGATTTTGAATTATGCGGACAGACAGACGGACGGACGGACAGACGGACACGGAGCTAGATCATAAGGCTTCTTGTTATACTTTGTATAGAAGCCTAAAAAGTCAAAAATATATATAATTTATTAATATAGCTTATCTATTTGTGAGTCTACAACGCTAAATCCGTTATCCCTCTTCCAGTGTCATAGTTGTGCGGTCTATAGGCCGCATTAAAACTGTTTTTTACATTGGTAAATAAAAATTAAACCAATGAGATGCATTAATTATGAACAAATAAATATTTGTCATTGCTGTGCGGCCTGAAGGCCTCACTGAGGTAATGTACTTCGGGTTCAATTTAGCGTTACAACACACAGATTTGTGTGGCCATATCGGCCATTATATTATATGTCTTAAATGATTGTAGTTTGAACACCAACGCAAAAGTATCAATATTGAATTTTACGCTGGACAAAGTTGTTAAAGTGATTTCCAAAATCTGAGACTTTGGATGTCTCCCACGCCTAAATTATCAAAGTTTAGTTGTTCCTATACAAATTTTATACCTAGCGTTGTCGCAGCATTTTTTCAGTTTTGCATTTTTGCATACCTACTGTACAGGCTCGTATCTCGTTTAACTTTGTTTCATTTCAAAATGGTTTTTCTATCGAATGGCCCAGGTTTGATCGAATCCTGATGTAATTCCAAATTGTAAATACCTGTAGACAAATACACAGAAGTGGTGTTTTATATATCATTATGAAGAATCTGAAGCAGGGATTACCAATTATAGACTATCTAATTTTGAGGGGGGTGGAGACATTTTTTGAAATACATTTTTTAAGAACGAAAATAATAAAAACTTAAAATAATGGAAAAAAATATTGTAAAATATTATTAAAATAATTGTTTTGGGGTGGGGGGGTGCAAAAATCAAAGATTTTTGTAGGCTTTCAGCAGTCAGTTATTGCTTTTATGGGAAAATAATGTAACTTTCCTTCAAGATATTCATATTCTTATTAATATCAATATGAAACCTCCGGGGGGGGGGGGGGATAGCACTCGGGGACTTCCCCGTACGTAAATGACTAGAAAAACAATTAATTCGCATAATTTACATATATTTTGCTATACAAATTTACAGGTTCTTCTCGATATATTTGTACTTTAAGAATAACAAATCATTGTAACAAAAGTTATAAATATTTCTAATTTATTCTATATATATATTTTGGAGGTAAGATAATTAATAATTATGCAATAGCATAACAAATAAAATTTAAGTAATTGACAATTATGTTTTCACTGATCAACTATTTGGAATGACTTAAATATAGAATTCATTATTAAATAATAAAAACTAGTTATGCACCAGTAATTGGGATTGGAAATGTTTAAGTAGGTACCATGCTATTCTAAACATTGAGATTCAGGTTTGACTAAAATTTTTTAAAACTTAACAACTGATAGTCTTGTCCAACGGAATATGCTTTTCAATTAAATATATTTCAAACTAGTAAACTTCATAAAATGTATACTACGATTAACTACAAAAATAACAAACATTTAACAAACGCCGAAATTTCGCCATCTAAACTAGTTCAAGTACAGTTTTAAAAAAATAAATACACAAATTATCACAAACGTCCTGTCATATTCAATTACCTGTTTGTTCAATTGGAAGAATAAATAAATCTTTTCGCCAATTTAATAATGCGCCATGAGAACTTCTAAACTTCTTTGTTTAGATTTATCCAGGAGAAGTGGATAGAGAAAGAAGGGAAGTGGTCAGGAGGAGTAACAAACGCTGAAAAAATAATCATAATTCATTTTTAAAATTAGGGGATTCCCATAGCGCACAGGCTAACATATAAAATTGGCATGGAATGTCTTTCAAAATGCACCAAAAATAGTATTAAGTACAATTTGTTTAGTTACTATTATTTATATTACCAAAATACAATTGCAAAATTTTGTAAAAAAATTGTGCAATTGCATCTGTAATCTGATATGTGCATGTTTTCGATTTGTCTAGAAGTTGTATATAATTTAAGAAATAATTTTCACATTTAAATAAGACTTTAAAATTTGATATAAATATAAAAAATAATTTTCAAGATAGTTTATAGATTAGTCAGTTCTTCGCTTTTTAAGTTTGTAAGCAATTTACAAGGTTGATGCTTCTTGATCTGGTATGTTATTAAGATTGTTTTCCGGATTATCCCAATAAAAGTATGGCGGTCCAGATGTGAAACAATATTTCATGTCCAATGGCTTACCTTGCTTCACATAATACATTAAGTAAAAATTGCACATCTCATCGGCGTTGGTCGCACTGTAAAAAAACAACTTTTTATGAAAATTTTATTTTCAAAAAGCAAGCAGTTGATATTGTTCTTGGTGGATAAAATCATACACTCTTAAATAATTAGTATTGGCTCAGTTTGGGTGGTTTTCTATCTTTCATAAAGTGTAGTTTTTACTCTTTTAAGAGGAAAAGGTTTCCCCTCCCCGAACGTGACGCGTAAAACACTTTAAGACTCTTTACATTAGTACAAAAGTACATTAGGTAATTTTGTGTGGAAATAACTCAGAAATACGATTTTTGTTTGCTTAAAGCCTTTAATTTGGCATCGAAAGAGCTCGATTGTGATCAGAAAAAAAACGCTGCATTCAAAAATGTGAAAATTCAATATGGTGCTTTTAAGAGAACAAAAGATGAAAAAAAGAAATTTTATTATTGAAATTAAATAACTTGGGTGTTAAAAATTTATTTTTTAGACAAATTTGTTTACATTTTTGGAATATTTTCTTCGAGATGTAATTATGTTAATTTAAAACATTTTTTGCAAGTACGAGATTGCTCAGGTTGTGCGGCCTAAAGGCCGCACTGGGGTAGGGTGAACCAATTTATTTCTGAATAAAAAAACCGACTTTGAAAACATTAAAAGATGTAATAGTAAATTAAATATAAACACTTGCCTCATGCTAAAACTAATTTTAGCTTTTTTTGAGGTTGTATCATTTTTGAGGTTTTTTTGGAGGTTATAATTATGGAATGGAGGCGTGGACGTTAAAGGTTAGCTCTATGAACCGATTGGAGGCATTTGAGATGTGGGTCTTCCGGAGAATGTTGAGGATATCGTGGACGAAGCATACGACAAACGGCGAGGTACTGCAAAGAATGGGAAGAGAAAGAGAATTACTGACCACAATCAAAAAGAGAAAAACCGCATACCTGGGACATCTAATGCGTCATGATAGATATTCCCTACTCAAATTAATAATGGAGGGAAAGATAGAAGGAAAAAGAGGACCGGGTCGAAGACAATGTTCCTGGCTCAAGAACATCAGAGATTGGTCAGGACTTGACTGACACGCGCTGTTGAGAACAGCTCAGAATAGGGAAGAATTTGCCGTTATTGTTGCCAACCTTCATTAGGAGACGCACCTTAAGAAGAAGAAGATAATTATTAAAACATGTAGTCACTTTTTAACTTATTGTAACTGTAAAAAACAGTTGAATATGCAGTACTGTGTAAAAGTCGTAGACCACTTAGCAATAAATTAATTAATTAATCATTGCTTTATATCAAAAATTGGTTAAAAAGATATATAATTTAGTGTAAAAATATAATGTTCTAAAAATACTTTTGATTCCGTCATTATATTATGTAAAAAAAATATACTAAAATTTTATGATCCTCGACCCATTTAAAGGGTATAAAATTAGTCACAGGCATCATAAAATTAAATTGTTTTCGTATTTAGAGGTATTTTGTTCCGGATATTTGTAACATATGGTCACTATTCTTATTTCTGGTTAGTATTTTGTATAGTAAACATTATTTTGTGTCATGTGAGTTCAAGTCAATTTTTTAAAATCTAAATGATTTTTTTTTTAAATTTAAAGTTGAAACAATAAAATTATTTAAAAATGGGTAAAATAAGTGAACTTATTAAACTCAACAGTTCTGCTTCATGAAGAAGGCCATATCCACGTCAGATAGCAAATTTTTGGAAGCAAAAGGAGGCAATTTGTTTGCAGAAGACCAGGGAAAGCTTACAATTCCGTGTTCCTAAATTCCACTTCCAGGAGAGAGGTCGCCTACGTCTCAAATCAGACTCGGCACTTAAAGAAGAAAGAAATTCCACTATAAAGCATTAAAGCATACGTAAATATCTTACGAGAGCATACCATTCCATCAGGATGTAGTTTAATTGGGGAAAATTTTAATCTGCAACAGGACAATGACCCTAAACACACTGCTCGTCTAGTTAAATCTTATCTGGGTGAGATGGAAGAACAAAGAACTTAAAAAACTATGATCTGGCCACCTCAGAGCCCAGATTTAAATATTATTGAGCATGTGTGGGAATATTTGGACAGGAAATGATATGAACGTCAACCAACGAATGTTAAACAATTGTTTGAAGTTTTAAAGGATGGATGAACAAAAATTCCCTACGAATTCATAAAAAACGACGGGGGCAGTAACCTAAAGTTGACCACCCCAAATAAAATTAAAAATTTCCTATAGCAAAGAGGAAGGTTTATATAGTCAAGTCCGCTAACTGTGCGCGGCGTCTAATTGTGCGCACCACCCCCAGAGGGATATTAGTAGATGGATGTTCAATTTAATACACATGGCGCCATCTCTGAACCAATAGCTGATGTTCAGCGTGACAGAACTTCAAGATCCCGCACTTACAGACTTCAAAATGGTAAAAAACGGTTTTTACAGTTATCCATGTTATTCTCTGGTCTTCGGATATAAGCCGTAAGTATCACAATATGCATGATTTTGAGTCACCTATCCGATAGAACATTATATTAGACCTTCGACTACGATCTCCAGCCTTAGTTTTACTACCAAATAGTTTTTTTTTCTTCGACAAATTTTCAAAACAACTCGATCCATGAAGTCTAATTGTGCGCATTGCGCACAATTACCCGAACATGCGCACAATTGCCCGAAAATTGAATTTTGTTACTTGTTTAGCCGAAATTGTTTACGAAACAACTTTTTCTAAAAACAGATGCCAAAGTATGAGCGGAAAACCGAAAAAGCGTCATGGACGACTGAAACGATGGACCGAGCTTTAGCTTTCGTGAGAAATGGCGGGTCAATAAGAAGAGCTGGGCGGGAATTCGGCATCCCTGAGTCGACCATTAGGAAATGGAAGAAAGCAAATGACGAGGGGCTTGAAATGGTTGGACCCAAGTTGGGAAAGCATTCTGTTTTCTCTCCTGACCAGGAACGAGCTTTGGCTGATCATGCCATAAAGATGGCTAAACTTTTTCACGGCATTACTCGTAACCAACTTCGAAAATTGGCCTACTCGTTCGCAGAAGCAAATAACATCTCCAATAATTTCAACAACACAACAAAAATGGCTGGCAAAGATTGGTATTACCGATTTTTAAAAAGAAATCCTCATTTGTCTTTGAGAAAACCGGAACCGACAAGTATAAACCGAATCTGTGCTTTCAATCAAGAACAAGTGACAAGGTTATTCAACAATTTGAAAAACATTTATGAAAAATTCCACTTCGAGGGTGACAAGATTTTCAATGTGGACGAGACCGGAATTTCCACCGTTCAGAAGCCAATGAAACGTATCGCTCCTAAAGGCATTAAGCAATTCGGGGCAAAAACTTCAGGGGAACGTGGGAAAACCGTTACGGTCATTTGTTGCTTCAATGCAACTGGTACATGTTATATCCCTCCAATGTTCATTTTTCCAAGAGATAGGATGACAAATACTTTGGAAAAAATGGGCCCCCAAACGCTCTCTACGCCTGTTCGAAGTCGGGGTGGAGTAATGAGGAATTGTTCGTCAAGTGGCTTGAGGAATTGTTCGTCAAGTGGCTAGAGCATTTTAAAAGAATTGTGAAACCTTCAAAAGATGACCCAGTATTGATCATACTAGATAATCATTCCAGTCATATTTCGCTGCCAATATATGAATTTTGTAAACAGGATGGAATTGTGCTCCTAACTATTCCTCCTCACACATCGCACAGACTGCAGCCTCTGGACCTAACTTTTTATGGTTCATTAAAAGCATCATTCAATCAACAATGTGATCTTTATTTGCTTCATGCTGAAAGGATCACTCCATATGATTTGGCAGAGCTGTTCCAAAAAGCTTATAGTCGGTTTGCATCAATTGAAAAAGCGCAATCAGGATTCCGTACCGCGGGAATATGGCCTTCTCAACCTGATAAGTTTACAGAAGAGGACTTCCTTCCGGCTGTTCATCACACCCCTGCAGTCGAATATGATGATGAAGAGAATCAAGAAGAACATCCAAATTCCTCTTCAACGCCAAAAAATACTACTCTCAATAATGATTCTGAACCAAGCTCTAAGCCAAATCGACCATATGAGCATATGTTAACTCGACTTCATCTGCAGGATTAATGATGGGAGCTGAAGTTTCATTTGAGGACTTGAGTCCTGTTCCGACACCGAAAACAAGAGTAGCTAAAACTCGTCATCAACGGAAAAAACAGAAATCGGAAATACTGACAGACACTCCAAATAGAGAAAAGTTGGAAATATCGGAGGCTAAGAAGATGGCGAGACAGAAAAACTTGAAGGAGAAAATAAAAGGTGAGCAGAAGAAGACAAGGCCAAACAGCAAGGACAAAGGAAAGACCATCGTGAAACCTTCCAAGACAATAAAAACGGTTGTTAAAAGGAAGATATATGAGGAAAGTGACTCAGATGAAAAAATTTCGGCCAGTGAGTTGTGCGATGATGATCTGCTTGATGATATTCATAATGACGACGAAGAGAACTGCTTGATTTGTGGCGAGGGAAGCAAGAAAGTTGAATTGTGGTACCGGTGCTCAATTTGTGAAGGATGGGTCCACGCTCTTTGCAGCGGGGCCGACTCACCAGAAGCATATATTTGTGATTTTTGTGATTGCTGATTCCAGAGATATTACTTTTTTCTGTTAATTTGAAGTTCTCAATATGTTCTATGTTTTATGTTTTATGTGTTCTATACATTAATGTGTTCTATGTTAATATGTTTTGATGTTCTAATAATGTTTTTGGTATTACATTTTGTTTTTTATGCATTTTAACATTATTCTTATTCATTTTCATCTTCTTTTCTGCAAACACTTGCTATCATATATATAGCGCACAATAACCCGACACGTGCGCACCATTATCCGCATAGGTCTGGTAATTGTGCGCAAAGCAACTTTTTACTAATTTCAATCATTATGACAGTGGTCAACTTTTATTCAAAAAAATATAATGGGTAGTTATAGAAAACATATTGGAAAACGTCAAGGCCAAATTTCAGGTTTATATTGCCAATGGTTCGAAAAATATGATTTTTTTTCCTTAAGTGCGCACAATTCACCGACTCTCCCCTATACTGTAAAAATTTTATGAGCGAATGTATTATCAAAATTTTGAAAAAATCGAATTTGCAATTTTGGATTCGAGACTGGTCCGGCTGTGGGTATCGAAAAACCTGAGCCTCCGCTGCTGCCGCAGCTCCGGCTGGTTTTTCATCGCCTGAGCCGCTACGCGGCAAAAGCTAAACATACTTGAAGGCGCCATCCTTCAAGAAAACCGGAATTCGAGAAAACCGGGATTCGAGTCATGTTACCTGTAGGACGTGCGAGCAGCATCTGACGAAATTTTCTAAGTGTTAAGGTATACCAACCCACACGTACCGTCAACAGAACTCGACGCGCGGAATCTCATGAGATTCCCGCGCGTCGGTCGGCTTTTACATGTTAAATTTGCTAACTTCAAAATCGATTAATTCAAAATTTTGATAATCCATTCGCATGAAAAATTTTAACAGTATACTATATAAACCTTCCTCTTTGCAATAGGAAATTTTTAATTTTATTTGGGGTGGTTAACTTTAGGTTACTCGACCCAAAACGACTTTTACACAGTACTGTATTTGTACGAATCTCGTTAATCCAATCATGCGCGTCCGTACAGTTAATAGGAATTTTTCTTTGTTGTAACAATTTCAATTTGTCGAAGTAGGACCGCTCAAAGAAATTTTGAGCTTGAACGCGCCGTGAAACTCCAAAATTCAGATCTCGAAAATGGCCGATGTCGTTGTTTTCTTGATGTTCCGCTGGTAATTTTTTCCGATCATTTAAATTGGAATTAAAATTTCAATAAAATAACATTTCATCTGAAAACGTCAAAAAATACTTTTCACAATGTAACGAATTTTTTCTTTGTTTAGTTTACGGCTATACAAACAAAAATTGTTTTCGAATATTTTAGTTTTTTCACTTCTTATGCCTTAGAATTCATTTTAAAAGAATTTTATTAAATATGTGCATCTACGTCGAAAAATTGATTGCACTATGAAAAGAATTCTTTAAAGTTCTCATCTGACGTGTAATTTTTTTTAAATTTCAAATTACATATTCCAAACGGCCGAAAAACTTACCGGCGCGGCGCAACTTCCAATACGCAACGAGTTTGACTGCGCGTGGAAGTAAAACCACTGATTTGACGATAAATAATGTTGTTCAGGCCTTTATTGTACATAATTTTACGCTCTACAAAAAAGGTACCTATAGTTTTTTACCCTATCTTGTTTTTGAGTTATTTGAGAAAAAACAAACAGAGTTGCGTTTTTTGTTGTTGTGGAACCCTGTGGAAATTTTTTGAAGCAAATAAATCCCACATATAGTAAGTCACACCAAAGCGATTCATGGTTTTTGCAAATTTAAGGATTAATGTCTTAAATTAGTCTAACATGACTGATTTATTTGAAAGCTGTGTGCCCGCTCCCGAAAAACTTTTTTTAAATAAATTTAAAAAAATTTCGCGTCAGTACCCAAATTTCATTTTTTTAAAAGTCTACTTTGGCCCGTTTAAACCGTTAATCCGTTTAAACACAATTGTAATTCTATTTTAATAAAAATTATTCTTACCCAACATGTGTATAAGTTTTGCGATCACTTTTCATGGTACATCTAGCAGCCTAAAACATTTCATAATCAGGTAAAAAAGTAATCCTAGATCCGAATCTTACCAGTCTATCCCTAAAAGTGATGGGTTCCTTATCAAAAACAGGGTAAAACATTTGCGGTGTCAGGGGATTTCGTTTTCCCAATAGTGTCCAAGTATCGCGGTTTTCTTCATCTTTGCGTATTTTATATCCAGACACAACTTTCCCCAAACTGTGTGTGTGGGTTCTGTATGCAAACGGATAAATTGTTTTATTTTCCCCAATTTCACAAGCAGTTTCCATATGTGTTGTCGATTTAGGAGGAATTGCTCCACCAGTTCCTAATAATATAACTCCAGCTAAATTGCTTCTCCTAAAAACATCGGTTTAAGCTAACTTTCAGAATTAAAAACCGGGGAAAAACTTACGGTTTTTCTGTGTACATCAAAAATATACCGGAATCATCGGTACTGCCATCTATAAAATTTAGACATTTTTAGAAGGACTTAAATTGGTATTCGGGGAAGTACATACCTTTGAATTTATCGATATTAGCGTAGTGAACTTGTAAAACTAGATATTGGATTTGTGTTCCTGGTCCCACTTGAAAACCAACATCTTCTGGTAGTTCTAGTCTTTTAGCATCACGAGCCCATGCATATATAACCTTAAAATATAACAAAAGTTTAAAATTTTGAATTGTTAAAAATTCAAAATTTGATACATAGTTGGTCGTAAACTGATAATACTGTAAAGAATTGTAGCTAAAAAATCGGTCTTTATAATCTATAATTTGACAGACCCGGCGGACAGTCAGGCAAATGTCCAGTCTTTGGGCATTTTATATTTTTGATGAGTCAATAATTAAATTCTTTATTATTTTTTATTAAATGTTTATTTATAAAGACAATATGGACTGCAATGGAGTCTCAAATAGGTCGGTATTAAGAAATAATACACAAATCACTAAATGAGCAAACAAAAACCCGGCTCCGCCTCGTTCTGATATTTGCAAGCTCATTCGTAATGGATAGTTTTCTGTTACTTATACGTATAAATATTATTATTATTTATTATCGGGTGTGATGTTTACCACCACTGCACTGAAGCAGAAGCTTATTGTGCCCCGTTCACCCCCAGACTGTGCAACGCCAGTAACTCAGCAGCGCCAGGCGCCTTGTGCTGAGCCGCTTGGTCGGCCTTACGTCACCAAAACACCCCTAACAAGCCGTCACGACCCCGGTTTCTCAATGAGTCCCGGTACTGCCTCCCCCCGGTTCTTCCAGAGTCCCGCGGGCCGCCACCATCGTGTAGGTCCAGCCTGGCGTACGACGAAGGTCCGATAAAGCGTTGCACAGTCGATGAGGGTGGGGGCGAATTTTTGTAACCCTAACTTGGTCTCGTTAACAAATCAGGGGGACCGCCGGCTTAACGTGTCCTCCGAAACACGGCCGACCGCAGTTCTTTGTACCCATCGGGTCACCCACACAAGTGCTATCCCGAACAAGTGTTGCTTGCATGAGAATATCGAATAACTCGATTTCGAGCAGCATATCTGATGCTTAATAAATAACTTAATCTTAATAAATAACTATTAAGATAAAATGTTTTTACTCGAATTGGTCGAAACCTGTTTTTTCAATGCTTTAAATAATTATGATCCAATGCACGCGCATCAAGCAACTGCATAAAACATCATAAAGCACAATAAAGCACGAACGAAGAAAATGTTCGATGATGATTATTTAAGTGTCTTTTTGATTAGTGTGCATTGACGACCAAAATTATGTTTTTTAAGAAACCAAAACAAAACGTTTTAAGACAAAACAAAACGCTTTACGACAAAACAAAACATTTTGATTGGCAACGTTTTGTTTTATCATGCTTTTATATAAAACAAAATGCTTTTAAATGCGTCAGAACGTTTTGTCTTAAAGTGTTTTTGCTGTATCAGTCTGCATGCTGCCTCACCCTAATCTAACTTAAGGGGTCAGGGGTCGTCCATAAAAGACGCCCACGCCGAGGGGGGGGGGGGGAGTTGGACAAATGTGACGTCCGCATAAAAATCCCATTTTTGGGATGCCTAAGAAAATTGTGTTCGATTATTTCTTTTTTTTAATATTCTGTAAAAAAATTTATTTACTCCTTAAATTCCAAATTTCGTGTAAACAATGTCGTATCAGGTTCGATTAAATGTTGAGGGGGGGTCTTTGATTTGTGACCATAGAACGTTCCTGGGGGGTCCGAAGATTGTGGCCAACTGTGATAGGGGGGGGAAATGGAGTTGAAAAGTCGGAAAAAATTGCAGAAGTCCTTTATGGACGACCCCTAACATGTTCTAAAATATGCTATAACCTAACCTAACAACACTGAATAATAAACCGCGTTTCTAGTGGGTTATGTACTGCCAATCCACTTTTTCTGGATAAAAAAAATTTTAATTTAATATTATAGTTTATATTTATAAAATATTTATTTAAAATATATTATTAATTTAAAGAAGTGCGAACATAAGTCTGAAAGGGGTTATCAATGAGGTTTCCTCCCAATGCTCACCGAGACTTTCGTAATGAAGTCCTTTATACGCCTGATTTGGAATTAGAGCTTTCTTTGTACGGCAATGTATATTTACTTATTTAGTTTAAATATATAATTTATTAACCATTGAATTCAATATTAAAGTAAACTTTAGAATTAAACTAGTTAATTAATAATTAGCATACGTTAGCAACAATTTTAGATAGTAAAAAACCTGGGAAAGCTGAAATTTTGGAGATATGTGTCCGAATGATCCCTTCCCCAAAAAACACCCGTCGATTTCTTCCTCATTTGCTAATTTATTTAGTTGCTCCGACGCGACGTGGGTTTTCGTTTGTAACTCGCTTAATTTTATTTTTAGAAAAATTTAATCAAACCAAAATTGAAAAGCACAAAATTCTTTATAAAATAGATATTTTCTAATTCACTTTCGTTGATTAAGATGAATTATTTATTATCAATTTCAATTTTTTTAAATAAAACTGATTTCGGCTTTCTGGAATTGATTTCAGAAGATAATTTTTAAAATTTTATATTGTAGAGAAGCGGTTCCGTCAAAAAAATGGGAAAACTAAGAAAATAAAAATATGGCAATGCCATATGCAATTCCACCCTTAATTGAAAAAATTCATAGCTTAATGTATTCAAAATCTACTTATTCAATATAAACCAGGCTAAATGTTTTCTGTAGATTTTGAAAATTTAATAGAAATTAGTTTAAACGGCCAACTAAATGAAATATTTAAAATTTTTTTACTTATTTTTTGAAAAATATACGGAGTTATCTAGACATGAAATCGACATATTGTCGTCATTCCCAGATTGGCGAATCGACTTAACCGAAAAAGAATTGACGTAGTTCCAGAGACATTTATAATTGGATAATTAATTAGTAACCAAGCTAAAAAAGTTCCAGTGCGGCCTTTACGCCGCACAACCATGACAATCGTCAACTATTACAAGCTTGTCTTATTTAGAATCAGAATAAGTTAAATTCTGTCATTCACTAACGCAATTAGAAGTCGACCGCATCAGATATGCTGCTCGAAATCGAGTTATTCGATTTTCGCATGCAAGAAACACTTGTTCGGGTAAGCACTCGTGTGAGTGACCGACCCGATGGTTACAAAGAACTGCGGTCGGCCTTGTTTCGGAGGACACGTTAAGCCAGCGGTCCCCCTGATTTGTTAACGAGACTAAGTTAGGGTTACAAAAATTCGCTCCCACCCTCATCGACTGTGCAATGCTTTATCGGATCTTCGTCGTACGCCAGGCTGGACCTACACGATGGTGGCGGCCCGCGGGACTCTGGAAGAACCGGGGGGTGCCTGTACCGGGACTCATTGAAAAACCGGGGTCGTGACCGCTTGTTGGGGGTGTTATGGTGACGTAAGGCCGACCAAGCGGCTCAGCACAAGGCGCTACTGAGTTGCTGGCGTTGCGCGGTCTGGGGGCGTACGGGGCACAATAAGCTTCTGCTTCAGTGCAGTGGTGGTAAGCACCACACCCGATTTATGATAATCATAAACGCACTTAGAATGAATTAATTTTATAATTATGACCCTAAACCCGATCCGGTGCGGCCTTCAGGCCCCAAAACCGTTGTAATCACACGCTATTAGAACCTTCAAGTTGTCAGATATTACGCCAAATGAAATATTATAAAAATTGATGGAACTTCTCTATTTCTTTTTAGTTATTTTTGTACTCTACGCAAAGTTTTAAATATTATGAAAGGGTTCCGTGACCAAAACGTTTGGAAAACATTGTTGCATAGAATTTCATGCTCTTCAATTTTAATCGGGTGAAAATTTTCCGTAAACTTAAATTAAGAAAGTTACCTATAGGAGAAAAACTACGTTAGCAGGACTAAAATTCCCAGTTGTGTCCCTTGAAGTTTGGAATATGAGGGGTTTAAATTGTAAGAGGACGGTTTGGCGGTCATAGGCTGGTGCCCATCCTGCCCACCCCCCTTGAGGCGGGCCTGAGCGTGACGTCAGCAGGCTGGCACTTTATAAAAACAGCGATATTTGCACAACCATAGCTGTTGCTAAAAAAATTAATGAAGCACAAAAAAGCACTAAAAATTGCGATATATTTCGTAGATGGTGCCTGTCCAATTCACAGAGCCGTGAAATTGATCAGTAGTATAACAGATAAAGAGAAATATATCAATCTATAGATTATGAAGATCGATTTCTTAACTATAATTTTTTATAATATTGAAATAATAAATTTATTATAGTATTATAGCTAACCCCTTTGCGAAATTTGGCAACACGTTAAACGAAAAGATTAGTTATCTTATCATGTTAATAATTATGTCTCTTGTTGTACAGGGTGTCTATTATAAGATGGCAAAAATTAAAAACTTTGAAATCCCATTGCTCAATGTTTTAAATACCACACCCTGTATTGTTGTAAACCATTTTCTACAATTCAAAAGGCCCTTCTTAAATAAAAAAATTTGAAGAAACTGGAAGGGCCTCTTATTTTATATGGCCGGGAGGGGGGGGGGGGAGAATAACAATAATTATTGTAACTAAATGCAAATTAATAAGAATTTAGATCCTAAATAATTTTTTTGGAACAGGGTGACTTGTGTAACACCAACTTGACAAAATGATGGTACCCACATAATTTTAATTTATTAAATTAAACATTTTTAGACTTACATGGGATCCTTCAGCGCAGGGACTCGACCTTACAAGGTTACCACTGGAGTGTTGTTGGGCCATTTCACCACAATCCCTGTAAAGTTTTAGTAATAATTTTTCCATTATTGACTGAAATTTGATAATTGGGAATTTTTACCAGGATGCTTGTGGTTTAATTCTGACGAATTTCTTTACTGTGCGATTATGACGCCCTTATATTATAATATGAGATAGAGATTGCAAAGAACCACGGTGATGCCCAAATTTTTTAAATTAAAAACTGTTTTTTTTTAATTTTTTTTTTGGATCAAACTGGGTTCATTGCCGTCAGAATATGGATGGCAAGAGGATTAATGAAGGCTTACCAATATTTTTGGTTGCTTCCAGGAGTTGTACAGCCGTAAAGCAACATATGATGAGCAGTTTCCATGGTGGCATTTGGTTCAAATCCCACTAAAACGGTGAAATAATTTAGAGAAAATTTAAGGATATTCAGGAAGACGAACCTATGTAAAACGTTTTCTTAGGAACCACTTTAATTGGTGTGCAGAGATACAATTCCTCCTAAAAGTAATACATAATATTGACATTTGCCCATCTGAATTTTTGGTTTAAATAAAATTTTAATAGTTTCCGTTTGTGAACGAAAAATTATAATATTTTGAAGTAAAATTTGTATTTCGTCATAATACCGGCAATATTACAACATATAGGCAACATGTAAAGGTTTGTTTAGAAATAGCATATGGATTTACTTACTGTATATGGATGAACATTTGGCATAAGTAAGGGATACTTTTTCACTTGCGTTCCATTTGTTATAGTAACAAAAACTGCATAAATAATTACAAAAATTGCGAACATATGCGTTGACACCATTTTTTATTGTTAAAAACAATCGATTTTTTTGTTTTTAACTAAGTACCCCTGAAATACCGGCCACCCATGAAGCCTTCCGACGTTTACGTTGCGACTCTACTGGAGTCGGAGTCGCGACGCAGCACGTATTCATTTTATTCCCCTCCATTGCAATGACGTACTTGTTTGTTCTCTTCCTACGCACAAAAAATGCATCACTAACCATATTGCATCGATAAAAAATTCTCATTTTTAATTAATTTATTATTAATGTTTTAATTAACAACTAAAAATCAAAATTCATTATTTCATTATATTACAATTTGGCTTTAATTGCTACCAATTTTCTTGCATTGTATTTTTATTTATAGCTGCCAATAAGAAGAGAGATCATCCCTCCCATCAGCAATTTTTAAAATGTAAAATCAAATAAAGAAAGTCCTCCAGAGTTTAATAAATCCCACATGATGTTTTCTGGATCTGTTTCTTATGTACTTCTCCTTACGGGAGTATTCGTTTGTTCAATTAAAGGGATTACGTTCTAAAAAAGCTTTCGACTGGAAATCCTCTTTTTGATTGAAATATAAGAGATTTTCTTTATTAATACATAACTGAAGAAATTATATTATTTGTCTGTTTGCAACATTTCAATTGCTTTGTTTATTAAAATCGTCATAATTGCTAGTATTCTGTTCAATATTTCCATTTCTTTCAATTATTTTTAATTGGTAAGTCGGGACAAATTAATACAGATGTACAGTTGTAAAACCACGAGAGCTCGAGTACTCTAGAACTTTAGATAATAAAATCCATTTTTATTCAACAAGTTTTTTTAAGATGAAATCAAACGTATGTTTCAAGAAAAAACCATTTTGCCCGCCCAGGTCGGGCAAAATGGCATAAGATACAAAAATAATAATACACAAAAAGAATATATTTAAACCTAAACACTACCTAAACAAAAAAAGAATACTAAAGTTAGTCCTTGCAAGATTTTAGCTCTTCTTGGGATACCTGCACAATCTCCATGTGCCCACTTCTGGCAAAGTTGGCACTGCAACCACGTTTCTTTAGATTTTGATCTGCTGAACAGATCATTACAATAGAGACATGCACAGTCTTCTTCATTGTCACTAACACAGTAGGGATCTTCTTCTTCAGTAGTCTCGCCTTCAATTACTCTAACACTTCCAACAAATCTTGTACTTTTTCTCAAATGCTCCTGTTGATTTTTATTTTTGTCTGAGTCATTTTCTACTAGCTTTCTTTTGACAACGTTTCTGTTTCTGTTTATCTTTCTTTGTTGTTCTTGGGCTTTTTCAATTTCCTTTTTACGAAGGCTTTGAAGGTATGGGCTTTCGGTCAAAACATCTTGATATCCTCCAGTTTTGCGTTTGACAGTTTTTCTGACGTTACTATGAGGCACTGGTGACAATTCTTGTAACATATTTTGAAAATCTACCTCTTTTGAAGAGCATGAAAGCCCTGGCCCATTTATTTCTTCTGTAAAAGTTAGTTGTTCTTGGCCAACAGTGGTTGGTTGTATTTTTGTATTATTTGTTTGAAGCTCTTCAGGATTTTCTAAACGTTCATTAACAGGATTTTCATCTTCAACCACTGCTTCTGCCACATCCGTTGTTAAACTGGGTAAAAATAGGTGATCAGGAAATATGTCAGGGTTAAACGGTGATATTCCCGTGGCACGAAACGCACTACTTGCAATTTCAAGGGTTGCTGTTTTTTCGTAGGCATGGTTGAAAAGTTTGGATATCTGGTAAATAGTGACTGTACGTCCGGGATTATCTTTTAACCACTGGGATACGGTTCTGTTGTAATATTTGTGAAGGGGACCGAAAAACGCTACATCCAGAGGTTGTAGGTGATGGGTGCAGTGTGCAGGGAGGCATAGAAGAACGATTGAATGTTGTTTAGCCAATTCTAAGGCCTCATAGCTTTCATGACTAGAATGGCCATCCAAAATTAACAAAGCTTTTTTTTCTGTAGTGGGTCTCACGTGTTCCATAAAGTGTTTAATCCATTTTACGAACAGATCTGACGTCATGTAACCTGACTCGTTATAAAGTTTTAATGTTCCAATGGGTGCTCCATTGTATAAGTCTGGATTAAATCTTTTCCGCGGGAAAATTATTGATGGCGGTACATACATTCCCCCAGAACTCATGCAGATGACAACGGTTGTGTGTAACCCCTCTCTCTGCACTGGTGACAGCGCCGACTTGTTTTTTGCCTTTTTGAGCAAACACTTTTGGTGGCACTTGTACTGTGGTCAGTGCGGATTCGTCCATATTATAAATCATAGTTTTATCAATTTTGTGCTCTTCGATGACTTGCTCTAGCTTGGAAAAAAAAAAGTTTCACCTGCGGTTTATTAAAGGCCTCAGCTCTAGCGAGCGACGTTGCTTCTGGAAGTCGTAATGATAATTGAGGATTACGTTGACGAAATCCATGAAACCACCCCTTTTCAGCCATTTTAGTTTCTTTATTAAAGGGGTGTTTGATCTTCATTTTTTCGGCAACTTCATACGCCAGTTGTCGAACATCTGTTGTCGTCATTCCAAAAAAACGGGATTCTAAGTCCAGCATATGATTTACAATCGCAACTTCAAGATCTTTATTTAATGTAAACTGAAAGGAATCAAAACGTTTTTCGGTATTAACGGCAAATTTATTTTTTCCGAGAGCTCGACGACGCAATATTGCGGTGGGTACATTAAATGATTTGCTTGCTTTTAACCACCCCATTTCGCCATTGCGGATAGCTTGCATAGCTCTCTCCACGGACACCGTCATTAAGGCGACGGTCAATTGGACACCGGTTTTTTGGGTGACGACTTATTAGGCGACCCGAATTAGGCGACCGGTCATATAGGCGACGGAATTTATTTTTTATTATTTCACAATTTATTATTAATCAATATTGCATATAATAATAATATCCTCTTTAATTATATAAAAATAGTCAGATGCAGCTCGTCTCTCGTACATGTAACATCGATAATTTTTTGTTTTTGCGCGATTTTTTGGGGGTGAAACGTAATAGTTTACTGCCCCATACCGCAACTATACTTTTTAATGCTATTTCGAGGTTCTCTCACATCCCGGTTTCATTTATCCCGGTTTTCTTGATGGGTGGCGCTTCTCGTATGTTTAGCCTAGTAACCAGAGTCAAAACCGCCCTGGAGGGGTGCAACGCGGAGCGGAGCGGAGCGGCGCCCCGTAAGGGTAGGTTTTGACGATGGATTACCCTCCTTATCGAATTCACACCCCAAAATTAGAAGGAAATTTTTTTAAAATTTTTTCACTTTTTCGGCAATACACGGGTTATTTTCCATTTTTTTGATTATATTTATTACTAATATCCACTAATCACACCCCCATCTATCCGAATTTTAAAGAAAAATTTAAATCGGAGCGAAAAAATTTCACTCGATTTCAAGGTACGACGGGCGAACGATGTGACATCGACCGGGGTCTGCCGCATACTCGATGCTACTTTCCCGTATTTGGCCGGTCGCCTATTTGACCGGTTGCCTAATTGGGGTCGCCTAATAAGTCGTCGCCCAAAAAACCGGTGTCCAATTGACCGTCGCCTAATTGACGTCGCCCAATTGACAGTCGCCCTAATGTCGTGTACCGCTCTCTCCATATCCGCCTCATTCCAGGCTCCTCTATTTGTCTTTCTTTTATATGAGTAAATCATCTATAAACAAAAACATTTCGTTAAAACGCTAACGAAACGAAGACGGGCAAAACGGCACACTAATTCATTTTGCCCGCCATTATGCTATGTCGTTTTGCCCGTCTTGTTTGTTATTTTTATTTTGTGTAAAAAAAAACGTAAAAATGCCAATTAACCTAGAATATGTGTTATGAAGTTAAACAGTTTAATTATGTGGTCAAAGCAATATCCCCAAACTTTAGTAAAAACATCTACAAGTCAGATAAATATTATTTCTAAATTTACTTACGGTTAAAGGTCAACACCCGAGAACCACAAAAAACACAATAAATTCCTCCAATGTTAGTCTAAACAATCCCTACTACGGCCGGTGCAATGTTGCCGGCCATTAAGGGCCCATAAATGCTGCCAGATTTTTTATAATAGGAAAAAGTCATTATGCCCGCCTATGTCATTATGCCCGCCTCTCCCCTATCAAAAAATGTTCGCCTTTCCACGCGGAACACTTTTGGTTTCTTCAATATTTTTGATATATTTCACCGTTTTCGAGTTACTAAAGAAAAAGTGGATTACGCCATACTTGAGCTCTATTTTTGTTATACAATACCTCTAGGCCAGTCAGTGGCGCTTTTAACCAACTTGACCAAAGCCAAGATGACTGACTGGAAAAAAATGTGGTGATTTCCCGTTGCCTTCCCCTTGGCCTTCAGATCGATATTGACTAGGTATAGAACCACGGTGTCCCGCTCGCTAGACGGCCGGTGTAAGCTTTACGCCACACTGCTGGTCCTTATACTTTTATGTATTATACTATAGGGTGTTTTTCTTAGCTGCATGAGATCTTTCAATAGGGATAACTTTTAAATAAATGAAGTTTGTCAAAGTGACAGTTCTTTGACATTTGTGTTCAGAAAGGTCATGAATAAATTAACACTTGAACAACGCTACCAAATTGTGGAAATTTATTTTCACAGTCCGAGTTCCGTTCGCGAAACTTATAGGAGCTTTTCGCCCATTTTATGGTCGACATAATCGACCTTATAAGCAGGTTATTGGTGCGGTGATGGATAAATTTCGTACCAGTTCTTCATTGCATGATGTAAGACCACCAACAAGACAAAGAAATGTGCGTACCGAAGAAACTATCGCTTCTGTAAGTGAAAGTGTGCAAGAGAACCGAAACATTTCAATTCGCCATCGTGCTCAACAACTTGGGCTTTGTCCGTCTACTATATTATGGAAAATTTTACATCAAGATCTTGGTTTACATCCTTGCAAGATCCAGTTGGTTCAAGAATTGAACCCTAAAAATCATCGATTGCGTCGTGCGTTCGCAAATTGGGCTCACAACCAATTGGAAGTGGATCCATTTTTCTACCGCCAAATTTTTCAGTGACGAGGCACATTTCTGGTTGAATGGGTATGTGAACAAGCAAAATTGCCGTATATAGACTGAGACCAATCCGGAACATTATCTTGAGACTCCATTGCATCCATTAAAATTGACTGTTTGGTGTGGAATACACGCCAACGGCATCATCGGTACATATTTCTTTCGAAATGAGGAAGGAGCTATCGTCGCGGTGAATGGTGTGAGATATCGACACATGCCAAAAATCCAAGAGATAAACATCGACAACTTATAGTTCCAACAGGATGGTGCTAAGTGCCACACAGCCACCGAAACCATCGATTTATTGTAAGGACAATTTGGTGACAACATTATTTCAAGAAATGGTCCTATCAATTGGCCCCAAGATCGTGTGATTTGACGCCTTCAGATTATTTTCTTTGGAGGCATGTTAAATCCATAGTTTATGCTAACAAACCAACAATTCTGGAAGCATTGTAGGGTAATATTCAGCAAGCTATTTATGAAATAAAAGTGGTCAAAAATTGAACTTATCGGATGCGCTTCGTAACGATTAGTCGTAGTAGTCACATGCCGGAAATTATTTTATAAATAAATCACCTTGGCGAGGTGAAACGGTCACGAAGAAAAAGATCGAAGATTTGTTGCAAAAAACTTTGAATGCAGGTGGATGTCATTTTCGGCTTTCAAAGTGGGAAGAATAGAAGGAAGAGAAATTATAGTTGCCAAACTGGGAAATAAGTCCACAGCAGTGGTTTGGTGTGATCGCTGGTTGAGTGACGATGCGGAAATTGTGGGTTCGAATAGAGAACTTCACAAAATTTCTTAGCATGGTCCTTTGGTGAACATCAACACTCTGTGAATGAGAAAGAGCGAACGACGAGATACCGGATAACACGGCCTTGTCTTCGTAGCATTGAGATGTGATGTTAGTAAGAGAGAGAGGATGAAGGAAGAAACCTTGGGCCTGCACAGTCTATTGAGCTAAATGATAATAATTGGGTAATATGAACCAAAAGTTGAATGTCATGGAGAAAACAAGTAAACTTAAGAGAACCAAAATATAAATCAAAAATGACCTCACGCAAAAAGTGTGGGTATATGGAAGGATAGTAATGAAAAACTGATGCCGACAGAGAAGTCAGATGGAACAACAAGAAATTGATATTGGGATTTGGTGCGACCGAAATACCTCAATCGGAAGCGCCATATACAGAAAGGGGGGCATATAAGTAAGACGACAAAGCAAGGTAAAGGAAACAATGGTTTAGAGCAGCGCCGTAGCAAGCTCTTCTGGCGCCTGAGGCAAATTTGAATATATGCGCCCCCCTCCCAAAAGATTCTTATCATTTCGCGGCGCTGACTTAGAGTAATGAAAACAAATGGATGCTTATCAGAAACTCATTTAGTACCGTGGGGTCTGGGGGGTATAGAATACCCCCCCAGGTGCACTTAATTTATTGCGAAAGAAAAACTTTCACTTTTACGTCCCTCGGTATTTATATCCCCTGCAAAACGAAAATTGCAAAAGTTTCAACGAAAAATAATAAATTTTGATGGTTCTGAATAATGGCAAGTGTACCTGAGGGGTATTCCATACCCCCCAGTCATGTGATATCGATTTTTATCGTTAGGAACTTCTGAAGATCTTATATAAAATACGCATAGCATGTCAGAATCGCCGTTTCCATGGTAACGTAACGCAATACCCCCTCCCGAATATGAAGATTTTTTTTTGGATGAAGATTTAGGCGAAGTTGGAAATAAGATCGTGGTCAAATTTGAATATATGCCCCCCCCCCAAAGATTCTTATCTTTTTGAAAATTTTAAACTATTATTTATTGGGTTTTGTCAAGGTTTAGCGCCCCCATTGCGATGGCGCCTGAGGCAAAAGCCTCAGTCGCCTCACCCTTGCTACGGCTCTGGTTTAGAGAAATGCAGGAAAAACAATTTGGTACATGTGATGAAATTAAAATAGGAACGTGGAATATAAGAACTTTACTAAAACCTAGTAATATGAATAAAGTTGCAATCAGTGGCGGCTCGTGACTTCTTCCAATGGGAGGGCACAAAATTTAAATGAAAAGGAAACATAAATTTGCTCATTTACTTACAAAATAATTTAATTCTTAAAAAGCTTTATTTTACACCATTATTTTTGGCGGGGGGGGGGAGCTCTGGGGAAGTATGAAATGCCCCCGCAGAAAAGTAAAGCAGTATCATGCAACATTTTACCACCTGATCACCAATTGCTGGGAGGTATTCCATACCCCCAGTCCCTGCAGCTTCCAATTAAATAGAATTTCATTTGCAGTGACGGATCATGACTTTTTTCAATGGGAGGCCACAAAATTTAAGGAGAACGGAAAAATATACGTGCATTTACTGTACTTTAATTTATACTTATATACTAAATTTCGCGATCTTTATTTGCATTCAATGAAATAACATAAATAAAGGCTGAAAAGAATAAGAAGAGGGAACACTTTGAACCCCCCTCCTCCCCAGATTTAAATTATTTATTAAAAAAATAAATTCACAACAAATAATTTTATTCGATGTCGTGAGCGATATTTTTTATAATTTAGGCTTCTTTTCATTTGCGGCAACCAATTGCTCCTCCGCCGCTTTCCTTTACCTGTGTCTATATGCTTCAGCATACTTTTGAGCAATTTTCCGTTCCGTGTTCAAGCTATTCACATAGCGATTAGTTGTCTTGTCTTTGAAAGAACCAATGGAATTTACGTATTTAAATTTTCTCTCTCCCATTCTTTAATTTTATTGGTTCTTGCTACGCCTAACAAGGCAAGACAACTAATCCCTAATATGTGAATGGTACTTTACGCTCCAAGCTTTCACAATATTTCTTTACTGGCCCTAGAATTAGTATACAAGATATAGAAGTTCCGCGGTAAATAAACTAACCACCTCGGCAGCGCAGTTGATAAAGCGCGCGTAATCACAGCTAATACGCCTGGGTTCGAATCCAAGTTGAGAAACACGCCCACGGACCTTCCGGTGGCTCTATCCCTTTTATCACGTTGTCTACTCCTTCTCTCCAACTTTTGCTCGGTCTCCCTAGTTTTCTTCTTTCATTTGGTGTCCACCCTAATATTTGTTTTAATGAAAAGGCACAAAATTTAAAGAAAAGGAAATATCTAATAATATATTCTTGTTACTTTGAAAATGTCAATACTTTCAAATTAAATACTCAAGTCAACAATAGGAAATGAAAATAGAAACTGAGCGGGGGGGGGGGGGTATAATATACATGCCAGAATTTCAATTTGGCCATCTTGATCACCTTACCCCCATGTCTCGTCAGCCGTCAACTTCTAATAACTTCATATGCAATAGCGGCGATCAATGGCAGCACAAAATTGAATGAAAAAATATAAATTTACTGTATTATTATTTTTAGATAGTTGTTGTTTACGATTTTGGATAGGTGGGCACGAGCCCTTAGGGCAAGACACCACTCCAAATCATCATAGCCAATCAGAATGACAAAGTACTTACATGTTCCACTGTCTTATTTGTTTCTTGATATGCACGACATACTGTCGTTTTGTCTAGGCAGCATTTGTTTATTTAAGTGAATCGCTTGAGGGGAGGGCGAATAAATTTCAAGGATTTCTTACGTAATTGCAAGGAAATCCGACGTTCTTATTAGGTATTTGTGCTAGTGGTACACAATACCGGGTGCGGCCTGTAGGCCGCACAACCTGGGCAATCACGAATCAGTGCAGCTTTAAAGCACTACTTTTGTCTATCAATTTGCTCATTAACGTATCTCACAATGGTTTATTTTTTATTTACCAACCTGAAAAAGTTTCTGTGCGGCCTTACTTAGGTAGACATGTAAAATGTGATTGCCTTGGATGTGCGGCCTAAAGGCCGCATTGAAGAGAAATTAACAGATCAATTTAAGAAGTGAAAACTTGATTCAGAATCACATAAGAATTTTTATTTAATAGTAATGACATTACCTTGCAGAATACCCTGAATAGATACTAAATCTTACAGAGACTACAACGCATTTGTTTCTTCCGATTAAGAAGAAACCTACTACCTTGACAGGGTTGTTTAACTAACCTGCTCATCAGGGTAGGCTCATGGTTTGCTATAATTCAGGGGAGTTGATTGCAAATTACATTTTTCACTTTTTATTGCAGTTTTTTAAATCTTGCCCACCATTTACGGTCGAAACAACCTCAGAACAATGTTACTCCAAGTTGCTATTCTACTTAGGGAGAACGGCATTAACATTGATTTTGCCAGATTAAAATTTTGCAAATCATGACATTATGGTTCAAAAGAAAAGAATATAAACTCAAATGTTAGACACCAATTTCACCCAAAATTTCGACTTGTGGAGGCTATTATGTCACTAGCCCCCCCCTCAAGATTTCGGAAATAACTCCGCGACAGTTGGAACTGAAACAAAAAGAATGGAAGCCCAAACGATGCTCGAATATTCGACACCAAATTCACCCAAAAATTCAACTTGGGGCATCGAGTCTACAGTTCCCTTCTAAAGATTTTGTCAAATAGCTCAGCAACCTTTGAGGTTCAAACAAAAATTGGAAAACGGAATTTGTAAATTCCCTAAGCAAACAATAATTAAAATTATATGCATAATTTAATTTTCAAAATAACTTATGAAGTATGTAAATACAATTTTGGTAAGCTTGCTTGCTTAGAAGCCACATAAAAATATCAGTATAAATTTTTTTATAATTTTGAATTTTTTGAATGATACAAAAATTTATTTAAAGTGAAACATGTTAAAGATTCGCTTTTTAAACCTTATCCAAGACGGCTGTTGGAAAAAGCCTATACATAGAAGACTAAGTACGTAAGCACATATAAGAATCATAACGAAATTGTTGTATAACCAGGATTTTATGGTAATACTACATGTTTTGCTTCGGTAAACAAATAAGTATTTTACCCTAACCATATCGCTATCAGTCACAACCATATATTTTTCGGGAATATCTCCAGATATACTTCCTTCATTTTTAGCACGTTGTTTGCATCGTGCATCTGCAAGTTTTCATTATTTTTAAATTAAACTTTCAAGTACAAAATAAACAATTTAACATTACCTATGCATTTAACTTTGTCGTAGTCGTTTATAACTTCACAAACGGCTATAATGCTCATTTTGTCACCCATGGTGTTGTTACTCCAAGTTTGGGAAAAAGGTGCATACGTCATGCCAAGAGATATTTCGGAGGTTAAATAAATTCCTTGGCCATACAGATGTTCTTTTGATACGCCAAAGTGGTGTTGTAATCCAACTGCTAGTATAGAGTAAAAATTGTCCAAAGGACTACCATGGTAAACCAAAAAGGAACTTTGGTCCCCTTTCCGTTTTTTCCAGGCTTCTTCAGACTTATCGGAATAGATGAGTTCATAAGTAAAATGCGGTACAAAAGATTCTTTAATCTTGAATGGCAGTTTTATGTCCTCCTGAAAAGTATAAGTTTAATTTTCTATCTACTCACTAGTCCAGGAAAATTAGATTTGAATAAGGAAAAAATTCTAATATTTGTAAAAACTTCATAAATGTGTTCAGAAAAATTCAAAAATAATTTTATTAAAAATTGACAATTATGCAATCGATGCAGGATAAATAACTCGCATAGTGCAATTATTTATTCTTCATTTAATATTTGGGTTTAGTTAGGAGTCCCTCGTGCTTACACGTATCTCTAGTTTTGATTTATTTTATGTTTTATAATTTTCGTTCAATTTATATTGTTGGAATAACAAATATTCAAAAGATTCAAAGATAACAAAATTAATAAATAAACAAATCAATGACGTCACATACTAACTTTTTTTTTTCGTAAAAAAATCATTAGATACTCATTTATTTGTATTTACGTCTTGTGCTGTCCTTGGTAATGTCTTTGGTGGTGTGGTTAGTTTTAATTTGTTTAGCGTAAAATTTGTCAAAATGTCTCGTTATATGATCTTTTAAAAATGCTATATTAGTCTCTTTGTGTAATGTTGTCAGTCTCAGTCAGTCAGTCTCAACCGGCAGTGGTCCAAGTGCAGTTACTGATGTGAGATTATTTAGGGAAGCAAACGTAGTCACAAAAATAAAAAAGTAAGATGGAAAACGAAGAAGATAGCCAAAAATTGGAATTAAATAAACTCAGCAATCAGAGCGACAAAGAGAGATATAAAGAAGTGATAAATAAGAAAATAGAAGACACACAGAGAATAGTGAATGGGAAAACAAAAATAGTCATGAAAACAAGAGCAGCAGGATACAAAAGAGACAGGGAAAGATAAGTGCAAATACATAGAAATAAGAAATGACGCAGAAACAAAAATACAGAAAAAAAAAATTGGTGGAACGATCTAATGAATGAAATAAAGAGGGACCAAGAAGAAAACAACATGAGAAAGTTTTAAAAATCTGAGAATAAGAAGCTACATGAGAAGACTGTGAAGAGGAAATAAATTTTCCTTATATAATAATTTAATACTGCATTGTCATATTATGCTAAACTTTTAATCAAAATTAGGGATGGTGTGGTCAAATTATATTCAGATAATGAATATTTATGATGAAAATCGATTCCGACTTTTTTAATTAAATAAAACGGTGGTCGCGCAACTTAGCTATACTTTGAGCTGTTATTGCTATGTAAATACGAATCTGACAAATATGTATAAATATTTTTTTGTAGAGAATTTAATTAGCTTTAATTTTATATTAAACTATTTTGTCATAAAGTTCAAAGAAAGTTGAGAAATTGGCGAAAAATTGATTTTTGTCCGTATCTGCCTTACTTAATTAATTTTTAATAACGGAACCCATGCTCATCCCATGATAAAATTTGGTACACATGCTCAGCATATTTGTGCCAGAAAACTGTAAAAAAATTTACCAAAAAAAAGACCCCTTTAGAAATAGGGGTTGAAATAGGGTTAAAATTAAAAAAATAATCCAGTTAAGGGTTGAAAATATAAAATGTGGTTGAATATTTGAATAGAATGTTCATTTACCTTTACAGAACATTTTTTATTTTTAAATTTAGACCACTGTGGATGAAGTTACAGTCGTTTTTCTAAAAGTCATTTGACTTTTTGAAAAACCAAAACAAGGAAACGAATGCCTTTTTGGACAAATCCTTAAATTTGTGTTTTTTATTTCTTACTACGATGGTGTGTACCAAGTTTCGTTAAGTTTGGTAGGGGTCGAGTCAAATTTACCTATTTTTTGTCGATTTGAGATGGAATGACCCGGATGCTTTTTAAATAAATTTCTACTGCTTTGTTTCAGGGGTTAGAAACTGACATGTGCATGTTAATTTTAGCTTGCGCATTCGTCTAAGGGCGCTACCTCTAAACCCAAAATATGACCAGATAATTTTAAAGCTACCACTTTCTTAAAAATAATTTAAATTAATCTAACCGGTTTTAATAACAAAACATTTACTAATATAACTTAATGTATCAAGTTTCAACTATGACCAACATATTAGATTTGAAAGATAACAGACAATGAATTTCTAAAAATCAAGCCTAATGTTTTAAAAACGCTGGCGTTTTTGGGGGATTATGGCAAGAACGACCTTAAACAGTTTACAAGCATTTAAACACACGTTCGACAAACAATGCATGAAATAAAATAGCCAAATCGAGCGCTTGGGCCACGCCCTACTTGACTTGAAATCTTGGTTAAAGCAGTTACCCGGTACTCTTCAAAAGTAAGGATCCCTTAACATACTTCTGAATTTTGAAATATTAGAATTTTTTTCTTATTGTGGTAATAATGGTGCTAATTTTACTGGTGTAAATATACAAAAGTTTGCTACTTACGAAAGAACACCGTTGTAATTGTAAGTGGCATCTTCTCGAGTTAAATAACCATAATAATAGTTTTTGTAAATCTTCAGAACACAAATCGGGGTCCTTTAAGATTTTGCTTAAAGGTGGAATCGATTTACATAGCAATCGCTAAAATAAAATTTTTTTAAATTGAGTACGTCAACAAAAATTAAACTTACCAATTCATCAATGTCTTTATTGTTATTGTTAATGTACATACGAGGGAACGGCCTCAAACATTGATCAGCTCGGTAGGATTCTAATGCGGTCACGAAGAGGCATATTAATATATCACAACCAAAGTAGTTGTCGAGTATTGTGTTTACCATTGTTCGGTAATTATCTTCTTTGCTAACTAGTGAGTCTGTTACACTCTCATTGGTGTCTTGAGGAATAATTTCTTCCATTTTTATGTATAATTGCTAGAGATAAAATTCACAAACAATTAGGTTATGTTTTCACTATAACAATTTTGTATTAAAATAAAGTTATAAAATTTCTTACCTCTGGTAATTTGGTGAGACTTTATTGTTCGGAAAATTATACTATCAAAAAACTGTAGTATTTGTAATTAGTTACTATAATATTTAGTTGTTAAATTAATAAATTATGCATATTACGTTGACATGTCGGTATACTAATGGCGTCTGGCAACGGTCACTAGATGTTCGTTGCGCGAAGTGCCCACGGCTTCCCGCGAAATTTATAAAATGGCGGGTTGCTGTGATTGGTGTAGAAATAAACGCTAAACCATAATTAATTTTTTAATTCATAATAATATATGTATAATATTTTAAATTATTTATGTGTGCAGACAAAATAATGAAAATCAATGCAGGAATTAACATTAATTATCAAAAAATAATCAAAACCGTGTGAAATTTTTAAATTGATAAAATTTATGTAATAAAATCTTGCCGCGTCCTAAGATATTTACGCGGGACCCTTTTGGCGGTTGGCGCTCTTTCTAAATTCTTCGATGCTTTACTAATATTATTTGTTAAAATTATCTTTATCTGATATTAACATTCACGAATGAATTGCGCGGTAATGATAGCAACTAAGGAAGGTGAAATATTGGCATACGCTCGCGCGAGCCGGTTCTTAAAATTTTTGAAGCTCGGCGAGCCGTTTGTTAAATTATCCCTAAAACCAAAAATAAGCCATTTTAACCCTGGATCCACAAGGTGGTGTCACCCGTGACACGGGATTTACATTTTTAAGTCTGTACTTCCCCCGGAATATGACGCCACCTTGTTATTTACGTAATATAAATTTATTACACTCTTCTATATGATTTACCGTTTTTTTTTTTGCTTCGAAATAATAGCGAGCCGGTTGTTCAAAATTTGGCAGCCCACCCCTGCATACGCAGATGATATTGTCATAATAAATAGAAGCAAGCGGAAAGTGGTCAAGATCTTTTGAGAAATAAAGCGCAATCGCTTAGCAATTTCTATTGCTAAGTTTGAACCATGTACGATCTCTTAAGGTTGTGAATTGTGATCGAAAATCACAGCATTTACTGAATGCAACCATGCTAAGGAATGCATCCAAACAAAGCTATGTTTATTTAACTCAGGGGGTAAAGTAGGTATGGTAGGTACCGATAATTTAAACTTGGGCGTGCAACAGGTTTATTCTTTGTCTGGGAATTATTTGAGATTATTTTCAACATGCATATGAAGGAAATCGTTTTGGATGGTTTTAAGTCCTACGGTCACAGGACAGTAATCGCTGGTTTCGATAATGAATTTAATGCAATCACAGGATTAAATGGAACTGGTATACCCAACATTTTAGATTCGATATGTTTTGTGCTGGGTATATCAAATCTAAATCAAGTAAGTTACTTTGCCACTAAAAGACCCCGCAAATAATCACAATTTAAATAATTTTTAGGTTGGAGCGGGATGTTCGACAGTATCGATTACATTTGATAATGGTAATAAAGCACAAAGTCCTCCCGGCTTTGAAGATTACCATGAAATTACTGTTACACGACAGGTTGTTATGGGTGGAAAAAGTCAATACATGTTGAATGGTTCCGTCGTACAAAATGAAAGGATACAAGACTTGTTTTCTTCTGTACAATTAAATTCCGTCAATTCATATTTTTTAATTACGCAATTTCGGATAACAGCAGCTTTGAACATGACACCACCCGAGGTAACATTAAGATTTGTCTGCAAAATTTGGTTTTATAGTATCAATAATTTTATTAAAGATTCTTGCTGTGGTGGAAGTACTTGCAAATACACGCTGGTACGTGACACACCGAGAAGCTGCACAAAAAACTATAGGAAAGATGGAAGCAAAGCTGCTCGAGTATGATAAGGTAAGACACTTTTGTATTTTGTGTTAAAATTCAAAACGATTAAATTATTTTCAGATAATTCAAGAAGAAATTACACCTAAACTCGATAAGTTACGAGAAGAACGTACGGCTTATTTAGAATATCAACGAATGGAACGTGAAGTTCAAAGCATTGAAGATTCTATTGAAACAAATAACCAGAAGATTGTGGAAATTGACACCGAAGTTGAAGCAATGACTCAAACTATACAATCGGTAAAATGTCAAAACGGTGATTGATGTACAAGTAATAAAAACATGTTTATTCTTTCAAGGTTGGTGATAAGTTGGTAAACTTGGAAGTCGAATTAGATGCCAGAGTGAAATCGGCAGCCGTAGCTGCTGCTAGTGAAAATTCTGCAAAACAAAATATTGCTGCAGAAAAGCGAGAAAAGAAACGATTGCAAAGGGTAATGGTCGATTTATGCACAAAATTTAATGTAACGTAATTTAATGTAGAATAGATGGGCTTATGCACTTCCATAAAAGCGCTTATGCTTACGCAATGTAATGTAGTAGACATAACGTAAGCGCTTGCATAAGCCCATCTATTCTACATTAAATTACGTTACGTTAAATTTTTAGCATAAACTGACCATTAATTTTACAATCTAGCACCAAATATCATTTAAAAAATTTTGTTGTAGTGTGTTAAAGATGACCAAAGAGATTTAAAATCGAAGGAACAAGAATTGGGGAAAGTTCAAGGATTGTTTCAACAGTTGAGAGACACTGACGAAGCAGACAACCGAGCGTTTGAATTATCGCAAAAGAAATACGGGGTTGCCTGTATTGGTATGGAAATAAATGACGATGGGGAAGCCCAAACCTTACAAGAACAACTTATGAGTAAGATTTTATTAATTTTAACCTTTCCATTATTTACGTAATTTTTTTGTTTACAGATGCTCAACAGTTGGCATCAGAAGCTAACACCACCATCAAAATAGCTACAAAGCAGTTAGAATTTTTACAGACATATTTAAAAGATAAACAAAGCCAAACGGGCACTAACGCATTGGAGTATGAGAAAAATAAGAGATATCTTGAAAGCAAGGAGAATAAAGTGTGGTTATTAGAGGTGGTTATTTTATGGGTTGTTTTTAATTTTTTCTAATAAAGTATGAATATATAGAAATCGTTGCACAATTTATCGTATTCCGAAGAACAAATGAACAAATTGAAAGGCCACCGGGTTCGTTTACGTAATGAAATCAGAACTCTCCAAGAGAGAAGCCAAAGTTTTCATTTAGACTATTTGCGTACAAAATCCAATTCCAAACGTATGCTGTACCGTTTAATCACACTGAAGGATCGTACCACAGCCACTGCAATAGAAACCGTTGCTGGTAGAAGGGTAATTTTTTACTAGTATTTTTAAATTGAAAATTTAAAGGAGTTATTTTAGTTATACAATGTGATCGTCGCTGAAGGTGAGACGAGTAAATGGGCATTGCAAAGGGGAAATCTAGAAACACCTACCACATTTACCCCATTAAATGAAGTTCGAGAGGATAAATTTGAACTAGATATTGTCAAATTTGCACAAGATTTGGTAAGTTTTAATAAACAAGAAGAAATCAAACGTAATTATGAGCTACCGATTATTATTATTGGTAAAAAGAATTTTAATTCTGCCTGTCTACTGGAATGACATAAAGGATTTAGTGAAATGTAGACACTGTAATTTCATAAACTTAGAAATAGAATGGAACTTAGTTTTGTTTTGCAAATCTATAGAACAACTAATTTGAAATCCGATGATGTAAGAAAGTTCAAACTTCAGAAATTGGATTAGTGACATCTGCCAGAACAACGACGTATATCAGTCGCCTAGATGCAAAACCCGACAAGTCCAGAGAAATAGAAAACTAGATAATGCAGAAAAACTCATAAAATCATTATGCAACCGAATTACGATTTTTTTTGGCATAGCTTACTACTCATAGAGTAATATAAAGAAATCAATTGAAAAAATCGTTACTGTATTCAGTCGCATAAAGATTTTATGAGTTTTTCTGCATTATCTACTTTTACTTTTCCATTTACGTAGTATTGTTATTGAGTTAAAAAAAAATTTAATTTCAACCTTTACTTGAAATTTTGTACGCTAGTTTGAAGCAAATGTCTGAAGAGCTGATTAGATTTTGGTTGAAAACCTTCCATTTTTAACCCATTTTTTAGAAAAATTAAAATTGCTAAAAAGCATTGCCGCTGCCCGGTGGAACATATGAGAATGAAAATCACATCAATCGAAAGAGATTATTTTTCCGCATCTTATGATACTCAATAATTGATATTTTCTCTTAAATTATTGTTAAAATCCAAAAATTAAATAAGTACTGTTAAAAGGAATATGGTTTGCCTTGGATAATTTTGATTTGTCAAAGTGATTTGTATTGTTTATTACTATAATTTATTATTTTAACTAATTTGCTTATATAAAAATATTAATTCTGACATTTATACGACCATAGTTAAAATTTGATTGAATATAGACGGCGCGGCGTCCCACAAATTTCAAATTTTTTTTGCTAAATCACATTATAAAATTATTTTTCAAGCAAACATTATTTTATTGTTAAAATGAAAACATAAAATAAGTGCTTTTGAAAAATATGATTTACCATGTTATAAACAACATTTAACAAATTACAAATTAAATTTGATATCTCAAAGTAATTTCTGTATTTTAAAGTTGAAAAAAAAATTTGGAGATAACAATTTTTTTTAATTAATATTTGATATAAAAGGAAGTGAAATCTACTAAATGGGAAAGTAATGTGTTGTCACATAAGATTTTTTATTTTTCTGAACTTGTCAGGTTTTGCATTTAAGCGACTGATCGATAACGGCACTACATGCCTGGTAGGCCCATGGCTTGATAATATCAGTTGGATCCATTTCTTTTTATCCTTTGCCTTGTTCTACCAATCTCTCACATTCGTTCTGGTCAAGTCCTCCTGTAACTCTCTCTTCCATCTATTCATTGGTCTTCCTCACTTCCTTACACCTCCAAATTTCGATTTCCATACCATTCTTGGGGTTCTTCTATCACTCATTCTTACTATATGGCAAATCCATTTAATTCTCTGGGTCTTTACAACGCTCAAAATATTTTGTTGGGCATACAATTCCTTTAACTCGTTAGTTCTTCTTATCCATTGACCCTCTACCTGTTTTTCCTTAAAGATCCTTCTCAAGATCTTCCTTTCCTATATCTCCAGTATCACCTGTTCCTGTTTCCCCAGTGTCACAACCATATGTCACTATTGGTCTTATTCTGCCGTCCAACGCTAAAACGCAGTATCTCCAAAATCGTTTTTTCGAGAAAACGCTCATTTACGTATTTATGGTTGGGCCACCAAGTAATAATTTATTAATTTTGAAATTAGCTAGCCTAGCTAATTTCAAAATTATTTCTTGGTGGCCCAACCATAAATTCCTAAATGAGCGTTTTCTCGAAACAACGATTTTGGAGATACTGCGTTTTAGCGTTGGACGGCAGTATTATGGTCCTATACAATCTCAACTTTAATCATTGGGAGAAAATCTTGGCACTCAACAATGCTTTGATCGCAACGGCGTTTCTTGTTCCCACGGCTATTCTTGCCTTTATTTCAATCTCGTTTCCTGGTTTCTTTGCTATGACCGTTCCCAAATACGTGTAAGGTTCTACTTGATCAAAAAATGTTACTTGTTTATCTTCGTTCATTTTAATGGTCAGTGTTTCATTAGTTTCAGGTGGTTTTTCTTTCCATATCATATACTTGGTATTATGCTCAGTAACCTCGAGACCCACTGTACTTGCTGCTCATAACAATCTTCTTGTAAGCTCTTGCAATTCATATTTTGCATTTGTCAGTATTGTTAGTTCATCTGCAAAAGACAAAAATATGCGCCACTTTCCAATTTTTGGATTCAATACTACTATCATTTCCTGTAATCTACTTCCACCGTATTTAATCATTTCTGCATGCATTCCATCCTCTCCTGCAGTTCTATTATTTTTTATTTTCACTTCTTTTATTTCGACTTTCCAGCATTTCTTTGTTACCTTCCTTATTTGGAGCTATCTGCTGCATCTTTACCTCCAACATAACATGATCCGGGTCTACATCTGCTCCTCGATATAATCTCACAACTCTGATATAGTTTTCGTTTCTTCTCTCAATCAGCACATGATCTGTTTGATTTATACTGCTGCGGTCAGGGCTCATCCATGTGCCGCTATGTATATTTTTGTGTTTATATAGGTTTTCATGCCTCTACCCATAGCAAAATCTATTAGCAATTTTCCATTTTCATTACTTTTTTCATTCAAGCCAAATCTTCCTATTATTACTGGTTGATAAATTCCTTCATTACCTAATTTTGCATTCCAGTCTCCTAAAATCAGTTTCAGGTCGTAATCTGTTGAGATTAAGAGGAAAATATAGAAAAGTAACATGCAGAGTCTTTCCGATATTGGTTTGAATTCAATTACCGTCCTCTTTAATTCTTCTTTGATCATAAAACCTGTTCCTAGTCTTCTATCGTTTCTACTGCTTTTAAAAAACGGTATATCCTTCTACATCCATCGTATCTTATTGACTTGTTTTGTTTCTTGAAGCGCTAAAATATCAACTTTGTACTTTTTCAAAAATTTATTAATAGTTTAATTGTCCCCTCTACATAATGTTATTCTTACCTTCCAAGTGGTTACAAAAAATACTTGTTCTTCCAGTTTGTCTCTTTTTCTGTGAATCCTTTACATAGTCCTTTTCTCGGCTGGTAGTCGTTTTACTTTTCGGTTTGTTTACATTGCTCGGTGTTTCATGTCAAAGAAGGAGGCGGTAGGTCTTCTATCTCTCGCAATTCTCCATCTTCGTGGTTTCATCGCAGTTGGTTCCCATTGACCATCGATTTCGTGTAGCTCACTCTCACCTTGCTTCCTTTCTCTTCTCGCTTTGCCTCTCAATTCCCCTTGTATTGGTCTTTCTTCAACCGTAAGGTCGTCATTGATAAATACATTGGTTCCTCTTAGCTTCACTTTGTTTTTCATAATTTCAAGCTTGCCCTCCCTGCTGTCCATTTCTACTACCCATCTATCCTGGTCAACTGTATTCGCATTTTTCACTTTTGGGTCTACTTTCAGGCTAACCTTAATAAATTCTCGCATGAATTCTCTTGTACTTCTTTTCTAAACCTTTATTTTCCTTGACTCCAACTACCGCTACGTTGCTTCTTCTCATTTCTCTCTCCCATGAACTGACTTTATTTTCATTTTTTTGAAATTACTATAAATTAAAACTGTGCTTTCCATCTTGACATTTTCAATATCTCCTGCAAGATCTTCTCCATCTCCCGCTCGTTTGAGTTTTCTTTATTTATGTATTTCTCCTCTGCTTCTCCTTTCAGAGATCTATTTATCAACCTGCTTTTTCTGAATATTCCTTCGCTTTGTGTTGAATTTATCTCTCTGCCTCGCTTTCTTTGTTCTTCTCTACTCTCCATCTACTCTGCTAACAAATTCGTTAATAATTTGTCTTCTGTTTCGGCAACCCACCATAATTAAATTGAGAAGTATACTCTAATCCATAAAACTGCAAGTCTTCATGTACTTTTCAAAAAATCAGTGATTGATTTAAAATCTTCTATTGCTTAAGCGGAAAGTAATAATCTGTAGTGGGGAAAATGGGGCATGACAAGGTAGTAAGTTCTAAATAGCATAAAATACAGGTTTTCAGCAACGAAGAATTATATTCATTTTAAATTGCAGTACTATTTCCCCTTAAGAAATGATTGCAACTTTTTGTGTTTGTTTAGGTGGGAAAAGAAAATGTGCAATCTGCTTTATCGTTAATAAATTACGACGAACATTTACAACCTGTGATGAAATCCATTTTTGGAGATGTCTTTATTTGTAAAGATGTGATAGTTGCAAGTCAATTAATCAATAGAATTAATCGTCGATGTGTTACACTAAACGGAGATGAAATTGAAACCTTTGGAATTATAACTGGAGGTGCTCCACCTGAGTCCATTTTGTTACAATTAGAAGAAATAACAGAGCACGAGGTGGGAAAATTGAATAGTAATTTAAATTAAAGTGTGAGAATTATTGCTTTTTTAAATTTAGAAACAATTGAAATTGAAAGAAGAGGATTTCATTGAAGTAGAAAATCAAATACTGCAAATGTCTGGAGTACAAGAACAATGGAACCACATGACACAAGAATTTGAATTGAATCAACACGAGTTGGAATTAATCAGACAGAGGTTGCACCATACAACCCACCATATGCTGCTAGAAGAAATCCATACAATAGAGCAAGAGATGGGTAAGAATTATAAAGTTTCACTTAACTATTCAAATCTTCTAATCAACTTTTAAATGGCTATCAAATAAATTAAGTTGTCTGCGATGACTTTCTAGTACATTTACATGTAAGAAGGGACACAAACGGTGAAACAGGTCACATCTTTTGAACCGCGTGATCTCTTTGGTTTCATATTCTTCAAACAGAAATACAAAATAGCCAGCTACCGTATTCTAAGCAAATGACCAAACCTTAGGTCTGCATTCGTTTCTCCCTATACACTTTTTGAAATATCCAACATCCTTTCATTTTCCCCAACCGATTTTGTTTTACTCCCCAAAGTCTATACGAGATTTATTGGTGTAGGTGAATGGATGGAAAAAATGGTTTCTTCCAAGAAAATTGAAACGGAAAATAATAAAAAAGTTGAAAAATTGGAAGTAATAATGAAAGATGCAAAAGGATACAGAGAGAGGTTGTATAAAGGAGCTGAAGAAGAAATGAAGCGGCTGAAAAAAAAAGCTGACAGCAGTCGAAAAAATTGGAAACAACGCGAACCTGAATATGACATTTTAAATATAGAAATTTTGGTCTTAAGAAAAGAATTGAAAAAATTGAAGCAAGAAATTATTGCCAGCGAAGAGACTCTTAAAAGTTCATTGAAAAAATTTAAAAAAAGAAAAAATGAAGCTGTTAAACAAAAGGTGTGAAATTTTTTTTTTAATTTGGGGTAATTAATGGTTTGTTTTCATTAGAGACTTGCAAGTGAGTTACAGCAACAATATAAGGCTGAGAAGGCATCTATTAGGGAAAAAGAAAAATATGTCCAGAAAATAAATCATCACAAGGAGCAATTACTGGCACAAATTACCGAATTTCAATTGGAGATCATGAAACTTGGTTATGAGATTAAGAAATTACAACATAAGTTTAACACTTGCAAGCATAAGGTAACGCAAAAAGATCCCAAACAGATTTGTTATTATTGAAAAAAAAATTTTAATTGTAGGAAGCAGAGTATGGAAAAGAAGAATACGATAATAAGCACTTGAAAGAGGCTCAAGAACTTGGCGATAACAACGCGAAAGAATTGGAAGAGAAAATAAGAAACTTTAAGGAACAACGCACTAAATTAAGCAGGACTGTGAGTCGTGCGACAGCCCAAAGTATGTTCGAACATGAAGAGAAACGAGTAAAAAATTCAAATTAATCTTAATCTTTTTCTTCAAGTTTTTATTGCTTTTAGTATAATCGACTCTTGATGAAGAAAAGAAGTTTAGAGAGTGACAAACGAAACCTTATACAACTTATGACTGATTTAGATGAAGCAAAGGTTGATGCAATAATGTCAGCATGGCATCAACTGAGCAAAAATTTTGGGGCTATTTGTGGCACTTTATTACATGGTAGTATTGCTAAACTTCAGGCACCAAAGGGACAAACTGTGCTCGATGGTTTAGAGGTACATTGCTGGATATTTGAAAACATTTGTGTGTTAATTGATAAATGTTTCAGGTGAAAATCTTTCTTGGTGGCGTATGGAAAGAAAGCTTAAGTGAGTTAAGTGGTGGTCAGAGATCGTTGGTAGCACTTTCTCTACTTTTGGCTATGCTGCAACGATACTGAGAATCTTATTATTATCTTATCTTATTATTTTTATTATTAAGATACTGATGTGTTCAATAAATTTTTAATAGGTATTATATTTTTTTTATTTTTCGAAAAGACTGTTTTTGATTTGAACGATAATTTTAAATGGGTTTTTCGTGGTTTGAAGACAGACTAATATTCAGAGTGCAAGAAATAGTGCTCATCGTCTTCTTCTTATTATAAGTAAGAAAAGTTGTTTTTAAAATTATTGTAGTGGTTTCCTTTTTTATTTATTTTTGAGTTCTTTATTTTTCAGTTTGATTGGTTGTAATTTGCGTATTATCTTTTTATTTTCTTTTCTTCAATTTTGTGTTATTTTTCTATTTCTCCTTTATTTAAGATTTTCATTTCTAATTTTCCGTTTTATTTCAATAACATTTTTGTTTTTGTATTCTCTAGCAAAATGCTTTTCTAATTAGATTCATTTTAAAGTAAGCATGTCTGATCGTGGAGTAATAATTCCTATTTTTTGGCTTTTTTGTAAATAAATTTTCATTTCAATTTAGTACCCACCCCCATACTATTAAAATTAATATTCCGTTCATTCTGGATTTTATTAAATTTTTTGTTTTGGCTCAAGAATGAATGCGTTTGTACTGATGATAATTAAAATGTAATTATTTTATAGTAGTCTTCCTTGAAAATATTCTATTTCAAAAATTGCATACTAAAATACCTCATTCAAATTTTCAATATTAATTTCTCTCCATCAAGTTAACCCCCATTCAATCGAATTTTTAACTTTTTCTTATGCCAAACGTTCGGTAATCGTCAGGTAAGGTTTGATAGTCCAATTAAAAGTTTTGGTAGTTTTTGGTTTTTTGTAATTAACCAATAATTTTTTTGTCAAGTTAGCACCCCTTCGATCAGATTTTCAACTTGTTTTAGCTCATTTGATCTGGTAGTCCATTGTGTGGTCGTAAATAATTAATGAACTTGAATTTTACTTATGCGCCATACTCCATGTCGTGTAAAAAACAATAATTGTTTACTGCCAATTTAAACCACTTTTTAACTTCTTTTATGCCAACGGAACATACTAAACAAGTCGTTTAATGCATAAGATTCTTCTTTCGCGTTGGTGGTTTTAGTGGGTCTGGCAAATAAATATTTTGAGAATGAATCTACTACTACAAAAATATAAATTAATTCTCAACTTTAAAAATACGGGCCTAGGTGATCTAGTATATGCCGTGTATTGTCACATATTGAAAATTCAAAAAACTAAAAATTCATAATTAATTAATAGAAAACGTGACAACCTCGCAAATTAAAGAAATATTAGAATTTATTAAAAGTTCAGTAACACGAAGGATGTGCTGGATGGGATATAATTATTACGATACGAGAGCGTCTGGCTAAGTGTGTGAATTGCATAGTTGCAAAATTAACAGGTGGTTAAACCTTCATGGCCTGTTACTTAGTAACAACGTGATGGGAAATGCATGAAAAAGCTGGGAGGCGTTAATTGTTGGTTGGGGAGTACAGAGGTGTTAAATAGGCTAACAGGGAACGCGACGAGTAGTTAACCCGTGGCTTCCGATGGTCTAGGGCAGTGTCATCCGCGACGTGAGTGCACATCAATTTCAAGGGTCCAAATCCCATCAAGGGAAACTCAGAATGCCAAACCGACATTCAGCAATGTACAAATCCCAAGCTGTCCTACTGATACTTTTAATAAGGTTGGTGTAAACATTGTACAAAATTATTTATATTCCATTATGCTTTTATGTCTAATATACTACCTTACATTAAAAATGACTTATTAATTATTACGCCGCTCAACCCAAAAATCAACATAACTGACTACATCCCCTTAGCACGCGTTAATCATCCCTTAACGCGACAGTGTGCAGTGGCTCTAATGGTTTTTGAATAATAGGAAGTAAAAATCCCTCTTTCTTACCATATTGACCACGTTTGTGTGCACAGTCAAGACAAGCATTTATGTACGTATTTTTAGGCTTCTATACAAAGTATAACAAGAAGCCTTATGATCTGGCTCCGTGTCTGTCCGTCCGCATAATTCAAATCTAATCAGAACCCTCGAAATTGTGATTGTAAACACATCGTATGTTATAATAAAATATCATAAAAATAGGAACTAAAATAAAAAAAGGTAAAAACCTAAAAATCTCATCTCTATACATGACCCAATGTCCTTCCTGATCTATGTGTATTCTATTTCAAAATCATATTCCTGTTTGACCAACCACCAACGTGCAATACGTGGCGACTAAACTTTTTTTTTAAATGTCGATCGTACTGCACTACAATCGGTTATGATTTTGAAACGAATGCCTACTAAATATATTCTATACTAAATATTGGCGATTTACATTACCGGTGGTGGCGCCACCAGCAACAACAACATGGCCGTGTTTAGACGTATATTTCGAAATTCAAAGTCATATTCTGGTGAAAATTTGCCAACATTTCAGTATTGCGTTATTAATGTTATTTTTGGTGGTTCGGCAGCTCCCATGGTAGAACCACCACTGGATGAAAGGTTACTGTTTTGCCATTATTTTTTTTGCGCGATTTTTTGGGGGTTAAACGTAAAAGGGAACTGCGGCATACCGCAACTATACTTTTAAATGCTGTAACAACCCGCGCTTTTAACGAATTAATTTAAATACCTATCTAGAAAATACGGTTTAAAGTATTTTCATTACCGACATAGATAATCGTAATTGAGATAATTAAATAGAGTTAATTTAAGAATACCCTATTTAATTTAATGAATAAAAATAACTATGTAGGATTTTAATTTTTAAATATCGATGCATGGATTTAAAAGAAGGAAACCATTCATCAATATACGGGTACGGGCTCAAAGAACGCCGAGCACACAGATGTGCTGCCGGCTACATATTCAAAAAGATAGGCCTGCCGCTTGTTCACAGTAAAGATTAGTTTAAGTCAACGCATATAATAGAACAAATTTTATTTTACGTTTGTTTCGCACGTGAACAGGAAATGAGTTGTAAGTTATCGCTGCACCGCCAAAAGGAGCCTTGCCCTAATTCTTAGCAAGTGAAGAAAAGTGCAGTGGTTGCACTTTGCAACCACTTAAGCATTTGCTTAATGTATGAGAATAGGTTGTAGAAACCCTCATTTCGAGGAAATTTTAAATATAAGATACAGCTGTAAAAAGTCACACGGTCCGAAAGGCCACCCATGAAAAAGGAAATAAGTTTTGGGAAACGAGTAGATTGGTCACATCCCCCTGAAATTAAGCAGGACAAAGAATCAACGAGATTGGTTCTTTGACCAGCGTAAGGGTGGTGAAATAAATTATCCAAGGGGGGGAATTTTTGATAAAAATCCCAACTTAGAAAAATTCACCAGTTGTCATCGAGCAAAGGGCTCGAAGAAATACGTGTAGTTGTCATCGAGGAAGGACTTGAATAAATAAGTTAGTTACTTCGCGAGTACGTGTTTGAATAAATTTTGAGTCAATATTAACTTAAAAGTTAAAGTTGTTTTAATAGCAAAGTATAGAGTCAATACTTAATTAAAAGTCGAAGTGGTTTGAAATTGAATTGAATTAAATATTAAATGTTAATTTTGAGAACGGATAGTACGAATTTAAAAGTTTGAGAGTTTATTGCAATTGTCAATAAGGTGAAAAAGAGAAAGTTTGTTTAGTTTCCCAGACTACTTATCCTGGATTTACGTCGGTGACTTAGTAAGCAGAATAGTAATTAAAAGGTTTTGTGCATTCAATTATGCCCAGAAATTTGTATATTTTGTAATTATTGTATAAATTGCCAACTTTGTTTATATGTACAAAGATATCAATATAATTGTTTGTTTAAATAAGTCAGTTTATTATTGCTTGAAAATACGCAAGTGTTCGTATCGAGAATTTCCTTTACCTACGTCTTCCAACAGGACAAAAGCTACTAACGAAGAAGAAGTAAAAAGGGAGTTCCGTCGAGTAATCTCTCCCTAAATTATCAACCAACAATTTCAAGGTAATTTAAAACAAAAGAAGGCTCGTGGTGGCAGCGACAGAAATTAAAATTAATTAACGCACCTCCGGTTTATTACATTGGAATAAACGGTAGGATTAATATTTTACAACCCCCATACAGGCCGGTTTGTTTCAATGCTATATCCAGGTTTTCTATGATCCCGGTTGGGGTGGATTAATATTCCTCTAGTATGTTTAGCCCAAGTCACCATTGTCAAAACCGCCCGGAGGAGTCAGGAGCGGAGGCTAGGTTTTGACAATAGAATTACCTTCAAATCGAATGCACACCTAAAAATTCGAAAATTACACCAAATTTATGGTGGGCGTGGCCGACACTTTTCCGTTAATACACGGATAGTTTACGATTTTTTTGCTAACATTTTTTTACTAACATTTGCTAAAATTTTTTACTAAATCTACTAATCACAAGCCCAGCTTTCTGAATCTCAAAGAAAATATCAATTTCCGGGTGAAAAATTTTCACTCATTCGGACCGGGTACGGCTGATGCAGTAGGCGAACCTGCTGCTATGTCCCAAGTAACATTTTTAACCTGGCAGATATCTGCTAGGTATCTGGCAGAGAAATCTCACAGGGCCCCTGTCTCTGTTATCGGATTGTAACAGGGCTCTGTCACATAATATGAGACAGAGAAAGTGGCTGCTGTAAACCCTCTGTGGCAAATTTGTAGCAAATCTGTTACAGGCCTGCCAGGGTACCTGTTAGAGACCTGCCAGGTCTCTGTAACAGAGTCCTAGCAGGTCTCTTTAACAGATCCCTGCCACATATATTTTACAGGGCTTTGCAAATTACCTGCAACAGAGTACCTGCCAGGGCCCTGCCACAGATATTTTATAGGACTTTGCAAATTACCTGCAACAGAGTACCTGCCAGGGCCCTGCCACAGATATTTTACATGGCTTTGCAAATTACCTGCAACAAAGTACCTGCCAGGGCCCTGCCACAGATATTTTACAAGGCTTTGCAAATTACCTGCGACGGAGTACCTGTCAGGGCCCTGCGACAGATATTTTACAGGGCCCTGCATATAATCCCTTATAGACACCTGCCAGGTATCTGTATGAGGTCTGCCATAAGAAACCCTGTTATAACCACCTGACAGATATTTACCAGGACCCTAGTAGAGAAATTTTAATTTCACCACGGGAAAAATGTTACTTGGGTGTGACTTGTATCCCCTGGTATGAATGTTGCCGATTTTCGCACTTTTTTCGGATTTTATCATATCTTCGATAATTTTAAACGTCCGCAACGGCGTCAGAGTCACATTCGGACCGAAACATACCCAAAAAGTCCGAAAATTACTCCAATTTTTGTTAAATTTGATGGGGGGCGTGGCCTACTTTTAAACCCCTAAATTTGGGTTGTTTTTCAATTAAACTTTATGATCCTTGGATTATATTAAAGCTAATGACTTTTTTGATCTAAATATTAAGCCATTTCTATAGGGAAATTTGAATTTCCGAGTAATGGATAGGGTGCTATCTCCACCGTGTCGACTGCGAGTGGCGTACTGACACACCTCGAATCTAATAGTAAATTAAAAATTGGAGTACTCGGACCAACCCCGTACCTCCTTGAGAAAGCTGGTGCGCCACGGCACCTGAAGTTTTATTTGCAGGGTTGGGTTTTGAGGCCCCCACCTGACTACGAGATCGTCGGAGTTCGGGGTGAGTTTTACCCCCCCTCTTGGCGACGATCGTGGCTTTGAAAATAGAAATAAAGGCATTAGCGCAGATGCTTTTTTGAATAAAGCTGGTTATGCTTGAATTTGTAACAACCCGGTAACAACCTTTACGAGTTACGCGTAATTCAAAAGTATCTAAAAGCTATTTTCCGTATCGGCGGAGTGTCAGTCGCTCCGACGCTGCGGTAAATCCTCTGGTTTTTTCCCGATTCCGTTCCCCCGAGTGGATTTCCCCAAACTGTCCCTATGCCACCCTAGACCAGTGAGGCAAATACCGACGGAGACCGCGAAATTTCCAAAAGTATTTGATCTAGTCTGGTGTACCTAGCTATAAAAACAACTTGCTCTTAAGCTGATGCGGCAGATAACCTGATACACCTCTACTACCACTAGCTTGCTTCACGAAGTGGAGCAATTACGGGGCGTAGCCCCGCTTAATTCTCCTTCAGCTGATGTTGATTACGCGCGCTTTGGGCTTTTTTGAGAAAAGCGACCCGTGTTGGCATCGAGCCTGATCTGAATCAGTAACTGAAAGCCATGTAATCGGCGAACCGAATTACACGACCGAGGTTACTGTGAAAAGTAAAATAAGCTTTGTTCGAGTTAAACAGTTCGAACAATATCTGGATGGATATTAGTACCGCTGCAGTTCCAACCGTTGGCCGTTGCCGCCTACTCAGTCGACGATCGCATCGCCCAAGCAAATCAGGTCCTCTCATTGGCTAACGTAACCACGGGTGGCTTGACCAATCAAGCCCTGGTGACGATGTCTTCTTTGCCATTGGAGTATTCACGGCGAAAGCGCTTAATATCTGTGAAAAGTGAAATTAGCAAATGTGCCGATGCAAATTTATATTGTTAAAACGAGACAAAAATGCATATTATAATTTATTATGCATTTCAATATTCCTACAAAAAAAAGTTTCGTTAAATCTAAGATCGTTATATCGAAATTCCACTGTATCTTGAGCTCAACATTAGCAATAATATTGAACAATAATATAGCAATATCTCGTCATTACCAGTATTTTGAAAAAAATGAGGTCTCTAGGGCACTCCATTCGCTTTCTAATGGTATCCAAAGGAAATCCAGGACTTCCGGCAGGTTTTCTCAATTTTACAGGAACATCCCATGTAGAATGACTTGGGACTTTTAATATGTTGCACGTATAAAATACGTACGAAATACACATGCAGTGTAAAATTATTTCTATCGTATGCCTTGACTTATACAAATCGCTACGCCGAAATAAGGCCCAGCGCTCTTTGATAGCGACAGACCGCCGCATCTGTGCCGGTATTCTTGGGGGCTTGTTCCCGCTTTGACTAATGGTTTTCTGATCTTTTTGGCAAAGTCAATGCATCGATATTTAAAAATTAAATCCTACATAATTATTTTATGCATTAAATTAAATAGGGTATTCTTAAATTACCTCTATTTAATTATCTCAATTACAATTATCTATGTCGGTAATGAAAATACTTAAACCGTATTTTCTTGGTCAGTATTTAAATTAATTAAGCAAAAGCGCGGGTTGTTACACATGTTCAAATGTGTTACAGATATTTGCGATTGCGGTTTTCGACCATGGGATAGAGCTTTATTAATTATGTAGTAACCACCCTGTATATGTTAAACAAAACCCATTAATTTTTACGACCTACCACAATCTCTTTTAATTGATTCAAACTGTCACAAAAGTTTCTTAAAATATTTTTTATCTTTATGGGATTCATGCGATTCTCGCCCTAATGAACTTTAAAAGATCACTGAGTAATCCAAAATATTAGCAAAGATTCAATTAATATATTTAGAAGCAATAAATCAATAATTAGAACTTAACAACCGGTGAAATTGCATTATTTTCACTAAATTAAGATTTACAATTTCGACAAAATCAATTGAAGGAGACTGTTTTAATCTTTTATCATAGAAGTGTCGACACATATATAGTTTTAGAAATATTAAATTTAAGCATAAATCGATTCTCTTACTTAAAAAGGAAATTAACTTGACAGAAATACGACCCCAGGGGTCAGTATTCAACCTAAAAACCAATTTATCATTTGATAAGTTCTTCCCCTAAGGGACGAAATTCACATAAATACAAGTCAAAAATTAGTCAAATAGTCAGTCGCGTCTTAAATTTTCAATAGCTAAATACTTCACGCCAGTTTGATTTTTGAATTTAAATTAAGTGTTTCTATCTAAGTATTCATTTTCAAATAAAAAAGTTCTAAGTTATAAAATCATAAAAATTCGAATTCTTTAATTTTATTAGTGTCGCGACACTGACATACAATTTATTCAGGATTATTTTTTTTACAAGGTAAGAGAATCGGCTCATTTTGTTCTTTATTTGCACCATTTAATTATTTTTCGTACTATTATTTTGTTTTGTGTATTTTTTTTCTTACTGTTTTTTTTTATTAAATAAACCCCCCATTAAATTCATCGCTGTGTTTAAATTCGCAAACGAGTTTATCCCCTACGTCTTCAATTTACCGAGCTACAGCTACCAATGAGTTTGATTATTCTCATATTAAATAAAAATAATCTGGTGGCAGCTAATTCCCAAAGTCCAACTGCGGAATACTACAATAGTGCCGGCGTCAGGTAATAACAACATCACGGACGGCCCCGGTTTGCTAGAATTAATTGTGAAAATAGAAATCTTACTCAAGTGCCTGAACTCACTTTACCAACAGAAAATTTCTACAATCAGACAGAAGTTAACTTAAAAATAACTTATTAACGTCTGGGCCAATCCAAAATATGGGATATGAAAATGTAACAAAAATGGATTTATCGTTTAATCATATCAACCAATTTACTTGGTTGCCATCAAAATTGGAGGTTTGAAATGAAAATGTGCTGATTTTTCTAATTAATTAATTTACGAACTAAAATTTTTCAGCTTTTGTCGTTAGATAATAACAACATTGGTTATATAAATTTCGATATGTTGACCACGCTAAATTCGTCGCGACTTACTGCGGTAACCGACTATTGGGCGCGACCGATTGGGCGCGGATACAACCGGGCGCAAAGACTATTGGGCGCAAATACTGGGCGCGAGGAAAAATTTATCCATTACGTATTAATTATTATAACTGATTCGGGGTCGTCCATAAATTACGTCACTCAATTTTAAGCAATTTTTAACTCCCCCCCCATCGTCACACAAGCCGAGACCCCTCTCCAAATATTACGTCACATATCCCTCCCCCCAAATTTTTCAAATTTCTATAATAAAAAGAAACTTTACTTTACTACAATAAAAAGAAACTTTACTAAACTTAAAAATTAACAAAAGGACATTATTGACTTCTTAGTATTTTACAATCTGTTTAATTTTGATTTATAACAATTTATTAATAGATTTATGACGGTTTAATACCAACTACAATTAAATTTTTTAATCTTTTTAAACTTTTTTTTTTAATTGAAAAAATTTTAAAAGCTCAAAAAATAGTTTTTTTGAAATAATTATAATAAAATCTTCTTCTTAGTTCTTCTTAGTCGTATTGTTCGTTTCCGAACGTCGTGACCCATCTCTTTCTATGCATGTGATGTGCGTTCCAAGTGTTTACACATACATAGAGGACCTACTTGTTTAACGTGGGCTCCGAACCACGGGAAGTGTAATACACTTCATTTTGAGATGGGCGCTCTTGGCAAATTACCTCGGTGGTTTGCCATTGCCTTCCGAGGAGAGACGGCCAGAATAAAGTTCTTACCCTGCCCGGATTCGATCCGAGCGTTTCGCATTAGCAGTAGACGCACTTAACTGCCAAAGCTATGACCATCATAGACCATATATCATGCTTGTTATTTGTATTCTTTTTTGATCTGTTTGTGGGATGCTTCCTGACAATATTCACCCCAATTTCGTATTTTGACTTATTATTCCTTCATTTTCTTTTTGTATGCCCTCTTGCATGATTTTTCCTATTTCTTCTGCACCTAATATTGCATCTATCGGTCCAGGTCGATTAAATGTTGGATCGGCTATTAATTCGTTTTCCCATTCTTTACTTAGTTCCATCTTTATTTCTTGGCTTGCATGAGCTTTTGTTAACTTCGGTAATATATAGAAATTAACCTTCAATGAAAATTCACTTCGAAACCTTGGCACGATTTCACATTGTATCTTGTATTTTGATAATTTTGGGCTACCGTCTGATATTCCTGTTATTTCTGCTGAAATTCTCTCACGAGGATATGCTAATAATTGCGCAGCTTCTTCGGTCATGAATGCTGCTTGTGATCCAGAATCAATTAGTATTCTTAAATATTCCACATTTCCTTGGTACGATGTGGTACGTACTAAAGCGGTTGCTATAGTAACACAATTTTTTCTTTATTCTCAGCTGTGTGACATGTTTTTTCTATGTTTTGATTGTATGGCTTTTGATACGCTTCATTCCTTTGGTTGAATTGTCTTCCTATTGGTTGAAATGGTTTTTTGATAATTTCCAGTTTTCTGCATGTTTGCTGGTTTTCCATTGTTTGAATTGAACCATCTTGGTTGCGTTTCTATTTTTACTGGCTTTCCTGACCTTGCGTTGAATGGCCTTGAATAAACTGCTACTGGTTGTTTTTCTTCATGTAATAACGTATTATGCTGCATTCCGCATATTTTGCAACTTTTATTACTATAACATTTTTTGCTAATGTCATGAGTCAAGCAATTTCTGCACTTCCTATTTTCCATTGTTAAATTATTTCTTTGTGCTGGACTCATTTTTTCGAATTGCTCACATTGATAAATTAGATGTTGTTGTCCACAACACATACATTGATTATTATTATTGGAATTATTCATTTGATATATTATTTACCTGTGATCATATTTATTTTCGGATGTCGATTCCATTGCTTGGCACCTTTTTCTAAGAACTCCATTAAATTTGGCAATGATTGAACTTCATGTGGATTTAATAATGTCTGTTCATACAATTTATTTGTTTCTTGATCCCATTTTTCGGTAACCCATTGTTCGATCATCGGCCCCCAACTTTCCGTATTGATTCCTTGATTTTCAATTGCTTTTAAGCATTCGTAAACGGTATTATGCATTTGCCTTAGCGGTTTTACATTTTCTGTATGAGAATTAAACAGTTTTGTTTTGAGACTTTGAGTACCTGCACTGAGAAAAAAATTGAAGTAGGAATTCGTCTGGTAACAATTTGAAATAAATATTACTTGAATTGTTGTCAAATTTACTTCATTTGTTGTCAAATTGATGCGAGACGAATTTGCACTTCAATTTGAAGTAAAAAATACTTTGCATCAAAAGGTTTTTTTCTCTGTGTGTCCTGCAGCTTAATCTAATAAGGGGTCGTCCATAAATTACGTCACGCTCCTGGGGGGGGGGGGTTCCGACCCTTGTGACGATGGGGGCGGGGGTTCTAAAATTGTGACGTCACAAAATATATAGATTAAATATTTTATTACTAGCTGGCACAGGCGGCCTCTGGCCGCCTTTGGCCATCTAGACCGTGTCGGATGTGGTTGTTCGGCCTTCGGCCTCACTCAGGGAAATCGCAATCATACGTGTAGGCCGTGGTTGTTCGGCCTTTGGCCTTACTCATGGGAATCGCAGCTATACGTGTTGACCGTGGTTGTTCGGCCTTCGGCCTCACTCAAGGGTATCGCAGCCATGTGCGTGTAGACCGTGGTTATTCGGCCTTCGGCCTCACTCAAGGGTATCGCAACCATACGTGTAAACTGTGGTTGTTCAGCCTTCGGCCTCACTCAAGGGTATCGCAACCATACGTGTAGACCGTAGTTGTTCGGCCTTCAGCCTCACTCAAAGGTATCGCAGCCATATGTGTAGATCGTGGTTGTTCGGCCTTTCTCAAGGGTATGTAGCAATCAATTTCGAAGCACCCGGTACAAGAGGTGAGAAGTAGACTTGCGCGGATTTGGAGCGATAAAAGAGGTTAGAAATTAGAGCCGGAGAAGACAATACTTCGAATAATTGTCCGTTCAATTTGAGATTATTTTGAGTCCGCGTTTGAGATATTTTGTACCGTTTCCTCTCGATAGATTCGATTGGGTGGCTTAAGATTATTTGAACAGTGTTTTAGTTTTTGTTCGGGAAGCTTTCCTTCTGCAGGAGAAGGTAGGTGCGATTACCACTTTTGGACTCTCATTCATTTGGCCCTCCTTTTTTAAGGCCTCCAAGTTTAGTTTTGATACCGGCTCAGATTAGATATAGAGTTTGGCGGATGTTAATAAGGTCAAATAAGGAACCCCACCTGACGCAGTCATACCGGGAGCTAATTCTGGAGATCATAAATTCCAACAACGTGCTTATCCACGAAGACCAACAAGCGCTAGCGTAAGTTAACAAATGTTTGAAAACCCTATCATAGGGTCAAATAAATGTAAATTACCAAAAATTGTAGTTTTGTAAAAGGTTAGGCTTACGGTGGTGAAGCACGTCTGTAAAATTTTTCCCGTTTTTTTAACAATAATAATAAAACGGGTGGCGTCCAAAATTTGATTTGCTGTCGTTTTTTTCGCGTATTGGATTCCTTACCCGCAGCCGGAGCTGTAGCCTTAAGAAAAGTACGAGGGAGCTACAGGTATCGCAACCATACGTGTAGACCGTGGTTGTTCGGTCTTCGGCCTCACTCAAGGGTATTCCAACCATACGTGTAGACCGTGGTTGTTCGGCCTTCGGCCCCACTCAAGGGTATCGCAGCTATACGTGTTGACCGTGGTTGTTCGGCCTTTGGCCTCATTCAAGGGTATCGCAACCATACGTGTAGACCGTGGTTGTTCGGCCTTTGGCCTCACTCTAGGGTATCGCAGCCATACGTGTAAACCGTGTCTCTTTCCAGGGTCGTACTTGGTGCCACTCATGTCCATCTCCTTGGTCAGGGCCGGCCTTGTCACTAATGTTCTCCTTCTTCTCACATATATATAATTACTCGACAGATGGCGTTCCTGAGTGTGACGGACAGATAAATTAAGGCTACTATATATTGCTCAATTGTTTCGTTTCCTCGATTTAATGCCTGTCGAGCAGCGTTTCTCTGCGAAGCCGATTAAGCTTCTCCTGGCTTTGGCGTGCTTGCCATCCTTGTTGCCGTTCTCTGGCTAATCAATTTTTTTTTGCTGCCGGCTCTGTCGATTCATCCATATTGAGAGCTAAAGAATTAAAGTTTTAAGTTCTTGTATAAAGCTACCCACTTTTTCTTAATAAGTTTCGTCCTAGATCAACGGATACGTTGATCTGTTGATCTTTTGGGCGATTGTAATCTCCACCGATGGTCAAGGGTTTCTATAATCCTATATGTAAGTTCCACCGCTTGACCGGGGGGGTCAAGGGTACAAAAATATAATCTCTTAATTGCTAAGCCTATAAGTACTTTTTTAAGTAGGTAAGATTCCGAATAAATTATTAGGTCCTGTAATTTATATTGGCGTTATATTTTGTGTATATTTTTATTGTTATAAATATTAAATCGCGAATTTTGCTCAGTAGAAGTTGCGATTATAAATTGGGTTAGTTATCTACCCGTAAATTGGGCCAAAAGATTATAAGGGCCCCATGTAAATTGGGCCAGACACCACTCGTAAGCGTAACATGCACGAAAGGTTACTGTTTTGTCATTATTTTTTGTTTTATTCGATTTTTTGGGAGTGGAACGTAAAAGTTTACTGCCCCATAACGCTACTATACTGTTTAATGCTATTTCAAGGTTCTCTAAGTTCCCGGTTTCATTTATCCCGGTTTTCTTGATGGGTGGCGCCTTCTCGTATGTTTAGCCTAGTAACCAGAGTCAAAACCGCCCTGCAGGGGTGCAGAGCGTAGCGGAGCGAAGCGGCGCCCCGGAAGGGTAGGTTTTGACGATGGATAAACCTCCAAATCGAATGCGCACCTCAAAAATCGGAAAAAACACCTAAATTTACGTACATTGGGTTTTTAACAAATTTTGATTGGTATCATTTTTTTTTGAGGAAGTTATTATTTCACCGTTCCAAATTTTTGATTAGTCATCTTTTTCACGGTTGGTACTGTAGCGTTAAGCGCTTTATATGAGCAGACCTACCTATTTGTTTGACTTAATCTCAGGGTCCGTATTTTGCTTAAGAGTCACGATGAACAAAGAACAACACAGACAAAGATGTAATTTCAAAATTCATTTTTATTTAACAAACTTAAAACTAACAAAATGAAACACATAAAACTAAAATTGGAAATTTAACACTCAACTCAATGACAATCAACTCTAATAAAAACTTAAAATTATTAATCAAACTAATGCTAACCTTGATGACCTCTTGTGGTAACGCGTGGCTTGCGTTGCACAACACTATTTCACTTTCTTCCTTCTTCTTGTGATCGCCTGGTCCAATTTGTTGCCTATACTCGTTGGTTCCAGACCTGTCACGATTTCAGTCCAAATACTGGCCGTTATTATTCTTTCTCCTTAGAGGACACACACGTAATGATCTCTTTGTGGGAATGCTGTAGCACATTGGCTACACGTCCGTATCGAATTAAATGTAAATTGATTTATTTACTTGGGTGATCGATTCACCTCGCTTCTGAATAAACGATACCCCGTTTTCTCTCAATTAATTGTCGATTATCGATGAAATAATTTTAATTACTTGATTAGGTTCAATTCGCGACGCGACACGTCTTCTCTGGCTGCTATATTAATGGTTACTTTGGTTCAATTCGCGACGCGACACGTCTTCTCTGAACGGTATACTATAATTGTAACTCCAAAAAATACGTCTTATCTGGACGCTACACACTTCGGAATCCTTGTTTATTTTTTTATCTCCTGGGTTATCTCCTCCTTTTTTTTTGTTTTTATTTTAAAATCAACATTACCAAACGCGCATGTCATAGTCTCTTAAAAACATAACAACCAAACAATAAACAACAACTTAAAATTTAACAATACAATTCTATGCAATGATCTAAACAATACTACTATAACTCAACTAAAATATGGCATGTTGAAAACACATCCCGTCCGTGTCGATCGTTGTTGATCGCGGATCTTAAGAGATGTTCTGGACACAACAGTACATTAAATACGCCATATACAGCGGCGGCTCGTGACTTTTCCATTTGAGGAGGCTAATTTTACAGCTTAACTACCTTATAAAATAAAACTTAAAAAAAATAAATTTAATAAAATATTATTTAATCTGCGGTAGACACATGTTTCAAGCTCGTTGGCTATCTTCAGTACTGTGTACAATGGAAAAAATTGTTCGATGAGTGCAGTGTGTTTTGGAAAAAATGCTCTACAATATAGAGATTAATATTATTTTAAGTCATTCGAAATTTATGAAGCTTTAAACGTAAGAGGTATACGGCGATTTTTAGTATTCGCGAAGTGATCGATGATATTCTCGTAGAATTCATTATTAACGAATTCCTTTTCAATAGACATTACCGCGACGTTACTTAACCGATTTTGATTCATCGTATTACGAGTGTAAGTTTTAATACGTTTTAGTGTGGAGAAACTTCTTTCAACCGAAGCCGATGTTACCGGTATGGTGACGACCACACATAAAAGTTTGTAAAATTCAGGCATACAACTGTGTAAATCATTTTTGAAAGTAAAATCTAATATCTCTGATGGAGTCATACATTGTCCAAACATTTCGGGGTCATTATATGCTACCGATAATTCATTTTTGAGTTCGATTTGATCAAAAAATGGATACTGCTCTAATAGACTATCTAATAAATTTTGAGGAAAGTTTTTCCTATAATCTGAAAATTTAGCAAATGTTAATAGATCAAAAAAGTTTAATTTATGTAAGTCTGCAAATCTAACTTCAATTTGCACGATAACCGTATCCAAAATTTCGGCAAAAATTTGTTTATAATTTTGACGCATATGTGATAAATCAAATGTCGTTTTTCGTTTTTTTCTGAGCCGGCTAGCAATTTAATTCCAAACTGTTAAATATGTTGTCAAAATACAAATCATCAATACGGTATCTGTGCCGAGTTTCGATTAATTTTGTTAAACGACATTTGGCGAAATTAATATCGGTAAGTTTACGTACTGTGTAAAATTGAAAATACTACGTCTGTCTGTTCAAAAATTAATTTAAAAGTTTCTAATAAAAAGCAAAATTTTGATTCATTTAAATATTATCTTAAACCAGCGCTTCTCTGTAATAGTTTGAGAGTCGTTTTTAAAATCATCGCTGTCGATTATAAAATTAAATACGTCAATTAATTGTTGTTTTCTTAATTGCATTGTAAATACTGCTCGCGAGGTAAAATTCCAACGTGTAGCAACGTTTGTTGCTACACGTTTGTCATGTAGCAACGTTTGTCGAAATTTACTGCCACAAATTTCATTTCAAACATGGTCCGTTTGGTCGATTTTGAAAAAAATGTGGAAAATCCGTTCAAATTTGAAAAAAAAATTCGGGAATCCTTATTCGAATTACATGATTATATTTAGAACATATTATGTATGATAATGCAAAGAATTACAAGCGTCTCCATAAGAGGCCCAGCCTCCAACGCATGTAAAATTACTATGTTCGTACATTTAGTAAGATAACACAGACTAGTATGCGCTTATGTTACAAGCTTATTACTTACAATTCATCTGTTATTCGCTCATGTTGATATGAAATTTACTAACGAGTAGCCTCTATGACGTATCTCGGACGTACTACCGTATTCTGGGTTGCCTAACTCTGTGCTAATAAACTAATAAGATAAAGAAAGGCTAGCCGCTGGATATGTACTATTTCGAATTTATTTCAGGCGTAAGTCAAGTTCTTAAGCTAATTTCATTATTAAATTAAATTTTGTTTTAAACAAATTAAAAAAAAATTAAAAATTGGAAAAAATACTAATTTAAAACGAAATATAAATAGCAAGTCCGTCCAACAATTTGAGAGGAGGCTAAGCCTCCCTTGCCTCCATTGACAAACCGCCGCTGGCCATATAGTATATAAATTTGTGTCCACAACATCTCGTAAGATCCGCGATCAACAACGGTCGGCACAAACGGGATGTGGTTTCAACAGTTCATATTTTAGTTTAGTTACTGTAGTATTGTTTTGATTGTTTCATAGAATTGCATTTTTAATTTTGAAGTTATTTTAAAAAAAAACATTGTTTGGTTGTTATGCTTTTAAAATAATTCACTATGACATGCGCGTTTTAGTAACGTTGATTAAAAATAAGAAAAAGAAGAAAAACAAAAAAGATGTAACGTGGGAGATGAGGAGAATAACAAAAAAAAGAAGGAAGTCAGTTGCTAAAAGCTCTCGAACGAGAGAGGTCGTGTTTTACCAAAGTGAGTTACATGCGAATATCGAAACGGAGCAGACTTAAAGTCTCCAATCGATAAATCAATTCATTAGATTGAATTCTAACACCGGTGGGTGATTAACGTGGTCAAAGCCGAAGACACAAAAATCTTCGCATGAAACTGTACGTGTAGTACTACAATACCGACGATCATCCTAGTGGGTAAATGTACGGAAAATTGCAACGAGTTGGAAGAAAATTGGTAGAGATTGGACCCTAGGTTAAATAATTGGAACCAACCAAAGCAGAGCCCATCCCCCGTCCGTGATGAGAACGGATTGAAAGAGGTCAATCCAGAAGGAAGTAGGCGCACCCATTACGCGAAGTGCAACGTCATAGTGCTACGAATTAGTTCTTCAAAACAGTGAGCTAGATATTCGAATACATCCGCAAAAACTAAGGTAAATTTTAATTTGCAGTTTTATGTGTATCCCTTTGTTAGATTTTAAGTTTTGTTCAATAAACATGAATTTTGCTACTACATCTTTGTCTGTGTTGTTCTTTGTTCATCGTGACTTTTAAGCAAAAGTACTGACCCTGAGATAAAGTCAACCAAATAGGTAGGTCCGCTCATAAAAGGTGGAAAACACAACAATAAATTACAATTTTGTGTTACTTTTATTTTTCAATAAAATGCATTTTCTAATGAAATAATTTTTTTAATCTGCCTATTGTACTATACTAATACCGACTAATACTTTTAAATCCTTACGAATAACCATCGGTGGAGTTTACGGGTGGTAAACTGTGACCATTTCGGCAGTGAGGATTTTCTCTTGACCATCGGTGGAGATTACATACGTCCGATCTTTTGATCTGTTGATCCAGATTAAAGATCGTTTTACACTGAAGAGCGTCACACACAGATCGGGGTAAATCTTATTATTATTATTACGTTTTAGGCTTCTATACAAAGTATAGCAAGAAGCCTTATGATCTGGCTCCGTGTCTGTCCGTCCGTCTGTCCGTCCGTCCGTCCGTCTGTCCGTCCGTCCGCATAATTCAAAATCATACAGAGCGTTTCAAATCGTGTTGAATATACTCAGTGCGTATAGAGGTCTAAGAACTGGGTACCCAGTGCGCTATTCTAGCTAGCTAGAAGGACGGGCAGGCAGCCAAGGTCATATGGCTTTTGGATTGCACAGAGCTTTCCTTAATCTTCATTCAACTTAAGTTACCTTGGGTAGCTGCCCGTCCTTCTAGCTACCCGTCCTCGGACGGGCTATCATCTAGCTCTCAGTGCAATCCAAAAGCCATATGACCTTGGCTTCCTGCCCGTCCTTCTAGCTAGCCGTCCTCGGACGGGCTATCATCTAGCTCTCAGTGCAATCCAAAAGCCATATGACCTTGGCTGCCTGCCCGTCCTTCTAGCTACCCGTCCTCGGACGGGCTACCAGCTAGTTGTTAAATTGTTTATCAACTGGACGCTCCTTGGCGAAATTCTTGGAGCCGCAGAACTGACAGATGGAATTCATTTCTCCACAATCGTGTCGAGTAACGTGAGATTCATCAAATCTCAATGCTCTTATTTGGAGTTGAATTGCTTGACTTTGGTATCGATTTTCTTTCTGTCGATGTATCGCATGGGATCGAGCGTTAGCAGCTTGCCGCGCTTGAGTTTCTTCTAATGTTTCACGTTGTTGACGTGTCGCATGGGATAGAGAGTTAGCAGCTTGCCGCGCTTGAGTTTCTTCTAATGTTTCACGTTGTTGACGTATCGCATGGGACCGAGCGTCAGCAGCTTGCCGCGCTTGAGTTTCTTCTAAAGTTTCACGTTGTTGACGTATCGCATGGGACCGAGCGTCAGCAGCTTGCCGCGCTTGAGTTTGTTCCAAAGTTTCACGTTGTCGACGTATCGCATGAGACCGAGCGTCAGCTTGTCGCTGTGATCGAAGCTGTTCTTCTGTGTTATTAGCTCTTGTACGTGTTTTTCTCTCACGATTCAATCGCCGTCGCTTTACAGCAGGATTTTCAAAATTTTCATTATCCATTATGGAAGTTCACATAATGCTTTTTTGGAAATAGCTGTCATAATTTTTCACCGATATAAGAAATTTAAATACGTTGATACGTTGATCTGTTTTTTCAATGCAGACCAAATATAAGTTATATTTTATTTACATAATTTTTCACCTATATAGGAAATTTAAATACGTTGATCCCTTGATACGTTGATCCGATGATACGTTGATACGTTGATACGATGATACGTTGATACGTTGATACGATGATACGTTCATCCGATTGGTTATGAAATTATCCGTTATGCGTTCGGTTCGGTTCGGTTTGCTTCGGGTATTTCCGTGGGACAGACAGAAGGAAGGAAGGAAGGAAGGAAGGAAGGAAGGACTTGGCCTTTTATATTAAGAGATAACTTTTATTATAACTTATTTATTTATTTTAACTTTACGTTATTATGGAATATCAATTAACCGACGACGAAGATTTTAAGGACTTTATCGAAATTTTAGCTGAAAGCATTCAAAGAAACTCTCAAGTTTTTCGTGATCGTTCAAATCATTTTGTTAGTTGGTCAGATAAGGAAAGTTTTGCTAGATTTAGATTGACGAAACATTCGATTCAAATAATATTAAACCAACTAAATCTTGATTCCCAGGCAATAAGGTATAACTTTCAGTTTCAATCTAGTATCATTGAATGTCAAATGTTAAAAATCATTGTTTTTCTAGGGATTTATGTCTTGTTCAGGAGTACCAACATAAATTTTAATGATAACTCTCGGATTAGTTGACTCGCCCTACATACAACCGCATTGGCGTTGATCCTGGTTCAACACTTGAATAAGGTTCGGCTAATCCTCGAGTTAAACCACTGACATACAACCACCCCCAAGTTTAGGAAGTTGATGGTATCGATGTCAAAAATATTCGCAAAAAGAATTTAATTGCAATTTGTATTATATAGTATTTTAGTAGGCAATGATCACCAACTTAAAAAACAGATTATCCGTTAAATATTTTTAGGGTTTTATACAAAGTATACACCGAGAAAAAAATTAAGTAGGAATTTGTCTTGCAACAATTTGAAATAATTTCTCTGCAGAGAGAAAAAATTGTTTTGATTTGAAGTATTTTTTACTTCAAATTGAAGTGCAATTTCGTCTCGCATCAATTTGATGTCAATTTTACAAGAATGAAGTAAATTTGACAACAATTAATGTAATAATTATTTCAAACTGTTGCAACACAAATTCCTACTTAATATTTTTCTCGGTGTGTGTAGAAGCGCGTATGGGGTTGAGTCTTGGACTTTGACAGAAGCTGTTTGCAAAAAATTGGCAGTATTTGAAATGTGGTTGTACCGACGTATACTGAAGATACCATGGACAGACCGTGTTACCAATCAGACTGTTCTAGAAAGACTGGATAAGAAGAGAGCCTAGGGCATATTATGAGAAATTGGAAATAGTCAACGATACGGATTGCTATAAATAATTCTACAAGAAAATGTAGAAGGAAAGAGAGGACCGGGAAGAAGAAGAATATCATGGCTGAAGAACTTGAGAACATGGTATAATACAACAACAGTGGGTCTTTTTAGAGCCGCAGCAGATAAGGTACGCATTGCTATGATGATCGCCAACATTCGAAACGGATAGGCACTAGAAGAAGAAGAAGTGTAGAAGCGATAGAATCAAAGTATAGAATCTTATTAACGTATCATAGGATTAGCGCATCATGGTATCATCGGATCAGCAGATCACGGGATCAGCGGATGAAGGAATCAGCGGATCAACGTATCAGCGGATCAACGTATCAGCGAATCAACGTATCAACGTATCAGCGGATCAACGTATCAACGTATCAGCGAATCAACGTATCAACGTATCAGCGGATCAACCTATCAACGTATCAGCGGATCAACGTATCAGCGGATCAACGTATCAGCGGATCAACGTATCAGCGGATCAACGTATCAGCGGATCAACGTATCAACGTATCAATGTATCAACATATCAACGTATCAACGTATCAACGTATCAACGTATCAACGTATCAACGTATCAACGTATCAACGTATCAATGTATCAACGTATCAACGTATCAATGTATCAACGTATCAACGTATCAACGTATCAACGTATCAACGTATCAACGTATCAATGTATCAATGTATCAACGTATCAACGTATCAACGTATCAACGTATCAACGTATCAATGTACCAACGTATCAACGTATCAACGTATCAATGTATCAATGTATCAACGTATCAACGTATCAACGTATCAACGGATCAACGTATCATCGGATCAACAAATGTTATATAGGTTGTCGTCGATAATACAAACGGTATATTAAATCTTCAAGCTTATTATTTATATAATATAAAGTAGATAAAACCACACAATTTCGTAATGCCTAGAAAGCAGTTGACACCTGAAGAGCGAAAAGCAGCAGCTGCCCGTCGACGCCAGAAGGATGCTATGAGGAAACATACTATTAGACAAGATCCTTCGTTTCGTTTACAGGAACAAGTTCACAACACCGAAAGCCATCGACAAGCCCGTCAAGATCCTTCGTTTCGTTTACAGGAACAAGTTCACAACACCGACAGCCATCGTCAAGCTCGTCAAGATCCTTCGTTTCGTTTACAGGAACAAGTTCGAGACACCAAAAACCATCGTCAAGCCCGTCAAGATCCTTCTTTTCGTTTACAGGAACAAGTTCACAACACCGAAAGCCATCGTCAAGCACGTCAAGATCCTTCGTTTCGTTTACAGGAACAAGTTCACAACACCGAAAGCCATCGTCAAGCCCGTCAAGATCCTTCGTTTCGTTTACAGGAACAAGCTCACAACACCGAAAGCCATCGTCAAGCCCGTCAAGATCCTTCGTTTCGTTTACAGGAACAAGCTCACAACACCGAAAGCCATCGTCAAGCCCGTCAAGATCCTTCTTTTCGTTTACAGGAACAAGTTCACAACACCGAAAGCCATCGTCAAGCACGTCAAGATCCTTCGTTTCGTTTACAGGAACAAGTTCACAACACCGAAAGCCATCGTCAAGCCCGTCAAGATCCTTCGTTTCGTTTACAGGAACAAGCTCACAACACCGAAAGCCATCGTCAAGCCCGTCAAGATCCTTCGTTTCGTTTACAGGAACAAGTTCGCGACACCAAAAACCATCGTCAAGCCCGTCAAGATCCTTCTTTTCGTTTACAGGAACAAGTTCACAACACCGAAAGCCATCGTCAAGCACGTCAAGATCCTTCGTTTCGTTTACAGGAACAAGTTCACAACACCGAAAGCCATCGTCAAGCCCGTCAAGATCCTTCATTTCGTTTACAGGAACAAGTTCGCGACACCGAAAACCATCGCCAGGCTCGTCTTGATGAAGACGTGCGCATCCACGAACATAATCTCCGTAACATTCGCGAGCAAGGCTCATGGCAAGATGAAATAAATCGATTTGAAGCTGAAATTCGCAAAGGCTGCACTCACGTATGTCATTCATGTGGGGGACTTTTTTTTCACTACTCCATTAAAACTCACAGCATGACCGAACTCCTTTTAGCTGGAAAGCAGCAATCCTTCATTGACTCAGTAATTATAGTCCCACCCACTTCAGACCTCGCTGAATTTTGCTCAACTTGTCACAGATCTATCCAGCAAAACCGGATTCCACGTCTCTGTCTCTCCAACGATCTGCAGTTTCCCTATGTTCCACAAAGTGTAAAGAATCTGACACGTTTGGAAGCCCGTTTGGTCTCAGCTCGACATGTGTTTCAGGCCATTTGGGCTATATATGGAATGCATGGACAGATGAGAACAAAAGGACGAATTATTAACGTCCCAGTCTCCATAGATAATACCATTCAATCCCTTCCTAGGCTTCCGAATCAGGACGATGTTTTACACATCCGACTCGCCCGTCAAATTGAAGTTCCGAGAAATTATACAGCTGGTAACATTCGTCCGGCTTGTGTGATGGATGCCGCTAAAATTCTTACGCGATCTCCGCTTTACCGTGAATACGGAATCACTCTTTCAAGCAATTTGACCGAGATATGTCAGCATCAAATTGATGTGGCATTACACGAAAACCCAGAAGAAATTGTGATGGATGTTCAAGAGGAAGAGGAAGTCGATGACGTAAATCCTGGTAGAGGAGAGACTTTAATTACTAGTGATGAGGGAATCCGGATGGCTCCAGCGGAAGGGAACCAACCAATCTCTATTCTATATGATCCTGACTCGTATTTTCTTACGTTTCCCCAAATATTTGCTGGGCACCGAATGAAGCCATCCGATAGTAATGGTAAATTACTAAGCCGCTCCGAATTTGTTAAATCAATGGCGCGTAACAGTGATCGCCGTGCCGTTGAAAATGTCGATTTCTTACTGTTTTTGGCCAAATCTCTCGAAATTCAGAGAATTTCAGATAATCGCAAGGTGTGTCTTCGTAAACGAAGACGCAATGGAGAGTTAATCCGAGTCACTGCGGAACAAGTTAGTCATTCTAATTTTGTGGATGGGTTAGTTAATGATGATAATGCTTTTAAGGTTTTACAAGGAGTACGAAATTCATGTCATCATTGGCATCAAGAAGGCCTTAAAGTCCGAAGGATGGTCAGTCAGTTCAATTTGCCTCATCTCTTCATCACTATTAGTGCCGCTGAGCTAAAATGGAACGAGTTGATTGTGATTCTCAAGCAAATTCTTGACAAAATTACAATTTCTGAAGAAGAAGCACAAAATATGTCAAAGAATGACAAACAATTACTTATTCAGCGCGATCCCGTGACTTGCGCTCGATATTTTGAACATCGCACTTCTGCTCTTTTCAAGACCTGGAAAAACTCTCAAGGCCCATTTGGAAACCGATCCATTAAGCATTCCTATCATCGCATTGAGTTCCAACATCGAGGAAGTCCACACGTCCATATGATCTTGTGGATTGATGGCGCACCAAACTTTGATGCTTCCAACTCATCTTCTACTCAAGATGTTTGCCGGTTTGTTGACGAAATTATAACTTGTTCCACGGACTGGCCTGAATATGATCCCATTCACCAGCTTTTGTGTCTTCAAACTCATCGACACACCCACACATGTAGAAAGAAAAGCCACAAAGGAGTCAAATGTCGGTTTGGAATTCCATTTTTCCCAATGGACGAAACCACTATTCTCCATCCATTCGAGGAGCAACAGGAGGAAATTGAGATTTTCCAACGCGATTACAAAAAGATTCGTGACTATCTTGATACGAATGAACTGCCACTTTCTTCAGATATGACATTTGCGGGGTTTCTACAAGAATTATCCATGACACGAAATCGTTACATTTCTGCTATTCAAAGCTCCTTGAAAAAACCTAAAATCATCATTCGGAGGCGGCCATGTGAGACTTACATAAATCCATACAGTGAGAAAATCCTGAGACTCCAGAAATCTAACATGGATATTCAGTTTATTTTAGACGCCTATGCTTGTTGCTGTTACATCATTGACTACATTAACAAGAGTGATCGTGGAACTAGCGACCTCTTGCGTAAGGTTCTTGAAGATGTCAGAAGCGGAAACAAGTCCTTGGCTCAGCGTCTTCAGGCTCTTGGTGCGGCTCATCACATGAACAGTGAACTCTCTGCTCAAGAGGCTGCTTACAACGTGCTTCAGATTCCAATGAGCCGATGCACAGAGGCATGCATTTTTATACCAACAGGTCCAGCCGATCAACGAACCAGAATGATTAAAACTAATATTCAGTTAGAAAATCTCAGTCCGGACTCTGAAGATGTCTTTGTAGACGGACTTTTACAACGATATAGTTCACGACCAGAAGCATTATCTAACCTTAATCTTGCCCAATTTTCAGCTTGGTATGAATTTTCATTAAAACGAGGAAGTACACAGATGGCCCAAGAAAACGATGATATTGTAGAAACTGAAGACGTACAAAGTATCAATAAATATTTTCCGCTAAAGAATGGCAAACCTGGATACGTTTGGAAGCGAACATTTCCAAAAATTATTCGCCACGTCCGCTACAACAAGAATAAAGATCGTCACAACTTTTTCCGCGAACAAGTGATGCTCTATATTCCTTGGAGGGATGAGGAAACCGAAATTATAAATCAAGATTGCGAGAAGATAGCGACTGATAATATAGAAGCAATTTCTGCCAATCGTCGCGAATTTAATGCCTTTCAAGAAGATATTCTGGATGTCGCTATGGATAGCGCATTGAGTGTGGATCGTCAATCTGACGATGACAAATCTGATAGCATACCGGAAGAGATTCAGGAGGAATTCGAATTAATCGACCCCGTTGCTGCTGGTGCCATTGACTTTGGTGGTGACGTGATACGCCCAATGTCTGAAAAGTTTACGCTTCCTAATCGAATTCCCAATAAAGAGTTTGAAGAATTATTCTCATCGCTGAATACTCAACAACGGGATTTTGTAACTCACCTGCTTGATCACTTCAAAAGGTCTCCCGATATCCCCATCTACACCTACTTAAAGGGAGGTGCCGGTGTAGGAAAGTCTCATGTAATTAGAACTCTATACCAAGCATTAATTAGAGTGTTCAATGATAAAGTTAATTCGAATCCTGATAAACCTTCTGTCCTTCTGACGGCTCCTACCGGATTAGCGGCATTTAATATCTTCGGACTCACAATTCACAACGCATTCCAACTTCCAAGCTCTCAGACAGCGTCTCTAATACAATGGCCACTCTCTATTCAGAACTTCGTGTTCTTATCATAGACGAGATTAGTATGGTTGGTCAACATATTTTGGAAATGATCGACAAACGATTGAGAGACCTCTGTGACGGATGTAAACCTTTCGGTGGTATATCGGTCATAGCCGTTGGCGACTTCAGGCAGCTGCCACCTGTTATGGCAACATCCCTTCTGGCTGGAACAATGTCGAATTCGATTTCGTCGCTTTTCAACAAACCCTTATGGCACATGTTTACTGTTCATGAACTGACCACAATTATGAGACAACGCGATGATGCAGCTTTTGCTCTTGCATTAAACAATATGGCGTCAGGGACGATGACTGATGATGATTTGAAACTGTTCAAATCCCGTGAGTTTCCAACTACGCCTGAAGAAATAGTAAGCCGACGCCCTATTCATCTTTTTTACACTAATGAAGCAGTTGATGCCCACAATAGTTTTGCGTTATCCTGTTTGCCAGGAAATCAAGCCATCTCAACCGCCAAGGATTCCCTTTCTGCTTACACGAGCGAGGCATCCAAAGTTGCACTCCTCAACTGGATAGCATCTGCACCTCTATCTAAGACACAGGGACTTCACACAAGCCTCTTTCTCAAAGAAGGTGGACGTTATATCATGACAGTGAATGTAGACACAAGTGACGGTTTGGTTAACGGTGTGGGATGCATTCTGAAAAGAATTGACTTTGGTATTAGTACTTTGGATGCATCTAGACAAAAGCCTCTCCGTCTCTGGGTCAAGTTTGAAAATTCCCGAAGTGGACAGAAGCTTCGTTTGCGCAATATTAACCTCAGTCGGCAACTTCAAATTGATTCGGAATGGACTCCCATCTCACCATGTACGGTCGTCATCCAGCCACGATCGAATTCGGTCACAAAGGTAACAAGGACGCAATTCCCACTTAATGCAGCTGAAGCTCAAACTATACATAAATCCCAAGGATCCACATACGAGCTCGTTGTTGTCCATTTTACTCCTGGAATCAAGCGTGCTCTTCTGTATGTCGCATGTTCACGAGCAACAACGGCATCAGGATTATTTCTTATTGGAATCGTTAAAAAGACAAAAATGCCACAAGAGAATGATCCCATATCTATTGAATTCAAACGACACCAGGAGATGAAGCTAATTCCTTCATTTGAACATTTGCGAATTAGGGATGATAGCAACAGACAAATACAAGTCATCTTTCACAATGTCCAGTCACTTCCTGCTCATTATAGTCTCTATGCATCGGATGAGGTCTATAAGAGTTCGGATATCATCCTTATGGCGGAGACATGGACGCTCTCAAGTGACAATTTTCCGCTAGGAGATCATCTTCTTGCTGCATCAATAGATAGTAACGATGTGCGTCGACCGATTGGTGTACGTGTGTATTGTTGTCCGTCTGTTCATGAATGTATTATAGACACCAATTCCGAAATAGAATACGACTCCCAAGGTTCCTGCAGTGTTTCTTCTATTGTCTTCTTTAACATCCGAATAATTGTCGTTTACAAGTCACCAGGGTTTAATTCCAACACAATGATCTCTTTAATAAAAAAGCAGATGTCTCGCTTATACTTAGTACCACGTACTCTGGTTACTGGAGATTTCAATGAGGATTTCAGCAAGGAAGAAAGTAATGGCCTACAACATGCTCTTAGAGAACTAGGACTCCAAATTCGGTCGCCAGCGATACCCACTACGCGGAATGGCACGCAAATTGATGCGATTTTTTCCAACTTCGAAGTGTCAGCTACTGGAGTCTACACATCGATTTCCTCTTACCATGAGCCGCTTTGGGCCAGAATTAACTTAAACTAATTTGCGACAGACATCTTTGGACGTGGAATGGATGTTGTTGGTATAAACACCGTCATCAATTACTATATGCCATCCGATGCAGATAGTTATTTACATAGTGTTGCTCGTGCAAGTCGTTTTGACTCTGTGGGAAGAGCTATCACGTTTGTTTTCAGCGATGAAGATGCCAAATTATCGAACAAAGTTCAAATTAGGTTCCAAGTGAAAATTATCAAATTTTCGACCTACCCTATCTATCTTTTAATCAAATATATATTTTGATTCTAAATATTTCTATTCAAACTTATTTCTATTTATTACCTTATCCAGGGGGATAAGGGTAAGGGGTGTAGGGGTTATGCTGCAGAGGTAGTACCTTTTACCGGGACGGTCACATCGAGCGTGATAACAGAAGATGGTCCTTGATGGTAACTGGTCCTCGCAGGATACCCAACTCTAACTTATGGCTCCACGTGCCACACCCTGGGAACTGCGTTGACCCGCAGGCGAAACTAAGTGAGGGGCCAGATATGGCAATAACCGAGTGGTTGCCGGTATAAGCAACTTCCTTAATTGTATTACCGATAGCTTCGGATGGATGAACAAGCAAGTATAGGGCACTTTCTTGTCCTTGGATAGAGAAATCATTCCTAAACGCGGACGAATCCAGCAATATGGTCAACGGCATGGAATGCAGATGGCAACGGAAAACCTTCTTCTTCTTCACTTCGCGGTGTAGGCGTTATTGCTTGTTCCGGTACCCATCCTTTTCTTGCTCCTCCCACACTTGTTTTTCCCGGTGGTTTATATCGCTTGGCTGCTAGTGGCAGTCTCCCTTCTGCCATTCTTTCGAGGTGTTCAGTCCATGTCTTGTTACTTGTCCGTCCGTCTGCCTGTCTGTCCGCACGTTTCAAATTATTTTCTATTAAATTGCTAATGATTCAATTTTAGGCTTCTATACAAAGTATAACAAGAAGCCTTATGATCTGGCTCCGTGTCCGTCTGTCCGTCCGTCCGTCCGCATAATTCAAAATCATACAGAGCGTTTCTAAGAACTGGTTTTTTTATTTTACTTTGATGTGAAAAAATAATTTTTTATTGATGTGGTTAGTGAAGTTAAGTTGTAAATAAAAGAGAAAGGAGAGGATTGGTCCACCTCAAAAAAAGGACCATACATTACAGAGAAGTAAAGTTTCGAATAGAATGGAAAAGTTTGATTGTTATTACTTATATAGTAAATGATAATTACCAACCGCAAAAAATTTTATTGGTGCAGATTATCTAATTATGTGATGTTACATTATATGGCGATCAAAACTAACCAGATAATAACAACTTTCCACACCAGAAAGGTAGCTGTATAGAAGCCTAAGAACTGCCGCTAAAGCGAGTTCCACCTTGTTTAAGTTGATTTTGAATGGCCTGCCTTCAAGCTTGTGTTCGAAGTCCTTGACCCCGTTTATCTCCAATTTCAACCATTCTCTGAAATCAAATTCGCTTAGCATATTATGACGTATATCTAGAATATGAAGGACGCTGGGTGGCTTAATTGTTTCTTTCAATTGCAAAATATGTTTCTATTAGGCTTCTATACAAAGTATAACAAGAAGCCTTATGATCTGGCTCGGTGTCTGTCCGTCTGTCCGTCCGTCCGTCCGTCTGTCTGTCCGTCCGCATAATTCAAAATCATACAGAGCGTTTCAAATCGTGTTGGAAATACTCTGTGTATATAGAGGTCTAAGAACTGGGTAGCCAGTGCGCTACTTTTAGGCTTCTATACAAAGTATATTTATGATTAGGGCCAATTTATTTGTCAAATCGTCTTGACGTTTCTTCGGCGAATCGCCCATGAAAGCTGCGGGTCTCGCGGAAGGAGGAACAACCGGTAAAACCGTCACGATCATCCACTCGGGTCGTGAGTATTTCGGATCCATTCCCAGGGCGCTGCAATCTGCGTCGCTAATTTGTCTAAAGATATGCAGCACTTCTTCCGCCAACAAATACTTTTTTTCTTGTGGAACCTTTCCGTCGGATTCCTTCCATTCGGCCGTCAAATCGAGACCCGATTTTCTAATTACAGGTTGATGATTTCCACATCCACCATCCGCGTGGCATATTGTTTGTTCTTTGCACATACCGTACACTAGTTCTAAGCGTTTCTTGGAATCGTCTGTAGTTATCTTCTGAGCGTGTTCATAGTGGTTTTGTTTCTTTGTGTTCACTAACAATTTACTGCAATTAAAGCAGATGCAGCGTAAAACTTTCATGACATTGTTAATCATGCCAACGTGAAAGATAGGTTTGGCCAATTCGATGTGACCAAAGTGACCGGGGCAAGTGTCCCGGTCGCCTTCGCATGTTTGACATGGTAAAGTGCTGTCAAACGCTCCCATCCTCGGATCCATCAAGCCGCCCACTTTTGGAAGACTTCCTTCCATAATTTCTACATGATTTATACCTTCTGGGACGACAGACATGCTACGAATATCTTCCGGACTAAAAATACCAAATTGCACATTCTTTACAGTTTTGAAAGCAGATTTGTTTTCGATTAATGCCATTGTTAATACCGTAATTTACTTTTACTTAACGCGCGAAAAATTAGCCAAACTGTTACATCTACTATACTCATAGGGCGATGTCCTATATAAGTAAATTGATCTGATGATACGTTGATACGATGATACGATGATACGATGATACGATGATACGATGATCCGTTGATACGATTATACCTTGATACGATGATTCGTTGATACGATTATACCATGATACGATTGTCCGTTGATCCAATTATTCTTTGATACGTGGCTTACTGGTCTAACTGCCGCAGGGATTAACGGGCAGAATAAAGTGAAGATAAGGTATTGTCCCAAGGATATGATTTACTAGTTTTACTTTGATGTGAAAAAAACAAGTTTTTATTTATTTTAACCATAGCAGTGGCTTGATGTGATTAGTGAAGTTAAGTTGTAAATAAAAGAGAAAGAGAGGATTGGTCCACCTCAAAAAATGGACCGCACATTACAGAGAAGTAAAGTTTCGAATGGAATGGAAAAGTTTGATTGTTATTACTTATATAGTAAATGATAATTACCAACCGCAAAAAATGTAATTGGTGCAGATTATCGGATTATGTGATGTTACATTATAAATATTATGTCGACCAAAAATAACTAGCAACAACTTTTCACACCAGAAAGGTAGCTGTATAGAAGCCTAGGAACTGCCGCTAAAGCGAGTTCCACCTTGTTTTTTAATTTATATAGAAAAAGTTGTCCTTAGTTCTTTAAGTAGTTTATCCGATTATCCGACATATAAAAAAAAATTCTTTTTAATCCTTTAAGGAATCTCGGTGATCCATTCATGCGCGTCCCTGTAGTCTCCCTTCGCGAATTTTCCTTTGCGAATTTTTGCACTATTTGAATACAGATGTGCAGGGACCTACAAAATGACGAAGTGCCAAATTTGGTTCCGATCGGTCAAACGGTCTAGGAGTCTATAGGGAACATACATACTGCTATGTTCCCTTATAGGTGCAAAAAAGCTTATAGGCCTGTGTGCAAAAAAGGATTTTGGCGCCCCTTAAGGCATTTTGGATCATGTTTTTTTATTTATATTTTTGAAGGTAGGTAGGTAGGTGCTTGAAATAAAGCAAAAAACTGAACTTTAGAAGTCATATTTATTTGTAGACTAAAATATCAAAATGAAACTGTTGTGTATTCATCATGTCGTCTAATTACGTAATTTATGGTTTACTGGCCGAAGCCTAACTTTATTTAATAATATGATTCATTTGGTTACAATACGATCTAATACCACTGTTTTCCTACTTCTCTTAACTCTTCATAATACTTCTTCGTTTATATACTAAACCTAGGCTCCAGTGGCGGATACAGAAAAAACTCAAGGGGGGGGCGCTAAAGATATGTTGAGCTACCTTTACTTTTATCGTAATAAAAAAATAATCAAGTCACATGCAAAGTTTCAGAAAGTTTTATTTAAACTGATTATACACATTATACGTGATTATACGTGATTATACACGTCAGAGTCGACTGACGAAAGAAACGAACGAATAGCGTGCGGGCTGGCGGACCCGCAAGGGGGGGGGGCGCGCCCCCCATATGTATCCGCCACTGCTAGGCTGAAGGCAATTACCAATCGCAAATATACTGTTATCTTTACAGCTGATTAGTCGAGTCTTCCTAATACAGAGTTGACCCAAAATACAATAGAAACAAACAGAATAAAATCATAACAAAATAAATTAAAATTAATTCTTGTTCACACCCATTTTAAAGCATTTACTTAACTAATGGGGTACAGACACGTTGTTTATAAATACTAGAAAATAACCCAAAACTAAAATTCACATTTTTTTAGGAACAAATAACAGAAATATTGCCTAATGTCTACATATATAAATATATAAGTACTACTTTCTACTTATACTTAGATATTTAAAAAAATATGCAGATACTTCTGATAACAAATACCTAGGTATCTTCGTTATAAAATCAAAAATGATAGCTAGGTACAATAGAAAAATAAAAAATAGCTATTGTAGTAGCGATATTTTCCGAGACTTTGCTGTTGCAAATTCATTAATTACATCGCTAAAATTTATACCATCAAACATTTCTTGCTCAATTGCTAATATTGCTAGCCCAGACAATCTTCTTGAAGCATTGTCGATCTTAAATAATTTTTAATGATTTTTAACTTTGAAAAAGATCGCTCGCCAGAAGCTACAGATACAGGCAATGTCAGAAGAATTCTTAGTGAAATGTTTACGTTTGGAAGGGTGGAGATTAAATTGTTTTCAAATATATATTGTAAAATACATAAGGGGTCAGTATCATCAGGTAATGAAAACAACTTTAACGCTTTAATTACATTAAACCAGGCATTAAATTGTACTAAACGGAGAACGATGGTTTGATTAATTCCACCACGAATCCGCCGAATGCACTTTACTTACTATAGGTTAATTTGAATTAACCCCTTCTTATACCTAAAGCTGCCACCAGAATTGTCTGTTTGCTATCCAATGGAATTGATAGCGAGCCGATAATCCAAAGCTCGAATAATTACTTCCTCAAAGGGTTATTTTCTCATTGGTAAACGTGTGAATTACGGACGACTTTCTCCAGAAGCGCAGGATATTAATGACAAGCAACTAACTACACTGAGTATAAACGTATTTGTTTACAAGAAAAGATTTCAATTTTAATAATAAATGATTTATTTAATAATATTAAACAATAATTAAAACAAAGATGAAGAACAGAACAAAATAATTGGTTCTACAGATATATGTAACATTAATAAAATAGACTAATTTTAATTAAGTAATTGGAAGTTATATTTGACGAGAGACAGTAGGATAAAATATAATCTTTTTACAAATTTACCGAGTAGATAAAATTTACGACATGTACCTTGATTTATATTCCTTGGGTCCTTATTTGAACTGCTTATTGGCCCTGGGTGATTCGAAGATTATTTGATGAGTAAACATTTATTTGAACTTGTAATTATTTAAATAACATTAATGAACTCGCGAATAATTTATTTAACCAGTTGTAAAACTAATTTAATTTAATAAAACTTATAAAAATTTTGAACACTTTAATAAAACAAAATGAGCTGATTTTATTAGTTAGCTCGAAATTAACACTGAATTGATAATTTATTTATTTGATTTAAAACTTAATTGAATTTATTTAATTTAATAGTTGACCGAATTTATGAACCCCATCACCGGAAGACCGGCTGGGCCGTTCCCGTAGAGGTAAGGTGAAAACTAACTGAAGATTGTTACAAGTCTCATACTTGACGACTCACTAACGACTCTGTAAAAACTAACTTAAGACTCGAATTTTTAATCATCATCCCTATTTATTAGAGTGAATTATTTCCATTTTGTGGTGGGGTCTGAATATTGAAATACATAGGAAAGTCCTGCTATTTTGAGATGGTGAATTGGGCTAATTACTATTTTTAAGCTGTGTGTACGGGCTCTAGATAACTCAAATATTAAGATATTAGTTTGCCTGTTATCTTGCCTCTGTGATTTCCAAATCTTTTAATTTTCATGTTATAGGTTTTACGGGAAGTTATTAATTATAATATCTGTCAATTTTAATATGGTCTTAATTGTATTTTGTTTTTAGAATTTGGTGATCTTTAATATTATGTTGGCTTTTTACACATATGTCATGTGTGATAAAGTTTACTAATCGGTTTTGGCTAGACTTAACTGTTAACGGTCCCTCTATTATCAGTCCAACGTCTATTCTTAACAAACTTAAGGTTGACCCTTGATTGGATATTTATGTTACATTTTTCCCAAAAATGTGGGAATTATATTTTACTAAGATAGTTGTCTCTTATTTTAATTTATTACGCCGTGTGAACATAGGCGTACCAACGTTTTCCTATTAAGATTTAAATTATTTTTTAATTTAAATCGTCATTAAATGTAATTTCATATTACTATTTTAATTAATATTAAATAATTATAGATAAATTAATCCTTTTTGTGATTAAAACTTATAACTTAATTTCTAAATAACATGATTTAACATACAAATTCATAATTTCAGATTTACTAATTACAACTTCCGGGGTCGGTATATATATAATTAAGAATTAATTTACGCGGGTTGTTACAAAATAAATCATTGGAGTCTATATCCTTATTATCCTGATCTGTCAGTCGTTCTTCAAGAACAGAACAACGTTTTAAAAGATCGCTGTCACTTAATTTGAATATGTCGCTAAAAAATCCGAAAATATTATCATACTCATTTAATAAGTCAAATCGGTTTTTTAGAGAGCTTAAAGTTTGATCTATAATTTTTAAGAAAAAACTAATTTTAAAGGCGGTTTTTGGATCATGAGGGGTCTCATCTCGGTGTTCATAGTCAAACAGTTTTGGTTTGAATTTCCTCCTGACCGTTGGTAACGGTGGAAAGTCTTCTTCAATTTCGAGTGTGAACTAACCGGTTTAAAAACGCCTGTGGCGATGCATCGCTTTTATAGCGGTCCAGGCATTATTCATGTCTGAACAGGAAAAATCAAGAAACTACCGCCTGACATGTTCTCATAACATAGGAATCGGCAGTAACTGGATGATATACTAATAAAATTTCGTGTGTATTTATACCTAATCCTATTTAATTTCTCAACTTTTATTTTAAAATTAATTTTTGTTTTTTGTTTTTTTTTGCAATTTTTTTGCAAGGGTTTTGGCGCCCCTAAAGGATGGTGCCCGTGTGCATTGCACACTTTGCACATATGGTAGCGGGGGCCCTGTATAGGTATATTAAAATAAATTTCCACACTTGGAAACACACCACTTTAATTACTCTTAAATCAGGGGCTCTCAAAAATCAAGCATTTCGCAGGTTACACGACACTGGTTATTTCCTAGATTATTTAAATTACCTTTTCCTTTACCTAGAATCAACTCTTTGTGGAAATTATCAAAAATAAAATCTACCATTAAAAATGCGTTACTTTTAATTTCAAAATATAATATCAACATCATTTATTAATTGCTTATATTACATTAAATCATCCAAAATAAAATCAAACAGGTTATTTGTTGAAAATTTATCTTGTCCTTTCGCGTATTAATTTTTAAAAAGCGCACTACATTTTTAGAAAAGTTTGTTTGCTACCTTATTTCGTTGACTTCATTGTTGAGTGGTGTATGCAGTCCAGTTGAAGTTCTTCGTTCCAAAATTCTATCTTTTACCATCTGCTTTAATTCGCAACGCAGTTACTCAAAAATATACTTTTTATTGTTTCCTTTGTTTCACCATAATATTTTATCTCTTCCTCTTGGATTGATTAAAATTTCAGTAGGTTTCTTAATTAAACCTAAAATTACACTTTTTCGCACATTTTTCATAACTAACTAACTTTTTGTTCCAGTTTTTGTTTTACGTCAAGCCTAACGGAGGTCTGGATAGAAACTGAATTGTTTAAACGAATTGCCCTTCGGTCTTTGTTCGTATTTTGGATAAATTGCGTACAAATCGATTTATCGTTCGATTCTATCAACCAATGATGTGTTGAATTTTGAATTTGAAATTTTTGAAGTAAGGTAAGTTCGTAGCTTTTAAATACACTTTTTGATTTAATTACACTTCTTATTGTTTTAGATAAATACGCGAACAATTAACTTTGTTTAATTTATGATCTGGTTTAAAATATAATAATACAAATAATATAATAATACAAATTATAAATAATGGTTATATCGATTAATTAATAAGTTTTTATACATTTTTACAATTTATTTTCAATACAAAACAATTTTTTTATAATGTCATGAAGTATGGTTCAAAATATCGCATCTTTAGTGTGATTCATGTGTTTATTCATTTGTTTTTGAAATACTTGGGTGATATAATCTGATTCTCTGTTTAGCTAAGGTAATTCTTCATTTCTGATACCTTTTAGGCTTCTATACAAAGTATAGCAAGAAGCCTTATGATCTGGCTCCGTGTCCGTCTGTCTGTCCGTCTGTCCGTCTGTCTGTCTGTCTGTCCGCATAATTCAAAAACATACAGAGCGTTTCAAATCGTGTTGGAAATACTCTGTGTGTATAGAGGTCTAAGAACTGGGTAGCCAGTGCGCTACTTTTAGGCTTCTATACAAGGTATAGAAAGAAGCCTTATGGTCTGGCTTCGTGTCCGTCCGCATGTTTCAGAGCCAATCATAACGTTGATCAACTGATACGTTGTTATATTTTAAATACTTCGTCTATATAGTATTGCGTTAATCTGTTAATTCGTTGCTTCGATTCGCTAATGCAATTTATAAATACGCAAATGTTCGAAAGAAATTTACTAAGTTAAAGATATTTTCGAAGAGGTCTCCCTATATAAACTACTTGTTTTACATTGATGTGAAAAAATAATTTTTTATTGATGTGGTTAGTGAAGTTAAGTTATAAATAAAAGAGAAAGGAGAGGATTGGTCCACCTCAAAAAAAGGACCATACATTACAGAGAAGTAAAATTTCTAATAGAATGGAAAAGTTTGATTGTTATTAATTATATAGTAAATGATAATTACCAATCGCAAAAAAATTAATTGGTGCAGATTATCTGATTTTGTGATGTTACATTATATGGCGATCAAAAATAACCAGATAATAACAACTTTCCACACCAGAAAGGTAGCTGTATAGAAGCCTAAGAACTGCCGCTAAAGCGAGTTCCACCTTGTTTCAATCTATGATGTTAAATTGACTTTTTGAAATACCATGTTTTTATAGATTTTGCAATATCTTAATTGGCTTTTCATAATAAAACATGACAATACATACACACATCATCATCACTTCCTTCATGGGTTAGGTCGTTGACCTGTTCCGGCATACACACACATACATACATACACACATACATCCATTTTTATATATATAGATAAGTATTTAGAAAAAACTATTTTCTGTGGTGCTACCCCTAAAAAAAAGGTCATCAGCCGAGGTGGGGATGACACCCATGAAATCCACCCCGGGTTTCTTTTTATTACGAGGGTCAAGGTGAATTTATTGAGAATAAAAAACACGGTTAATATTTTCTAGGATTTTATTTTAAATATGCTCAAAGTAATTCCCTCCAACAATGATACACTTGACCATTCTTTATTTCCACTGCTTAAAAGCTCCCAACCAATCTTCTTTCGGAACACCTTCAAAATAAGTATGAACTGTGCGGTATCAATCTCTTCTTCAGATGAAAACCTTCTGCCCCGCAAATTTTTTTTAAGCCCAGAAAATAGCCAAAAGTCGCACATTGCTAAATCAGGTGAGTACGGCGGATGTTCTATGACTTTTATATTTTTTTCAGCCAAAAACTGGCGAGTTATAGCTGCCGAATGGGATGATGCATTATCATGGTGGAGCATAATTCCCTTGGCTGGAACTCTACTGAACACATCAGGTAAACATTTTTCAGTGTACCATTTAGCTGTAACTGTCTTTTGTAACTAAGCTGTAACTAGCTTAATGGCATTTACTAGACCCGTACTTCTGAAGAATACCGCATACATAACTTTTTTCATAGCTCGCTGTTTCTTGATCATTGTTGGAGCTTCCTCATCTTCGTGAATCCATACACGACTCTCTTGACGAGTAGGTATGTCGAAAAAGGAAATATAAGTTTCGTCACCTGTCACGATTTTGGAATAAATTTGGTGTCCGCCATTATTTAACAAATTTAGAGTTTCATGGCAAATTCTTACACGCTCTGCTTTTTGAAAATCAGAAAGGTGATGCGGCACAAAACGACGGACCACTTTTTTTAAATGCAGGTGATCGTGTATTTTTAAATGCAGGTGATCGTGTATGATTGTTTTAACAGCTGAGGATCCAATCTTGAGTTGATGCTCTATTACCCCATAAGTGGATTTATTGTCCTCTTTAATTATTTTTTTAACAGCAGCAATGTTTTTGTCGGTAACAGCGGTAGAAGGACGTCCTGCTCCTTTTTGATGCTGAACGGAATTCCTTTCGCGTTCAAATTCCTTATACCATCGGTAAATTGTAGCCAAGGAAGGTGCTTGTTCACTAAAAGTTGAATCTAAACTCTCTTTGCACTCGTAAGCGCTTAAATCTTTTTTAAAATCATAATAAATCATGATTCGAAAAAGCTCTCTTGTTAATTCCATGTTTTCACTTGCAATGTCACTTTAAAAAATTAGTAACTTGAGTTATAACGAACGTATTTTCAACTTCTAAACTTCAAATGACAGATAAAGAGTTTCTCTAAATAATACCGTATGTTTTATTTTTAACAACTTACTAGATCTATTTTATTCTCAATCAATTCAGCTTGACCCTCGTATATAAATTTTAAATTTGAAAAATTTGCGGGTGGGGTTCAAGAATATGTGACGTAATACTTGGATGGGGATGATGATCGGGGGGGGGGGGGGTTAAAAATTGCGTGATGTAATTTATGGACGACCCCTAATCCATATTTGATTATCGCTTTAATCGATTTAACTTATTGTTTCCGGGAATGTTAAAATTTTTTCGGGAATTTTCAAACAAAATGTAGCCTATATCCGTTGCAACTCTTTTGTTTGATGTTTGAGAACAGATAGGAATAGCAGAGAGCTATGTTAAAACACAAACATTTCCATTTCATTCTGTGTTATTATTACACAGTTGTAAAATTTAAGGTTAGAATCGCCACCTTTAGCGCGCTTGGTTCGCGTTCATTGTGCTATTGTGCACACAACTTTGGTTGTACGTATTTCTGATAATTGTCGGCGTCAACCGCGTTGGTTTCGCGTTCATTGTGCTTTGTGCTTGCCCCTTTAAACGTAAAAATACAATGAACTCAACATTTTTCTTCAAACTAATTGTAAAATATTAATTATATCAGCTCGAGTTGCAGGACGAGAAATAATTTAATTTAAAACTTCACGTAAATCAAGAAATTATTGTAATTTAAATTAAAAACATATTTTTAAAGAAATTTGATGAAACCTAATAATTTTGTTTTCTCCTGTATATTCTGCTGTGATATTCTGGAATCTTTGTGACGATGGCGCCACTGGCCGCCACACCCCCGAGCCATTTCAACTTTGTTTTCAACACAAACAACACCTTACAATTTGAAATAAATACAAAGTCACTTGAAGTGAGTTGATAGCTTTTATAATTAGTTTTATTTGATACCGATGAGCGATTTACTGGTACTGAAAGAATAATTATATAAATTGCTGGATGAAATCGACGTTGGAATTGTATTTAGCCGGCAAATCAACAGGTGGTTGTTTGTAATAAGGTAAATGAAATTGTTTTTGATATTTTTCCTTAAATTAAAATCTATTTTAGTGGTAAATATTACCTACAATATGTAAACCAACCATGGTTATAATATAATCAATTCATTATTTGTTAGAAAGTTACACGATGCTTATGGACTTATTTGATTTTGTTATTGGTACCTACTACCTTTTGCATATTTTAAAATCGTAGTGATTTGTAAAAATTTTAATATCACGTTGGTTCATTAAGGGAAAAATATTTTAATTAATTGTTAATTAAAGTCCCAAATAACTTTATTTTTATTACCAGGTTTTACCTGATAAAAAATTAAAATTTTTCCTGACATTTCGATAAATCGTTACATACATAAAAATTAAATAATTTGTTAATAAAATCGCGATGGCTAATTTTATTTTTACTGAAATTGTTGAATTGTAGGAAATTGATGCAATTATTGATATAAATCCTGATAAATGATATAAATATGTGGTACGTGCAAGGCGAGATCACATAGGTATATTTTTGGAACAATGCAGAATTAATAGTAGGATTTTCGAAAATCAAATTACAAGTGGAACGACTAGGTAAATACAAGTAAACATAAATTTGAAGTTTTATACCATTCATATAATAATTTATTTTAGAAATTATGCCGTTTCTCCCTTGAATAAACTTCTACTTGCACTATGATTCTACTCAACCGGAAGGAGGAAGTTTTACACCTCTAGCGGCTTCATTTTTGAAACCCGACGAAATTTAAAACTGCGTTCAATAACAGGAAGAAGAAAGAAATAAGGCTATCGTTGTTGCTTTGTATTGTGGAAAATGGATTCGAACCCAGGAGTCTTAGCTGTGAATGCACGCGCTCTAACGATTGCGCTGCCGAAGCGATTTGTTTATATAGTGCGGATTCTAGGGCCGCTACAACATATTTCTCACCCCCATCACTGCCACATCTACTCTGGAACCTCTTGGGTATGTGGCATTTATTATTTGTAATTATTTTATGTCATCTGTTTTTATGATTTTCATTTAAAATTTTACGTTTTTTCAATAAGTTTCAATAAGCAGATTCATATTTTGCATGAATAAATAAACAACTTTTGTTGGAACATTTTTTTTATCCGACATTAGGCTTTTCCAGTAAGATGCGTTGAAACAAAATAAATAATCAACATTGTTAATCAATATTTAATATTTACAAGTTTTACAAGGCTTGTTATGAAAACACTCCTTTACAAACATTTTTTACACTGTTTAATACTAATAAATAGCCTTCTAAACCTTGTAAATATTAAATTTTGATTAACAATGTTGATTATTTATTCATGCAAAATATTAATCAAAATATGAAAGTTGACCTTCAAATCACCTTGAAAAGGTCAATAAATTAAAAGAACAATTTTGCCATTTTCTTTCCCCCTCGCTATCACACAACTTTTGTCCGAAACATTTTTTCATCTGACTTGGTTTTTGAGATATTAATTGCTGGAAGTTTTAAAATGAACACCGGTATAGTTTTTTTTCCATTCGTGCCTTATTTTTCATTATCTCCATGTCCTTGTGTCATGATACCACTTTCGCTAGTGTTGCTTCCATTTTATCGGACCTTAACTTGTTTGTTTTTACTAATCTCACTTTCACGTTTAATTCCTTTTCAATCATCTCCTCGAGTATACCGTTGTTACGATGTTCTCTAGGGTGTGCGCCCCTTTAATTATGTTAGTTTTACGCTTTGCCTTCTCGTCTTTTTCGAACCAACCCTTCAGTGCCTTTATTCGTGTTTGAAGTCTTTTGCCTATCCTTATCCAATTTTTTTTATTTCAGTCTTTCCAAATCTGCTTTTTGTTATCGGTTTTTACTCCTAATAAATAGCTTTTGTTCTTTCTCTTCTGTGGTATCTGTGTCTCTTATCCTTCAGTTTTGGTTTGTCATCCATCTGATTTCAGATTAACAATAGTTTTTCACATTTGTAACATTTTGTCATTTATGTTTACTCTGCGTTTATGCAGCTTTTCGCAGTTGTCGTGGATTTTAATAAACACTACTTATTTTAATTTTAGTAATCCTAATTCCCCGGTTGTGCGAAAATGCAATTAAAGCGAAATGGTCTGCAATTCTGGATGTTCAAAAACAAGTTTCACATTTCCAAATTCAAATGGGCCTTTTAAAATTATCTGAAGAAGATGAAATGGCGAATGAAGTGCACCAATCGTCCATGGAAATTGCTTCTCGAGGAATTCAGGTATAATCAATAAATTATTTTCATGTACAAGGCCAAATTTGTGTGGCATGTAATAAAATCTTGACGGTAATCGAGTATAAATATTACGTGTAGACCCATTCGATTATAATACGATACTTTGTACACACAACATTTTATTTTATACCATTACGGGAGTCGGATCCTAGGGAAGAGCACGTATTTGTGTACGTCGATTTTAAAGATTATAGATATTCGGAAAGCTGAAGGGTTAGGTTCATAGGTCTGTATGATGATAAGGTTTTTATTTATATAAGAAGGTTTATATCAGGAATGAGAAACCCGCAGGTCGCATGCGGCCCGCCACGCTCTCTCGTGCCGCCATTCAAAGATTTGTTTTCAAAGATTTGAAAAGTTTTGACTTTTAATGTTAGGTTCGAGGGTTAATTTGGTTAATAAGGGGTCATCCATTAATTACGTAAGGGTTTGGGGGGAGAGGGGGTATTGGATATCTTACGGACCCTTACTTAGGAAGGGGGGAGAGGTCCAACGTATTCCTTACGTAAGTTTCTTAAAATATTTTTCTTTTAATTATTATTTTAATTAGTATACAACTGGAAAACCGGTTGCGAAGAATTATAAAATATATTATCATTATTACTATTTAATTGTGTTATTGGATCCATATTCTTATCAAACACGAAAGAATTTTTGCTTATCGTCTCTTCACTAAGAGGTCATCCATTAATTACGTAAGGATATTTTTTCCAAGTTTAACGTAAATAGATAGAAGGATACAAAAGTAATAGTCGGAATTTATTCAACTATTAGTACAATTCGGGATGGGGCGTGGCCTAAGAGTACTCCCAGTCAATGGGAGACCCCGTTTCCTTAAAAGTTTAAGGGCTGTTTTTATGATTAAACCTGCATTTTCCACAATTGTTTTTGTTTAATTCTACTATATAAACCTTCAGTTTTCCGAATATCCGAATTCCGAATACGTGCTACCCCCGGATCCTATTTAAAAGATGGTGGTTGTATTTATTATATAGGTACATTATCAATCTTTTTGTAATTTAACATCAGTTTTATTGTATTAATAGATACTTAATTCATGTTTGTAACCTTGTTAACTTCTGTGAATTCAATTATTGTATGATGTGGGTTCAAGGTTATCTCCTTATAATAATAAGATAACGTTTATTTAGCTCAGATTGACCTATACACAACTACCTACACACAAAAACAATACATGTATATATTATATGTTATGGCTAAAGTGTTTACTTGGCTAGTTTATCTATCGCTTGGTTATTTTAGTAGAAAACAAAATGTCTACCATAATAGCTGAAATTTTGGTTAGTTTATAAACTAGCCAAGAAAGTTGGCTAGTTTACTCTTCGATCATGAATTTACTAGATAGCTCATAGGCGCATTTGTTGTGAAGCATTCGTGGTCAGGTATATAACAGTTTGTTTTCTTTTTTAGGTGCAAGACAGGTTGCATTCGATTAGGGGTCAACATAACATTTCAAAATATCAAGATTGAAGTTACGAACATGCAGTTATAAAAGTAAAAATACATCACTTAATAATTAGTTTATAAATTTTTAACAAAATTTCAAACATACAAAAGTTAGGACAAAATAATACAAATTAACACTTATAATATTTTATTGCTTTTTAAACAAAATTGCTTTTGTGTACGTACTGCGTACACGGCTTTCTTGAATTAATGACTTTGATTCGTAATGTAATCTTATATTTGCATAATATTTTGTAATTAATTTGACCAATTGGTGTCCACCGTTACCCAATGGATATTCATTAAAAACATGGTCTCCTTATGTACGATTTATATCATTTACATTATTTATTAAACTGAAGACATTTCACAGAATATTTCTTAAAATCCCCCTTTTATTTAAATAAAAATAATTTCAGGATTTTTTCTGTCAAGCTTCTTACAATAATAAATTGACTTCAAAATAATAATTAATTCTTTGATGTTTGGTTAAAAGAACTTTAGTCAAAAAACACAAGTTTACAGTAGAAGCTAGGGATGCACCGGAATTCCGGCGGTACCACTAAATCCGGCCAGTTGGCCGGAACTAATCGCTCCGACCTGATCGCTTTCCGGCCGGAATTTTCGGAACTTTTTGGAAATGTTTAAGTTTTAAATTTTTAATATAATTTAAATTCAAATATATGTGATATATTCAACAGTGAAGGGTGTGCGTGTTTCCTTGCCTATGATAGACCGGCGGCTGTGGTTCCCCGACTTCTTTTTAATTTTTTTATTATTGGCAGGTGGCTGCTATTCTCCAATTGAATGAGTAGAATTGTTTTAATTTTGTTAATGCTGATTAAAAATTAATATTTAAATAAACAGTAATTTCTATCTAGGTAAAATTAATGGTAATTAACACTCTGCATACTGTAGCTAGTTTAAAAAAAAGTAAAAATAAATCAGCCTCAATATTTTCAATGTTTTACGTATAAAAATAGGCATGCACATACATTTTAAATTTAGGTCCCGATCCGGCCGGAATTCCGACGATCCGGTCCGGCCAGAGGCCGGAATTCCGGTTCCGGCCGGATCGACAAAATACCCGATCCGGTGCATCCCTAGTAGAAGCAAATTAAGTTGTTTTTACCATTTAAAAAAGATAAATTTCGAAAAAAGTTTATAATATTTTCACTCTCACACTCTTATTTATGTGATTTGATAAAAGTTCTTTATACCATTAGAAATAGGGGGAAAAATTGAATTGTTTTACTACAATAACCCAGAAACGGGTTAAAATGCTGTGTAAACGAAACTTGTCTATTTTAGAAACGCTAGTTTCTGTTTTAGTCATTTTATAAATTACCCCCAATGTCGTAGTCCAATTTGTAACGCTCTGTGACGTCGATAATTTGCGATTTCTATGAATATATTTCATCGTTTTTAAAATGGCTCCATTTTAGTCTACTTCCTCGTCCGACGATAGCACTTCTTTGCCATATAGCCATGAAACGATAAAACATACGTCTTTTGCTGAACTTGAAATAGATTTAGAAACATCCGAATGGTGCATTAAATAACGAAGTAAATTTCGAAAATACTCCAAAACATGGTACTACAACGAAAGTAATCAAGAGGTGCAACTCCATAGGAGGTCGAGAAATTCGTACTGCCAAACGCATAGCAAGATCGGCATCAATAGAAGCGATCAAGATTTATTTTTAAATACATTAGGTCCTAGTTATATGCTGCCATCTATCGCAAAGAATTTGACAAAAAGTAATACCGCTAAATCACCACGAATAAAACAAAAAAAAACGACAAGGACGCGTGCAAAGGGCAAGTATAAGTCGATTTTGACGAATTTTTAAATAAATTAAATTATGAAAAATTATAATCAATGCAGCATGAAATTGTTTACCATAATGTGCTAAAAGTTTTACCAGTTATTGTTTAGGGGTCATCCATTAATTACGTAATAGTTTGGGGTATGTTGGTAATTATATCCAGGTATTATATTATAATGGAAATACTATTTATTGAAATATATAGTAGTTAAAAATCATTAAACATAGTGGCATAATAGTGTGAGTTTTAGAAAATGGCATCAAACTTTGGCGATCTTTACGAACGGTTTTTCATCTATGTAAATAAAAATTTTATTTAAATTTTTGTATTTATTATTGTCTATATAATATATTATTATTCATATTTTATAAATATAAGGGGTGGCGAGGGGGGTCAAAATTAATTTCTTTTAAATAATCCTTACGTAACTTTCATCTTTTACAGTGCGTTCCTTACGTCCGACCAATCAAAAGAAAGAATTCTGTGTGTTTAATCTATGTGTATATTTGAATTTAAATTATTTTTTAATTTGAATTTAAATTATTTTACGGTTGCCTATGTTAGTAGAAACTACCAACTGTATATGTAATTTCACGATTTGTATAATTTGTAGGTTTTATTGAATCGTTGAATGTCACTCACTTTATATTGTTATCACCTCTACGCATGCGCGAAAATTCCGTTCCGTCGAATTATAAATTTGAAAATATCTTACAGTCCGTTTCCTACGTATCCAGTGCGTCTACGTTTACAGTACGTCAAACTATAAATCCAGCTTTACGTACCCTTACGTTTCGGGGGAGGGGCTCCAAAATTACAAAAATCATCCTTACGTAATTAATGGACGGCTCCTTAGCCGATTTACATTATTAGAGTAAAGGAGCGTAAAAACATTAAAACTGCGTTAACTCAAAATACCCATTTTAGACTTGTGCCCCTTTGCACGCACACTCCGCAAAAAAAAAGAGAATAATCTGGTATTCCCTAATCACTCTTCTAATACTAGCAAACTACAGACGCCAAATCCTCAAAAGAACCATGATGACGGAAATGCAAAAAAAGGCGATTGCAAGCAATATTTGGAGAAGACGACGTTAGTTCACCTACCAAGGATTCAGAACAAACAGATATAATTAACGTTGCATCAACTTCTAGAAAAATAGATCCCGTAAAATCGCACAGGAAGCGTTTACTGACGCCAACAAGTGATTCAATAACTCGTTAGGATCCATGTCGAATACAAAGATGAAAAAGTTAATTAACAAGAAAAAATGTGCTCCACCCAGTTATAACCTCCGCCGAGCAAAAAACGTAAAATTATCATCTACATCAGGTATGGAAATTAAAACGAAGCTTAAACCAGGAATTTCCATACCCAAATCTGAGAATGAGAAAGATCCTAATGCAAAACTTTCAAGGAAAAGGAAACATGCAAATAAGAAGTCGGCGACTTCAGGGAAGCCTCTTAAAAGCGGAGAAGATCAAATGGATGCCAACGAAAGTGAGACATCAATAAAACAACACGATAAAATAAAAGACAAAAGTCTAAAAGCACAACATTCTAAGATGATCGAGAACAATTTGAACATGAGAATGGAAATGGAACCCTTGGAAGAAGGCGTTCTTATAAGCATTCTAGAGGTGGTGCCAAAAACTGCCCAACCTATTGATTATAGCAATGCTAATCCTTTTGTTCACATTAAAGGAACCCCAGCCGCATTATGTGGAGATCAAGTGTGTATCATTGATTTAGATGACTTCCCAGAAGATGCGTTTGCAGAAGATTTGTTAATAAAACTGGAGCAAATAGTGGAAGAATATGGCCATGGCAAATATTTATTTCCATTAGCTAGAAACGCTTATTGATCAATGAGTGAAGATGACGAAATTTATGCGTTTGTTACCGCACCCAACTACCAAATTGTTCAAGAAATGCAAAAGGAAGATTTCGACCAGGTGCCTAATTTGATTGATAAAAATTAAGATTGCAATGATGAACAGAGCAAGAGCGATCCCCCAAGAATAAATTAATCAGCCCCAGCTGAAGCGTCGCAATTTTTAATACGATTTAATATATTCATGGAACTTGCACATTATCGACGTCACAGAGCGTTACAAATTGAAGTACAACACTGGAGGTAAGTCATAAAATGATTTATAAAATAGACACTAGTTGGTTGCTGCAAAATAACACTTTGACGTTGTGGCAAAGCCATTGGTAACCTGTCACCAAAAATTATCCACATGATCAATTTTAGAGAAAAGCTTATTTCGAGCCATTTTAAAAACAATGAAATATAGCCATGGAAATCACCACCTCAGAATTTTTGGTGAATATATTTAATTGTTTTTAAAATTGTGACGCTTCAACTGGGGCTGACTCATTTATTTTTGGGCTTTCGCTCTTGCTCTGTTCATCATTGCAATCTTAAATTTTTCTCACTCAGATCACACACCTGGTCAAAATTTTCCTTTTGCATTTCTTGAACAATTTCGTAGTTGGGTGTGGTAACAAAGGGATATGTTTCGTCATCTTCACTCACCGGTGAATAAGCGTTTCTAGCATATGGAAGTAAAATATTTGGCCGTATTTTTCCACTATTTGCTCCTGTTTTGTTAACAAATCTTCTGGAAATGTATCTTCTGGGAAGTCATCTAAATCAATGATACACACTTGATCTCCACATAATGCGGCTGGGGTTCCTTTAATGTGAACAAAAGATTAGGAAAGCTTTAATCAATAAGTTGGGCACTTTTTGGCACCACCTCTAGAATGCTAATAAGAACGCCTTCTTCCAAGGGTTCCATTTCCATTCTCATGTTCAAATTGTTCTCGATCATCTTAGAATGTTGTGCTTTGAGACTTTTGTCTTTTGTTTTATCGCGTTTTTTTATTGATGTCTCACTTTCGTCGGCATCCATTTGATCTTCTCCACTTTTAAGAGGATTCCCTGAAGTCGCTGACTTTTTAATTGCACGTTTCCTTTTCCTGAAAGTTTTGTATTAGGATCTTTCTCATTCTCAGGTTTGGATATGGAAATTCCTGGTTTAAGCTTTGTTTTAATTTTTATATCTGATGTGGTTGATGATTTTACATTGTTTGCTCGGTTGGGGTTACAACTGGGTGGAGCCCAGTTTTTCTGGCTAATTAACTTTTTCGTCTTTGTATTCGACATGGATTCTAACGAGTTGTTGAATCACTTGTTGGCGTCAGTAAACGCTTCCTGTGCGATTTTACGGAATCCATTTTTCCAAAAGTTGATGTAGCGTTAATTATATCTGTTTGTTCAGAATCCTTGGTAGGTGAACTAACATCGTCTTTTCCAAATATTGCTTGCAATCGCCTTTTTTTGAATTTCTATCATTATGTTTCTTTGGAGGATTTGGCGTCTGTATTTTGCTAGTATTGGAAGAGTTATTGAGGAGTACCAGATTGTGGGGTGTATGGGGTGGATATGCGTACATACATAGCCTCTACCACCCAAATGCTAACCTCACCTTTACGTGGCGCGCCCTAATTTCACTGACGAGGCTCTAGCGACCGAGTACTGGCGGTATAACCATAGTGATGAGCCGTGGCAGAGGAAATGCTGTCACAGGAACACATGTATGTGTTTTACGGTTAATACTCCCCAAAATGTATAAAGAGAAAGAAAAGTTTAAAAAGGGGTTCAGTGCCCAGCGGTCTGGACCCTGCCGCTCATGGCAGTCATCGGAATAAGAGAAAGACGGAGGGTGCTAAGAATCCCTGGGTTAGGATAGACTGCCATACATTGACCAACAACAAATATGGAAATTGAAAATGTGAATAATTTTTGGTAACACAGGTACGCAATGGCTTTCCTACAAGTTGTTTTGCAACAACCAACTAGTTTCTATTTTAATCATTTTATAAATTACTCCAGTGTGGTAGTCCAATTTGTAACAAAACGGGATTCAAATTGAAACAAATTAATTACATTTTAAATTCAAATATAATTATTATTGTGATAAATTCAGGTACATTGCTTCCCGTCAATAGCGATGTTAGTTCAGTTATACTGAATTTGATTAATTTTGTTGATTTAATTTGTGTTAGTTCAGTTGTACTGAATTTGATTAATTTTGTTGATTTTAAATAAGGCTTTAGAGTTTAGGTTTTTATAACATTTTAAGTTTAATTTGAATTATTAAATTTGTAGGGTGATGTGATTTTGAGGTTGAAAAGTCACATCTTTTTCAAAGGGAAAAGTAATATCACAAAATGGGATTCAAATTGATAAAAATTAATTTCAATTTAAATTCCAATATAATAATTAATTATTATTGTGATAATAATTCTTAATGGACATCAAATTTTTGTAAAGTGTACGTGTGTTTTTTTATCTGTCATAATAATTAATAAATGTTATTTTGAAAATTCAGTGTTTTCGTTTTTCCTGTTGAGGAAAAGAATGATTTTTTTACAGTGTCGAGTTTAGTATCATTTTGCCACAACGTCAACGCGTTGTTTGACTTACTTTTGATAATAATTAGGTGGGTAGAGCATTAGATTGTAATAAGATGTCCTTAACGAAATGCTCTTCAAATATGTCAAACGCAGCTACAATTTTCTTCAAATTACAGCTAGAAGCTCATGAACAACACTTTTTAACACGTTATCTATACATAAAACATCATGTGCTAATATTCTGTAATTCAACGTGATTAATTCATATTGTATGAACTCTTTAATTACCCATTTCAAAATTGGAAAGGATTCATCCATATCGATCCAAAAGAGTAAGATATTGGTTCAACCAAGAATGTTCATCAAATCCTGTTTTTTTATAGTAGTTTACTATAGTTCCTTGTGTAATATGCACGGAAAGTTTTTCCGGTGGCGTACGGATGTAATAATCGAAGATACCCTGCTTCACCGCGGGGGGAGGGGGGGTTAATGGGTAGGAATCTCACACCACCACTCAGCGCGGACTGGTGGTGTCTTTTAGAAGATTTCCCCTTTCCCAAGAAAAACAAAAAAAAAGTTGTGTCCTGACTGTTCTTATAATTCTCTTTGACTCTGGGTTTTGCTATCAGGAAGGATAAAGAAACAAGCCAATCGTTGTTGCTTGGCATTGTGGGAAAAAAAGCAAAACAAATTTTCTCCAAACAGTAAGTGTTAAATTTTTTTTTATGTAATAAATGAACAAGTTTTTATTAACAATCAGTGTAAATAACAAATGTTAGAAACAATCCACTGAAATTAACAAAATCAAATGTGCAAAACTTTAAAAACATTAAATAACAAGTAATGTTTACATATCATATATTTTACCCCCACGATTGTCACACCGATTCGGGGATCTTTTGGGTTTGTAGCATTAGTTTACAATTCCTAGATAGTTTTAACAGCAGGCAAATCTGGTAATTTCACAACTACCCCATCCGCATGAATTTTCAAAAATGGACAAAAATAATCGAGGTACACCAGAAAGATGCAAAACCGAAATTTTAATGGTGACGTAAATCTTGTTTTATGGTTCTTTAAATTCAAGCTGTTTTATTGCAACTTTCAGGTCAGTAATTGGCATAACTTCTTGATTGCAGGTCAAGTGTGTTTTAGCATCAACACCAACATAGTAGGTGCATGTCACTGCCCCCCCCCAAATAATTTTTTTTTATTAAATCAGTATCAATCGTTTGAGCATGGTTAGAGCCTGAATGAGCTTCCATTCCTATGGTTTGAGGCTCAAAGGTCACGCAGTTATTCGCGAGAACTTTTGGTACGGCTGTTGACACCCCCAAGTGGAATTTTAGGATGACATTGGCGTCAAACATTTGAGCATCGTTAGAGCTTGCATTAGCTTCAATTCCCGTCGTTTGAGCCCCAACAGTCGCGGAGTTATTTGCGAAAACGTGGGAGGGCTGTTGACACGTTGCCCCCCCCCCCAAATGGAATTTTGGGATAAAATTGGTGTCATACGTTTGATTATCGTTAGAGCTTGAATGAGCTTACATTCCCATCGTTTGAGCCTCAACTGTCGCGGAGTTATTCGCGAAAACTTTGGGGGGAGGGGAATTCCATTTTCCGTCCTATTTGAAATTTTTGTATGAAACTGATGCCAATCGATAAAGCCTCGTTGAGCTTCTACGCCCATCATTTTAATTGTCAAATTAATTAGTTAATCAACCAGTTTTTGGCTAGGGTGCAATAAGTAGCCCCACTCAAATCAAAATTTCCTATTGACTATGGGTTAGAATAAGGTTTATATAGTAAATTGTAAAAATATTTTGCGTGAAAGCGGGCCAAACTTATGAATAAATCGAATTTGAAGTTGGCAAATTTAACATGTAAAAGCAGACCGAGGTAACATGACTCGAATCCCGGTTTTCTTGAAGGATGGCGCCTTCAACTATGTTTAGCTTCTGCCGCGTAGCGGCGTACGCAATGAAAAACCGGCCGGAGCTCCGGAGGAGCGCAGGCTTGGGTTTTTCGATGCGCACAGCCGAACGAGTCTTACGTACTTTAAAAATTCGAAATAAGGGTTATTTTCCGAGTGTTCACCCAAAATAATTTTTCTATAGACTATAGGGGAGAAATATTAACGATGGTGCGCTGTAAGCAACATCAACGTGATGTCACGCTAATGCACGCTAATGATATAACCTCGCTCAGAAATACTTTGATTTGGTTTTGAACGATAATAATACATTACAACTAAGTAATAAATAAATAATTTAATAAAAAATAATAAATTTAACGTATTTTAATTAATTTTTAAAATAATTTTAATTAATTAAGACGTCAAATATTTAGTTGATATTACAGCCACCAGGGTTCGACGAAAATTTTTTTTGGCCGGGGCTACTTATTGCACCCGAATCCAGTTTTTTGTTGGTTTACTAATTAACTTATTCAAATTGAAATGAAAATTAAATTGAATTTTTCTTTTTCAACTTTGTCGCAATTAAAAAGATGCTAAACGGTTGTCGAATTTGTTAGACGCGTTACATATCATGAAAAAAATTGTAGAAAAATCATACAAACATAACATAGAGCTACATTCGATAAAAATAAAAAGACAAAAAGACATAGAAAAGAACTCCAGAGTGATAAACTGATCTTCAGAGGCGAATAAATTTAATTACTTGGGAATCCAAATCAGCATTGATTGTAATAATGACAGAAATAAAGGAAAGGATACAGATGGGATGTAAAAGTGTTTCCATGAGAATCCTCGTAAGACCAATAGTCACATGTGGCAAAACTGATGAGCATAACAGAAAGTGAAGAGGCCAAATGAGAGTATTTGAAACAAAGATAATGTAAAGAATGTTGGGAATGAAAGGGTTAAAAACATGAATATAGGATAGGAATGAACTATGAAATACCGAAAATCCTGGGGAGGGAGGATATTGTCAAACATATTGCTGTGATTCAATGTACCGAGACGATGCAAAATATTCAATTTCTAACTTAATTAAAAATATTCAATAAATTTGACCTACTTAAATTGTTATAGATTGAAGAGATAAAGAATTCACACTATTTTATGATATTACAAGCCCATAAAGATCTCTAAAGATCAGAATACCAATAATAAAACTGTTAAATAGAATCATAAATGAAATGTTCACATCAGAATCTCACAAAAAGATATTTTAAAACAGAAATAATGAAATTTATTGCAATTTGTTATCTTGAAAACATAACCTGTATAATTTGTACTATTTAAATTGAAATTTCTTTGTGAATAACATGTTATATGAAATATATGAAATATGAAGTTATATGAACAAAAATGTATCTAATAATTCACTCTATGTGAAAATTGTAATTTGATCTTTTAAATCAACAAAAAGGTAAATAGAGTTCATAATCCTTTGAAACGTGATAAACAATTTTAGTGATAACAAAGTGTTCAAATCCGCTCCGAATTGTGCCTACATAAACAGCTTCTGTATTGGAAAACTTCAGGAACCTAATGGAAAATTCATCTATTAAAATATGGAATAGACCCTGAAAATTACAAAAGATTTGGTTAACATAAAAATTTGCGATGTAACAATTTGACTTACCCGTACTCAAAAATCGACGAATTTTGGAAATTCGCGCAGCCTTAATCAGTTGAAATTGAACACTCGAAATGAACGGACGTGCCATGTAAAAGTTGAAATTGGATATTCAAGTTGAACGGACGTGTGACGTAGCCGAAGTATTTCTATCAAAAGTTTGATGTAAAATTTCATCAAAGATGGCGATCACTAGTTACAAAATCTAGAGATAAGAATATGATTATTTCAACTCAAGAAGCAAATGTCTGAGAATTAAACAATTTTAAACAACTTACCAGCGTTAAAACTAATTAAAACAAATAATTAGTAAGTCGAATTTGTGCAATCAACACCGTATTAATCACCCACAACAGAAGCGATATCTGGAATCAACACGATAAAGTGACCACGTCAGCTGAGTGCAAAAGTTTACGGAGTGTGCGGTAATCAAAATAGTGTCTTCTGCGCAAGCTTTTATATAAGCTGGATAAAATTCAAAAAGGTATTTCAAAAATTATTATTTTTATTAACAATTGGCCCTCAGCATTTAAAATAAAGGACGTAAGGGAAGAGACCTTAAATGGTGAGTTCTTAACTATCCTAATTGCAATTAATTCAATCAACAAAACATTATTATATTATTTACAATCCGACGCTACGAGCAAACAAATTTTATTGCATAAACATTTTAAACGTTATTGGACAACGGAAGACTTGGAGTAATTCAAGCACATAGAAGGAAGAAGGAAATTGGATCATCATTTTCTGCGATATATTTTTGTAATTGCATAATTGTGTATTATTACCAACAGATGATTTATCTGTCTTTATTTGTTAATTTTGAAATTTTTGCGCATGCGATTTTATTATTCCAATATAAAATTATTTCTGATTTAAATGCAATCTTTTATTGACTCAACAATTGTTAATCGTATTCGATTTTTAAGATCAATCAAAAATCAAAGTGAATCATTTTTATCTTTTCAATCATTTTAAACACTTCATTCAATATGAGCAACCAACGAATTTTAAGCATTTCAAAACGACTTTATTTCGACTCTATTAAGAAGCTTTATCCCTTAATTGAATTAGGAATCCACCATACTCTGAGGGAATCTCAAGGCTGAGCTAAACAAGAGGGACGAGGTGGTGAGATTTCTGGTAAAATTGCACCCTCGAATATTTCAATTTTACATTTTTATAAATTTTCTTTCATTTTGAAAGTGGCGCTCAACACAAAACCGAGGCGTACAATTTTACATTAGAAACTTCACAGCAATATAAATGCACAGAGAATTAGATGGATCGGGCATGTTATAAGAAAAGATGAGAGAAGTATGCCTAGATGGATTATAGAGACCAATGGAATACAAATTCATATCTTCATAATTTCAAGTTATTAGCTTTGGATGGGAGGGGATATTAAGAAGATGAAAGTGATCAGTTGAGAATGAAGTGTGAAAAAAGAAAGGCTTGAAGATAAGTAGTATATAAAGCGAGAATACACACCTAATTATGAAATAGGAAGAGGAGGCGATGAGGAGTGATTAAACCTTGTTAAATAAATCGAATAAACTTTATGAAAGTTAGAATATTCTAAAAGGAATAGAAGCCGTTTTTTATTATTATACTCAGAAAACGAATTTGAACGGGAAATTTGCAAAAATTGCTGAATTTCGAAGCATCCGTTTCTAATCTAAAGAGTTGCAGTGCAGCCTTTAGGCCGCACAATCGCGCAGTAGGAATTCTTTAAACTAAAAATATTTTGGTAAATTATCTTGGAATTTTAATAATGAATTGTTCATTATTGACTTCTTGAACTTCAACAAGTCGCCTTTTGGCATACTAGAAATGAACTGCTTGATGATAATCTGTTGAAAAAATTGCGACCAAAATCGGTTTTTCGCTATATCTCTTTTACGGTAGGTCCATAAAAATAGCCAATATCAATATTATAAATAAACAAGAAAATCCTACAATTTTGAAACATTTTTTGGTTGGTCTAATACTTAGTTTCCAATCTACATTGCCGTAAAGTAAACAACATCCTGCAAATTATCAAAAATACATGTTTCTACCAAATTAGACTTTTTACAACATAACTTAACTATTAAACATTTTCATTAAAACAAAATGTTTCATTATGTTCATTACCAATCGCTCTTACCCTTATTTCAATCTGTTCCGTTTTGAATGTGTGAATTGACCGATATCGCTCGATTTATCGAGTCGTCTTTACACAAGAGTAATTTTCTTGTCGATATTTTCCATTTTTGCTTCTTGGTCTCCTTTTTTCGACTTCATAACAATTTGTGGCACGTGTTTGCAAGTTTCCTCATTGGTACATTAATGGTACTTAAGTCCACTTTCCTACAACCGCAAGCTGCACCGCATCTTAACTTGTATTTACACGAGATAAATGGGAGCAAAGCTTGAGTAGTTGGATCTTAAAATTAACCCTATGACCCAGGTATTACGCCGCTGTAGATTGGAAACTATTCTTCTTCTTCTTTCGCATTGGCCTATTAGTTAAAGCAATGAACTACTGATGCTAAAGACATTGGTTCGAATCCAGTAAGAGGCAATCTTCTTTAAGACTTACTTTCCTTCGATAACCGTCTCCGCGCTTCGGACGGCACGTAAATCCGGCGGTCCCCTGATCTGACCTGATCTAATGTACAGAGTTGCCACAGATATCGAAGCAGAGGTGAGTGAAAAAGTGTATTAATTTTCAAAGAAAAGTGTATAGTAAGTTTCAACAAAAAGTGTAATATTTTTAAATTGTTTTTTTTTTAAAAATATCGAAAGTTGCAAAATGATTCCTTTTTCGCACTAGGGAAAATTCATCTCAAAGTTGGCGTATCGAGAGGACAAATTGGAAGGGCTCGCACTCCCTAAACTACTTATTTCAAATATTTACTTGTGGAATTTGTTTTTAGATAATTTCTAGCTCTATTAAAATCCATAGATGTATAGAATATCCCTTTTGATTTTTTCCGCTATCTCGCTTAGTTTTTACGGCGTAAGCGATAATAGTTAAATTTACTAGCCGTGAAATAATTCATCATATTTCGAATTCAATCAACTGAACTACGCACCCTCGATTTGTTACCTTGGTGTCATCGGCGGGATAATTTTAATAACCGCTATCACGGATTGGGTGAGGATTACCTATCACCTGTCACTCCGAATGAGTTGAAACTTTGCAATCGCAAAGAGGAAGGTTTATATAGGCCCCTACAACAAAAAAATTCTGAGAAAGTATTATCAAAATTTTGAGAAAAATCGATTTGAAAAGTACGGAAAAGTAGCAAGTGCATGGTGCACAACCGGTCGAATGCCACTCCATCGCTCGGCCGGCGCGCATTTTGTTGACGGTACGTGCAGATAGATATACTCTTACACTTAGAAAATTTCGCAGCAGCAGATGCACCTCGAGCGTCGTACATGCAACATAGATTATTTTTTGTTTTTAGGCGAATTTTAGGGGGTGAAACGTAATAGTTTACTGCCCCATACCGCGACTATACTTTTTAATGCTATTTCGAGGGTCCCTAACATCCCGGTTGCATAAATCCCGGTTTTCTTGATCGGTGGCGCTTCTCGTATGTTTAGCCTAGTAACCAGAGTCAAATCCGCTCTGGAGGGGTGCAGAGCGGAGCGGCGCCCCGGAAGAGTAGGATTTGACGATGGATTACCCTCCTTTTCGAATGCACACCCCTAAAATTGGAAGGCAAAAAAAATTTAATTTTTTCACTTTTTCGGCAATAACCGCCTTATTTTCCATTTTTTCGCGAATATTTATACTAATATCTACTATAAGCACACCCCCCCTACCCGAATTTCAAAGAAAAATTAAAATCGGAGCAAAAAAATTTCACTCGATTTGAAGGGACCGGTAACCCGATAGTGGTCGCGGCCGGGGTCACGATTTTACTTTCCCCTACTTTTCAAATCGATTTTTCTCGAAATTTTGACTATACTTTCTCGGGCGAAATTTTTACAGGACACTCTAATAAGGTTCCTTTTGCTAAAAAAAATATTTTGGGGCGATTTCGGGTGACAGGTGATAGGTAATTATCCCCACGGATTGTTACATTGGTGGTTTAGCGGTGGAATTAATTTAATCTACTTCACCCCAACATACGGATTGTTACAACGGCGCAATTCGTCAACTTCCAAACTTGCAAAATTCAAAATTTTCTTTCTACTCAGATTTTTAATGGACATTCCCTTTTTATTTAAGTTCCATCGATTCATTATTATTTAACACCACAATCACTTGATTTATCATACGGGCCTAACTAATTCACAAATTTAATTTACTTAATTTGTTATTTTTGATCAAATAAAATATTTCACAATTCTGCTTCTGAATATTACACATTTTAGGAACAGACTATCTGGCGAAGAAATTCCATTTCAGTAGCTCAGTTAATTAGACAAAACAGCTAAACTTGGGAAGTACTTGTCAAGCTCTAGGTGCAATTTGTCAACCAAATTATGTTTCGTGGTTATTAAATTTTTACTTTATAGTGGATGTACTCTTAATTCGACTGACCCCCATTTGGAACAGCGCATCATATACATTCTCTTTGCACAGGATTCGAATCCAGATTGAGAAACATATTTTTCAGCATACCATCTTGCCAAAGATTTATAATTATTAAGCAAAACAGTTTGTCCTACAACGGGCACAACACTCACGAAATGCTAGGCTGAGCAACAGTGTAATTTCTTCGCTAAATATCTGGAAAGTTGAATCGAGCTTTTGCTTAGCCTAGAATTTCATGAATATTGTACCCGTTGTAGGTCCGACTCAACTGTTTTAAAGAAATCCATTAGGATAACTTGAAGATTTGATAGATATATGTGCTAAGTACCAGTCTCAATAGGTACTTAGTTACGAATTTGTTAGACTTGATCCACATATCTTATCAAATGTTGGAGAAGCAGTAAGCGGAGCGCCGAGTTTCTTTGTTCGTCTTTTAAATGGTGCGTAAATAGGTAACAATCTGTATTTAGATGCCTATCTTTTACTTGATTGCACAATTGTTCGAATTGATTTGTCACTTGGTTTACTGATTCCATATCTTGATTTAATTTTTCCATCCTGTATTTTAGTTCCATTTTGAATAATCCTCTTTCGACTATCGCATCTCCTAAGTGCTCTACATATATTCCCGATTCCAATTTTGTTAAGTTGAATTTTTCTGCCCGTACGTTATTCACTATGTTCATTAATAATACCAATGCTATTAAAATGTTACTTGTTTTCGTTGTTGACGTTTGTCGTTTAATTTCTTTTGGTTTCTCTTCTTCAATTAGGGGTATCTTGTTATGTACACTTTTCTTTGTTATTGGTCCTTTTGCACACTTACTAATCTTAATACTCCATCAGAATCTGGATGTTTTTCATAAATTTTCGCTAGAGGCCATCGACTTGGATTAACGTCCTTTTCTTTTAATATAACGATGTCTCCTATTTCTGGGTTCCTTTGTACTTTTTTCCACATGTATCTTTGTTGTAGTTTGTTTAGGTAATCTGAAGACCACACTTTCCACTTAATTGTATTAATCTCCATCTGGAATTATGTGTTGCTGTTATGGTTGTTTTTGCTGGATGCATTGGCGAGATTATCTCTCTTCCGATTAGAAAATGTCCCGGCGTTAGCACTTCCAGATCGTCGATACTATTATCTATGGCACATAATGGCCTTGAATTTAAGCATGCCTCAATTTGGCATAGTAGTGTTGACATCTCTTCATATGTTAGTTTATTTTCTCCAATTATTCTTTTCGGGTGATGCTTCATTGATTTGACTGCTGATTCCCAGAGTCCTTCAAAATGCGGCGTGGCTGGCGGTATGAAGTGCCACTTTATTCCTATTGATTCTATTTGATTTTGAAATTGGTTGTCTTGTAATGTTTTCCAAACTTCTTTTCTTAAAACGTTATAGGCTCCTACGAAATTCGTTCCATTGTCGCTGTATATGTGCCCACAATGTCCTCTGCGCGAAGTAAATCTTCTTAATGCTGCCAGGAATGCATCTGTAGTTAGATCTGTTACTGCTTCCAGATTAATTGCTTTGGTTGCTAGGCATACAAATATTGTAATGTACCCTTTTTGTGATACGGCTCCTCTTCTTCTTGACATTTTTATTTGTATCGGTCCAGCGTAGTCCACTCCGGTATGATAAAATGGAGGTGCTGGTGTCACTCTTGGCGCCGGTAAATTTCCCATTAATTGCTGTGCCGTTTCTGCCTTGTATCTGATGCACGTGGTGCATTTTTGTATTTCTGATGTTACGGCTGATTTCCCATTTATTATCCAGTATTTTCTTCTTGTGTAGGCTATAATGTTTGCTGGATTCCTCCATGCAATGTTTGGTGTGTGCATCTCTTATTATTAATGTTGTTAGATGACTCTTGTATGGTAGAATCATTGGATGCTTCTGATCATGTGGTATTGCTGAATTTTTTAACCTTCCTCCTACTCTTAATATATTATCTTCTATATATGGATTTAAATTGACTAATTTGCTTTTCTTCCGTGTATTATTTTTTGTTAATGCCAATATGTCTTCTTGTAATGTCTCTTGTTGTATCTTTTTGATGATTTGATTCAACGTGTATTGATTTCTTCATTGCTTATCCTATGTCCTGGCTCATTTATTGTTCTTTTTCCAAATCGATTACAATATGCTAACACTCTTAACATTCTTGTCAGAGATGAAAATTTTTCTATTGTCTCATTTGATTTTCTTTCTATCATTATTTGAAAACACCTTTTTTCTTCAATTTTAGTTTTTTCAATTTATTCTGTTTGCTCTGGTATTATTTCATCTTGTAGCCACATCGGTCCCTTCCACCATAAATTATTGTCTTTTATTTTTGACGGTTGTATTCCTCTTGATAGTATGTCTGCAGGATTTTCTTTTGTTCTTAGGTGTCTCCAATTTTCTGCAGGTAAATTTTTATTAATTTCACTAACTCTGTTTGCTACAAATGTATTCCATTTTTCTGGAATGCCCATTATCCATGCTAGCGTAATTTTTGAATCTGTCCATGCTGTCTGCTTAATATTTGGAATTTCTAATGCTTGTTTTGTATATGCCATTAATTTTGCTAGCAAAACTGCCGCACATAGTTCTAACCTTGGGATCGATGTTTTTGTTTTAATGGGTGCTACTTTCGATTTTGCAATAAGTATTGTAGTTCTAATCTCTCCATTTTTCTTCGTTCTTGCATATATTATTGCCCCATACGCTTTTTCTGACGAATCACAGAATCCGTGTAGCTGGACTTCTGTATCTGTTGACGTATTTATCCATCTTGGAATTTTAATTTTTTCTACTTCTTTTAATGCTGAATAGTATTCTGTCCACTTTTTATTAATTGTTGCTGGCACTGGTTTGTCCCAATCTAAATTCTGTTCCCATAATTCTTGAATCATCAACTTTGCTGTAATTATAACTTGTGATAACCATCCTAATGGGTCAAATATTTTTGCGACTTCTGATAATATTGTCCTTTTTGTTATTTCTTTATATTGTCATGGGTTTGCTCAGTATAAGGGATGATTTTTGGGTCATTTGTACAAAGTTGGAACACTCATAAAGTCCTTTTATTTAATCAGACCGTAATAGGTAGAAAATAGTTGTATCTGAATTCTCCCTGATCTGGAAATTTAAAATGACTGCTTTGCCTCAGGAGCCATAGATGTATTCGCTACCAAAACCCTGAAAAATAAAAAAGAATTGTAAGAGACAAATTTTGGTTATTATGATGTATAAAATTTAGAAACAAATCAAATTATTTATTCTAGTCTGTAAATATAGGATTTAAATTGGAATATAAGTGACGGTTCGCGGAATGCATGCGCGAGTGATAAAATTGGTGTAAAGGTTGGAAGAAGACAGTCTCGTTCCGTCCACGAGATAGGGACGACGTATGAGAGTCTTGTTTGGTGGATGGAAGGAAAAAGACGTTTTTAGAGAGTGGAGTTTCGTCTACCAAAGGGACGACATATTTGAAAAATTTGAAGAACGTTCATGAGACAAAGTTGAGTTAATTAGTAATATTATTGATATAATTAGTGAATTGGTAAAAAGAATTGAAGAATTGAATAAGCTGAAATTTTTGCAATAATTAATTTGAATAAGTCGATGGTTGTCAATATTTTTCTAATTGAGAATTGGAATAGAAATTTAATTGGTGTAGAAAATTTTGGAATCAATGGGAATTAATGGTACATTTTTGGAAGAAAATTAAGAAAATAACTAATTTATGCTGGAAATATTCAAATACTCACCTATGATTAGTTGTCTGATTCAAGAAGAGAAATTTAATGGTTTTCCTTGGTTGATCCGATCCAATCGAACTCGGGAGCTGTTTTTTTTTCCATCTACGGCGACACCAACACCAACCAACACAACGCGTGCAATAATACGAGAGAGAAAAAAGTGCGAAAAGGACGTAAGATTCTCTGGTAAGGATTGTTTTTTTTGTGCGTTTTAACTTTATTCGCGTATAGACGAGTCGGGTACGATAATTCGGTTGCGCAAGTAAAAACATTGGGGTAGAAATAAGAATAATTTTGTAAAATTTGATTTGTTTTATTATGATTACAATCAACGTTTGTTTCCATTTTATTTATGTTTAATAAATACAAATATTTTTCATTGGTATCGAATGAGTTTGAATTTCAATTTTTGCAGTAAAGATCAGGAAGGAAAACAGATACAATTCTGGGTAATCTCTTTTCATCAATTAATCTTTATAAGAAAGATTTTAAGTAAGTAGACACATGAGCGTTGCAATTGAGTATAGGAACTCGCCTCTTGACCCTGAAAGATCTCTTGAGCTAGCTGGCGCATTTTAATAAGTGCCACCGTAATTTTGTGAATAACAATTTACAAGTTTGCAGGATTACATGGCAACATATATTTGTTTTTGTTTTAAACTGAAAATTATCGTTGTATGGTGCCCAGTATATTCCCAGCGTCTTTTTTATCTCTTCTTCAGTTATTTCTGTAATGTTTTTGTTTGTTGACTTTCTGGTATTTGATTTAACACTTCTTGTTGATTACTTGCCCACTTTCTGAGATGGAATCCTCCCGATTTTAATAATTCGGAAATTTCTAATTGTAGTTTTATTGTTCTATTGTTTCTGATCCTGAAATTAAATCGTCTACGTACATGTCCCGTAGTACTATTTTTGCTGCTTGCGGATATTTATCTTCTTCATCTTGCGCTACTTTTTTAAGGGTTTTTATAGCTAAATACGGAGCTGACGCGGTTCCATAACTTACGGTTGTTAACCAATACTCTCTTATTGGTTGACTGTTGTTGAATCGCCATAATATCTGCTGATACGGTTTATCTTCTTCGGAGATTCTTATTTGTCGGTACATTTTTTCTATGTCTGCACAAAACGCCACTGGATATTTTCTCCATCGTAATAGAATATCTCTGAGTTCTTGTTGTAATCTTGGACCTGTGTACATTTTTTCATTTAAACTTATTCCGTTGGTTGTTTTTGCTGATGCATCAAATACCACTCTTAATTTTGTTGTCGTACTTTCTACTCGAATTACTGGTTGGTGAGGAATGTAGTATTTTCCTTGATTATTTTTTGGCACGAGTTGCATGTGTCCAAGGTCTAAATATTCTTGCATGAATGCGTTGTATTGACTGCGAAGCTCATTGTTTCCTGCTTTGTCTAACTTCTTCTCTAATTGATGAAACCGTGCAAGCGCTCTCTGTTTCGATTCTCCTAATTGTGGTGGTTCTTCTTTGAATGGTATTTTCACTGTATAACTGCCATCCTGGTTTCTTTCTGTATTTTCTTCGTAATGTTCCTCACATATTTCGTTTTCCTTTGACATTGATTTTTTTATTCGTGATTTCTTCTAATTCCCAAAATTTTTGTATTTGTAGATTATCTTCGTAACTACTTATTTATGATGATAATAAAATATGACCATAATAAAATATTCAATCTATATTTTTGACATCACAATTTTTGAAACCCCCCCACCCCCATCGTCACAAGGGTCGGAACCCCCTCTCCCTAGGAGCGTGACGTAATTTATGGACGACCCCTTGTAAGAATTTTTTTTTTCTAAAAACTATTATTTACATATAACAATTTTGTAAATTATTAACTAAATCTAGAAATGTTTATTTAGACAATAAAAAAAATTATAATTAAAAATTTAAAGAAAATGTTTATTCCTTCTAACAATTACAAATAAAATAAAAATGTCTATTAATAAAGTACCTAACTAATCATGGATTCATTTGGTAATTATGGGAAATGCCCCGCAAGAAGTCTATAATATTTCTATTGGCGTAATCCTCTACTAGATTTCTGATGCGCGCATCAGCCTCCAAGTATTTTCTTTTCTTAATAGGTGGATTGTTGCCGGCAAGTAATTGTTCATAAAACACATCTCTCCCACGTTGAATAATTTTTAAGCTAGAAATTAATTTCCAAATGTTTGGGTGATCCATACTTAGCTCTGTTTTTAATCGTCTATGTGCCGCTTCAGCATGATTGTTTGTTCTATCGGTGCCAGTTAACACGCGATTATATACTGACCACAAATCTGGAGAAAAAATTGCCGGCCACCTTTCATTCCCTCGACGATTTGGAGGTCCTACATATGAATCTTCAAACCATTGTAATAACGGTTCTAGTTCAGGTGTCAATATGGAAGATAACTGCTCAATTGCGTTATCTAACCATTCTATTGGAACAAACGCTAACGACGTGATCATACGCGCTTGTAGCGCAAAATCCGCGTCGTTATTGTATCGGCCCGTTAGATGAAGTTCACCCAAATGTTTTTTCAAATTTTTAGTAAGGTGAAACAAACACCCCAGAATTTCAGCATCTGAAAATGCTTCCCTGAAAGCGTTAATGGCTGCCAATTCAAAATCAATTGAAATTTTTCGTGGATTTAAATTCGGTTGCACATTTTTCAGTAAACCAATCATTCGGGCGTCAGTTCCAGTTTGCTTATTTAGCAAGAGAGCGTATGCCACAGGATGAACTCCACCAAATTTTTCCGCCATTATCGATACATTGGAGGCTAAATCAATCAAATCTTAAATTGAAACTCAATTTCAATCTTTAAATTAAGATATTTCCATTCAAACCTAAAACCGTAGCATTTTTACTTAGTAATTTCCTATTGAAGTTCAAATCTATTATATCAATGATAATCCGACCAATGTAAAAAGTCGTTAATACAACAAATTACTAGCACACCGCTATCCCAGGACCGGGCCCAACCCGCTCTGACCAGTATTATACGACGATACAATAGAAGTTAAACCACAACAAAAACGATCCGAAGCCGCGATAAAATTCTCAAATCATGCAAGCAAACTGGATCGATCAATCGATGAATGGACCGATCGATCGCGCCTAATTGTACCAATAGACCGCGACTTACTGATATCAACTTAGGAGGAAATCCATATATTTGTGATTGTTCAACCACAAACTTATCAAAATTTTTGGTTTCTCATTATTCGTCTAAAGAAGTAAGTTTTAAGATGCTTAAGATTAGATTTTAAGATAATATTGTATTTCTTTTTACAGATCTAATCCTAAAGCAAACAAACATTCTAAACCAAAAACAGCGGAGTCAAAAACCGCCAATGACGACGCTCTAACTGCTAAAATAGCAGAACTTATCAAATCAATGAGACGGTGAGACGGTGATCAGCTTAAGCGGTTAAGTGCGTTGCTGCTAATGCTGAATGGCCGGTTCGACTCTGGGCTCAGTAAAAACTTTATTCTGACCGTCTCCCCTCGGAAGGCAATGACAAACCACCGAGGTGTAATCTGCCAAGAATAGCCTCTCTGGAGATGAAGTGTATACACTTCCCGCGGTTCGGAGCCCGCGTTAAACAAGTAGGTCCCCTATGTGTGTGATAGTACTACAAACGCACAACACATACATAGGAGAGAGGTCGCCAACATCCGGTAACGGATAGGCACGTGAAGAAGAAGATCAAATCAATCTTGGGGCAACAGGCCATCATCAGCCAAAAACTCAAGAAAACAAAAAAAGCCAAAAAGGCAAAAAAAACTGTCAAATCCTTAGTGAGTCACAACCAAAATGAATAGAACCAGAATTCGTCCCAAGTTATTGCAGATCGCTTACTGGAATGCCAACGGGATCAGATTTCGTAAAGTCGAGTTACTTGACTTTGCGAGAAGTCACGTTCTCGACGTCATTCTGGTAAACGAGACGCACCTTAAACCGGCAGACAGGGCCGAACTCCCCTCATATTCAATTTATAGATCTGATAGGTTGTGGGGCCAGAAGGGTGGCACCGCGGTCTATGTCAAATCTTGCATTCAACACCACGAAAGGCCAATTCCGCCGCTACAGAATTTAGAAGCAACCTCCGTCAGCATTTCTACGCTGCCATTCTCTTCTCGGTTGTCGTGGTTGAGGGTACCGTTTGCAACCTCTGTAACTTGTTGGGTGTTCCCCGTCGCAATTTGCACAAGTCGCCTTTTCTTCCCGCGGTCGTCGGCATTCGGCGGTCAGGTGCGCTCCCGCACACCTAACGCACTTCGGTCCGGCGCGGCAACATCTCTGGGTGTGTCCAAAGCCCTGACACTTGTAGCATTGGCTGGTCCTTGGTTTTTTGTAGGGGGCTTCTACTCGAATTGGGATGCCGATTATCTTCTGGATTTTGCAGATTTTCTTTGCGTCTTCGTTCTTTAGTAGGGTGGTCATAAGGAGGGGAAGTGGTTTCTTTCCCTTCTTCATTCGGTTCACGGAAATTACTGGTGCCCCTTCCGCGATGAGCGCTTTTTGGACTTCGCTGGCGTCGATCTCTTTGGGTAGGCCACGAATGACTACCTTGAGCGGTAGGTCTTCTCTGAACTGGTGGAAGTAGTATCCGCCCTGTTCGGGGGTAAGCGTGTCGTCAAACAAGTTGATGACCGCTTGGTGGTCGGCAGTTGATTCCGGAGTGATTGAGAGTCCTCCGGCCGTGTTTTTCACTGTGTAGTGAATCGTCAGTTGGTCCATTTCGTTTTTGAGGGATGGCCATTTGGCAGTGTCCCCGAGGACAATGGGCGGGATTTTTGTCCTCTTTTGTGGCTGGTTTGGTTGGATTTCCGGCTCTGCGATGGCTTGGTCTTGTGTTGAACCTTCCTCGATTCGAAAATTGTGGTGTTGCCCTTGAATTGAAGGTGTGGGGCTGCTGCTCCTTTCTTCAATCTCCGACTCTTCCATTTTTATTTGAGGTTTGTGTTGATCCCCCACTGGTGACCCTGGCTGCTCGCTTCGCTCTCCGGTTGTGGAAATAGTGGTTGTGGAAGTACATGAGGAGACGGATGTCTCCCTTCTCGCCCTTTTGTCCACGTGAATGTGTTCTTCGGTTTAAGATTTCCCACTTTCGTCATCTTTCCTGGCTTTTCTCCGTAGCTTCTTTAGTCGCTTTCGCTCTTTTTGATTGGCTAGGATTTGTTCTTTAATTTGTATTTTCTTTTCGTAGTCTTCTCTGAATTGCGAGTAATTCATACTAGTCCCAAAGACGTAGTCTGGGAACGTTGAGTATTCCATGTATGCACTTAGGACTTCACTTAACCCGTCGATGGTGGTGTCCATGACAGCTTTGTTGTGCTTAACCGTTATGTTTCAAAAAATCACGAAGTCAGGATAACGGTAAAACGCGTCCGTGCTGTTCAAAGTCTCGCTTGCCACTTCAACCGTCCCCTGACACACCTCCCGCCGATGTGTTGGATTTATAACCTTTTTGGTGGGCGTGGCTTTAATTTTAGAGGTTAGCCAATGGATTCTATAGGAACGTTAATTTCGAAAGAGAAGTGCGTGTAGGGCCTTTTACCGCCAATTTCAATTGTTTGGTATACTACTTAAACCTTCATCTTTCCGAATCTCAATAGGAAAATTTCAATTTTGCGGTTGGACGTTTCGTACCGGCACCTTATTCGCATTTTAGACGTTCCAATGCGTGTTGGTATGTAAGTTACAATGTGACTGATAGATGGCGCGACATATTTATGTCGCTAGTTATCTTTATACCAATGCTAAATATAAGGGCACCTGGTTTGTGGTTTTACTCACTCAAGTATGAGTCCACATCCAGGTTAGTGATGTAATAATTGTTTGCTTATTAAGTTGTATTGCCAATGGGCTCTTATTAAATTGTTTATGTTGTGATTGTTGTATTTATTCTCTTGTCTACTGCCAACCTTCCCAATAGGTTATGGGCCCAGTAACATTAAGAGAATAAAGTTGTTTTTGTTTGATTTAAATTTGTGCAAATTATTGCATCCAAAATTTTATAAATAAAAAATTATGGAGGCGCAATTAGCAAATTTGCAACAACAGATCGAACTGTTACAATCGCAGTTGAGGACTCGATCATCTTCAACAGTTGTAACAATGGGAGGACTGCCGCAATCAAAGCATTTGAATGGAGAAAATTATAGCGAGTGGAAGCACGCTATGAAAAATTTTCTTATCGATGCTGGTATGTGGAAGCATGTGGAATGTGCTCCCGGTACGGTGTTAGATGAAGATTTGGATCAACGAGTTCTGGCGAAGATCAATTTGTCCATTAATCCAGGAGCAGCAGCTGAAATAAAAAACGTGAAGACAGCGAAAGAAGCTTGGGGCAAATTAAATCGAATATATGAACAATCAGGTACGCTACATTTGATTGGTTTATACGCGAAACTGTTCAGAATCCGATTGGATAATTGTGATAATATGCAGGATTATATTAACAAAATGTTGTGTATTACTGATCAATTGGAAACAATTGGTGAACCGTTCAAGGATCATGTGATTGGTGGTCTAATGTTGGCGGGATTATCTGAAGAGTATCAACCGTTATTAATGGGGATTCAAGGATCAAAGCAAAGTACTACCGTAGAATTCGTGAAAAATTTGTTGTTACAACCAAGTGTTCAAAAAATTCATGCAACAACTTCAGAATCTAGTGCGTTTTACAGCAAAAAGAAATGGAATCAAGCCGACAAACCAATGGAAGCTCAAAATCGAAAAATTAAGTGTTTTAAGTGCAAAACCGAGGGTCACAAAGCTAACATTTGTCCACAGATGAAGAAGGTACAGCCAAAGAAATTTACAGCCAATAGACGATCAGAAACCACCCAGTTCATTGGCATGTGTAATGATAAGTGTGATAGAAATAGTGAATGGATTTTAGATTCTGGTGCTTCAGTTCACATATCGCCGAATGCAAACAATTTTAAGGACTACGAACATTACGATTTTTGTAATATCGAAGTTGCTAATGGTACAACGTTGAACAGTGCTGGTAAGGGTAAAGTCAAAATTGATCTTATCGGTAATAAAGAATTAATGCTCCAAGAAGTTATTCATGTACCAGGAGTTACAAGGAACTTGATTTCGGTTGGGCAAATGGTTCAACATGGGAATACGTTAGTGTTTGATAAAAGACATGGCTGCAGAATTACAAATGTGCAAATAAACATTGAAAATAAAAATGTGTTGGGTAGTGCAAGATTAGAAAAAGGTGTGTATAAACTAAACGAACCTGTTGAAACTGTGAATCTTGTGGAGTTAAAAAATACTCATGTGTTGTGGCATCGAAGATTGGGACACATAAATCGTGTAGCAATGAACTTGTTAAATAATGGTTTAGCCGAAGGCGTTAATATCAAGGATAAAAACAGTAAACCGTGTGAAATATGTGTGAAAGGGAAATTGTCAAGAACACCATTCAATAAAAATGGCGCATCTCGAGCAACGAATAAACTCGAACTAATTCATTCGGATGTCTGTGGTCCTATGAATACAAAATCGATTGGTGGTGCAAGATACTTTCTAACGTTCACCGATGACTTCTCGAGGAAAACAACAGTTTATTGCCTTAAAAATAAAAGTGAAGTAACTGAAAAGTTTTTGGAGTACAAGTCGTTTGTTGAGAATCAATGCGAAGAAAAAATTAAATGTTTACGATCTGACAATGGAACGGAATATGTCAATAAGGAACTTTTGTCCCATTTAAGAAGATTTGGAATTCAACATCAAACAAGCGTCCCATATACACCAGAGCAAAATGGGGTTGCCGAAAGGCTAAATAGGACTCTAGTCGAAAGCGCAAGATGTATGCTGACAGAAGCCAATTTAGGAAGCGAGTTTTGGGCAGAAGCGATACTAACGGCAACGTATTTAAAGAATCGGTGTCCGACAAAAAGCTTGAATCGGATGACACCTGTAGAAGCTTGGAATGGTAAGAAGCCAAACTTATCGAATTTAAGAATATTTGGTTGTAAAGCGTTGGTGCACATACCAAAAGTGTTTAGGAAAAAATTCGATAATAAGGCTGAAGAATACATCTTTGTGGGATATAGCGAAACAGTGAAAGGGTATAGGTTTGTTCACCCTATAACGAAGAAATTGAAAATATCAAGAGATGTGGTGTTTTGTGAGGATCAATTAATAAAAACTAGCATCGAAGAGCCGATTGATAGATTATTTCCTCAACAAACCACGGTTAAAATAATTTCCAATCAAGACGACTTCACTCGTGATGGTATTTGTGTTGTTAACAACAATAATATAGTTAACGATGTTGAAGATGCTGTTGCAAATAACGATGAACATCAAGAAGTTGACGATGTTGAAGAACAGGAAGAGCAAGTGGAGATTGATTTGCCAAGACGTTCGCAACGTGTAGTTAAACCAAATAAAAATGTGTTTAACCCGGAATTTGTAGTCTACCAATCAATTGTAAATGATCCAACAACACTTAAAGAAGCTCTTGAAAGTGAAGATAGTGATGAATGGAGGAGAGCAATCGATGAAGAAATGGAATCGCATAGAACTAATAAAACTTGGATTCTATGTGATGTTCCAGAAAATCGAAAGGCGATTAAAAGTAAATGGGTGTTCAAAACAAAATTTACTGCCGAAGGAATTATAAATCGATACAAGGCTAGGTTAGTTGCAAAGGGATTCTCTCAAAAAGAAGGCATCGATTACGATGAAACGTATGCTCCGGTCGTACGACATAGCTCGATCCGTTTGTTGCTAGCCTTAGCAGCAAAAAACGATTGGAACATCGATCAAATGGATGTAGTAACGGCGTTTTTACATCCAAAATTAGATGAAGAAATCTATATGGAATTGCCGGATAAAAGAACCTGTTTATTGAAGAAATCTATTAATGGATTAAAACAAGCAAGTCGAGTGTGGTACAAAGAGCTCGACCAAACCATTAAGCAATTACAGTTCAAGCAATCTAAGTTTGACCCATGCATTTACGTCAAAAGCAAGAATAACAAACAATTAATCTTGGCTGTATATGTTGACGATATCTTGATTTTTTCTCAAGATGATGCAATGAAGAATGAGGTGAAACGTCATTTAGAGAAATCATTTAATATGAAAGACTTAGGTGAGGCACACTATTGCTTGGGAATAAGAATTACTCGAGACAGGCAAAATGGTGTTATAACATTAGATCAAGAAAGATACATAAATGAAATCTTAAAAAAATTCAACATGAATGAAAGCAAAGAAGTGTCAACACCATTCGATGCAAATCAAGTGCTAACGAAAGATATGCAACCAAAAACCAACAAAAAAAAAATTGACGTTCCTTATCAAGAAGCCATAGGAAGTTTGATTTATGCAGCTCAAGGTACAAGACCTGATATTTCATATGCTGTTGGAAAAGTTAGTCGGTACAGTAATAATCCGGGTAAAGCACATTGGGGAGCTATTAAAAGGATTTTTAGGTACCTAAAAAAGACTAAAAATTTCAAACTAACATTTAAAAAAGGAAATGGTGACTTGCACGGGTATTGTGATTCGGATTGGGCAGCGGATGTAGACGAAAGAAGATCTACTGCTGGTTACGTGTTTTTGATGAGTGGAGGTGCTGTAAGTTGGGCTTCAAAAAAGCAACCAACAGTAGCACTTTCAACAACCGAAGCAGAATACATGGCATTGAGTTTTGCAGCACAAGAAGCCATCTTTATTCAAGGTCTTTTCAAAGAGTTGGAAACTAATTTAAACTGCATAAAAATATTTTGCGATAATAAAGGGGCCGTAGATCTCAGCAAAAATGCAGGATATAGGTGCAGAACCAAACACATCGATGTCAAGCACCACTTTGTCCGTGAAAAGCAAGAAATTGGACAATTAAAAGTGGAACATATCGGAACAGAAGATATGGTAGCGGACTCCCTCACAAAAGGTTTACCAAGGGATAAACATTCATTATGTACCAGCAAGATGGGTTTGGAGATTTAGGATTTTAGTTACATCGTAACTAGTGGAGGTGTTGGTATGTAAGTTACAATGTGACTGATAGATGGCGCGACATATTTATGTCGCTAGTTATCTTTATACCAATGCTAAATATAAGGGCACCTGGTTTGTGGTTTTACTCACTCAAGTATGAGTCCACATCCAGGTTAGTGATGTAATAATTGTTTGCTTATTAAGTTGTATTGCCAATGGGCTCTTATTAAATTGTTTATGTTGTGATTGTTGTATTTATTCTCTTGTCTACTGCCAACCTTCCCAATAATTTTAGACGTTCCAATGCGTGTTATATGGTAAACATACGTAATTTCATTGCATAGAATTTTCTTAGGAAAACAGAGTACAACTTTAAAATTAAGATGAAGACAAAAAATGGTTAAATGCCCTTTATAAGTAGTACACACAGTCGCTTAGATACAAAACCTGGAAAGTCCACTTAAATAAAAATGAGATAATGCAGAACATCTAATAAAATCTTTATTTCAGCGAATTAAGTAATTAGTTTTTTTGACTTTGGTTATTATTAATGTGAGGATAAATTATCAATTGAGGAAATCAGGGGCAGACTGAAGTCTTTAAAATCCATTACTAGAATGGACATATTGGGTTTGCTCCTTTTCCAGACACTCCAAATTCTTAAATATTTATTTAAAAAACGATAATGAATATTGAGTATAAGTTTTATTTTTCATTAACACATAAATTAAGTATCTAAATAATACAAACAAAGCATTTCTTCTTCACAGTTTTTCTTTCTTCTTTGGTTACTTGTTCCTTCTCAAATCCACTTTGGAAAACGCCTCTAAAAAAAACTAAAGCACTTTTCCCATTCATTCCCAGTGTTTTTTTAATAACTTTGCAATACTTATTTTTCTTATCATTTATGATAGGAACCCCAATTTCCAATACATTTAGGGCCATCGGAAATTTTTTAACTATGTTTTTAATATTAATTAACTAACGGGTAAATTATTGAAATTAATGTTCAGACAAATACATCTACGTAAGCACATCACTAAATTGTTAAAACTTTTAAACAAAGCGGGGGTAACTGCTGGGAAAATGTTTTACAAATTGGTGCATTGGAAATGTCGGTTTTTGTCCTTAAGAGCGCACTGCGGAAAGAGAGAGAGGGAATGATGTTGAAAGAAGCCTCTAATCTTTTGTACAAATTTAAAAAACTAAACGTCGTATCAATGTAATCTTTTTTTATATTAATAAGGAAAGACTATTGAAGGCAATAACCAATTTTGAGTGCTTTAAATTAAAAGTAAATAGGTTAATTTAATTTATGAAAAAGGACAATTTTGAATTTTTATGACAACCGATCTTAATGAAACTTCGTTATTGCCTTCTGCAGATCATTATAAGGACAAAACCTGATTTTGAAGCGATTTCATCATCAATTATAGAAAACTTGTTCAAAACTTGTAAATCAAAAAGTGCCCTTACTGGAGTTTTAAACTATATAAAATCAACTTAATACACAAAGGGTTCAAGGTTTCCCTTAGATATGGCACAAATAATTTTTAAAAATTTTTTAAATCTCTACAAAAGATTAGAGGCTTCTTTCAACATCATATCTACTGCTTCACTCTCTCTCTTTCCGAAGCGCGCTCTTAAGACAGGCGAGGACTTATCGGTATTTCTTAATTTATTTCATTGTGGATATGCAGGTTTTTGAATTCATAAATTTTTGGAATATTAATTTTTTTTTTCGGAAATTTGTGCCTTGTCGGGTTTTGAATATAGACAACTGATATGTAACAACCATAAATGTAACATATTTTAATAAAAAAATCATAAAATTACTCTCCGTATTTCATAAAAAGCATTCATCTGAATGGAATACCATGTTATAGTGTGGATCACAGATTGTGTGAAAAAAGAAATTGTTCACTATAAGAAATAGGGTATACATATGGGTATACACCAAGTTTCAAATTTTTTGATCCAAGTTTAATTGGGTATATGTAAACTGCCCTCATACGCCAGGTAGATTTCCAAAAAGCATGTAAACTGCCCTCCGAGCCAAAAGGTGAACACTTAAGCTCAACTGTAAACTGCCCTCCAAGGTTAAAATGGATGAGGGGAGTTTACATGCAGGATCATGAACAAAAATCGTTTCCTAACACTAACCTAAGCTCGACCCGGCTGATATACCTCTGAGCGGCCGATTTACCTTCCCTCCCACCCCCCCAGGAGTTTTTCGCGAATAACTCCGCGACCTTTGAGACTATACGAAAATAATGGAAGCTCATTCAGGCTCAAACGATGCTCTAATGTTTAACACCAAATTCAGCAAGTATTTGATACTGGGAGGCATCATGTTTACGCCCCCCACGCAGTAATTTTTTGTGAATAACTTCGCGACCTTGAGACTAAAAAGAAAATAATGAAAGTCCATTCAGGCCCTAAACGATGATCTAACGTTTGACCCCAAATTCACCCGAAAATTCGATACGGAAGGGGGCCATTATGTCTACGGCCCCTCAAAAGTCTTTTTGTAAATAACTCCGCGACCTTTGAAGCTCAGTCAGGCTCAAACGATGCTCTAACGTTTGACATCATTTTTACAAAAAATTCGAAACTGGGGGGGGGGGGGAGCATGATCAAACCAAGAAATTGTAATTACCGTTGAAAACTCAGGACTGAACGCAGAATTTCTTTGCGGACGGTGTTTTTGTTGAGCCATCCAGATTTATGACATTTCCGGTGCTTCTAACTTTTAACGTTCAACATGCGAAAAAAAAATAGTTTCCTAACGCTAAGCTAAGCTTGACCCGGCTGATGCACCTCTGAGCGGACGATTTACCTTTTCGCACAGCAGGTAGTATAATTTAAATTATAATGTCCCTATAATGTAAAAAAAATGTCTAAGAATATGTAGAGAAAAGAAAAGGAAATACCGTATAAATAAACTGGAAGAGATTGAAGAGAAATATTCAAACAGGGAAATAAGAAATTTTTATCAAGGAATAAAAAGAACAGCACTGGGTTACCAAGCAAAAACGGTGTTCTGTAAAGATGAAAAAGGAAACCTGATCGGAACTAAAGAGAGAGTAACTGAAAGATGGGCTAAATATTTTCAGCAACTATTGAATAGACAGCAGAGTGAGGTCACAACAGAACAGCATGAAGAGCGAAGCGAAGGGGTAGAAAACACCATTAATGATATAGCAAACAAAGAAGAAGTCCACCTAATAATAATAAAGAACATGAAAAACAACAGAAGTCCAGGAGAGGATGTGATACAGGTGGAAATGATTAAGTATGGAGGAGAGAAGTTGCTGGAAATGATAGTCCAATTGATACAAGAAATATGGATCAAGGAGAAAATGCCAAGATCATGGAGCCAAGCACTGATATGTCCAATCTACAAGAAAGGTGAAAAAACAATCTGCGACAACTATCGAGGTATCGCCCTATTGAATGTCATGTATAAGATACTCGCAGGATGTATCAAGAATAGATTAAGAGAGCAATCAGAGTCGATCATAGGAGAATATCAGAGTGGCTTCAGGAAAGATAGATCGGTAACAGACCAAATATATACGGTGCGAGAGATACAGATGACAAGTCACGAATTCAAACTGAATACGCATCTACTACTTTGGATTTTAAGCAGGCATATGACAGTATACAGAGAGAGAAACTGTATCAAGCTATGTATGAACTCAAAATATCAGCAAAATTGATAAGGCTTACAAAGATGACACTGAATCAAACAGAAAATAAAATGAGAGTTAATGGAATGCTGTCTGATGGGTTTGAGGTGCGTACAGGTCTGAGACAGGGAGACCCACTGTCAGCACTTTTGTTCAATTTGGCCCTAGAAGTAACTGTACGCAAAGCTAAGATCAATAGAGAAGGTACAATTTACAACCGACTACACCAGTGCTTAGCGTTTGCTGATGACTTGGCGATACTAACGAGAACAAGGAAAGAAATTCTGGATGTTACAAAGAGATTGTTAAATACAGCACTAGAGATAGGGCTAGTAGTCAATGAAGCGAAGACAAAGTATATGGTGTGGGAAGATAGAAACATGATAGATAATAACTTTGTGAGTTTGCAGCTGACAGAAGACACAGTGTTGAGATTTGAGGAAGTCAAAGAATTTACGTATCTTGGGACTATGATAACAAAAAGTCCAGGAAGCAATAATGAAATAAAGGCTAGAATATCAGCGGGTATCAGAAACGCATTTTCATTGAAATCAGTGTTATCCAGCAAGAACTTGTCAAGAACAGTGAAAGTGTATTGAACAATAATAAGACCGACAGTGACATATGGGTGCGAGGTGTGGATATTAAGAAAGAAGGACCAAGAAATGTTACATGTGTGGGAAAGAAAGATTTTGAGAAGGATTTTTGGAGGGAAGCTTATATGTGGAATCTGGGAGAGAAGAACTAATCAAGAGATTTATGAGTTGTATGGTCAACCAAACATTGTTGGAGTGATAAAGGCACAGAGACTTAGATGGTTGGGACATTTAGTAAGAATGGATGTTAAGAGAACTCCCTATAAGGTATGGAAAGCTGAGGTGGGAGGATTGAGAAGAAAAAGAAGACCAATGAACCAATGGAAAACCGAAATGAAAGAAGATTTGAGACAGATGAATATTGAAAGATGGGAAAGTTTGGCAATGAATAGAAAGAAATGGGCTAGAATAGCCATTCAAGCCATGAGCCTACTAGGCTCGTAGTGCTGTGTAATATAATATAATGTAACACACGTAAAGTGAAGGATGAAGTTCTGAGGTGAAATGAGCAATTTTCACTAGGTCACTACCCCCTCTAAACCGGCCCTGTCGGTTTAAATTGAAAAAAAAGAAAAGAAAATTGAAGAAAATAAAAAAAGATTATTTTGGAGGGCAGTTTACATTACCCCGTTTAATTTTCGGCACTCCATAAAGATCACCCTGTAGAACGTAGAATTTTTCACTGGCGTATTCACAAATTCATAAATAAAGCAATATTGTGCTTATAGTAAAATATATTTGTCACAAAAATTACACAAAATAAGAAAACTGTAGAAATTATAATAATTTATCTAAATTTAAAAATAAGAAATCGCATTTTTTATTTTATTTAACACATTTAGTCGATAAATTATTTTAACAAATCTTCTTTTCCCTTTTGTTATATGTATACATACTATAAGTACTCGTAGCACAAATTAAAAAAGTATTTTACAAAAGTTTAAATTTTATAAAAGTAATAATAATTAAACCCTCTGAATTAAAATATAACAAACATTTAGCAAAAGTAACGATTATGTAGTTGATAATTTAAAAAATTCACAAATCTATATATTTAGCATCAAAGTAACATTTAATTTGTTTCATTAATCTATCCATTGTATTGTAGATGACATATAAGTTTTTCATTCACATTTAGTTAAATAATTTCTTATAAAAAAATGTTAATAACCTTATTCAATATGTAGAATATTAGTTAGTAAAATGAGAAAAGTGCTATTTTGCAATATCCTCCAATGAACACAGAAATGTGGTATTATTGCACACAGCACGAGTTCTTATGACCATTCTTCAACTTTAAACGAGATTTAGGACGGTATTTCTCGAGGAAACCCAATTGCTTCGAATTTATAGCACCTCTTCTTTTCCTAAAACAAGAAATAGTACATATAGCAAATATGAAACATTAAACTTTGTTGTGGACTTCCTCTCGTCTGGCGCCCAACGCTTTCCGCGGTTACTTACTCTCTAATTAATTCCACTGCTTCTTCGTATTTGAGGCCCAACTCGATCAAAGCTAATGCTACCATTACGGGTGCTCTACCTAGGCCAGCTACACAGTGAACAGCTACACAGGCATCAGGATTTTCGTGAAAATGCTTTTTTAAAAGTTTAAACCATTCGTCTACAATTTCATTTGGAGGAAATGTTCCGTCATCATATACTAAATCATGAACTTCTATTCCCACATTATTTAGGTCATCTATTTTATAAGAAGGCTCACAAACACGAACAACAGTAGTTACATTGTGCTTTTTAAGCTCCTGGAACATTAAAATAAAATTAACGTCTAGCAAAAACTTGGCCAAAAGTATAAACTTTTAAGTTTACTTAAAGTAGCTGTTGGCCAATAAACCAGAATTGCGTCAGTGTAGCTTGGGAAAAAATGGAACTTTTTAATTACTCAATGAGAAAAACATTTAAAATGGAATAAAAAGATTTACCTGAATATAGGTGAGGATGTTTTGATCGGAAGGCCTATCAGTGATGAGAAATTTAAATCCTTTATGATGAATTTCGGCAGGAGCGGGTCGAATGTCTTTTTGACGCATGATTGAGCAGGTAACACAAAGACACTTAATGAAAAACACTGTCTGCTTCTAGAGAAGCTCAAAATTCTTGATAAAGTTATTAATTTTAACGCATTCGATAACTCAATAACTAAAATAATTTAATAGTCAGTCTTTTGCTAAATAAAATTTTTAAATTTACAGATACACACAAAACTATCTGATATGCCTGGGCTATCTATTGTCGACTGATGACAAGTATAACTGCAAAATAAACAGTTTAAGTAAGAAAATCACTTAGAAAATTAAAAAACAAAAACCTACTTTATTATTTGGCTAGATTATATCCACTGCCAATCAAATTCAAGTCCAAACTAAAAAATGATGATAATAAAATCGAAGTTGATTTAAAATTTAGCACTTTATTTGTGTTGAGCCTGGCAATATTCTGCACTATCCAAGTGGAACTCCATGTAAGCGAGAACTGTCTCACCAAAAAACTGGAAAAACAAAAGAAATTTGCATTAAGTTTTATCTTTCTATTTTTAAATTATTGATCTATAAACATCACTCATTTTGATCGATTTATTTAAAAACGTATATAGTCATATGCTAACAAAAAAGTTGATTCCAAAAAATTTTGGGGTTACGCCAAAAACAAGTTCGTTTTAAAGTAAACACTTCGCAGAGAATCCAAAACGTTCAAATAAAAACATAAAAACATCAACAATGTCACCTTGAATTGCCTTGCAATAATGCATAATATATACATTTTTGCACAAAATAAACCAAAATCTGGGACGCACTTCATACATAAGTAAATTCCTTTTACGCAACGGGGAATTTCCCCTCTCGCCAAAATCAAAACAAAAGTTGCCTCAATTAAAAACAACCTTTTAAGCAATAATTTAATTCTGGAGAAGTAAATAAACCCAGATTGTTGTCTGATTTTTTAAAAATTGAACTTTACAAATCAAATTCCAAGTTACAAATATAATCGGTGCATAATATTTACAAAAAAAATTAATTAAAGCGCAAAAATAATTAATTAAATATTTACCATTAATTTGAAAACAAAAGTGATAAACCATTAATTCACTTATCACAAAATTACGAGAAAACTTGTAACACGGTTACTGACCCAGCAAAACTTGATCTAAAATACAGAAGTTGATCCAATATTTGGTCCGACTTAAAATAAGTAACACGCCCCCAAACAGTAAAATAATATCACGTGTAAATTAATTTACTGTTTCAGGTCGCAGTTTTTAACTTTAAAAAAATAGTAATTGGCAATTGTTTGAACCATTCTACTGCCAAATCGTGACAAATTCAATTAGACGTTAAATGCATTAAATTTTAGCGCCACTTTTTTTACCGACTCGTTCTAGATTTTGACAACGGATGAAATTAGCAATTAAAAAGAAAAACAATGCCGAAATAATCTACCTTTTGAGTTTTAATACCAAACGGAATTAATAAACACCAATTTAATTATAACTATTAAAACTTTACGATGGTATTTTTCTTGTATCGCGTTCATACCAGCGGCAGTTTCAAACTGAAATTATCGTAGCCAGCGCCGTAGCGAGCTCTTCTGGCGCCAGAGGCAAATTTGAATATATGCGCCCCCCTCCCAAAAGATTCCTATCATTTTGAAAATTTTAAACTATTATTTATTGAGTTTTGTCGAGGCTTAGCGCCCCCATTGCGATGGCGCCTGATCGCCTCACCCTTGCTGCGGCGCTTGCTTAGAATAATGAAAACAAATGGATGCTTAACAAGAACTCATTTAGGCTGCCGGGACCGGGGGGTCTAGGGGGTATGGAATACCCCCCAGGTACACTTAATTTATTACGAAAGAAAAACTTTCACTTTTACGTCCCTTGGTATTAAAAAGAACGGTACTGAGATAGTTATGAAAAATTTCACCTGCTGCCCCCCCCCCTCCCGGATTACAAACGAACATTGCAAAAGATTGAAAGAAAAATAATAAATTTTGATGGTTCTGAATAATGGCAAGTGTACCTGGGGGGTATTCCATATCCCCCAGACCCCCCGGTCGTGTAACATAAATTTTTATCGTTGGGAACTTCTGAAGATCTTACATAAAATACGCATAGTATGACAGAATCACCGTTTCTATGGTAACGTAATGGAACCACCCCTCACCCCGGAAAAAGGAGATTATTTTTATCGGTAGGAATTTTTCTTTTCAATTTAAATATATTTGAACAACTGTCGCGATGATAACGTGATAGTTTTACCGGTTACCCAGTCAGTTAAAGGGAAATGAAAAAGAACGCGGGGTTGTAATCAACTTTCCTAAAATCCCCTGTCTTTTCATTGGACCAAATTTGAAGAGGAGAAAATTCTCTACAATACGAAGTTTCTGGATTTACTTCAGATTTGAAGTAAATCCAATAACTACTGTACGAAATAATTATTCAGAATATGAATTATTCAAAACCTTTTTCAATTGTTTCCTCTGGATTTTATTTTTATTTCATAAATACAGTAGAACTCCAATTATCCGAATCAATTGGGACCGGACCCCATTCGGATAATCAAAAATTCGGATAATTGGATTTTTTCCGAAAAAATGGTACTGTATGGATTTATAATTAATTAAATGAAAAGGCAACACTTTTACATGTTATATGGCGTACTTACAAATCATTATTTTGCGAATCGCAGTACGTTTCCGTCTTAATTTTTTTTTTCTGAAAGCGATTCAGATAATCAGCAATTCGGATAGTCAGAGTTCGGATAATTGGAGTTCTACTGTACTTAGTATGATGTAGGCAAATTTTGTTAATCTGATTTATAGAGAATTTTGTACTCTTCAATTTTCTTTAATGATCGTTTTCTCTAAAAATGAAGGTAAGCGAGTTATAGGCGAAAAACTACTGTAGTGGATTAAAATCCCCACTTCGGGAAAAGGCCGGTGAGGCCTCACCCTCACAGTCGCCTCACCCTTGCTACGGCGCTGATCGTAGCACATAACCTAAAAAATAAGCAAAGGCGATTGGTCGAAGTGTAAATCGAATTTAAAATTGACGCTCAAAAAGACCGAAGTACAGGATTAAATTTTATAGGTTATAAAATTGTTATACTCGATCGGAAAAAATCTAATTCAAAAACACTGGAACTTGAACCCAATAAAAAATTTTTTTGGTATAACGTAATTAAAAGTTGAAAACAATAAATTGATCTGATAGATTTCAATTAATCAATAAACCACTTAATATTTAATACGTAATCTAATCTCAATTAACTATTAGTATCGCACATAGGCCAAAACGCAATATGAATGAAAATACCTTACAAGTATACTTTACTACTTTAATTATGATAACCTTACCAACTTTAGAAGTGATTAATGCCAACAATTAAAAAAATTCAAAGAATACTTCGAAATTTGATTATGAATTTGCGTGTCAACTTCACGGTAAATAAATTCCTAAAATGAGTCGACTATCAAAAATGTAAGATAGCAATGCAAAATTGTTTTGAAAATACCACAATATAGATCATGTTTAAAATACTTTGATTATGTCTTTTATATGAATCACACACAGCACATCAATTTGGAATTTGATTTTTTGTTATTAGATCAAAGATAAATAATAGCAAACGGAAAGTTTTCAAATTGAAGTTGGGAAAAATCTAATTATTTCCTTTAACTTTTGCCAATGTTTGTTTTCCAACTTCAAGTTGGAAGTAAACAAAAATAAACCAAACAGCGAGGATGACTGATGTAAAATAATTACTAAAAAAGGAAATTTGCTCAACTTTTTTAAATAGCAACCGGTATTTTTTTCTAATAATTTTGGGCGGGGTTGTAGAAATGCCCCCATCGCGAGTTTTTATTAAAAATAATAATAATCGTTTGATCTTCTATTTCTATCGTTGAAACCTTTAAAAGTAAAAAACTTGGAGCGTTTCAAAGATTATAAACATCGCTCCGAGCAAGTAGCGCACAGAATGATATTAACAGTTTTTAGTTTCTTAATATTTAAAAAGAAATTAATCATCATCGGCGATAAAAATAATTTGCTAGTCTGCAGCTGCACTGGCTTGATGTGATTCATTACTTGAAGTACTACATGGAAATTCCGGGCTTGAATCATTAAGGAACATTTCCCCCCCCCCTCCTCCATCGCGAATTTTTAATACAGTAAGTGTTAATCATTAGAACTTCGTTTGAACTTCAACGAGCTTCCATTCAAATCGTTTGAACCTTTAGCATCCCGTAATGATTCACAAAAATGGATGATTTTTATTACCTTACTTTATAGGTAAAATGTTCGAGCGTTTAATCTCGTCTCAATCGAGACGGAAATTCCCACGTAACTTGGTTACGTTTTTCAAAATCGTTATAATTTTATTTTCAGTAATTCGAATTTCAGGCAAAAGTGATCCAACTTCATATAATTATTTGGTTTTGTATACGGCATTAACATTAAGAGCCCCCGCAAACTGCAGACTTTCTATCGGCCGATAGTTTAGTCGGGTTGGGCTGCTAGTGCGCACACAGAGCAAACTAAACAGTCTGGTTGGTGATGAGTGCGCAAACTAGCTAACAGTCGGCCGACTATTCTCCAACGATTTGCTAGTTTGTAACCCACTGTTGAAGATAGCAATGAAAATTAATACAATATTGTCCAGAAATGTTATTATTGCTCTCACACAACGGAGGAGGAAAACCAAGAAGAGAGTCCGAGAATATTGGGTGCATCCTATCCTCAGTGATAGATTATTTAATGGAAAATTTTACACGATGCATTCCAAATTACTCGATTAAAGTAGTCCTTTAAGCTTTTTTTTATAAAGCGCAGGTCTAGCTCGGAGCGAACTGAACTATCGGCCGACTAAACAATCGTCGTGTGTGCGCGCGTAGAATAGCGTCATAGTGATTTAAGCAGTCGGCCGACTGATAGTTCGTCGACAGTTTAGTTTGAAGGCAATCGTGTAGCCCATCAAATTTTTTAATCGGCCGATACCGAATCGTTACAGTCTGCGCACTTGCATATATAACATTAATGTTATCATACATTAATGATACAATTTGAACTTTTATTAATCCATAAATATCGAATGTTTCGTATTTCGTTAGATTTGCTGATGTCGTGGTTTAAATTCCACGTTAAACTGTAGATTATACAATGTGGCTAATATAAGATATTATATTGAAATGTTAATTTCCTTCTACCGATTTTTCAGTCCAAGCTAGGGTCATAAATTTAGAGGAAAAATATAAATTTACCGTATTTTTATTTACTTCCAGGGTAATTTAATTCCGAAGAAGCGTTAATCGATAACCTTTAGGTTAAGCACGAACAGTTTTGCATGCAACCCTCGTGCTGTAGGGATGTAACAATGTCTCTGTAATCTACTGTGACCGAACTGCTTACGGAGTCTTACCAACGCAAAAACTTCTTGCGATACTTTCAAAATATCAGATTAATGATGTTTTTGGTTCATTATCAAAATAAATACCCAAGCCAACAATAGAAACTAAAAGATAGAAACCGGGTGGTCTGCTGGGGGTTGTAACACCACCCAGAACATCAACACATGTAAGAAAAGTAAATCTGTTTTAAAAAATACTTTTTTAAGTTTCACCGCCTGATAAACGTTTCCTTGGGGGTTCTCCAGATTCTCAGGTCATTGCAGCCAGAAATTTTTAGGGCTTCATTTGCAATAACGGCACGTTACCTTTTTCAATGGGAGGGCATAAAATTTGGGGTAATGTAAACTGCCCTCCAAATGAACCTTTTTTCATTTTTTTCAATTTTGGTTTTTAAGTCGGTATGTAAACTGCCCTCGGACTGTATAATACTTACTTATACGTAAGTATAAGATTATAACAATTAGAATTTAAGAACGGCTTATTAAATAGGCAGGGCCGGTTTAGGCGGGGAATTGTAGGGGGTAGAGACCGAGTGAAAATCGCTAATTTCACCTCAGAACTTCATCGTTCACTTTACGTATGATGCGTTATAGGGACATTAATTTTTAAATTAAACTACCCTAAACTATTTGCTGCGCGAAAAGGTAAATCGGCCGCTCAGAGGTGTATCGGTCGGGTCGAGCTTAGGTTAATGTTGAAAATGATTTTTTCCCGCAAGTTGAACGTTAAAAGTTAGAAGCATCAGAAATGTCATGAATCTAGATGACTCAACAAAAACACCGTCCGCAAAGAAATTCTGCGTCGAGTCCTGAGTTGTCAACGGTAATTACAATTTCTTGGTTTGATTCTGCATGTAAACAGGTGCATGTCAGTGACCCCTCAGTTGCAAAACTTTTTATAAAAATGGTGTCAAACGTTGGAGCATCGTTTGAGCCTGAATGAGCTTCCATTATTTTTGTTTGAGTCTCAAAGGTCGCAGAATTATTCGCGAAAAACTACTGGGGGGAAAAGGTAAATCGGCCGCTCAGAGGTGTATCGGTCGGGTTGAGCTTAGGTTAGTGCTAGTAAACGATTTTGTTTTCACAAGTTGAACGTTAAAAGTTAGAAGCACCAGAAATGTCAGGAATCTGGATGGCTCAACAAAAACACCGTTCGCAAAGAAATCCTGCGTACGGTCCTGAGTTGTCAACGGTAATTACAAATTCTTGGTTTCATCCTCCTGCATGTAAACTCCCCTCATCCCTTTTAACCTTGGAGGGCAGTTTACAGGTGAGCTTAAGTGTTGACCTTTTGACTCGGAGGGCAGTTTACATACTTTTTGGAAGTCTACCTGAAGGATGAGGGCAGTTTACATATACCCTAAAATTTAAAGAAACAGGAAAACTGTAAATTTACCGTATTTTTATTTATTTAAAATTATTACTACGATTAGTTATTTCCGGTTTTGGATGGAAGGGAACGTACGCTTGTACTTTTTGGGCAAGCTACTATCCGTATGTCCGCATGAGAAAAACAATAAACAAATTTCAAATGAAAAATACCATTGTGACATTATATTGTTCTTGTAGTAGCCCCGGCATGGGGCACAATAGGACACAAAGAATTCTAGCCAATCTAAAAAATGAACACAATAAGAAGTGATTAAAGTTAGCAGTCTTAATGTAGCCTATTCTCCCTACCTACTTATATCAGAACCAAGGGCACCACGTGTACCTTTCTAGAATAAGTGAAAATTGCTTCCACGTGTTTATGACAGAAAATCGAACTCGCTGAGTTATATAGATGTTGCCAATAAAAATGGAGCAAAGCGACACTGATAATATACTACGGCAAAAACGATTTAAATTTAAATCAATAAATGAATATGTGATTGAGCTTCTGCTGATATTTTTTACCCCATTTTATTATATTTTTCCATATTAAAAAAATGGAAAAAAAATCGGTGGATAACCATTACATTCCCAAACTTGTTTTGTTATTTGATATTTCGTAATACCTTTAATTATTTTTTATTACACATAAAACAAATGAATTATTACGTAACTACGTAATTTAGGTAATTTTCTGCAATGTCGTGATAATACTAGATAATACTCCAAAAATTCCCAGGAAATTGTGATTAAATGGGTTGTAAAAATATATTCGCTTCTTTTAATGAAAATTACATTATTGCAAACCCACGAAGTTATGAAATAGAAAATAATCAATAACCAATTAAAAAATTAAAAATACTTCGTAACCTACACAATAAATATACACGTGTGTCATGCTCATGAATGTGCAATCAATTTCCTTTGTAAGGCAATTTGTTTTTCAATTTTCCCATAAAACAATTTAAACACCTCGCAAGTTTAATCAATAAATAATTCAGCATAGGTTTCGAAAAGGTTATGTTTATAAATTGATAAATAAAAACCAAGATTCCGTAATCACAGTAGTATGCAACAAGTGTATGACAAAATATTTATGGGTGCTATTATATAGTTGTTACATTAAAATTTTACACGTTTTTGGGAAATTAAATTTATAATATTACTTATAAAATAAATACCCCTATAGCCGTTCGGGCAAAATACCGAATCGTAATTTTCTACAATTACAAAATTCGTGAATTTTTCCCGTTGAAAGATAAAAAAATTGATAGTGTGCTTTAATTGACCTCGATCATATCTGTTGAATAGACATGACCAAGGTTACAACGTCAAAGTATGTATTAAAAGTATACATAATACAGCAACTCGAAATTTAAATTAATTATAAAAATCTAAAAAAAGATGTCTCGCCATTTTAATTCGTTTATCAACTGGCTAAACGTTACGCAGTGGGTACTTCTCAATTTTTTTGATATAGGTACTTAATCTATTTTTTCATAAATTATAGGTTTATAAGAAATAATAAAAATTTTGTCTGAAAAAAGATTCGAACCTCAGTTTAAAATTGGCAAGTAATTGCGCTTCTCTTTCAAAAAGTAGTACCATCCTGTTTGGGACGTACTTGTCCCTAGTGCATAAGCACTTGCTTGTGGTCGTCCTTGGGAGATTTTGGGGAAGGGTTGATTATTTTGCCATTCTCAAAAAATAATAGTTGTGTCATCGTATTACCCAAATTTTTTTGGTTTCGTAAAACCATGATTGGAAGCGAATGTTTATTAAATAGAAAGAAATTTCAAGCGAATATAAAGAAAATATAAATACATACTTGTCGACATTGGACCTGTTGTGGCTGCGAAATGATTGCCTAGATCAGTTAAGATGAGAATTTACAAAATGATAGTGAGACCAGTTCTGACCGAACTATGGATCCTGTAATACCAACTCATGCAAAAGTTTAAAGATGGTGGGCGACATTTGGCAGAGAAGAAACAACATAGAAATAATGGAACCATATAGCGAGCCATGTATGGTGTGGTAAAATCTCAAAGAGTAAGATGGCCGGTAAGTGGTTGGGACACTTAATGAGGATGAATTGCAAACAAAAAGATATACCTACAAAAGCAAGGCGGCGAAAAGATGTATGGGCTACCGAATGTGAGATAATGGAGGGAATACTGAAACTGTCAAGTGTTGCCAACGAAAAAAAACAGCGTGACAGCTGTCAGTTCAGGGTTATCAAAAATGGAACGCTATACGAAAAAACAACGCGTTTTCATTGTTGAGCAATATTTTCTGACATAAGTATTTGAGCCACATAATAATCTATTTTTTGCAAGATCCGGATGTGGACGACATGAGAGAAACATCCAGAGAAATAATTCAATTACTGCACGAGTCATTTCCTAGTCGTGTAATTTCCCGTTTTGGTGATCAGAATTGGCCGCCCAGATTTTGACTTTTTTCTTTGGCTTTTTATGAAGTCTATGGTTTATGCCAAACAAAGCCACGACCACCCACACCTTGAAAGAAGAAATTGAGCGCTGTATCAACGAAATTCAGCCTCATTTATGCAAACCAGGCATGAAAATTTTTGACAAAAGAGTGCGTATATTCCAGCAAAGCCGTGGAGGCCATTTACCCGACATGCTATTCCATACATAACCCAATACTGTGTACTTTATGAATCATTAAAAAATCTACAATTTTTGATTAAAAACCTGTTTCCTATCAAAATTACTTGTTGCTGTGTGAATTTTGAGACACCCTTTTAGATAGAGTAAGATTAGAGAAAGATTGTTAACGACGTAATGGTAAACAAATTCGAATATTAAACAGCAAATTCTTTACTAAAATTATTAGAAATCAATACAAGATATAAAGAATGCAAATATATACATAAACATATAAATAATAGGGTGTCCTATTTTTTGGGTGTTCCTAAAAGTATTTTTTCGCAATTTTGCTTTGACAAAATTATCAATTAATTCATTATAATCAATTCAATTGGGCAATTCTGCCTCAATGAATAATTTGTAGTTTGATACAAGTGTAGTTAACAATATAGGTAAATCTCCCCCCCCCCTCCCCTAATCGTGAAATTTTAATGAAATTGGTGCCAATCGTTTGATCTTCAACTAACTTCCATACAAGTCATTTGAACTTCAAACGTTTTTATTAAAAACAAAATTGTTTAAAACAATTTTTGGAGTGGCTGTAGAAATGTTTTTTTTTACCCCAATTACGATTTTTTTAATAAAATTAATACTAATCGTTTCAGAATTGGTTGAGTTTCTATTCCCATCGTTTAAACACCCTGGATAAAAAAGTAGACCGTTTTTAAGATTGTGAAATGGTAATTTTTTTTCAATATTGCTCCGAGCAAGTAGCGCTCTAAATTTTAGAGCCCCCGCAGACTGCAGACTTTCTATCGGCCGATAGTTTAGTCGGTTTCTTAATCAGTGCAACTGCGCAGGCTATAACGATTCGGTATCGGCCGATTAAAAAATTTGATGGGCTACACGATTGCCTTCAAACTAAATTGTCGGCGAACTATCGGCCGACTGCTAAATCACTATGACGCTATTCTACGCGCGCACACACGACGATTGTTTAGTCGGCCGATAGTTCAGTTCGCTCCGAGCTAGACCTGCGCTTTATAAAAAAAAGCTTAAAGGACTACTTTAATCGAGTAATTTGGAATGCATCGTGTAAAATTTTCCATTAAATAATCTATCACTGAGGATAGGATGCACCCAATATTCTCGGACTCTCTTCTTGGTTTTCCTCCTCCGTTGTATGAGAGCAATAATAACATTTCTGGACAATATTGTATTAATTTTCATTGCTATCTTCAACAGTGGGTTACAAACTAGCAAATCGTTGGAGAATAGTCGGCCGACTGTTGGCTAGTTTGCGCACTCATCACCAACCAGACTGTTTAGTTTGCTCTGTGTGCGCACCAGCAGCCCAACCCGACTAAACTATCGGCCGATAGAAAGTCTGCAGTCTGCGGGGGCTCTTAATGTTATTGCCTTATACAAAACCAAATAATTATATTAAGTTGGATCACTTTTGCCTGAAATTCGAATTACTGAAAATAAAATTATAACGATTTTGAAAAACGTAACCAAGTTACGTGGGAATTGAGACGATTCCGTCTCGATTGAGACGAGATTAAACGCTCGAACATTTTACCTATAAAGTAAGGTAATAAAAATCATCCATTTTTGTGAATCATTACGGGATGCTAAAGGTTCAAACGATTTGAATGGAAGCTCGTTGAAGTTCAAACGAAGTTCTAATGATTAACACTCACTGTATTAAAATTTCGCGATGGAGGAGGGGGAAATGTTCCTTCATGATTCAAGCCCGGAATTCCCATGTAGTACTTCAAGTAATGAATCACATCAAGCCAGTGCAGCTGCAGACTAGCAAATTATTTTTATCGCCGATGATGATTACTTTCTTTTTAAATATTAAAAAACTAAAAACTGTTAATATCATTCTGTGCGCTACTTGCTCGGAGCGATGTTTATAATCTTTGAAACGCTCCAAGTTTTTTACTTTTAAAGGTTTCAACGATAGAAATAGAAGATCAAACGATTATTATTATTTTTAATAAAAACTCGCGATGGGGGCATTTCTATAACCCCGCCCAAAATTATTATAAACAATTTAAATTTTATTAAAAACCATTGAACCCCCCCCCCCAGTTTTGCTGGGTTTAAATAGTTGGTTTAAATAATACGAGGTGCAGCTGGGATCTCATACCCCTGTATTCAATACGAGTTTTTGTAAAGTAAGAACTTTATTCTGACCGTATGCTCCGGAACTACTTCCCGTGGTTCGGAACCCACGTTGAACTGTAGGTCATTTATGTATGATAATACTTTGTACATTGTACATAAATATATTACAGATCTTAGTTCGAAACGGTCAGGAATTTCGAAGAAAAAATTAATTACGGTACTTATAAAGACGCTACAAATACTCCCCTTCATTAATTGCTTGGAATTAAATAACTGTAATTTTAGTTTTGTCAACAACGCAACGTAGGAAAAAGAAAATATATTACAAACGGTCGATGAATTGGTAAACAAGTGGGCACCCACTTATTCCACCCACATACTCCAACAGAAAGATCGGGGTCACCAATATTTAGTTTTATAATAGATTACGAAATAAATTAGTGGTAAAAAAATTAATATTATGCTTTTCCGATTTTATATTTTTGAAAAAAATGTAAAATTATTACATTATGAAAGATGTTTTTTGGTGAAATGCCATCATATAGAAAAATTTTATTGAATTGTGTTACATATTGCTTTTGGTATTGCGTATCTGGGTATTACGTTTTAAATGAAATTCTTGTACCTTTCATTTTAATTTTGGATTCAGTTAAAAAACATTCCATTATTATCAAATCCAATAAATATTTATATGAAAGATATCGTCTTTCTTGTTTCTATAATACGCGAATAATAAATATGTGAACTCACAAAGAAAGTAAAACACGAAGTAATCGAAATTTCCGCTTTTTCAATCAATAACTCGAAAAATTAAAATTAAGTTCGATTTGGCGAAAATCGGCATTTTAAATTTTTGTATCATTTGCACAACCCCGTATAGAATGTAAAAGTTGATAATTATGCGAGAAAATTTGACAAAACAAAAATAAAGTCGCTTCTAATTTTGCTTACATTAGAGATTTTCCGTTGTTTGTTGAGCAAACAATAATAATTTGTTTTAGTGCGATTGCATTATATTTATTTGTTTTCTTTATTATCGCCTCGCATAAAGAATACACGATTCATCACAATCCTAAGGTTAACCTTTAGTGCTATAGAATAAGCGGAATATGCAGATTAACGTGGAATACGAACCGCGGCAGCCCGGAAGACACATTTCTGAGAGTAAAGGGCTCGCCACATAGCCTGGGCTGTGCTATGCTATGTATGCTCTGTGTTATGTCAACACAAACGTTGAACAATGTCATGGTCATGCGCAAAATAGCATAGCAACTCATAACCATAACTATGTGAACGTCACTATTGAAACCCTATGTTTCTACTTCAATGTTTGACATTGGCATAGCACAGCACAGGCTATGTGGCGAGCCCTTAAGGTTCACAATGTCCGGAATTTACCGTATCTTATGCATCCTATGCCCAAAATAGTTACTATTATCAAAATTGAACTAGATAATCGTAATTCTCGGTAAACACTAAAAAAAAAAAAATTTCCTAGTCCTTATAGGTTGCAAGGTATAGTTTGTTTCACTTTAATCTGAATTAAAAAAAGTCATAGTATCAAATTATGTTGATATAAAAATGTACGAACTATAAACGAAACATAATATATAGAGATAAGGTTAATTATTTTAATCTGGCGCCAGCCTTTAGCAATGCATAATATGCTGTTTTGGTTGACGCGATAATTTTATCTCTATATTTATTATGTCTCGTCACATAGTTCGTACATTTTTATATCAACATAATTTGATACTATGACTTTTTTTAATTCAGATTAAAGTGGAACAAACTATACAACCCTTCAAAAATCCCCGTTTTTTAGACATTATCCCAAATCAACAAAGTTGTCTTTCTTGTTTTGGAAATAGTTTTTTTTTGCTAGGAATCCTATCAAAAAATATCTGATGTGACAACACATTACTTTCCCATTTAGTAGATTCCACTTCATTTTATATTGAATATTAATTTAAAAAAATGTTAACTCAAAAAAAATATTCATCATCATCATCAACAGCACGTCATAGACTTGAAGTCCGTTACGCCACTCTATTATTTAAAAAAAAATTTTAACTCGATAAAATACAGATATTATTTTGAGATATCAAAGTTACGAAATTTAATTTGTAATTTAACATGGTAACTCATATTCTTTAAAAGCACTTATTTTATATTTTCATTTTAACAATAAAATAATAAAACAATAAAATTGCATTGAAACATTTAAAAATTGTCATTTTCCAAAAAAAAATTCGTAATTCGTAATTTAATTGAGTTTAAATTTTAACCAATAGAAATGCAATAAAAAACGAATAAATTTCAAAATTCCTAAATCCTGAAATATTTTTCACGATTTAGCAAGAACCCCATTAGGGTTAGGAAGTTGTTCTATACAGAGATTTAAACGCAATTTAGTTTACTTTCACTCAATTATGGACTATTTAGGCGTCAGACGAATAAGAAAAAAGCTATGTTTTTGGGGAAAAATGTTTAGCTCTCCCAAAATATTCAACCTAGTGCCTATGTTCATAATGTACTAAGGTTATTTTATATCTTGTTCAGTCTATTTAACCCTTATTGACCCATTTATGGACAAAAACCTCTCGATTCTGAGCCGTGCCCCCCCCCCTCCTTCTAAGTGAACCCGGCAAAACTCTTTATCTCATCAGCTTATCGAACTAAGAGCTTACGGTGCGATGGTTTGTATATTTCTACTTCTGAATAAGACCAAATTCTCTTAAATATGCATGGAAGAAGTCAAAATAAGACCCCGCGGTGACACCTTCACCCCGTATTTTAAGGGGGTGGAGCGCGCAATTGCAGGTTTTATTTTTTTCTCAAAAACGGGAAGACATAGAGACTTGCGGTTTACACCAATCGATACAAAATTAATTTTTTCCAATGTTCAAAAATTCAAAATATTTCTTCCGCTACAGAGTAGCGACTTTGTAATCTTAAATTTTTGCGTATAACTTCAAAATGGCCGTATAAATCGTAATTTACCAAGGAAAGAAATTTATAGCTTATGATTTTATCTATCGATTGATATTATAAAAAGTTCAAGATATTTGTTTAAATAATGCGTCAAGTGCCGTATGAACTTATGCGGATGCGGTAGAAAAAAAAAAGTTTAATAAAACTTTTTTTTCTTGAAAATGGAAAAAGATGGAGTCTTGCAATTTGCGGCATTTGAAAGAAAGTAAAATACTCTTCTCATAAATCTTTTTTGTTTGATCAAAAATGCTAATTTTTTGCCATTACAAAAGTATACTAAGTGGCTACTGTAACCTCACATTTTTGCGTGTTATGCCAAATTACCCAATAAATCACAATTTACCAATGAAAGAAAGTTAAAGCTTATCGATTGATTTATAAAAAGTGAATGCTATTTTTTTGTTTAAATGAAGCGTACACTGTAGTACGAATAATTCCGCAGAATCGCAGAGTTTAATAAACTTTTTTTTATTTAAAATAAAATAAGATCAAGGCTTGCAATTCGCAAGAAAATAAAATTTTACATCTTATACATATTTATTAATTGATCAAAAATTCAAATTATATCCCTACTATAAAAAGAAAAAAATTACAATTTTTTAATCAATTAAAAAATATATACAGGATAAAAATTTTATTTTTTTGCGAATGCAGTAAATCGCATTTCTCTGCTTGTTCCATTTTAAAGAAAAAAAAAAGTTTATTCAACGTCGTGTTGCGAAGTTGCGATCTGCGGAATGCACATTATATTCGTACCATGTTGTACGCTTTATTTAAACAAATATGATTAAATTTTTATATATCAATCGATAGATAAACCATAAGCTTTAACTTCCTTTAATTGATAAATTATGATTTATTGGACCATTTTTGAGTAATACGCAAAAATGTCAGGTTACAGAGTAGCTAGTTACCAGTTTTTATGAAATAAAAAATATTTATGGGATGAGTATTTTACTGGTTTCTTGCAAATGCCGCAAACTGCAAGTCTATCTTTTTCAATTTTAAAGAAAAAAAATTTTATTAGACGCTTTTGCTGCAATTCTACCGCATCCACGTATTCATACGGCACTTTATGCATTATTTAAACAAATATCTCAAACTTTTTATGTATCAATCTATAGATAAAATCATAAACTATAAATTTCTTTCGCTGATAAATTTTTATTTATGGTGCCATTTTGAAGGAATACTCAAAAATGTGAAAAAAGGATCGCACTTTATGTAGTGGAAAAAAAACTTAAATTTTTGAAAAATTAAAAAATACGTATCGGATGTAAAACTTGATTTTCTGTCGATTGGTGCAAACCACATATCTCTACGACTTTCCGTTTTTTAGAAAAAAAATATAAAACCTGCGATTGGGCGCTCCGCCCCTTTGATCAGGGGGTGAAGGTGCCACCACGAGATTTCAAGGTGGTTCTGCTCCTAATTTTCAGAAGAAGTATCTGACCATTTTTAAGCTCGTGGGCCCTTAGCTGTGACCGATCTCTTCCTCGTTTTGCTGTCCGTGGTGATTTTTTGTTCCATCTGTCGTCGTTCTGTCTCACCGTGTGACGGCAGAATTTTCTCACATCACATCTCACATCCAGTTGTTCTTTTTCGGACACGTTCACGTTTTTTTGTGTTAAAATCTAAGTTTGAGAGACATTATTGATTATTTTCCCTACAAGCTACCGAAAATGTGTTTCAACCGCCGCGCCGCATTGATACAAATTTCGGTACTGCTGTAAGATTTTGTACATCTTCCGAAAGGACTTGCGGTTTTTTGTAAAACCAAAACGTTGTCATGGTCGGCTTGTAATATTGTCGACCACACCAAAATGCCGTACTTTGATAATTAGGATAATGTTACCCTAAATCGTTTATTTCCATAGTTCGGAATCCACGTTAAACTGTGTAGATTCCCTGTGCCAGTCACACGTTTTGAACAAAAAACAAGCACAGTCAGGGAAACTGTAAACGTTACAACTCGGAAGTTCCCACAAATAGGACTTACTGGTTAACGTGGATTCCGAACTACGCCCACAGTACAAATAATTTAGAAGTAGACGCGGTTTGAACTCACGACTTTTAATAGATCAGAAGTTTGACTGCCTACTAAACTACCTGTACTTCCTGTAGAACTGAATGACAATAACTAAAATAAAAACATCGTTATTTCTGGGGGCGATCCAATAAGCGCAATAAAAAAATGTTTATCTTTTTTCATTTGTTCATTCATATAATGCGTAGCAGCTTTGATTACAAAAATAAATACTCCTACACATCAAATCTGCTGTTGATGAAATTGGAAATACCGTTACAAATAACGGCAATAAGGGGGTTGCTACCCTACGCATCCTACGGCAGGTGCAATACGACGTATTGTCATCAAACCACTTTACCAATCATGCTTTACCAAGGGGTGGCTATTAGTGAAAGACCGACCAATTGTGAGATTTCTGAAATTTTTCTTTTCAAAACCAGTTTTGAATTTTATTCCAGGAATCCAAACAAATAAAAGAAAGGTATGGACAGGTAAAAAAAAGATAATTGGAAATTACTCTAGTACTAAAGTTTATAATAACATCACGCCACGTGCATATGCACATCAATAACATGGCTGATTAAGAAAAATGAGTGATTAAATGTCAAATATAGCAAAAACACGTGATCCACTTCGCATGATTTTAAAAATTAATGCGAATTGGTATGTTAATTTTACTTTAATTGTTGAAATAAAAGTCAAAGTCGAACTATACACGATAAACTCTGCTCGTCAAAAGATAAAAATGACATCGAAAGGTAAAACCAGAAGAAAAGAAGTTTTCACCTTTGTTACGTTTAAATACGGTACTTGATTTTTCAGAATATTAAACATAACCTACTGTATATGAACTAATGACCTACTTTTTAATAATTACAGACATAGCCGATGGTTCTTTCAACCCAATTTATACGTGAGAGAAGAATATTCCTTCCACGCAAAGAAATTGCATAACGCGCATGCATAGCACACCCTTAGGGTTTCCAATCGATTTAAAGGGCACAGAAAATACCCTTCACAACGAAGAAACAATAACATTTTTGACAAGACATATAAAACGAAATAATATTTTGAGATAAAATTAAATAGTTTGAGATTGAATTTCATATATTATATTTTTTATATGATAATGATCCATTTAAGAGATAAGATTACAGGGAAATGAAATTTGATTTCAATATTTTTCGTGGCGGTGTGCAACAGGTTTCCCAAATAGTTGTAATTTTTTCACACCTCTAAATGGGAAGATAATTTCATGGTTATAAAAACAAAAAAAAATAAGGGAAAATCCCTAGCGACAATTTAGCTTATTTATTTTGTCCCGGTGTGGTCACCAAGGAAGCCTAAATTAAATAATCGTTCAGAAAGTAATTAGAAAGTGTATTCAAACAAGAAAATTACATTTAAATTACTTAAGAGTAATAGAAATTTTGCAAATGGTTGTCGGTGAATTTGTGCGCGCGGCTAAAATTCAGCGAACAGACAGGGTGCGGGTGAAAAGCAAAAGGGTCATCGTCCCCAAAAATCGAAAATTACAATTTTAGATAAATCATCAAATTACTGGATATATAAAAACTTAAAAACAGTTTTTTGACGCAAAATGCAATAAATATGTCAAAAAGTTGCGAAAACATTAAAAATTCACGGTAGGCTTGCACAGTTTCTTGGATTATTAATTAATGCAAATTAAATTAAATGATTAGTAAACTGGTAGCTTCAATCTATTTTTAGCAAGTTGGTTTTCCGATAGCAACTACAATTATAACCTGGAATGCTATATTTTTCTTTTTTTAATAAAAACATTCGATTGAATTTAATCCATTTTAAATTATCAAAAATTGTATTCTAACATATAAACGCTTCTTGTTTATTCAAATTAATTCAAGAAACTAAAAATAAATTTGCAAACGTTAAATCGATCAAAATAAAATTAATGAATTCGTCTGAGAGACGATCCAAAATTGATTTGATATCTTGCAAAATTGTGCAAAGATTTACAAATTCGGAATTTATGTGTAACAAAGTAATTTTATATTTCAAAAAACTTACCACAAGAGCCATACACATTGAAGAAAGAGTTGACTTATAAGCCTTTTCTTTCACAAAATTTTTTGGAAAGACCAACACGCCTCTGCTGTAACTAAATAAAGCACGATAACTACATACACTCGACCCTCAATTTTCCCGAACACTGAATAGATTACAATCGGTAAAGTTCGGTCGACGTCATCGTCTTCCTCCATTCAAATTATAATTTTCATCGACTTTATGACGTCACTGAAAATAATGTTTAAATCGACCAATGATATTCATTTGGCCTGGTAAATCCAGGAGAAACAAGAGAATTTTAAATTACAGCGTCTTACAAACATTTGTTCAAATTATTGACATCTTGAAATATGTCAAACAATTATCTCTTTATAATATTGTACAAAATGTAACTGCTGTTCTCACTGGAACGAAAAAATTAAATTAGATATAAAAAAAAAATAAAACAAAATACAAAAAAAAGATGACGGAAACTTTTTCCGCTTGAATGAAAACAAAAATAGAAAAACTCCCGCGTATAAATGTGGAACATCTTGCAGCCATCTTTAATCCAGCATTCATAATATTTTATATTATATACATAAATAGGAAGTTTATCATAAATACTTAATAGTAAAGGCTTTTTAAAGAGAATTTTTTTTTCTTTTTTGGTATATGGGTTGCCTAAATGTTATTTAATTGAAATTATTAGTATTTAGGTACGATATCAAATTAATCAGACATTCGAACTAAGACGTTGTCTTATACTACATACAATGTGATAAACCAATAAGCAATGATAAACAATCAACAATGGTCAACCTTTAAGTAATTACTTGACCAATGTAAAAGTAAGTACTTATTAGTCTTACAAGTTCCTAGACTACCCCTTCCTTATTTGGGAGTGTTCAGAATTGTTTCAAATATACAAAGAGTTAAAATCTGCTGTCAAATCCTAAATAATAATATACTAAAGGGTTTCCCAATAGGGATGACATGTTTTCGAAATGTCATAGCGGCAATTTTAAAAAGATGACATTTGTTTTTAGTATACTCTAACAATTTAACATGGCAAGATACACGCTTCCACAACGTTTGGAAATTATCCAAAAATTCTATGGAAACAATAGTTCTTTTGTGCAAACTTATCGTTCGGTACGTGAAAGTTATGGACCAAATAATCGTCCTGATGTGCGTGCAATTCGTCGAATCGTGGAAAATTTTGAACGTGATTTCACTGTACACGATAGAAAATCACCAACTAGACAACGAAATGCAAGAAATCCGGAGAATATTGCTGCTGTAAGAGCCAGTGTAGCAGAGAATGCAAATGTGTCTGTAAATCGTCGTTCTCAAGAAGTTGGACTCTCCAGAATGACAACTTGGCGAATTTTGAGAAAAGATTTAGGCTTACACCCTTACAAGATTGTGCTAACTCAAGAACTGAAGCCACTTGACCATCATAAGCGTCGTTTGTTTTAAAAAAATCATCTTTTCTGATGAAGCTCATTTTTGGTTAAACGGCTTTCTGAATAAGCATAATTATCGTTTTTGGAGTGAAAATAATCCACATGAGATTCTTGAGAAGCCTTTGCATCCACAAAAAGTCACTGTCTGGTGTGGTTTATGGCATGGTGGCATCATCGGACCTTATTTTTTTCAAAATGGTGTTACAGTCAACGGTGAAAGATATCGAACGATGATAACGGAGTTTTTGTAGCCCCAGTTAGAAGAAATGGATTTGGATGGCATGTTTTTCCAACAGGACGGTGCCATATGCCACACTACTGGTGAAACCATTGACTTATTGAAAGAAAAGTTTCCTGAAACATTGATTTCTCTTGATGCGATAGATCGAAGAAGAATTGAACAACTTCGACCAGATGCTTGGCCTCCAAAAGAAGCTGCGATTTAACACCGTTGGATTATTTTTTATGGGGTTATGTGAAGTCATTGGTCTATGCGAACAAACCACAAACAATTGAGGACTTGAAGAGGAACATAGAGGACGCCATTCGTGAGATTAATGTGGATATTCTGCATAGAGTGACCGAAAATTGGGTTCATCGGATTCGCTCCTGCAATCGTAGCCGCGGTAGACATTTGAATGATGTGTTATTTAGAACATAAATGTTATTGATCAAACTTTCGAATAAAAAAAATTTTTTTGATCTCCAGTTATTTTTACCGTTTTTTTTTTTATATTTAAAATCATGACATTCTTAATAGGAAACCCTTTATATTACTTTCAATGGGATAAAATTCCAAAATGTTGAAAAAAAGTTTACTATAGAATTATTGCATATTTATATATACATAGTATAGAAATTTCGGGTTGGTGCATAAGTTCGTAGCGTTTTTAATATATTCTCCTGCATTGTTTATGATTGGCTCCCAACGTTCTGGCAGTTTTCGATTCCACACCTGAAGAAATCCGGTGGTTTAGAGGTGAAGAAGTCGTCGAGCCAATTTTGAAGAGCAACGTCGTTATTAAATGAGATTCCGTAGAGATTGTTGGATAGTGAACGGAAAAGATGAAAATCTGATGGAGCAAAATCGGGAGAATAGGGCGGGTGTGGAATTGCCTCCCAACCGAGGTCTTGAATAGCTGCTTTTGTAATGTTAGCAGTATGCGGACGGGGATTATCATGTTGCAAAACCACTTGATGCCGTTTTCCGGTCATTTTTCTTGAATTGCAGCCTCCAGGCGACGTAGTTATTGACTATACACCTCAGAAGTGATGGTTACATTCCTCGGAAGCAATTCATAGTAGATGCCGCTTTCTTTATCTCACCAGATGCACAACATAACCTTGCGTGGATGGGCACCAGCTTTTGCACGAGGATTTGCTTGTTTGTTAGGGCCCAGCCTGTTCTTGATGTTGACGTAAAGGCAGGGGCGGCTCGCGTGGTAAAATATTGGGTAGGCCAGCAGCTTATTAAGCTTAGGAAGGAATTTTTTTTTATAAAGTAATATACAAGTTTCCCACTGATCAATACAAAGTTCGAAGATGGTAATAGTAGCCGTTTTCTTAGGGAAAACTTAACTGACTGCCTCAACAAGACCCTCTGGGGAAGTCCTCACAAATCAATTTTTCTTATTTCTATCTTAAAGCTAGGTCTATTTCGACCGCCCCATCCCGAATTTTTTAATGACATTTATTGGCAAACGTTTAAGCTCCAATGAGCTTCCATAAAAACAGTTTGCACCCAATAGGTTTTTAATAACAATTCAATTCCTTAAAACAATTGTGGGAGGGACTGTAGAAATGCCCTTTTTAAGATATGATTTTTTAATAAAATAAATACCAATCGCGCGAGAATCATTTGAGCTCCAATGAGCTTGAATTCCGATAAAAAAAAGTTGGAGAGTTTGAAGGAGTGTGATATTGAGTGACATTTCACCGCTCCATTGCGAATTTTTTTAATGAAATTGGTGTCAAACGTTTGAGCTCCAATGAACTTCCATAAAAATCTACAGGCATTGCGAAGTTATTCGCGAAAACTTTATAAAGAATTCAATTTTTATTACAAACCTTTGATATTTAAACGACAGGAATAGAAACTCATTACAGCTTAAACAATTGACAAAAATTTTACTACAAAAATTCGCATGAGGGGGATTTAAGCTCTAACGATTCTCTATCGATTGACACCTTTTTTATTTAAAAATTTTATTTAATTAAAAGATTTTTAAATTTATTCGCGATTAAAAATAATTCGCGAAAAACTCACACCAGTACTGTGAGTATATGAATATGATGTACTAGTTTTCTTTTTTAATGTTAAAAAATAAAATCTATTTTAATTGTTATCAGCAATACTAAAATTTTGGGCGCTACTTGCTCGGAGCGATGATAATTTATTATTTAGAAATCTTTGAAATGCTCTGACTTTTTTACCTTTGGGGTACAAACGATGGAAATTGAAGCTCAAACGATTCTCGATCGATTGGAATTTTATTGTTTCAAAAAAAATACATCTTAAAAAAGGCATTTTTAGCTCCCCCCATAAATTGTTCTGAAGAATTGAATTTTTATTAAAAGATTTTGGGGTACAAACGATTTTTATGGAAGCTCATTGGAGCTTAAACGAAGCTTAAACGTTTGACAATAATTTCATTAAACAATTAGCTATGGTGGGGAAGACCAGCGAAATGTACCTAGATTTTTGAATCATTAAATGCTTTTTAGAGATCGCTAAATTACAAGCTTTTAGTAAAGTCGACAAAATTTCAATGCAAATTACTTTAGAATCTATAATTATGGTGCGTCACCACCGTCGCTAAAAGAACGATTTGCAGTGGAAAATGTAGAAAACCTTGCAATTTTTTGTATTATAATATAAGTACATAACACATCATATTATTTTTGTCCGCATTTTTTGGGTAGGCCAGGCCTAACCTGCCTGTTTGCTAAAACCGCCACTGCGTAAAGGCACCATTTTTCCTCACCATTTGACAAATGTTGTTGACGAGCAAGCACAGAAGCACAAATGGTAACACGCTGATTTTTGTTGTTTTCGCTCAAAACGTATGGTACTCAAACACCCAACCTTTGAACTTTACCCATGGAATGCAAATGTCGTACGATAGTTGATTGGTCACAATAGGCGCCGTAGCGAGCTCTTCTGGCGCCAGAGGCAAATTTGAATATATGCGCCCCCCTCTCAAAAGATTCCTACCATTTTGAAAATTTTAAACTATTGTTTATAGAGTTTTGTCGAGGTTTAGCGCCCCCTTTGCGATGGCGCCTGAGGCAAAGCCTCGATCGCCTCACCCTTGCTGCGGCGCTCGCTTAGAGTAATGAAAACAAATGGATGCTTATCAGGAACTCATTTAAGCTGCCGGGACCGGGGGTTCTGGGGGGTATTCCATACCCCCCAGGTACACTTAATTTATTACGAAAGAAAAACTTTCACTTTTACGTCCCTTGGTATTAAAAAGAACGGTACTGAGATAGTTATGAAAAATTTCACCTGCTGCCCCCCCCCTCCCGGATTACAAACGAACATTGCAAAAGATTGAACGAAAAATAATAAATTTTGATGGTTCTGAATAATGGCAAGTGTACCTGGGGGGTATTCCATATCCCCCAGACCCCCCGGTCGTGTAACATAAATTTTTATCGTTGGGAACTTCTGAAGATCTTATATAAAATACGCATAGTATATCAGAATCACCGTTTCCGTGGTAACGTAACGGAATCCCCCCCCGAATATGGAGATTATTTTTATAGGTAGTAATTTTTCTTTTCAATTTAAATATATTTGATTAACTGTCGCGATGATAACGTGATAGTTTTACCGGTTACCCAGTCAGTTAAAGGGAAATGAAAAAGAACGCGGGGTTGGAATCAACTTTCCTAAAATCCCCTGTCTTATCATTGGACCAAATTTGAAGAGGAGAAAATTCTCTACAATACGAAGTTCACAAAAAGAAGTGTTTTGTTTTGTTCACCATCGATGGTAAAGTATAAATGTACGAAATAATTATTCAGAATATGAATTATTCAAAACCTTTTTCAATTGTTTTCCCTGGATTTTATTTTTATTTCATAAATACTATGATGTAGGCAAATTTTGTTAATCTGATTTATAGATAATTTTGTGCTCTTAAATTTTGATCTAATGATAATTTTCTCTAAAAATGAAGGTAAGCGAGTTATAGGCGAAAAACTACTGTAGTGGATTCAAATCCCCACTTGGGGAAAAGGCCGGCAGGGAATTTTAGGCCATTTTACAAATAAAATCGCGGTCAAATTTGAATATATGCGCCCCCCCCCGCATTAACCGGTTAACCTTGTTAACCAAAAACGCTACAAACTTATGTATCAACCTGATAGCTTGAAAAATAATAAGAGAGAAAAACAATGCAAAAATTGAGAACCTTAGCAAGGAATATTCTAGGTCTAAACCAGGAAGAGAATATACTTACTATTTTCTTCTTCATAGTTCCTCTCCACGTTGGAGGTTGGCTATCATCATGGCTATCTTGACTTTATCCGCGGCGGCTCTAAACAGGGACCTTGTACTTGTATGAAACCACTCTCTTAGGTTTTTCAACCAAGAGATTCTTCTTCTTCCCACACCACGTCTTCCCCGAATCTTTCCTTGCAATATTAGTCTCAAAACTCCATACCTCTCTCCCCTCATGAAGTGTCCCAAATACTCCAATTTTCTTCTCTTGACTGTGTTCAACACCTCTTTCTCCTTTTCCATACGCTCTAGAACTTCCTCATTTCTTACTCTGTCTACCCATGAAATGTTCAACATTCTCCTATAACACCACATCTCAAAGGCCTCGACTCTCCTTGTGGTATTCTGTGTCAGTGTCCAAGCCTCTACTCCGTACAGCAACACCGGGAAGATGTAGCATCGCATAATACGGGTCCTTAACTGTAAGTTTAAATCTCTATTACTGAGAAGGTTTCGCATCTTAAGGAAGCAGCTTCTTGCTAGTTCTATTCTGCACTTTATTTCTCGAGAATGGTACCACTGGTCATTCAGCCAACAACCCAAATACTTATATTGGTGCACTCGTTCTTTTTCTACATCTCCTATTATTAATGGTGCAGCGGGTATTTGACCATTCTTACTGACTATCATTAGTTTGGTCTTTTTTAGATTCATCTTAAGTCCGTACCTTTCACTGGCCCTGTTTACTCTGCACACTAACTCTTGCAACCCCTGCATGTTGTCAGCCAAAATAACCGTGTCATCCGCGTATCTGATGTTATTTATTATCTGTCCGTTTATAATTATTCCTGGTTCTTCTCCTTCTAGTGCTTCTCTAAAAATGGCCTCAGAGTAGGTGTTGAACAAAAGAGGGGAGAGTATGCATCCCTGTCTAACTCCACGACATAATATATCTATTTCCTCCGTAATACTTCCTTCGACTCTGACTGAAGCTCTCTGGTTCCAATAGAGATTTCCAATTATTCTTAGATATATCTCTACTGTCCAATCCAATATTTTTCAAGATATCTATCAGTTTTTGATGTTTTACTCTGTCAAACGCTTTCTCGAAGTCTACAAAACAAGCTTACTTGTATACTTACTGTACAAAATAGAATCACAGAAAAATATCAGGCCTAACACTTGATAACAGAAAATTAAAGTAAAAATTATTCTAGAAATCTCCTGCGGCACTTGAGTAAATCTGTGATGCGATATTTACAAAATAATCATCCGTAGTGTAATTTTTGTATCCTCTACTTTACCCATTCGTCATGTCCTTAATCTGCCCTGGTTGGTATGAGCTGTCGAGGAAATAATATGCGAGTCCTAGATTTATTTATTCATCTTTTTATTTCGGTGTCATTGGTTTATTTTTAAATAACCTGAAGTGAAAATCTTGCCTAAAAATTGTACATATTTAAAAACTTGGATTTATTTTTAGGTAGCTGCTCTGTTGACTAAAAACATCCGGTGTTAGATAACAACTTTTATAAGTTGGTAAATAAGTTTCCAAGTACAAAATTCATCTACACACAGAAGTTGGAGTCATAAAACCACAATTTTATCGCTAACATTTACAAATAATTCCGTTGCGTCAATATAAAAATGCAAAAAGGAAAAACGAAGTGCAGAAGCGTTAAATGTCAGTAAAAAGTCAATAACCAACGGTTAAAAATAATGTTCTCAAATATGCAAATAAATTTGCAAATGTCAAGTAAATCCTAGGAATAAAACAAGCTACACTTATAAGACTAAAAAAAGATTTTCTAACGCTTAAAATAGAAAATATAATCTTAAATACATATACGTAAACCTTAACATTTTCAACATTGTATGTCTTGTAATATCTTAATTCTGTTATAGCGTAGTAAAAGGTTTCCTATACATATATCCATTTTATTACAAAAAACAAAGTTTTCTTTTTTCCCAATCTTTTTTCGTTCGCTTCTGAACTTACATCTATTACTCTTGGCCAGTGTGGGTTGGTTGCGTAGGTAGTAACGCACGATGTACCCAAATGGTCACCCATCCATGCGCTAACCTCGCCCGACATTAATTAGTATGGCTATGGCGTGATCGGACGAGAATGGGTGTTTACAACGCTGTGCGCAAATTAATTTGTTTAACATTTTTAGTTAAGTTATTTTTGTAAATTTACACAAAATATCACAAACGCATTAGTCGCATATGGAACTTGCCAGTTTCTAGAGCGATAAAATCCCTTATGTCGGTCCTCAGTGAATTGCAACTCTGTGAGAATTTTATTGGTTCTATATTTATGTAATTGGAAATCTATTGTATTATTAAAACTTTAATTCTCAACGGTTAATAGAATGATATATTTTATTAAAGCGGCGAATTACAAAAATTCATTAATATTGCAATTTCCTTCAATTTTGTATTATTAACTTTGGAGATTTTTAGAAAGAGCTTCATGATCAATGTATGACCCGAATATGACTGTGGATTCGATAAAAGTTGCTACTGTTATTAGCCTAGAAGTTGGAAGATAAAACACCGGCCCCGCAATACTACCATGAGGTACGCCCGAATGGATAGGATAAAAATCGATGTAGTTTCCTCCATGCTTTACTAAAAAGATGTCTGGTTTATAGGTATGATTTTAAAAGTTTAATAATAATATTGCACTTCCGATAGTGAAACTGATACTTTAGTCATCCTGTTTGAGAGTGACGTTACTCTTTAAAGTTAAAATTTACTTTAATTCTACGGCTTAAATTCACTTTTAATCAAAATAACTAAACAAAAATCATACTTAGGCCATCCGCACACGAAGCTACTGAAACCAAACTAGGTACGGACTGTAATTACTAAGCAGTATCTTGATCATCACGGCATGTGTATTTCAATGGGAGCTCGCACACGAAGCTATTTCGGTTTTGTATAGCGCTAGAATAGTTTCTCGCGATGCTAGTCTCCAACGAACGGTTTCTGAAGTACTTAGTACAATTATTACTTACAACAGCTAGCGTCAGGGTTTCGTATTTCAGTAGCGAGACAATAGGGAGACATAATGCAGTTGCTTGTGTATACCTACATATTTTAGACGCAGCGTTTCTCAAATAGGTGGTCCGCGGACCAGTGCCGGTTCGCGAGCAAAGTGTTGCCGGTCCGCGGCTAGTTTACCCAAATATAGTAAAAAGATGGTTTTATTCAGAATTATTTCAGGTTGTCAGTGCATACATCTATGGTGTTGTGAGAGAATATTTTGTGAACTTACCGATTTGACACCGCAAGTACCTAATACAATAAATTATTTCATTATTTATTATACAGAGTAACAAATAAATCATCTTTACTGTTGGTACTGCAAATCCAATTAAGAACATTATATAATGGGAGCATCGACATTAGGGGAAATAAAAAAGAAGAGAACAAAAATACGATTCTATTACAACAATAGACCAATTAATTGTTTGAAGATGCCGAAACGAGGTCCCTTGGATTCATTTGTAAAGAGAGTAACATCCACTGCTGCTCAACACGAAAATACGTCAGATTCCGATGACAGTGATTTAAGTACAAGCATTGATTTTGTACAAGTCAAGTACCTTCAACATCAAAACGATTTCGTTCGACATACAAGCGACAATATGACGCTTCCTATATACAATTTGGATTTGTGGCTTTCAATGATGATGATGTGCCGAAACCCCAATGCGTCGCTTGCAGTGTCGTTTTATCAAATGACGCCATGAAGCCATCAAAACTAAGACGGCACTTAAATACGAAACATAACGAGTTTAGTTCAAAGCCGGTTGAATTTTTTGAAAAAAAACGTGCTGATTTAAAGGGTCGCCAGAAGCAAATATTTCAATTATCCCATGTTAATACTGCTGCTCTACGAGCTTCTTATAAAGTAGCTCTTAGGATTGATAAGGCTAAAAAGCCGTATTTAATCGCCGAGACATTGGTGGCAGGTTGTATTGAAGATGTTTGTTTGGAAATTCTAGGCGAGCAAGCATCAAAGAAAGTTTCACAGGTGCCACTCTCAAATGACACCATAGCTCGCCGAATTCAGGATCTCGCTGATGATATGGAAGATCAGCTGATAGAACAAATTAAAAAAAAGCAAAATATTTTGCTTTGCAACTTGATGAATCCACAGATGTTGGCAATGAGCCAATCCTTTTGGTGTATGTAAGATATCAACAGGACGACGACTTGAAAGAAGAGATTTTATTTTCGGCTAGTTTACCAACAAAAACTACTAGTTCGGAAATATTCAAAACTGTGAGAGACTATGTGGTTGATAAATGTGGATTTGATTTCAAATTTTGTGTAGGTGTGTGCTCTGATGGGGCTGCTGCAATGATAGGTCGATTTTCAGGAGTGGTTACGCAGATTAAAGAGCTTGCACCTGAATGCAAGTCAACACACTGTTTTATTCACCGCGAAAATTTGGCAACAAAAAAATTGTCGCCGGAATTAAATAGTGTGCTCAGTCAGGTGGTCAAGGTTGTCAACTATGTAAAGGCCAATGCTTTAAATTCGCGACTCTTTGCTCTATTATGCGATGAAATGGGAGCTGCTCATAAGAAGCTCTTATTACATGCTGAAGTGCGTTGGTTATCAAGAGGAAAAGTCTTCTCAAGAGTATTCGAGCTTCTCAACGAACTGATGGAGTTCCTTCGAAACAAGAACTTTTCCTCGATGTAAATTGGGTGGCCAAGCTTGCCTATTTAACTGATATTTTAACATGGAACATGTTTTTACGGTCGTTACCTCGCAAAAATCGACACCAAAAACCGACATCAAAAACCGACACCAAAAATTGACACGAAAAATTGGCACCACATGTATAATTCAAATTTATAGTTTACTAGCTGACCCGGCAGACGTTGTCCTGCCCAAATTTCAATATTTGCCTACATGTATTTTTTAGATCCAATCCGCATAATGACCTTGCGACTTATTTGGTCATCGCAAATACCAAACGTATTAAAAAAGGATTAAATAAATAAATTAATAAAAAATACAAATCAAGGTTTAATAAAAAAAAGTTTAACAAAACTGTTAAGTATTCACAAAAACCACAATAATTTCTAATTTTACTTTATTTTATTTTTGCAATTACTCTTGTTCTTTGTGTTCTTCCTTTTCCTCCTCCCCTTCGTCTTCTAATAAGGAATTTTCGAAAGCACGCAGCGATATTGCCAATTCCTGTTCTTCTTACATACATACATACATTGAATTTTATATATATAGATATCGTTCGTTAATACGTTGATCCGTTGAAACGTTGATCCGTTGATCCGCACTAACGTTGGTCAAGCTAATACGGTGCTTGAGCAAAGTTCGCGGCAAGATTCTAAAGTAGCCTATGTTTTTCGTAGCATTGTAAATAGCTTTTACACCAAATTTGGTAGAGATTGGTCAAACGGTGTAGAATTGTATAGAAAACATACATACATACATTGAATTTTATATATATACATATCGTTCGTTAATACGTTGATCCGTTGAAACGTTGATCCGTTGATCCGCACTAACGTTGGTCAAGCTAATACAGCGCTTGACCAAAGTTCGCGGCAAGATTCTAAAGTAGCCTATGTTTTTCGTAGCATTGTAAATACCTTCTACACCAAATTTGGTAGAGATTGGTCAAACGGTGTAGAATTGTATAGAAAACATACATACATATGTAACCGCCAACCGTCCTTTGGAACACTTTTCCTAGGAACGGCTGGAGTTATTAAAAAAAATAAGCAAATTTACTGATCGAACACAAAATCCCACTTAGGCACTTATCGATCTACTGAGAATATTTATAGATTATGCTGCCACCACCGTTCGACCGATTAGGCCCACCGTAGAATTCTGTTCTCCAAAAAAAAAAAAAAAAACGCCCTATCAATTCGGTAAGCGACTTCCTGGTAATGAGTCCCAGACACTCCCCGTTCTGACGTTACGTCCCCCGGCTAAATGTTGAAGTTGAAACTTCGGTGCGGGCAAAACGACAATAAGCTCGGCACTGAAAATAAAACGTCCTTTTCCTCAACAGGAAAAACGAAAACACTGAATTTTCAAAACAATATTTATTAATAATGGATAAAGTTAAAACAAATACATACACACTTTAAAATCTCCCTTACAATTTAGGGTGGCCCTTTTAAACACATATAAATATACAACCTAAAATAACTATCCAAAAAAAATATACCATCCTTCTGTTAGTAAAGAATTCAAAATTTTACTTACATAGGTGATATAATTTATCCTTCTACCTTGGATCCCCAGACAATCCAATACGGCCAAACAATGCCTTATCTATGGTCCCAAAACAACGACAAATTTGGAACAAATGCCTCACACTAGAGAACACACAATCTATTTTCGGGTTTAATGAACAAACTATTTGGCTTTTTAAACACTTAGAATTCACAATCTATTTACGGGTTTAATGAACAAACTATTTGACTTTTTAAACACTTAGAATACACAAGCAAGATAATTCGGCAAGACACTCCCTTGTCTTATTTGCCCAAAACAAAATCAAAACTGATAATCCGTCAAACCGTTCCGTACGCGAGAATCTACCACAGCCTCCGGCGAACTCACTGAAAAGACTTCCTTATTAACATTAATCCCGAAAGCCCACGGCCCCCGGCCCGCAGCTCAACGGGCGCACCCCCAACTTCTGACTCTACGGGCTCACCCCCGGCTTCTGACTCTGGACTAATTTATTCAACCATATTTATACCTTTCACCTTCCATAACGTGAGAATTGCACCACTGGCAAATTTTACCTATAGACAGATACATCATACATCGCTTTTTTTAACGAGAAGCAAATGTCTACTGATTGCTTTAATGCAATCAAGTCTTGATTATTTCATCAATGAAATCGCGTCGACTGCATTGAAAATATCCAGTCATATTAGCGATACTTCACTGTTGTCTGAAATTAAATAGTTCCATACACAGGAAGTTCGTATGCAGACGAATATTTATAAAATACATTATCAATACTCGTTCGCGTTATGAAACTTATCTCTTCCGCTGGTGATAAATATAGTTGATTAACAATCATCAGTTGTTATCGCAAATAATTTATAAATACTATATCTCAATTTAAAATATTAAAATTAATTTTTATGACTAAAATCCCGTTTTGTTACACATACATACATTGAATTTTATATATATAGATATAGATATCGTTCGTTAATACGTTGATCCGTTGATCCGTTGATCCGCACTAACGTTGGTCAAGCTAATACAGCGCTTGACCAAAGTTCGCGGTAAGATTCTAAAGTAGCCTATGTTTTTCGTAGCATTGTAAATAGCTTCTACACCAAATTTGGTAGAGATTGGTCAAACGGTGTAGAATTGTATAGAAAACATACTGACCTGTTTACATTGAATATTTACATACATTGAATTTTATATATTGCGATGTTCTGCTTATAATAAGAGGGTGGTCTGGCGTAATTGGGTTGTTTTCTTGTAAAATGCTCATGTCGTGATTGTTACATTTGAGACCATTATGAGAAAATAAAGACTTGCACCTAAATCTTCGGAATACTCCAGAATGAACTGCTTGCTTCATTTGACCTAAAAAAAATAACAGACGTAATTTTTGTACACGCAAGTATTTTGAAATTGTGTTAAAGGCAAAGGAGGATGTAATTGTTTTAATTGGAGAAGTTTGAGATTAAATTAAAATTAAGATTTTATTTGTAAAGGTGTAGACATTTAATTTAAATATTTGTGATTTTGGGAAAATGAATGCGCGGACAGATAGACGAAATTTGGGGGGGAGAAGTGAAAAGAAGGAAAGAGAAGTCTCGTTCCGTTCACGAAATAGGGACGACGGATTTTTGAGGTCTCGCTTCGTCGATGAAAGCGGGAGGACGTAATTTTGAAGTCAGGTTCCGTCCATAAATAGTGAGAAGTTAAATAATTATGGTTCGATGAATTATCTGGGATAAATAAGAAGATTTGTAATTTTGAATAATATTGGAAAAATTTGGTGGCCGCTGCATATTGATATGGTTGATAGTATTGTTATGGTCATGTTATTGATTGGAAATTATTGGAATTAATTTTGTGAACTTACCTGAACATTCATTCTAATGGTAGCAGAACCTCAAGTGGTCATTGATTTTGTTGGAAGTTTTCATGTAATTGGAATTGGACCAGACTACAAGGCAGCTTCTCTGGGTTCTCCCGGTTCTCCACTGCGTTCTTCGCATCAAACGTGCACGAGTGAACATTTCGGTAAGCAATTGCATCGCGTAACAGTTTATTTCGCGCGTGTTCTTTTTTTTAATTTTGGGGATTGATAAAACTTTTATTCTTAATTGATAATTTGTAAATTTTGATTTAATCTTGATGATTGAAGGTCCATCCTTTGTTTTTTTTTATAAATGTGTCTATTAATAAATTGCATTACTTATTGTACAATTATTACGTTTGATTTGATTAATTAACAGCAGTGAGTAGAAGAAAAAATAGGTGCAAGGAATAGTAAGTTGTTGTTCGGCATTTCTTCAAAGTTGATAAATTAAGTTAAAAAGTTTCATATGAGCATTTACTTGATTAATGACCCACTTTTGACCCTGAGAGTCCATGCATTGCTAGTCCGGGGCATTAATAAAAAGAGCCGTTGTTTTCCCCGCTATAAAAATTCTAATACAGTAGCTTATCACGGCAATATATAGATAATTTGAATATAGAGTAGATTATCGAATAACATCTTCGCATTCACAATAATGAATTTTCAATAACAAAATTTTTATTACCAAAAATTTAAATCCGAAACCGAGCGCAAAAAGAAAATTTGCTTACATAGTATATAGTAAATTTTTATTACCAACACAAAAATTAAGGGATTATCCTATTGTAACCAACATGGTTACACAACTACGCCGCACTTCGGAAAACAGAAAGAAGAAGAAGAAACGAGATAGGCACCCCTAAATCTCGAGAAAAACTATGATAAACGGTTTAGTACCGAAAAACATGTTCCATGTTAAAGATATTAGTCGGAGACTGAAATAGAAGGAACCCGGGGGTCAAGGGGGCGGCTTTGCGAGGCGCGGAACGCCGAGTTTTTCCATCTTCAATTATCTGAACAACTCGCTGCAGGGAATGATGACTTCCTGTTTTACTGTTGCAGACATAATTGATGCACAGAAACGAAAACTACAAGCATGGAAAAGTCGAATCGCAAGAAATTGTTACGATATGTTTCACAACCTATCAGCATTTATGGTCGATGCAGGAGAAGAGCTTGATGTTACATCTCTAAGAAATGTCATCAGCCAACACTTGACAAGCTTGATAGAACGTTTCGAATTTTATTTCCCAACAGATAAAGATCCGCGCAAAGAAAACGTATGGGTCCGCAATCCATTTTTTCCACTTACCGATGACTTACCTGTCAATACTGAAAATAAATTGTTGGAGCTCGCTGCTGATGAAGGACTGAAGGTACACTTTGAAAATATGTCACTCGCATCTTTTTGGATAAAACCAGGACCAGAATATCCCGATATTTCCGATATTGCTTTGAAAAAACTTCTTCCTTTCGTTAACACATATCTCTGTGAGATTGGCTTTTCAACCATGATGGGTATAATAAAAACAAAATATAGAAGTACTATTAAGATTCATTCCCCATTTCGCGTAGCTCTGTCATCAATTGAACCACGGATCGAAAAATTGACCGAAAATAAGCGAGCCCATTTAAAACATTAAGGCAGCGTTGTGCGTTATTTTGTTTATGTTTATATATAGTTCTTTTTCAAGTTTATGAATAAAATACTTATGTTTCGTTATTGTTTCATTTGTTATAAATTGAAAAAATTCTTTGACCTTCGATAAAATTGTGGTGGTCCGTCATGGATGAGTAAGAATAATACCGGTCCGCTACATTCAACAATTTGAGAAGCGCTGCTCTACAGTACGTTTTCGTCTAGCATAACTTGCGTACTTTCATTTTTAGTGAAAATTATCGTCAAATCAAAATTGAGGAGTACAAAATTCTTCATAAAACCCTCTATAAACTTTTACTATTACGCAGTTGTCAACAATAAACCTCAGAAGTGATGGTTACATTCCTCGGGAGCAATTCATAGTAGATGACGCCTTCTTTATCCCACCAGACCCACAACATTACTTTGCGTGGATGGACACCAGCTCTTGCACGAGGATTTGCTTGTATGTTAGGACTCAGCCATTCCTTTCTGTTCTTGATGTTGATATTTAAAGGCACCATTTCTTGTCACCAGTAACAATTTGGGACAAAAACGGCCGATGTTGCTGACGAGCTAAACGATGACGAGCATGCAAGAAAAGAAGCACAAATGGTAACACGCTGATTTTTGTTAATTTCGCTCAAAACGTACGGTACCCAAACACCCAACTTTGCCCATGGAATGCAAATGTCTTACGATAGTTGATTGGGCACAATTTATCATTTTGCCCAATTCCCGAGTTGATTGACGTGGATCATCACAAATTGAAGCATTAATCGGTCTTCATCAAAGCCACATGGTCTCCCTGAACGTGGGAAATCGTTCATATCAAAATGCCCCTTTAGAAAATCATTTTCGTGCAGTAGTTTCCACGTTGGCGTTCTCTCCGTAAACGGCACAAATGGTTCTAGCGGCCTCCGATGCCTTAACTCCTCAGTTAAACTCAAACAAAAGGATATGTCGGAAATGTTCATTTTTTTGTACTTGACAACCCATTTTCTTTAGCCAACAATTACTCCTAACTTTCTACAAATTGAAAAATTCAACAAGTATTCAATACAGTCTATGGCATTAAAATGAAATTGATATTTCTCAAACAAATTTGTTTCCAAAACATTTTTGCCTTGTAAACCAAAAACGCTACGAACTTATGCATCAACCTGATATTTGATTATTTTTTTCATGCAAACTTTTACAATGTAATGCAATACTACTTTGTTGTTATGAAAACACGTTAAAAAGTTGAAACTTTTGTTTGAATCTTAATTTTTAGAGCAACTACATAAGTATTTCTATTTGGATCACTTTTAGGAGGGTCGCTTTGAAAAGAAATTAGTTTCATAACTCCATATGTTCCTGGAATTTCATTATAATAAATTAGTCAAAAAAAGTTTCTCTGGATTATTTTAGGTGGTTGGTTTAAAAATCAAATTTTATATTACCTTCTATCTTGATGTTTCCATCTTCAATGAATATAATACTAATAATTTTTTGATTAGTTAAGAATTTTTTTAAATTTGTTATAAATGAAAATCTGGTCTTAATTTTTTTAAATATCTAATCTGTCTATAAATCAGTTTTATAACGTTTACCATCTTATAACTTTGAAATGGGAGGTACAAGGTTGGTAGCAATTATCGTAAGATTATAATATTTTTCAGATTTAGTACATGAAACTAATGTCGCGCCATCTATGTGAGCCAACGCTGGCTCACTGCCGCTACTAACTGTAGTTGTGGTAGTGGGTGTAGTAAACATTATTGCCGCAAAGCTGCCATCTAAGGTTTAAAATTGGTTACAAAACCAGTGGCGGCTCTTGACTTGTTTCGATGAGAGGGCACGAAATTCAAATAAAAAAGAAAATATAACATATTTCGTTATTTTGCAAATAATAATACTCCTCGTTATCACATGAAATACCCCAGTCAATAGTAAAAAGTGGAAATAGAATCCAGGGGAGGGGGGGGGAACTCACAAATGAAGTATTTTTGCTATAAATACGCTATTAAGAAGATCGAAACATGCACGTATGTAGTTCTTGGAATTCCGTGGTTGTCATGTCTTTAAATTGCTTTAATTCATGAAAATCGAGAAGTTTGCTTTGTCCCAACACTGTCAAGGGTTACGAGTGAAGTTCAATCCTCAACGCACACCGAAACTTTCGTAACGAAATCCTTTATTCCTCTGATTAGAATTAGGGCTTTATTAGAATAAATAAATATTAGAATATTGTACATACAGCTCCCCCAAGCTTAGAACCGACCTGAGGGGGCGTGTCAGGCGCTGCTAAAATTAAAAATGTACTTCTTCTTCTTCAAGTGCCATATCCGGTCTCCCGGACGTTGGCGACCTCTCTCCTATGTATGTGTTGTGCGTTTGAAGTATTATCACACACATAGGGGACCTACTGCTTAACGCGGGCTCCGAACCGCGGGAAGTGTATACACTTCATCTTCAGAGAGGCTGTTCCAGGCAGATTACACCTCGGTGGTTTGCCATTGCCTTCCGAGGGGAGACGGTCAGAATAAAGTTTTTACTGAGCCCGGAGTCGAACCAGGTATTCAGCTTTAGCAGCAACGCACTTAACTGCTTTAGCTGACGACCGTCTTGTACACTGAAAAATGTACACTGAGATGAAAAGTTTCTCGGCGCGAATATTTAAAATCCATAAATTATTTTGTCAAATTGAAGTCAGGAAATACGTAAAAAATGTCACCGCAAATATTAAAGAAAGCACTTTTGGAATAACTTTAGTAAATATTAAGTTCAAAAGAATTTTGTAAAAATCATTGCGTGTAAACACACGCAATGATTTGTAACTTTTACAACAGAATGAACTTGAGAAATAACTCAACGTTCATTGGTTCATTCAAATTTTTATCAAATTAGTTGGCATATTTGCCGCGTCCTTTCTAAGCTTGGTGGAGCTGTAAGATACTTTTAGTTCATCTAATTCTTTGTGTGTATTGGTGCGCAAGCCATTGATCCCGCCTTCTAATTTAGTAGCGCCATCTGTTAATAATTTTTTAAACTTTACCATGGCAGTAGCTTTTATGCTGCATAACATAATTAATCATAAACACCGTTTATCTGTCTATCTTGATGTTCATAATTCATCTCTTACTGAATTATTTTTTAGTTACGAACTTGAAAAAGTTTCAGTGTGGCCTATAAACTGCTCAATCATGATAATCATGTACTAGTAGAAAAGTAATAAATAAATAGATGAGAAAATCATTGATATAAAAATAATTAAAACGATATTATGTTCTTTTGGTGTGAATTCTGAATCACTATAAAGCCTTAATCAATTGAATTTATTATTATACCACTGTGGTTGAAGTTACAGTCGTTTTCCTACAAGTCTACACACTAACTTTTTCACTTTTTAAAGGACCAAAACAAGGAAATAAATGCCCTTTCCATTTTGGACAAATCCTTAAATTTGTATTTTTTATTTCTTCCTAAGATGGTGTGTAGTTTCGTCAAATCTGGTGTGGGTCGAGTAAATTCTTCAGTTGATTTGAGATGGAATTACCCTATTTACAAAACCAAGCATCATTGAACAAAAACCAAATACCGTCATAATTTTTTTGGCTTTTAGAATCACCAAAAAAATTGGGATCTTGATTGCCGATATCCTACTTTGGCCTTCCCCCTGTAAGATGAAAAGTTTCTGATAACAAGTGTCTGGAAATGCTTTGTTTGCAAGATATGGGTATCGAAAAGTTTTTTTCTGCCTATTTTGGCAATATATTAAAACTGGAAAGTTTAAAAGTTTTCATTGATTTGTTGTTGAAATTATGTAACAATCTTATTAAAAAATATAATTAATAAAATTTACTTCTGTTCGGAGTCATGTCGATATGGCTACATCAGATTTTCCTACTTTAAAATTGACGAATTTACAAAAAAAATTGTACATCAATAATTCATATGTAAAAATTTTATAACATTCACTACCTACTATTTTTCATACTACTTGTAACATTTTATAAGCAATTTTTCTATACCTCCAAAGAAATTAGGGCGCAAGGGTTTATTGACACCCTTGAATGTTCTTAGGTAAATGGTCAAAATTTTTTTTGCTAAAAACTTGCTATGTTTTTTAAATTGCAAAATTTTACTTAATTATTAAACCCTTTCTAATCTACACTTTTGCATAGTTTTAAATTACAGCTGGAATACGAATTAATAAAACTCGTAGAATTTTTTTACACTTATAAAATGATGTGGCACAACAAAACGATTAATGGAGGTGTGAAGAGTGAAAATAAAAAATCCGCTCAACACAAAACATTTAATTTATTACTTAAAAAGTCCAAACACAGGCATGAAAGAAATATTATTATTACTTGTAAGTACTTAGTACTTGAGCAAACTTAAACGTATCAAACAAAAACATTTTTACAAAACATAGCAAAGAACATAGACTTAAGTACAGCTTTTAATGATTTTTTTAATAATGAAAAACAATTTGCTACTGGCTATAGCTTGTTTTTTTCCTTCAGGAACCTTTTTCGCTCGATATTTTGTTGCGATTTCCATGCAGTCCTTTTTAATTCTGCAGATTGTTTAATGTCATTTGCGCAAATTGGGCATACAATGGCCTCCTTCGCCGACATGAAGTCTTCAAACTAAATGGTACAAAATGTTGAAATTATTAAAATTAAAAACGAATATAAAAAATTTGAACTCACCATCTTCGGATAAAAAAATTTCATGTCGGCCATCGCATTGGCCGTAGTTTCAAACTGCGGCTGCAAGATCTTCCACACGTAAAACAATTCATTTCTAAAAAAAAACATTGCTCTTGGATCTTTCAATATCAAATCATTGTTGAAGTAATTCTCAAGTTTTAATAAATTACTTCGAGGATTTTATTTTATTTAATTACTTTGCGGTTAGGCAAGTCAAAAAACTCAACTTTTCGGTAGAAGTAAAAAATTGGCTACGTGGACATTTCAGAACTTTATTTTTGCATAAAATGAATTAGGTTCTATAATAAACTAAATTAGAAACCATTTAAAATTGTATTACAAACCATAATTTGGTTCTTTTCGTTTAGTTTCTTCGTATGGTTTTTATTTACCGAACAATTGTTAGTTTTTGAGCGATGAGGAAAGGTCATACGCATAAGAATTCTCCATCTTCTCCATAAAGTTATCTCCTAGCTTTTATTTCGGTCGTGAAATTGAAACAAAATTAACAAAAGAAGGTTTTCTACACGAACCCATTGAAAGATTTAAAATAAATTTATAATATTTTATATCAAAATCATTTTCCCAATATTTTGTAGTTATTTAATAAATAATTTAATGGATGATAATTTGACAACTCTTACATTTGTCCACTTGTATCGTACTCAAATCGAATTTAATAAATTAAAATTAATTAAAATAAAAGTGCCACGGCACAACCAAAATTTTGGTAGGTTTTTGCTTAATTACATAAAAGAAAATTAAAAGAATGAATTATGGTTTTTGATACAGTTTTAAATGGTTTCCAATTTAGTTGCGTTTAACCTTTATCAAAAATTGTCAAATATAATTATAATTTATAAGTATAAATAAACATGAAACTTCACTAAACTTTTTCATAGGTTTTACCGAAAAATATTTGTGACCTTAGAATTGAAAGGGGAAATAGCCAATTTTTTTGACTAAAGTTCCTTTTGGTTAACCTCAAAACTTACTATTAATGTATTTATTTTATTCGAATTTCAATTAAATGCATGAAAATTACTTTCTTTAACTTCTTAATTCAAACACAAGACATAATAATAGTTATTACATGGTTATTACTTACCGAAATAGCAATAATTAATAATACAATACGAAATTATAAACAAAACGTCTCATGTGTCGAATTAATTCACCTTGTAAAAATGACAGTGATAAAACAAAAGAAATGCGATTTAAAATTCAGGCTACTTAGTAAACTCACAGGATGGTGAAAAAAATGGTGGCATATATTTTACCAACCGATATCCAACTAAGCTTGTTGATGTTAAAAAAATCAGTAGCAAAAGTGAACACTACAGCCCTACTCAAAATATCAAAAACAGCCAACTGACAATAAATGTAAATATAAATCGAATTATATTTTGGTATACACTTACTTAGTTTAGTACCTAGTTAATAACTACAGGGACTTCCCGGATAAAATAAATATTACGTGATAAATTATTTTACAAATTTCAAAAATTTTAACGAACGCGAGCCATTTGCAAATTTTACCATGTGTGATACACAACCGATTTTTAATAATTATCATCAATTAAATATATTTAAGTTACTCACCGAACAAAGAGTCTTAAGAAACTGCAATTTCCATAAAATGTATTTATTCAATGGAATATAAAACAAACTGTACTTATACCAAAGCTCATCACTTCCAACTACGACGGACGCCATCAAGTAAGGAACAAAGAATAGTAAGGAAGACCATGAAAGGAAGACCACAAAGCACCACAAAGACGATATCAGACGATACAAAATCGCAGGCGCCGTTGCATTTCCCGCGCAACCCCTTCTTAACACGATGCAGCTAGTGACGTAATGACGGGCACCAAATTTGAAAATATAAAGTTCGAATTATTTCTAAATGCAAAATTTATTTAAAATGCTAACGATACGACCTTACGGTAATTAATTAATTTTAATAAAATGAATTAGATATAGAAATGTATCAGCTTAAACATTTTTCATGAGTAAATTTTGATTTATTGGGCCATTTTCGAGTACCTACTACGCAAAAATTTTAACTTATACAGGCTGGTCACTTCCCGTGCTTTTCGTAATGGAAAACAAAATTGAATATTTGATCAAATAATAGTTATTTACGTATAAGTAACAGAAAAGGATCCATTACAAAAGAGATTGCTTATCAGAACGAGGCGTTATCCGAGTTTTGATAAGCAAGCGAATTTGTAATGGATCGTTTCTGTACCCATCACGTATGCTATTTTTTCTCCAGGATAAGGCCCTACAGGAATAAAAAAGAAAACTGTACCAAAATAATCAAAGGAATACCACAAAATAATTTTGTAATGAAATGAAATGCCAAATTGCAAATAAAAACATTTAAGTTAGACGGGTAGCTAGAAGGACGGGCAGCTACCCAAGGTAACTTAAGTTGAATGAAGATTAAGGAAAGCTCTCAGTGCAATCCAAAAGCCATATGACCTTGGCTGCCTGCCCGTCCTTCTAGCTACCCGTCCTCGGACGGGCTATCATCTAGTTACATACAGTTGTGCAAACTTTCTTGTTTGTCCTTCAGGTGGATACAGGTTTGTGGTTCTGTGGTACGTCTGTCCATGAATTTTGAAAACGTATGGTTAATTAATGCTTAATTTTAAAGTCTTTCAAAAACTTCCCGGAACACTACATTTTGTGTAAACCAGTCTGTAGCTCTAAGTTGTCCTTGTCTAGAATTGTCTTTAATTAGGATTTTTATATTTTGTCGAAGTCGAGATCGCGAGAGAGCTACATAGAGTTGTCCGTGTGAAAATACCGGTTCAGTCAAACTAATTCCGACATGTTCGTATGTTTGCCCCTGCGACTTGTTTATCGTTACGGCGAAAGCGGGAATTATCGGAAACTGGCGTCTTTTAAGAGTAAAGGGCAAATTACTGTCTGTAGGTGCAATGTCAATTCGAGGAAGGATAACAATTTGCCCTCTGTGCGACTCTGAAATTATCTCGCACGTAATGGAACGCCGATGCATATTTCGAACGACCATCCTGGTACCGTTACACAGCCCTTTTCCGGGATTTAAATTTCGAATCAACATTACTATAGCTCCGCGTTTTAATATTAATTCATGTGGAGGTACTCCTGATGGCGTTTGGCTGTTGAGAAATTCTGGAGGATAATAATTATTAATAAGATCATTACTGTCCTCTGTAATGATCGAGTCCGAACTATGATAAATCTGACTCTCCCCATTTAATTGCCGAATGATATTGTTGTTGATTTCGAGCGTTTCTTTGTTGGTGGTTGCAAGAATCACCCGCTTGGAAAGCTCATCAACAGAGAGTTTCGCGATCGAGTTTCCGAATATCTTAAAAATAATGTCGCCTTGAACAATCATATCTGTCGGAATCTGGATGGCGTCCTCCGGGAGTCCCTCAACGGATGGCAAACTTCCATTACCAATATTGAGCAACCACTGGTTGAATTCATTTTGGTCTTCACTTCTCATATTGGAAATCAAGGACAATTGTTTGAAGTATTTCCAAAATGGACTCGACGTTAAACACGCTTCAATAACATCAATTCGTTTTCTCTTTGGCATCACCGGGAGTGTTTGGCGGAAATCACCTCCAATAACAATAGATTTACCCCCAAATGGACTGTTATTATTCATGAGTTCCCGCAATAATAAATCAATGGCTCGAATTCCATCCTTTGGCAACATTGTTATCTCATCCATAATGATAAGCGCGGCTTCTCTAATTTTCTTGGCTTCAGCTGTTGTTTGCTTCATTTTGGAGACCGATGTATCGTCCAACGGAACAGGCAATTTAAATCCACTATGGATTGTGCGTCCACCTTTCATTAGTGTTGCAGCAATTCCTGTTGAGGCAAAAGCGACCACCGTTTGACCACGCCCTCTTAAGAAGGTTATTTATTTATTTAAAGATTTAGACACACTCTAACAGTTAATACTAATTACAAGAAGTGTGTATACAAATGTATATACATATTGCTATGTGCTATCGGAGCTTTACTAGGGCTGCACGTTTTAATATTAATGTCTTGTACGGGTGTACGTAAATGTACCCCGTCAATAGAAATGTATGCAAAATTTTATTGATGAATGCAAATAAAAGAAATTTATACCTCGGCTTAACAATTTCGGTGAGCACAGACCTACCTTTTCTCACGTTGGGTTCCTTCCTTGACCAAATCGTGAAGCTGAAAATAAAATGTCGTGGTCGTCGGAATGATTACAAAATTATGCTCCGTTTTAATGCAAATTGTAATTTATTATAATTTTAAAATAGTAAATAAATTAAATGTAATAAAACCCTTATGCTAGTTGACAAATATCTTATTTAATAAATTCGGAACGGATTGATGCACGTGTAAAGTTAATCGCAAATTTTCACTAATTTTTAAGTTTAAAATAATTCTTAATGGAACGGTACCTTTAATGATCTAGGGTATTTCTGTTTGCTGGGTTCATGTACCATTAAACTCTTCACTTGCACTCAGTGGATGACCTTCGATGGGCGAAATAAATTTAGATGCAACTTTCTTGTGTGTTGATTTTGCCTCGTGTTGTGATTAAGTTTTTTTTTAAAATAATCGTGATTTTTCACAATCTTCTATCACTTTGACTTTCCAAATACGTAAGTACAATATCTTTTATGATTACTAATCTTTTTTTGTTGAATTTATTTGTAATTTCTTGATTAATATAATTTTTAGCGGAGCACGCACAATTTCACACACCATTTATCGAATCTAAATCAACAACTTTTTTTTCATCAATTGTTTTACCATCGTTACCTGTGTTCTTCAAGGCAAATGTGATTTTTTCTCTGGTCGAAAATAAAATCAAATTTATTCACGTTATAATTTTGCAGGTTCGGCTCAAGCCCAATATGACTTATAAAATTTTAATAAAATTTTTATGTTTCAGATTAAATTAAAGTACTTGCATCTCCTGTGATTTTCCAGTAAACTTTTGAAGAAAATGTCTTTCCCATTTGTGATACATTGAATTTGCGATGCACTCCGATAAGTGTAAATTATTCTTATTTTAAGATTCTACGTTTTAACACATTTTTTTTTTTTTTTATAAACTAACCTTGAACAATTATTTTGATTCCAAATTACATTTCTTATTATTAATTAATTAATTTATAATTTTTAACAAACATTTTTATTAACAGAAATTAAAACGTTGCATTTTTGAATTTATTTTGTTATTTCGTTCCGTGATCCTTTCTTCATGTAAATTTATGACGTTAAACTAAATTTTTGGTATCAGATAAAACTTTTACGTTTGAACAAATAAGTCATGTGCTCTTTCTTGATAAACAAAATTTCAAATCGTGACGTTATCATTTCTATTGACGTGGTGGTCAGTTTCGGACATCGCAATATATATACCAACTAATATATGGAAGTACATAGCACAAACAAAATAATACATATTTATGTAAGTCAATATGCTGGATCGTTTGGACGGGGCGATTACCCAACTCGCCTGTAACAGCATGCCACTAACTCCTTGAGGCCCGTGTGGTAGGGAATGGGACTTTTCGGCGCCGCCGATTCGGCGTAGCTAGTTCGGCGCCGCCAGTTCGGCGTAGCCAGTTCGGCGTAATACCGTTTCGGCGCGAGGACGGTTCGGCGTGAGGACGATTCGGCGCGAGGACGATTCGGCGTAGCCCATTTAGCGATTCGGCGCTAAGACGATTCAGCGCTAACCTTTTTAGTAATTCGAGACGCTTTTCAAGAATTTAAAATATCCTCATTTTCAGTCGAGAGAGACTATAGAAATATTACAAAAATTATATTTTTGTAATTTTTAGAATTTCTGTTAGTAGTATTCGGCGTAGTGTTTTCATTGGCTAATTTTCGGGTTTTTTATCCTACAGCCTCTTTTTGACCGAAGATGAGAATATTTTAAATTCTCTAGACGCGCCTCAAATTATTAAAGATTGATCTTTTCAAACTAATTTTTCATTTTGTTAAGGTTATTCAGGATCTCAAGATTAGAGTAATATAAATTTGTAATAAATTCTTGTATTATAGTTGACCTTTATTTGTTAATTTATAAGATATTTTTTAAAATTGGGTATAGGTCTTTTAATATTAAAAGACAAAAATAATCAATAACAATTATTGATTAAATTTACATTATCAACTATTGAATTTGTGCTAGTAAATTTGAATAGCTTATTTGCAAAATTTTAGAGCATATTTTGTAGTTTTTTAGTGCCTAAAATCCGATGACTACTAATGAGTAATAAATAAATAAAAATATGACACTGAAAAATAAATTTTCCGACATTTTTTTATGAAAACCATCCACATTGTAATTTCAAGCCATTTCGATGGTGTTTTTAGAATATCATTAAATTTATTCGTTTTTAAGATTTGCACCGAACAAAAACAGCGAATTTTTCGGCAACCTTAAAGAAATCTTAAAGTATAATACAACAAAAATGTTTTACAATATTTCTAAAAATTATTGAACCTCATGATTTACAAATGAAACCATTTTTGTTCTATAAATACAGCTTAATACGAAAAGTATTAGCCCACCTCTGGATTTAGAATTTGAATTTTTTAAATCTACCACCTAGAAATGATTCTACGATAAATAAATCAAAGGAGAAAATTTCATAGTATAAAATTTAGTAATATAATTGCTATACATCAACTACATAATATGTATATTAAAAACATTACATATTCAAGTTAATGATCGTATGTAGTTTTACAAACGTGAATTAAAGTTTAATTTGTGATTAAAAACTGCGAAATAATGCATTAATTTTCCATTACAAGAATTTAATTATATTTTAAAATGAATCGGAAAATCATTTCCCGCCGAATTGTCCTTGCGTCTAATTGGTCTTGCGCCGAATCGTCCTCACGCCGAACCGTCCTCACGCCGAATCGTCCACACGCCGAAACGTCCTCGCGCCGAAACGGTATTACGCCGAACTGGCTACGCCGAATCGGGTGCACGCCGAAAGAGCTACGCCGAACCGGCTACGCCGAACCGGCTGCGCCGAAAAGCCTAGACCCCGTGTGGTAGGGGTCGGCAATTGTAACATTCCAATTGTTACTATATTTCGCCCAGCGAAATAGTTTATTTTTTAATTCTCATTTCTGATACCACCGTAGGTCGTTTTATTTTTAACATCTTAAAGACGACCGAATTTAATTGAGGATTTATATATTTCTATGCCTGTGAGTTAGACAACCAAAATGACGGTCAGAATTTTTTGTTTTGTTTTGAAAAGATAAGAAGGTCGATAAAATTCTGTGCTACAAGCAAGACGTGCTAATTTTTGCTCTCCATGGTTTCTACAATTTTACGAATGTTTTAAAATGGTAAAATTAGATTTTAAGTGCGGAAGCACCAGTGTATCTTTTTTAGCGCAAGCCCGATTTTTTTTTACGCTTCCGGACCGATTTTTTTGGAAGCTGATGTCCACATGAGGGACCGCTATCATTCCACCATATCAGGAAAATTCTGACCGCATTTCTACTTTAACGACCTAGCCAGATGATCACAGGTATTTCGTATCATTTTGCGCTTTATAACTTTTTGCTTTAATGTTTTATTGTTTTTTTGCTTTTTGCTTATGTCTTATTATTTTTTATTTGTCCAACATCTTGGATTACTTTGCCACGCACTTTGGCTATGAACGTTTTTTTGTCAAAGTAATCGTCTGTTTGCAGATAAGCACTTTTGTTCGACGTGATTACAGGCTGATTAAAGTTTTACGTTCGCAAGGCGTTGATATTATAAATGCGATGTGTTCAAATCTTTATATTTTAGAATTATTAATGAATTTTGAATTTTAAATTAATAATTATTTTGTTTGAATTTGAACAGAGCATTATCTTCGATAATAATTAGTATCGAACGGCGCTGGTTGAATGCAATTGGCATTGGAAGTCCAAACTGATCGTCGTACGTTCAAGTCTCGTACTTGAAATTTTTACTTTCGACATTTTTTTATGTGTTTATTTTTATTTATGAGTTTTTTTTGAAAATAAGTAGCGTTATAAACCAACGTACAGGATGTTTGATTTTTGTCGTCGACGCTATCGCTTGTTCGACCCTGGAGTTCGATAGTGGTTCCGCTTGGCGGGATTTGTATTACCACTTGAACTTCCAGCTGATTGATTTTTAGGGAGTAGTTTCCGGCGATAGCATCCAGGCCTCCGTATGGGTTTTGTTCTGCAACCACTGCAAATTTCCACCACGTTAAGGCAACGACCATCTGATTGCCGAATTTATGTTTATTTTAATAAATTTTGATGTACCGTTATTTTGATTTTTATGTAATTATTCCACAAGCTAAAATACGTTTTAGCTAGCTGTGGATCTTATGGGAGGTTGGTTGGGTAATGTTTGTCTGCTTACTGGTTCGATAACATCATGAATCAGGAGAATCTGCTAAGGTTCGTTTACCTACTGGTTTCATAACATCATAAACCATTCTATCATTTTATTTTTTTTATAACTAAGTACCACAACATCTAGGTACTAGTTATTCCATCTTTACAACAGACAATGGCTCTGCTTTAGCCAGGGTAGCGATTTTTTGTTAGTTAATTGTTTAACTAAATTTTGGAATTTGTTCTTTTTTGTAAGAAGCATTCCGCTTAGCTACCACGAGCTGTAGTAGAGTCTATTTCGCAACTGTGTGTGCTCAATTATTTTTCGTTCAATTATTATTTTCTTTTAGTGTTGATTTAATGGACTAAGAGATTTCTGAAATCTGTTATTTCTTCGCTTGGCGCCCGGGCACAGTTATTTTCGCAAAGCAGATCGATTAATTTTATACGAACCCACGAACGCTTTCGAGCGACCCAGCGAGCTCCGACACTGGGTAATTCCTATGAGCTAGATGTCTTGTACCTTCCACCCACAGACATGACAAGCGGCGGATGAAGCAGGAAAAGCGGCAGGTGAAGCCGAAAGCTTATGCTTTTTATAACCATTTGCCGGGTTATGGCTTTTTCTACGTTACACAATGTCAGCAATAACATTAAAGTTGCGGCTGCAGATGGAGATGGGGGACGTGGCTAAAAAGTTGGTTCGGCTAAACCTACAGTAGAACAGGTCACTCTGTCTAGAGTTACCTCTAGGTACTAGAAAATTTATCTCTGCCAATAATGGTGGACAATCGATGTTGTATCTCAGAAGTTTGTATATAAATACGACGGACGATACAAAGCGCCTGCTCTCAAGTGTTTCGACATCGAATTGAGCCAAGAGTCTGCGATGATCATAGCCCTGTATCGGATAAAGACCATCTTGAAGGAATGCCAAGAATTTCAAAAATCGACGTTGTACAGACTCAAGTCGCCTAATGTGGTACGCATGTGTTGGGTACCAGATCAGCGCAGCGTATTCCAGCCTTGACCGAACGAAGCTATAGTAAAGAAGCTTCAAACATGGAATGCTTTGAAGGTCACGAGCGTTTCTGTAGATGAATCCATACATGCGGGACGCGAAACCTAGGGTTTCGCTGATATGTTCAGTGAAGGTTAGTCGTGAGTCAAAGATAACTCCCAGGTCTCTGAAGGAATCGCATCTCTCCAAGATTCTGCCTTCGCATGTGTAGGAGAAGTCAATAAAGGTCTTCCTATTTGTAAAAGAGACTACTTTACATTTGGAGATTTGCAGTTGCAACCGATTACTCCTACACCAGGTCCCAACCAGGCCCAGATCAGATTGCAGACGATAGCAATCCTCCAATGAGGAAATGCCTGCGTAAATTTTTAAATCATCGGCATATAGCAGTTTTTGCGATGTTATAATATTGGGCAGGTCGTTCACGAAAATTATAAAAAGGAGAGGACCAAGGTTGGACCCCTGAGGAACGCCCGAGCTAACCGAGAAGACTGAAGATTTATGACCCCGGTATTCAACAAATTGCTTGCGATCGAATAGGTATGTACTGAAGAGATTAATCAGCCGATTAGAGAAGCCAAACGATGACAATTTCCCAATCAATCTATATAGATCAAGTTGGTCAAACGCCTTCTGGAAGTCAGTGTAGATTAGTTATTAAAGTTATTAAAGATAGTTATTAAAGTATTATAGAGGTACGTTTTCCCCGAACCACCTGGACCGTTAAGGTAATGCAGTCGGTGATTGTCCCCTAAATCAATTCCATCTATTATGCTCTGGAACGCAATAAGTTGTTGAGGATTCAATGTCGCGATCAGCAATTGAGCTTGTACTGCTTCTTCTTCCCGATTGAATTCTTCTTGTTGAGTTATTGCTTGTTCAGGTAATGCAGTCGGTTGTGGTAGTCCAAAAAAAGAGCAAGACACTCCGTGTTGCTGAAAAACATGTTCGATATCATTTAGAGCCAGGTTAAAAGATATTCCTTCATCATAGTTACTGAGGAAATCGACAGCCATGTGTCCTCTAAATTTTTCCCACAGCAGCAAAGGTCTTGCTGGCAAACAATAAATGCAGATAAATGCAAAAGTTTGCCGCATTTGTGGTGGCAGCTGGAAAATAACAACTTCGTCCAGACGTCTCTCCCATTCATCATCTGAGGAAAGAAGATTTCGATGAAAAGCAGCTTCTTGGAACGTTGCATATTGGACATCGTCAACTGTTCGAAGAAATTCATAGCTTGTTGCACCCGGAACATGAAGCAACAATAATCGGAGATGGAATCGTTCCAAATCATTTATTCCCACCGTGTACATGCGAGTTACTATTTTTTCGCCTCCACGCTGCCGCGCTGTCCATGTACTTCTATTGAATACATAATGGTACGGAATTTCTGTATATAGAAACTGATTAGCTGTCACATCGTTTCGATTTAGTTGAAACCATGCCGTGAGCTTAGTGTTTCCACCAGACGCTTGATCAATAGCTTCTTGCTCATGACCGGCTTCAAAATAAATTCTCTGTTGGCGATATAAATGAACGGGTAGTCGATAAACCACATGCGATCGGTCGTGCATTTTAGATTCAAGCAAACGCCACATAGCTTCTGGCGCACTTACGTATCTGGTGTCAATAAAAGATGCAACTTCATCATGAATCAATTGTTGATCGTCTCCAGTACCAATAACGACGTTCGCGCAATCATGTCCTTTGTAAATGTATTTGTAAATGTACTTAATGGCCCTTAGTGATGTGCAAACTTCTACATTGATATGAGCGTCATACTTAAGTACCAAAAACGTGTTGTATGGAACAACAAACCGATTATCCATCATCTTTCCTCTAACTTCCGTCGTAGGTTCCACTCGTCGACGATAGCGCGGATAGCCGTTAATGTTAGTTGTTGTCTCGAGTTGAAAATCTTTAGGAAATTCTTTTTTGCATTTACCATTCTCGGTGCATGGCGCAAATGGATGTGAAGCACCGCAAGGACCGTGCATCATACATCGAGTAACAATTTCGAATAATCGTGGGTTTAGTGCGATGTCTGGTATCTCGACACTAACTACATCGTCGATACGTTCAGATGTTTTGAATTTATCATCATCATGGAGCACAAGCAGGATATGAGCATGAGGAAGACCTCGTTTTTGGAATTCAATGGTATAGGCAAATGCTTTGCATCGCCCTAAAACATGAAGAATAGTTAAATCTTCCATTAAGGCCTTCAACTTTAGCTTAAAGACCCTGGCAACTAAGTCAGGACGATCTGATGCCGATTCTCCCCGTCTTAAATTAGTTGTTATTTCTGGCCACTTTGGATTTGCAGTGAATGTGATGAAAAGGTCAGGTGGGCCGTATTTTCCAAAAATTGACATTGCATCTTGAAGTCTTTGCCGCATGTTTCTCGGAGAGCCTTCGAAAGAGGAAGGAAGAATAACCGACAAACCAGCTTGCACTCCAGCATCGTGTGCTGCATTTTGAATATGATCGGATAGACCTTGATACAATTCAGTACGCAATTTACTTTGTTGATATCGTATGTAGTTCAAATTATTGGCTTCCACTTGCAAATATGAGTCGACAATCCACTGTTGCGTAAGTTTTCCCGCACTCATGATCGGATTGAAATCGTTTCTAATTGCTGTTTGCGCAACTTTAAATTGTAACATGCTGATTTTATTACGGGATTGCCGATATCCTTCGCAACTCCAATTGGGTTGCCACCCCGGTTCGCCAAACGGATAAAGAATGCCATAAGTCATAGGGTCAAGATTTGGACTGAGAATATTGATACGAATGAATTGTTGTGCATTGTCGACGGGATTTCGAGGATAGATACGGATATCACGTTCAAATGGAGGTTCGCCGTCATCATTTACGAACACCATTGGAATTTCATTGGACGTTGGAGCATTGTAACGTCTTTGATCAGACTGCCGATCGCGCCGCATCACCATATTGACGACCGGAACTGGTTGTCCTTCTTCTTCGGCTCGTACACGCTCTTGTTGCTCAATTTCTTTCATCAGGCAATATGAAGCTGCGATACGATTGTTGACGCGGAAGAAACGATCGATTTTCTCAATCACTTCAGGTAGACAACCTCTATTCTCAGGCAGATTTACTCGTTCATTGACCGCTTCTGTCGTGTCCATTACATACAGTTGTGCAAACTTTCTTGTTTGTCCTTCAGGTGGATACAGGTTTGTGGTTCTGTGGTACGTCTGTCCATGAATTTTGAAAACGTATGGTCCGTTACCCGGCATTGAAACAATCTCTGCTCCCATTGAAGCGAAAAAAACCGAGGAATTGTAAGAGCGGATGTGCTGACGAAAGTTCTTGTAGTAAGGATTATCTGAATCTGAAAGTATAGAGCGAAGAAATTCGGCATATAACAATAGATTCCCATGTTGATCGAGCGGTTGCGGAATCTTCACTTTTCCTTTATGACAGCAGTTGTTAAATTGTTTATCAACTGGACGCTCCTTGGCGAAATTCTTGGAGCCGCAGAACTGACAGATGGAATTCATTTCTCCACAATCGTGTCGAGTAACGTGAGATTTATCATATCTCAATGCTCTTATTTGGAGTTGAATTGCTTGACTTTGGTATCGATTTTCTTTCTGTCGATGTATCGCATGGGACCGAGCGTCAGCAGCTTGCCGCGCTTGAGTTTCTTCTAAAGTTTCACGTTGTTGACGTATCGCATGGGACCGAGCGTCAGCAGCTTGCCGCGCTTGAGTTTGTTCCAAAGTTTTACGTTGTTGACGTGTCGCATGGGATAGAGCGTTAGCAGCTTGCCGCGCTTGAGTTTCTTCTAATGTTTCACGTTGTTGACGTATCGCATGGGACCGAGCGTCAGCAGCTTGCCGCGCTTGAGTTTCTTCTAATGTTTCACGTTGTTGACGTATCGCATGGGACCGAGCGTCAGCAGCTTGCCGCGCTTGAGTTTGTTCCAAAGTTTCACGTTGTCGACGTATCGCATGAGACCGAGCGTCAGCTTGTCGCTGTGATCGAAGCTGTTCTTCTGTGTTATTAGCTCTTGTACGTGCTTTTCTCTCACGATTCAATCGCCGTCGCTTTGCAGCAGGATTTTCAAAATTTTCATTATCCATTATGGAAGTTCACATAATGCTTTTTTGGAAATAGCTGTCCTATATAGACAAAATGATACGATGATACGTTGATCCGATGATACGTTGATACGTTGATACGATGATACGTTCATCCGATGATACGTTGATCCGATGATACGTATTATCCGTTATGCGTTCGGTTCGGTTCGGTTTGCTTCGGGTATTTCCGTGGGACAGACAGAAGGAAGGAAGGACTTGGCCTTTTATAATAAGAGATAAATGTAAAAAAATATTTATGTAATTTAAATTTTACTTTGGGGTCGTCTATAAATTACGTCACGCTCGTAGGGGGGGGGGTTCCGACCCTTGTGACGATGGGTGGCGGGGGGGTTTCAAAAATTGTGACGTCACAAAATATATAGATTCAACTATGGATTTGCTACAACTTTTATCTGCAAAATTTTCCTCTAAATTCAGTATTTCGAATAATTTTCCAATGATACAGAATATTTTAATCTATGTTAAACCTAATTTTCACGAATTTTAAAATTTAAACATTTTTCTGAATTCAACTACGGATTTGCTACAACTTTTGTTTGCAAAATTTTCCTGTAAATTCAGTATTTCGATTAATTTTCCAGGAACACAGAAAATTTTAATCAATTGTTCAACCTAATTTTCACAAATTTTAAAATTTAAACATTTTTCTGAATTCAACTATTCGCGATTACAGCTAAGTGAAGCGACGTCTGGCGGCAGAAATGTTAACTCGCTAAAACGGGCATTGTTATAAGTTTACATGTGCATCTAGTGCATGTTTATAGCCGGTATTAACGTTAAATATTGCTTCTAAGTGCTTGTGTTTGAAAATTCCTCCGAAATTAATTTGTTATTAGGCAAACAACAAAATGAATACAGGTAAATCAAAATCAAGAGCGTTTTGTTGTGTTCACGAATGTAATTCTAGCGCTAGAAAGAATTTTGACCTTAGTTTCCACAAGTTTCCCATGAAAGGAAAATTCAAAGTGAAATGGACAAATCCGTTGGGTGAGGTGGAAGTAATTGATAGCAGAAAAGCGTGGATGAAAAGCTTCAAAATGGGAAAGGAGCCTACAAAATAAATGGTTGTGTGCAGTAAACATTTCAAACCAGAAAATTATTATTTACCAGGTTAGTAGTTGAGGACAGATGTGTTTCAATTAGAAGTTTACAGGTTTTGAGTAGATCTTATTATGAGCATTTATTTTTTAGGTCACCCCACAAAAAAGAAAACTCTTAAAAGGGACAGTGTACCTTCTATGAATTTGCCCGAGCTTCCAAAAAGAGGGACAGTTGTAAAGAGTCCATCAAAGGTAGCAGCAGCAAGAAGACGGGAGAGAATATTAAAAAGCACAAACACCAGGAAGAAACACAATCGGCACAAACAATTGATCGGGAAGTAGCAGAAATTTTATTACATTTACATGAGGCCCGCCCACTGGAACCAATTGAACGACGCGACGTCTTGAAATACCTCTACACATCGAAATTCCTCAGACATCATCTACCGATCACCAATCAGCAATGAGTTCTGTGTCGACACAAGTAACAAGTGGTGATTTCGTGGCTCCTTTTTTAAGCTACATTAATACTGAACAAATATTGAATACTTTGTGTGGTATTCCCACATTTGACATTTTAAACTTTTTATGCGATTAAGTTAGTGCCATTGTAGTTGATAAAAGACTGCACAAATTAACTATAAAAAAGAGAGTTGTGTTAACACTAATGAAACTAAAACAAAGCTTCACCCTCACAAAGGTTTCTAGCCTCAGAACTCCCACAGAATTTCAAAATATTGTTTATTGTTAATTGTTTATTAATATTTAGATATTATCTAAACACAAACGAATATAATAAATAAACCACAACACGTTTCTGAACCCGTTAATGTGCATATAATAACCTTGCTTATGATGGTAAAACATAGAACTACCCGTTTTAAGCGGACATTTGAATATTTGGTCACGTGATTTTCCTTAATCGAAATCGCGAATGGATTTGCTACAACTTTAGTGTGCAAAATTTTCCTCTAAATTCAGTATTTCGAGTTATTTCCCAGGAACACAGAAAATTTTAATCAATTGTTAAACCTAATTTTCAAAAATTTTTAAATTTAAACATTTTTCTGAATTCAACTATGGATTTGCTACAACTTTTGCGTGCAAAATTTTTCTCTAAATTCAGTATTTCGAATAATTTGCCAGCAACACAGAAAATTTTAATCAATTGTTTAACCTAATTAGCACAAATCATAAAATTTAAACATTTTTCTGAATTCAACTATGGATTTGCTAGAACTTTTGTATGGGATCGTCCATAAATTACTTCACGCTCCTAGGGGGGGGGGGATTCCGACCCTTGTGACGATGTGTGACGATGCGATGGAGGGCGGCGGGGTTTCAAAAATTGTGACGCTACAAAATATATAGATTAAATATTTTATTATAAGTACCTATTTAAAAAAAACTATTTTTTGAGTGGCTAGTGGTGAAGCTAGAGTAGGGGGCGGAGCGCCCTTCATAGATGTTTCCTCTGGGGTGCTACCCCTAAAAAAAAAGGAAATTTTAAAAATTGGGGAGTTCAAGGTTCAAGAATATGTGACGTAATACTTGGAGGGGGGTCTAGGTTTGTGTGACGAAGTGTAACGATGGGGGCGGAGGGGGTTAAAAATTGCTTAAAATTGCGTGACGTAATTTATGGACGACCCCTTTCTTTCAAATGCCGCAACCGCAACTTCATCTTTTTCCATTTATTAAACGCCATGTTGCAATTATATTCACACATTATTAAACAAATTAATATCTGTAACGTTTTATATATAGTGTTGTGACCCGCTTTGATCGGTAAGAAAGATAAGAAAGCCAGGTACCAAAGGAAGCACAATCGGGGATTTTTTTTTAAGTTATAATAGTTAATGTTTTATGATAAACTAGCTGACCCGGCAGACGTTGTCCTGCCCAAATTTCAATATTTGTCTACAGGTATTTTTTAGATCCAATCCGCATAATGACCTTGCGACTTATTTGGTCATCGCAAATACCAAACGTATTAAAAAAGGATTAAATAAATAAATTAATAAAAAATACAAATCAAGGTTTAATAAAAAAAAGTTTAACAAAACTGTTAAGTATTCACAAAAACCACAATAATTTCTAATTTTACTTAATTTTATTTTTGCCAATTACTCTTGTTCTTTGTGTTCTTCCTTTTCCTCCTCCCCTTCGTCTTCTAATAAGGAATTTTCGAAAGCACGCAGCGATATTGCCAATTCCTGTTCTTCTTACATACATACATACATTGAATTTTATATATATAGATATCGTTCGTTAATACGTTGATCCGTTGAAACGTTGATCCGCACTAACGTTGGTCAAGCTAATACAGCGCTTGACCAAAGTTCGCGGCAAGATTCTAAAGTAGCCTATGTTTTTCCTAGCATTGTAAATAGCTTCTACACCAAATTTGGTAGAGATTGGTCAAACGGTGTAGAATTGTATAGAAAACATACATACATACATACATACTGCCGTGTTTCGCTACTGAATTTTAATTTCTATAGCGAGGGTTTAGCTTACGACTCTTTTTTTTATCCTCGCCCAGCAATGAGAACTCTTTCAGGTTCAAAAGTGGGTAGTCAATTCAGTAAATGCTCAATCTAATTGTAATTAATAAATGCTTTTATAAAAATCGGGAAATACTTGTTATCTTGCACCTTATTTTCTTTTGCTTCCTGCTGTATTTGAATCAAAACAAATGTAACCAATGCACAACAAGAATGCCATTTATTTATGAACAGAAATATCAAATAAGACAAAAAAGAAATTTTCATTATAAGATTAAATCAAAATTTATAATAATTAACTAATTCTAAAAATGTCTAATAAAAAAAATAAAATTTTTAATCACGCGCGAATTTAATGTTACGCAACTCTTACCAATTGTTTGTGCACATTCGATGTAGGACGTACGACGGGCAACCAGGAAGATGTGTTGAAGTGTAAAACCAGATCCATAGCACGAAGAATTCCAGGGTGTATAGTTGATCGATCGAAACTCGCCAATTGACTGGGTGAACTCCAAAATTTTCATAAATTTCAACAATTGCAATTTTACTTTTACTTCACTATTAATATTTGTAATCTGAGCTAATTAATCTTGATTTATATGCGAAAACATTCAATATCATTCTCAACTTAGTTATTAATTATTTTCCAATCTTATTATGGACGTGTAGATCGTCCCCAACTTTTCCAATTTTTCAATCAAAAATCACGTTTCTTCTTTCCAACTATGTGTTCACGTTCCAACCTTCGGAACCTGACTCAAATTTATTACGTCCTTATTATTACCGGACGAAACTCGACTTTCAAAAATACGTCGTCCCTATTTCGTGGACGGAACGAGACTGCTAAAATTCTTCTTTCCTGGCCCCACCAAAATCTTATCAATTCGCGCACTCGCTTCAAACATCACAACAATTTTAATATTCCCCTACACTTTTACAAATAAAAATTTATTTTGATTCAATCCAAACTTATTTAAAGTCAAAACAATTAAATCTCCCTTTGTCCCTTACACAAATTCTGACAATCCTTGTGGTTACAAAATAGTTACATCTTTTTCTTATCCAGGTCAATGAAGCAAGCAGTTACTATCGAAGCATGAAGAAATTTTAGGTGCAAGTTTTTATTTATCATATGGTATTTAAAGTGATAATCACGACATGAGCATTTACCAAAATAACACCCAATTACACCAGACCCCTATCTCTCATCCACGGAACACGACAATACATTGAATTTTATATTTATAGATAGATATCGTTCGTTAATACGTTGATTCGTTGAAACGTTGATCCGCACTAACGTTGGTCAAGCTAATACAGCGCTTGACCAAAGTTCGCGGCAAGATTCTAAAGTAGCCTATGTTTTTCGTAGCATTGTAAATAGCTTCTACACCAAATTTAGTAGAGATTGGTCAAACGGTGTAGAATTGTATAGAAAACATACATACTGCAGTGTACCACTACCACGTCAATAGAAATGATTCGTAACTCAATGTACCACAAACGGAAACAACATCTTCTTCAAAAGTTACTGGAAGATCGGCAAGGATGCAAGAACTTTAATTCAATTGAATCTGAAACATAAAAATTTTATTAAAAATTTTACAATTATTTTGGGCTAAGTACGAACCTGCAAACTTTAACGTCAAATGAATTGATTTTACATCGATTAATGGAAAATCACAATTGCCTTGGAAAAAGTAACGATGGTAAAAACAATTGGTTAAAAAAAAGGTTGATTCTTAAGTTACTTTAATGGTGGTCGAGTTTTTGTAGCTGTTAATAAAGATAAAGTTAATTAGTAAAATTGGTGATTAAAACCAGAGAAAAGTTATTAAATACAAAAGTGAAGTCAACTTACCTATGTTGGAAGTGTTTTTGATCAAAATTATTAAAGGATCCACAATATTTTGAACAAATTACGTTATACGATTTTACACGTGTGGAAAAACGAATCCACTTGTATTCAAGCAACTGCATACCATCGATAAGAAATTAATACTGGGTTTCATGGTCATTCATGGTGGTAACCAGAAAAGAACTAGATTTCGTTTAAAGGTAAAGCCAGACAATTTTATTTACACAAAATTTAGTGCGAACTTAAAATTTTCTACCGCGTGCGTCGACACAATAATAATTATAATTTGGGGTAATATTAAGGTTTTATTTAATTGATGTTCAAGATTTGTTTAAACTTAATTACATTTTATTTAATAAAATTCACAATTTGCATTATAAAGCGGAGCATAATTTTATCATTTCCGAAGGCCATTACTTGTCTATTCCAGCATTACGATTTGGTCAAGGAAGAAGCCCAACTTGAGATAAGGTAGGTCAGTGCTAACCGAAATTGCTAAGCCGAGGGATAAATTTAATTTATTTGCATTTATAAATAAAAATTTAGCATACATTTCAATTGACGGGGTACAATTACGTACACTCGTACACAACATCAATATAAAACGTGTAACCCTAGTAAAGCCCTAATAAAGCTCCGAGGGTTCACAGCAATACATACATACATTGAATTTTATATATATAGATATCGTTCGTTAATACGTTAATCCGTTGAAACGTTGATCCGCACTAACGTTGGTCAAGCTAATACAGCGCTTGACCAAAGTTCGCGGCAAGATTCTAAAGTCTTCTTCTTAACGTGCCTATCCGTCACCGGATGTTGGCGACCTCTCTCCTATGTATGTGTTGTGCGTTTGTAGTACTATCACACACATAGGGGACCTACTTGTTTAACGCGGGCTCCGAACCGCGGGAAGTGTATACACTTCATCTCCAGAGAGGCTGTTCTAAGCAGATTACACCTCGGTGGTTTGCCATTGCCTTCCGAGGGGAGACGGTCAGAATAAAGTTTTTACTGAGCCCGGAGTCGAACCGGGCATTCAGCATTAGCAGCAACGCACTTAACCGCTTAAGCTGATCACCGTCTCTTGATTCTAAAGTAGCCTATGTTTTTCGTAGCATTGTAAATAGCTTCTACACCAAATTTGGTAGAGATTGGTCAAACGGTGTAGAATTGTATAGAAAACATACATACATACATACATACATTGAATTTTATATATATAGATGGTAATTTTTAAGATAATTAATTTTAAGTTGGTTTTCATCCAAATGCTAAAAAATGATGCGTAGGCCGGAAGACGCGCACGTAACAACGATAAAAAAATTAGTGATACCCAAAAACAAATTAAGAGAAAAAATAAAAAAGAAAACGAAATAAGTAAGGAGAATAAATAATAGACGAGCAGTTATCATATTGAGAGCGTACCGGACGGACGTGTTCAAATTCCTTTTCCAAAAAATAAAATATTGTGAGTTGAATTAATCAACCAGAGTTCGGGGTGTGACTTATCATCGATTATAAAGATAAATATTGGTTATCTGATCAACATTTGATTAGAAGATAGAAGATTAGAAGTGAGTAGAAGATTTCGCAAAGACGAAGTTTCTCACAAGGCTGTTCGTACGGACTAAGGTTCCGTGTTTTTCCTACGGGGAAAGGTTTGGAATAGCAATTGGACTGGAACTGTCTCATGTCAGGGACATAGACATTGCAGATTACAATTTGGACCAGGCGATACTTAATCAAGAAGAAAAGTGAATGTGCGTCTGTTGTTGTGCTATAGGTACGCCCAGCCGGGTCACCATCATAAATAAAGGTTTGGATTAATTTTAGGATAGTTCTAAGTTTGTTCATTTTTTTAATTGAGTTTGATTTTTATGTTCCATTCATGTGTTTAGTATCCATAATAAATCTGTTAGCTGAACCGATTGTGTTTCTTTTGAGCTGCTGCTATTAGCAATTTGTAAAGTGAGGCAACGACGGTAAAGATACCCTAAGATTAAGAGTCGCATAAGGTAAGTGCTCAAGGTTTGTTGTTCCTCGTCATCAAAACAAACAAAGGAGCATGAGGACGCAACAATAGATATCAATTTATAGATAAAATCGTAAGCTATAACTTTCTTTCCTTGCTAAATTTTGATTTATAGGTCCATTTTTGCGTAATATGCAAAAATGTAAGATTAAAGAGCTGCTACCGATCGTATTTTATGTAGTGGGTGAAAAAATTTGAATTTTTGATCCATGAAAAATACGCATCGGATGTAGAATTTTATTTTCTGTTGATTGACGCAAACCACAAGTCTCTATGTCTTCCCGTTTTTAAGAAAAAAAAAAATTAAAATATGCATTTGCGCACTCCACCTCTTTGAGTAGGAGATGAAGGTGCCACCGCGGGTTTTCGCGCATGTTTAAGAGAATTTGCATTTACTCAGAAGGGGAAATACCATCCATCAATTTTAAAATATAAGTTCAAAAATTTAGTTGGGGTATTGAATTAATCAATTTTCATTAATAAATTATGTAAGGAGGAAGAACACGCAAGCCAGAAAGGCACCGGGTTTTGACAACATTCAGGGAGCCTTTCTTAGGATCGAACTGGTCTGAAGTAAGAAATAAATACAACATCGAAGACCTGAGCCCCGACACCTTAGTAACAGAAATGCTGTCATTAAAGGATGTTTGGTACAGAGTCAGTGGCGTAGCTAGCATGGGTGACACCCGGGGCGGATTTCATGGGTGTCATCCCTACTTAGGCTTATGACCTATTTTTTAGAGGTTGCACCCAGGGAAAAAACTATGAGGCCAACACAAGTAACCAATAGGATTTACCATTTTGCCATAGGCGGTTTGCTCGTTCGAAAGGTGTCACCTCTAAAACCTAAAAAAAAAACAAAAAAGATCACTCGTTTTTGTTTTTAAAAACCAAGAAACGGGGTAATTTTAGTCAGGAAATTTAAATAATTTGGGGTTCACCGCCCCTCCCTAGCTACGCCACTGACAGAGTTGCTGATGCCTTAACTGAGATCATCCATACCAAGCTGGACGATGAGGTCATCGAAGCAGCTCATCTGGGTTCAGGTCACGAAGACTAAAAAATACCCTTATTGACGACAAAGCAGAATAATAAGAATATGACACAACAACATCGCAGGTTGACAGCTGAAGAAATACCGAGAGGTGAATCCGGCTGTTACCGGGGAGGGGGTTTTAGTGAGTAAGAATCTCACACTACCATTCCAGATTGGGGTAGTGCCTATGAAGGTTCTCCCTCCTCTGCACTTGGAAAAAAAATCCTTTCTTAAAAAGGTCTACGTTGTCATCAAAACCGTGATAATGGGTATTTACAACTCATGCTTAAAAATTTCTTATTTCCCCAAACTGTGGCAAGTAGGAGTCCCACGGATCCTACTTAAAAAGCCAGATGAGGAAACAAGCAGCATTAAAAATTACAGGCCGACCACGCTTTTTCCAGTGTTCGGCAAAATTTTAGAAAAGCTCATCAAAACAAGAATTCTTGAGAGTAATACCCATTATCACGACCGGTGTCAATAAGGCTTCGTGGAAGGCAAAAGTACAACACTAGCACTTAAACATTTTTATGAGAAAATCGACACCTCGGAGATGAAGAATAGGAATGGCTAAGGGTATCTTCCTAGCCGTCATCTTCTACGACATCTCCGGGACGTTTGACAATCTTTGGAACCTTCCCTTTTGGACCATTATTTGAAACAACCCAAAGAAGACGGCACGTGGGAATTTGATTATGCGGATGACATAGTGACCGTCCGTCGTCACGGGTGAATCTAGAAATGAATTGTCAATTAAATTGCAAAACTGTGTAAATAACTGGTACAAGCACGTGAAACTTAAACTCTCGGAAACAAAGACTATATGTATAGATTTATCGAGCACTCTACATTCCGGACATAATCCGTCTTCCAACTTCCCTAATCGCTTAAGGAGCCGGCCAAACTCGCCATGCCCGGTGAGGAGATAGGCAAGGTGGTTAATCCTACCCACCTCACCTTCGTCCCACTTTCATTGCTATTCGGATAGTATCAGTTCGTTCATGCGTTTCTTGATGTCTACCCTGTACTTGAAGTTTAGGGGGGTTGATTTCTTCTCACAGTAAGTGGACGCTTTCTTGTTTCTGACTTTACGCCATGACAGTAATCGCAACAGGAACAGGTCGATTGAATGGATACCCGCCGAAACACCCGCAGCTAGGGCCGACACAGTCCTATAACATTTTGCAACCACTCGACAACAAAATCTATAGCACGATATCAGCCGAGCTTGTGTTTATCCTTGATTCTGTGTATCCAGATCTCGCTTCCGTAAGTCATGATAGTGTACTTAAGAAAATTGCGAAAAAAAATCCAAAATCGGTTTTCTGCGATTTTTCGACGAATTTCGTTAGGTAATTGTTCGTACTTTAACATACTAAAAAAAGTTCTCGGAACCCTGAGCTTCTTACCAAATTCTTCGTCTGAAGTTGAAATTTTTTATGAAGGAGTGAAAATTATGTTTTTCGGCAAAATATTTTTAAACAAATTTCTATTGCAGCTAATATTGTTATCATATAACTCATTAAAAAATTTAAAAACACTTAAAATATTTTAACAACATCCTCGAAATCATGAAAAAAAGAGTTTCCTAAAAATGGTCAGGGGGTTCTGATTTTTGGATATGTTTTAAGGTTTGGGGTTCTAATAATAACTCTGAGTTGGCGAAATTGACACCTAATTTGATCGAGGCAACAATCATCAGTGGTAAATTCAAAGGAGAAGATGTGCTGATTCCACGGATACCGATGATTACCAACGATTTACCATTCGAGTTCAAGCGGCTTCAATTCCCCTTGCGTCTTGCCTTCGCGATTACAATCAACAAAGCACAAGGGCAATCATTAACTATTGCTGGCTTGAATTTGGAGAATTCGTGTTTTTCACATGGCCAATTGTATGTTGCTTGCTCCCGAGTTGGCACACCAAAAAATTTGTACATTTATTCGCCGAATGAAACTACCAAAAATATTGTGTATCCTTTAGCATTGCAATAAAATAAAAGAATTAAATTTAATACATGCGTTTTTTTCTTGCGCGTAATAACGCGCGTCGAGTACCGCTAATGACATTTGCCATTAAATACATAGTAGGTAGTAATAAAAATTATTTAGATATGGTTGTTCGGTCTTCGGCGTCACTCAGGACAATCGCAACCATACTGAGTGTGTCCGAACAACCACCATATCTTCCACGCGATTTCCCTGGGTGAGGCCGAAGACCAAACAATCTTCGATATAAATAAAAATGAAATGCTGTTCGTTGGTAATCCCATCAGGGCCTATTTTTGATTCAATTGGGCCCCAAGGCCCAAGCAAAATTTCGGACCCCCTATCCTATATATACGACTTTCCAATAAGAATTTTTCTGTTTACCTTTGGCACCTTTTCTTCATAAAAAAAAATGTTTGATGAAAATTAAATTTTCAAATGAATTGAAAAATGGTTTCAATGATTGTAAACAATTAAATAAGAACTTTAATTGGACAAAAACATAAAATAGGTAATACAAAAAACTGATATTTCAACAATATTCAAACAAAATCAACAACACAACAAAAAATAAAAATACTAGAAATTTCTGCTTTTGGGGTACAACGAACAAAATAAAGAATTATCAATAAAAGAAACAACTAATTAATATTTTTTTTACGTACTTTCATTTCAGAAAACTTATCTATGATACCATTAATTTCTAATGTGTCCAGAATATCGCTTTCTACGTTAAGAATGGCCAAAGATGAGACATTTTCTTCATTCAGTGAGTTCCTCAAATATGATTTCACCCTTTTTAACGTAGAAAATGATCTCTCGCCGGAAGCATTACTGATAGGAATAGTTAAATATATTATACGCAACAATACCTCAACATTAGAGAAGGTTGACAAAATATTGTTATCGATTAAAAATTTCAACATTTCCTGAGGGTCTTTAGAGGAAATGTCATTTGAATCACAAAGGGCTTTGAATTGTACAATTTCATCCACTAAATCTTCAGTAGCATCCACATCCATATGGTAATATTTTTCAATATTTTTTATAGATACATAAAATCTATCATCCGATGGTTCAGTAAAAAATAGCCCAAAAACTTCATTTACACAATCATATGCTTGCATTCTCATTTTTAACTCCGAAATCAACTTGTCACATATAGGAAAAAAAGTATTTATTTTAAAGTTCTCAGCACCGCTCAAAGTGATGTCTTGTGCAGGGCCTTCATCAAAACACTGCTTTCTCTTACGAACTCTTGAAATCTTATCCTTATAAACATTATTATTTGGCTGAATTTTTTTGGCTTCTTCCTCAATTTCATCAAACTGTTCTCTAAAATGCTTGACAAATTCAATCAATCCACTATATAACAAATTAATAATATTGGGATGGTGGATCGCAATAAAACTACAAATTCCACTATATAGTGTACAAGCTGCAGTTAGATTGGCTTGATTTTATTGTAGAGATTTACTGGTGGAGTTTATCCTGTCTAGGATTCTTTTCCAAATTGCTGTCATCAGGGCAAATTCAAATGTGTTCATTTTGTGAAGTAGATCTCCAGCTTCTGTTCTGGTGGATTTTTTTTGGTTTGCATCGTCATTTAGCTCTACTAACGCTGATTTTATCTCACAAAAACCAAGCGCAATAGATTTAATAGCATCAGCACGTGCTGACCATCTTGTATCACATATTTTCTTAACCAATGGTAATTTAGTTTTTGAAACAGATATACATTTTTGAAGTACGTTCCATCTGTGTGTCGAAGCCGAAAAAAAGTTATACAAGCATTGTACATTTTCAAAATATCTAGAAGCTCCTGAACAACTTTCCGCAGCACTATTACCGACCAAGTTTAAAGAATGACTGGAACATGGTACAAAATGTGCATTTTTTGCCTTTTCTTTTATTTTTGCCTGCAATCCGTTATATTTCACTGACATGTTCGATGCGTTATCATAACTTTGGCCTCTGCAGTGATCAATATTGATATTAAGGTCACTTAATTTGGTTAGTAGAACATTCAAAAGACTTTCTGCAGTATGAAAAAATATTGCCACAAAACCTAAGAACCTTTCTACTGGTTGACCATTAGGTAAAACATACCGGTACCGTAATTGAAAAACTGAACGAATTTAAATTCACTTTTCAACAATAAGAGTTATTTTTTTAAACAAAATTCAAAGTATTCCATAGAGCACGCGATATGAACTTATCGATGTCAATTTTGTTTTTCTCTAATGTCAGTTACAAACATGGTGTTAACTAAAGAGCAACAAATCATAATTTTTAAGCTTTTAAAACAACAATGTAGTTTTGCTATGATACAAAAAAGGTGTAAAGACCAAAATTTTTGTGTTTCGAAAGGTACACTCTCTAACTACAAAAAAAATGGAATCCCAGAACTTAAATCCAAAATCTGGAAGAAAGGCAGCGGAAAGAAGCCAACTCTGACAAATCGACAATTATCGAATTTAAAGAAAATGGCATTAAAAACAAATCCTCCGACACTACAACATATGGCTAATCATTTCAAAACATCTGAATATATCATTCGGTATAATCTAAATAAAAAATTAAACCTGAAATTAATGAAGAAACCAAGGAGACATCATATTTCTGAAGAAACAATTATTAAACGGCACCAGCGCTCACTAGGATTGTATCACTTACTAAATTGTGATAAATGGCAAAAATACATCACTGTCGATGAAGCATGGTTCCATCTAACAAATGCTGATGGCCAACGAAAAGTTCAGTACTTGAGACGTGAGCAATCGGCAAAAGAATTGGACGTATTCACAAAACAGTCCCATCCGAAGGGAGTTATGGTGTTTATGGGAATATCGAATTATGGAACCCCAACGGCAATATTTGTTGAGCCTGGTGCTAAAATTAACTCGGAATATTACATTAAGAATTGTTTGAAGCCACTTTTGACTGACGCAAAAAGATTATATCCTGCTGGTGATTGGATATTTCACCAAGACTCGGCACCAGCTCACGCTTCTAAGAAGACTTTAAATTTTCTTGAACAGAACGGCGTATCTTTTATTCATCCGGATATATGGACGCCATCATCACCGGACCTTTCACCCTGTGATTATTTTTTGTGGGGCTATTTAAAATCTCAGTTAAATAAGTCAAAAGTTACAACCCTTAAACAGCTAAAAAAACTAATAAAACGTGAGATAGAAAACATTCCTCTGGAAATGATACAACGATCGCTAAAATCGTGGCCAAAACGTTGTCTTCAAGTGTACAGGAATCAAGGACAACATATTAAATAAAATTATTGAAAGAAAATAAAAATAACTGTGACTTATTAAATTTCAAAATCGTTCAATTTTTCATTCACGGTAGCTGTATCTTATAATTACAGTTAATTGATCGATATGAGAAATATCGGGCGTTGAATCGACGATAATGGAAAAGTATTTTGCGACTTGCAATTCTGTGATAATAACATTTTTTACCTCATTAGCAAGAAGGTGGATAAATTCATTGCTAATGGTTGAAGAAAGATAGTTAACATGCCCACTTCCAATGTTACTATATTTCTGGAGGTGTCCAGCTAGAAACGGGTCAAACTCACTAAGAAATTCCAACGAGACTAAATAGTTTCCATTTCCTTTTGTAAAGAGTTTTGTCGTGGAACCATAAAATGGTAAACCATTTTTTGATAAAAACTTAATGGTAGCAAGCCCCCTTAATAAAACATTTTTCCAGTAGTTTTTCTCCTGCAAGTAACTTTTTTCTATTTCTGTATCTATCCTTCCCTCCATTCGACTTCTAGTAATCATTGTACTGATGGAAGTTATGTGTTCGGAAGACCTTTCGTGGTTTTTCAAGTACTGAGTCGCATTTTTCCAGTCAGTGTAGCCATCGGCACTTAACTTGGCATCTTTTTTCGAAAAAAGTTTGCAAACATAACAATAAACACAGCCCGATTTGGGACTGTAAACCAACCATTCACGAAGGGCTTTTTCGCCGTTTTCTTTAGATTTGTAGAATGTTGAACTTTGTAAGCATCTAGATTTTTTCCCATCCAATTGTTTTAGACACCCACTTATTCTGACAATATTTTGTTCAGGTCTGTTTTTAAGAACATATTCTTGAAATTCTGATGTTATATTTTGAGGCCAGTCTGCTAGATCAGATGGAAATGGTGCAGATTCACTTTGTTGAGAGTTTCTTCATCAATTTCCATCATTTCCAAAGTACTTACGACGACGTTGCCATTAACGTCCGCGTCTTCGTGTTCTTGTATCTCGATGGTACTCCCAATGTTGCTCGTTGAAGCATTTATTTCCTCATCTTTTGAAACACACGTTTGTTTTTGTTCTAGAAGATCATGTTGATTTTCTGGCTCCTTTTTGAGGAATGCCAACATTGCGTTTCTATGTTTTTCTTTTTCATTTTCCCTTACTTTTGCCTTTTTACGCTTCTCACTACCACTTTGGTATTTGTAACTCATGTTCTTCTAAAATTAAAAAATACATTAATGTTGGAGTGATTTGAATTTTTGGGTAATGCAATACATAGTGTCAATAAATATTTATTTTTGGGATTGAACATGTCTATATTCTTGTTTAATGATTATGGTTATTTTGAAATTTTGCACAAGGTATTAAAAATACGAAAATAATATATCAATTATAACTCAAAACTTACCTTAAGTTGAATTTCGATTGGACAATATGAACATCACTACATCACTTGAAAACTGAGTTGAGACTGAACAGAAAAAAAATCTAAATAAATGATATCTACAAAACTACCCCACTATAATACTGTCGTCACCATAGATTGCTTGGTATTATCATGTTTTTGCCTTTTAAACGCAACAAAAATACGCTTTGTCGGTATTGTCAAACACGCGCAAAAATGTACCATATACCGCCAATAAAGATCGCCTTAGGCGACCGCCGTAGCATTTTTTTTCCAAGTAATTCGTCGTCAAAAGCTCTTTCGGCTGATGGCGGCTGGCGGCATAAACAAAAACGCCGCGAAAAGACCCGCCAGCGCCGGTGCCGTTTGGTACCTAATGCATTTTTTTATTTGCCAGAATTGACTAATTGAGATTTAGTGACGCTGAATTATAAATCATATCATATCATATCATATCATTATTATACCAATTTAAGCCTAATTCTATTTAATTTCCTTTATCAGATTTGGCTTGTTTTGGTGTGTTCAAATTGAAATTGGAATGGTTTATAATTATTTTTTTGAAGCCTTTTTCGGGCCCCCCTTTCCACCGGGCCGAAGGCCCGGGCCTTATGTGCCTTATGGTAAAATAGGCCCTGAATCCCATCACTTCAAAACGGGTTCAACTGTATGTGGGATGCTCCAGAGTAGGGACAACCAACAAACTATTTGTATACGCTCCTTCTGGAAAAACAAGATATGTGGTTTATTCTGAAGTTTTGTAGTGAATGTTGATGGATCGATTTATGTTATCCGGGGGAGGTTTTAGTAAGTACAAATCTCACAGTACCACCTCATTCTGAGGTGGTGTCTTTTGAAGATTTCCTCCTCCCTTTTGGTTTTTTTTTGTAAGAGTTCATTTTTGGTTGGTGATTTATTTGGTAAAACCCTATATGGTGGTACATATTTAATTACATATTATATTTGGATAGACAATTCTTTGAGTGGCATAAAAATTAATTTCGGATAAAACGACGTTTGCCGGGTCAGCTAGTATTTTATAAATATAAGGGGTGGAGAGGGGGGGTCAAAATTAATTTTCTTTTAAATAATCCTTACGTAAGATGTGTGTGGGGGGGGTTGCCAAAATCTTACGTACACCCTTACGTGGGGAAGGGTCCAAAATTACAAAAATCATTCTTATGTAATTAATGGACGGCCCCTTAATTAATTATTAACCCCTTTGCAATCTCTGCCTTTGCATAGTTTTACAATTAATTACAGCTGGAGTATGATTCAACCAAACACAAAGAATTTTTTAACACGTAAAATGATGTATCACAACAAAACAATTAATGGTGGTGTGAAGAGTGAAAATAAAAAATCCGCTAAACACGCAACATTTCATTTATTATTTAAATAGTCCAAGCACAGGTACAAAAGAAATATAATAATTATTATTATGACTAGTACTTAGTACTTGAGGCAATTTAAAATTACTTGTTCTTTACGTATCAACCAACAACCTTTTAACAAAACATAACAAAACTACTATCAAATGCCATACGTAAGTCTTCATCATGCATGCAATGACGGTCGAAATCGGACTAGCGTTAATCATGGCTCTTACTTGAACGAGCTCCATCAATAATGCCTTGTCAGCTAAACATAGTTCAAACATTAGTCAACAATTGTATTTATAATAAGCTACAATATTACCATCTTCTTTTTCTGCAAAGATCAACAATGCATGTGTGTCGTCACACCACTTGACACATCTAGCTCCAAATTTAAAAGCATTTAAGATATGATGGGTCCTATAATGACCGGGAATATCGTATACTTCCACAACGATGTGTAATTCAGTTTCGGCAATAAACTTGTAAGCCCCCAAGTCACAACGAGTTTTTACAAATCGTGGTACATCCCACACGCAGTCCAATACCTAAAAAAAATTCCGTTACCTATATTTGAAGTAGTATAACTTACAAATTTATATTACCTGATCCATAAAATATTTAAACTCAAAGAATTGCTGGCGATATTCGCCAATATCGTCTGTCAATGTATCTTCTGGAACGGTCTCCAAAGCTACCACATTCAACTTTTGCACCACGGAACTTGCATTATTCGTTGGGTTGCTTGTTAATGAATTCCCCATATTATCAGGATCTTCTGGCTGAGGTTCCTCAGAAAATTTGTAAATCATGGGGCGGTTGGCAGGCAAAGTTTGCTTTTGCAAAGGATGTGATTGTAACACCCTGTACACAACATTGTCATATAAATATAACACCCTGTACACAATCTATATATATAAAGAGCTTGTCTGTTTGTTTGTTTGTTTGTTCGCTATACGTTCCTACACCCTTTGACCAATCTCAACCAAATTTTGCACAGTTATTCTGTAGGTCCAGGCGCAACTATTCGTGCATAAATGGAGAAGAAATTCCCGCGGGGAGCAAAGTTATTCGCGTTTTTCGATTTTTTATTGATACACTGTATACTTTACCCTTAGGTTAAGTACCCAGTTACCTGGGTACTTAACCCAGTTAACAAACCCTTACTTACTTACAGGGCCGGGCTGGCCTGAACGTTCCTACACCCTTGGACCGATCTCAACCAAATTTTGCACAGTTATTCTGTAGGTCCAGGCGCAACTATTCGTGCATAAATGGAGAAAAAATTCAAGCGGGGGGAAAAATGTCATTCTTGCAAACAAAAAATTTAATTTGTCACAAATCGAAATATTCTGACTTACTGTCAGTGATTCAAAACACTGTCAACAGATGGCTTTCGAAACTTGAAAATAATAGTGAACAACTATGGCCTTCACGGATCTATTATGGTCCGCCCTGTGAGGCCGATGGCCGAACAACTATGGCCTTCACGGATTTATTATGGTCCGCCCTGTGAGGCCGAAGGCCGAACAACTATGGCCTTCACGGATCTATTATGGTCCGCCCTGTGAGGCCGAAGGCCGAACAACTATGGCCTTCACGGATCTATTATGGTCCGCCCTGTGAGTCCCACGGCAGAACAACTATGGCCTTCACGGATCTATTATTGTCCTCTCCCTGTGAGGCCGAAGGCCGAACTACCATGGCCTTCACGGATCTATTATGGTCCGCCCTGTGAGGCCGAATGCCGAACAACTATGGCCTTCACGGATCTATTAAGGTCCGCCCTGTCAGGCCGAAGGCCGAACAACTATGGCCTTCACGGATCTATTATGGTTCGCTCTGTGAGGCCGAAGGCCGAACATCTATGGCCTTCACGGATCTATTATGATCCGCCCTGTGAGGCCCATGGCCGAACAACTATGGCCTTCACGGATCTATTATGGTCCGCCCTGTGAGGCCCATGGCCGAACAACTATGGCCTTCACGGATCTATTATGGTCCGCCCTGTGAGGCCGAAGGCCGAACAACTATGGCCTTCGCGGATCTATTATGGTCCGCCTTGTGAGGCCGAAGGCCGAACAACTATGGCCTTCATTGTTCTATTATGGTCCGCCCTGTGAGGCCGAAGGCCGAACAACTATGGCCCTCACGGATCTATTATGGTCCTCCCTGTCAGGCCCATGGCCGAACAACTATGGCCTTCACGGATCTATTATGGTCCGCCCTGTGAGGCCGAAGGCCGAACAACTATGGCCTTCGCGGATCTATTATGGTCCGCCCTGTAAGGCCGAACAACTATGGCCTTCATTGATCTATTATGGTCCGCCCTGTGAGGCCGAAGGCCGAACAACTATGGCCTTCACGGATCTATTATGGTCCGCCCTGTGAGGCCCATGGCCGAACAACTATGGCCTTCACGGATCTATTATGGTCCGCCCTGTGAGGCCCATGGCCGAACAACTATGGCCTTCACGGATCTATTATGGTCCGCCCTGTGAGGCCGATGGCCGAACAACTATGGCCTTCACGGATCTATTATGGTCCGCCCTGTGAGGCCCACGGCCGAATAACTATGGCCTTCACGGATCTATTATGGTCCGCCCTGTGAGGCCCATGGCCGAACAACTATGGCCTTCACGGATCTATTATGGTCCGCCCTGTGAGGCCGATGGCCGAACAACTATGGCCTTCACGGATCTATTATGGTCCGCCCTGTGAGGCCCACGGCCGAATAACTATGGCCTTCACGGATCTATTATGGTCCGCCCTGTGAGGCCCAAGGCCGAACAACTATGGCCTTCACGGATCTATTATGGTCGGCCCTGTGAGGCCCATGGCCGAACAACTATGGCCTTCACGGATCTATTATGGTCCGCCCTGTGAGGCCGAAGGCCGAACAACTATGGCCTTCACAGATCTATTATGGTCCGCCCTGTGAGGCCGAAGGCCGAACAACTGTGGCCTTCGCGAATCTATTATGGTCCTCCCCTTGTGAGGCCGAAGGCCGAACAACTATGGCCTTCTCGGATCTATTCTGGGTCTAGATGGCTAAGGGCGGCGAATGCCGCCCGTGCCAGCTAGTTTTTATATAAATGTTAGAAGCAATGGAAATCCTACGAAAGCCGACCCTGATCAGTATCTGGAGACACTGATCAACAAGATGGAAATCATTCAAGAGCCGGTCCTGGCCAATGGAAATCCTACGAAAGCCGACCCTGATCAGTATCTGGAGACACTGATCAACAAGATGGAAATTATACAAGAGCCGGTCCTGGCCAATATGAAATGAACAAATAATTAAATGTGTAAAACTTACTTTTATCTAAGTTATCCAGTTGGTAACCTACTCTAACTGGATAACTCAAGTAAAAAGTAATTATAAGATTATTAAGTTTTGTCAGAAAGATAGAATGAACGTAATAAAAGTGATATTCGGTATCGGTGAGTTGTATTTTATTTAATTTTATCGCCCATTCAAAGCTCGCGCTAACATAAATATTAGCTTGCAGGAAACATCAATTGTAGGTCGCAGGCTTGCATAAAAGTATTTGTGGTATGAAAAATGTTGTGTACCAAGTAGTTTTGAGCCACACGCATCCGGCCCCAAAGTCAATAACTGCCTTTTTGATGACTGCGGAATGAACTCTTTGCAAGGGTCATTTACAGCTCAAAAGGGGGGGGAGGTCGGAGGAGTTAACAGATTTTGGAGAAGTCAGTTAAGTTTCGATTGTTCTTTGGGAAGGACAGAATCTGTTAACTTGCGGGCGCGAACGCGATTTTTCTAAATTATATTTGTGAATCTTTTATTAAAATTTATTCAGAGTTCGATAAATTAGAGTGGTCACAATTTCGACCAAGGGCTTCAGAACTACTTCAAGGTAAGTGGTAAAATTTTATGTAATATAATATAAGAACGTGTCAGCATCCAACGCCAGAATCCAAGGCCAGCATTTTTGTAATAATTTATTATTATCAAATTAATATAATATTTAGTCTACTTTGCTGTCTTTTATTGAGGAAAGTTTGGGAGTAGAATTATACGTCTTCGAAGAGATCAAGAAGAATAACCCTCTCTCTCTTAGATTAACTCATAGGGGTGGAAGGGTTACATGATCGAGGAGCGGTAGGGTAAGTTTTCTGGTGTTGCTCAATGATTTGCAAGAAAACTTTTGATTCTTCTTCAGAAATTTGGCTCGCATCATTACTCATGTTTGACGTGAACTAAAACAATTTAAACATTTAAATTTCAAAATTATGTTACGTGCCCCCCTCCCCTTTTTCCACAAAGCACATTGTCTTATTGAAGCACAAAAACGATAATATTTTATTAAAATTAATTTCTAGTCCCATTACGTTATGTAACTACCCCTCCCCGCCCTCTCACAAAAAGTATTAGGTATACTTACTACAGTGGGAAAACAATTGAAATAATCAATTGATGAATTTTCATCCTCTTCATTGTTATCGGCAACTAATGAATTTTGATCGTCTTCGTCCGTGTCGCCAACTGATGATGTTCCAGCCCCAGCGTCCGTATTGGCAACTGATGATTCTCCATCCTCAGCGTCTAAATCAGCAACTGATGATGTTCCAGCCTCAGCATCCTTATTGGTAACTGATGATTTTTCATCTGATTCGTCCTTATTCGTAATTGCAGCGTCAGGGTGGCCACTTATTTCCGTTCACAAAATTCCCTGACATTTCCCGGTTTTCCCTGACTGAAATCAGTATTTTCCCTGACGTTTTGGACTTTTTCAGGAGGAACAAAAAACTGTTTTTCCTAATAGACAGTATGTCAAATTCGTGTCCAAGATTATAGATGAAAAATGTTGTATGTAAACATTTCGATCTTAAAACTTAATTTCATATCACTGATATTTAAAATATATCAACAATTTATTACTAGCTCTAAAATCATTTAAAATTTAAAAAAGCTGAACACTAAATTCCGTGATAAAATAAACTAAGAAATTCAAAAATTATTACGACTATTTGTAGTGGACCAACTTCAAGGAGTTATCAGTTCGTCTTATTGCAAGAGAGCGAATATTCGAATATTCGCGGAGAAAGTACTAAAAAATCCTCTATCCAACTTATCCAATACTCCGCTTCTGCACAAGATTAATATATAGTAAGGTATATTCATATTATGTTTTAATTATCGTATAACTTTGGTATACAAACATGGATCTTAATAATAATTATATTTACTTTGTACTTGGAAAGCTTAAAAGTATACTTTTTACATATCAATGCAAAATTACTGAAAGACGGAATTTTACTTATAAATTCATGGAAACATTTTTTTATATAATTTGAAATCATGAAAAAAAATTTCCGTATTTTTATGGACAAAATTTTTGAGTAATTCAAATTTATCAAAATTCCCTGACAGACGATAAAATTTCATGACATTTCCCTGATTTTTCCCTGTCCGAACAATTCCCTGACATTTCCCGGTTTTCCAGGCGGGTGGCCACCCTGAGCGTACCTACCGCCGGGACTTTTGGGCGCTCGCCGTTTTTTTCGCCAAAAATTTTTTCTGAAAGGATCTCTACTTAAGATATTAAAATAATTATTGTAAAATGTTTCTCTTTAATCATGTGAGAAGAAGAAGTTATCTTTGTCATACTTACAAAAATAAACCATTAGAAAAAGGATAGAAAATAAAAATTTTAGTAAGTCCAAGAACATGAGTGGCACTAAGAGCGTCGGGGCATTTTAGTTTAGTCTATTCAGGAACGACATCTTCTGTCGATAATCATTTGATTACAGTCGAAGTTGAAAAGATACAAATCCTCAGATATTAAAAGTAAATCGGAGGAAAAACTCAGGTTATATTGAAAGCAAAGGGTCTAGTACAGATCCACCCTAGATGGTTGCGTTGTCAAAACGTTGCGTTATCCCGCCCCCCGGGAACTCCAATCACCCCAGGCCGTTTTGACCTAATAAGTTTAAGAGGTTAACACAACAAACAATAAATAAGGTATATAATACAATAAATTTTATTAATTCATTAACACATTATGTGCAATCCCTCTAAGATATTCTGATATCGTTCTGTCTCCAGGAGCTTCACCACGTGTAAATTCCTCGTATAATGAGTCTTTTCCTTTCTGAACGCTTCGCAGGCCATCAACAAATTTCCATATGGATGGGTGATCCATATCTAATTGGCTTTGTAAACTGCGATGAGCGGCTTCCGCAATATTATTAGTGCGATTTTGATCATTAAGCACCCGATCATAAACATTCCATATATGCGGAGAAAATAGTGGCCTTCGACTTGTTTGATTTCGGTTTGGCCTTCCAACATAATTATCTTCTAGCCAGTTTAGAATCGGTATCAATTCAACTGGAAGCAGCTGAGATAGTTCTTGAAGTGCATTATCAATATCTCCAATAGGAACGAATGCGATAGCGATTACCATGCGAGCTTGGAGAGAAAATTCGGGGTCGCTTGTATATTGATGGTACAATCCATTTTCACGAATTTGCTTTTTAAAATTTTTCACCAAGTGAAATAAGCAACCATTTAATTGAGCTGCCGGAAAAGCTTCAGTTACTGAATTGATTACAGCTAATTCCTAATCTAGTGATATGGTTTCTGGTTCAAATTGTGGCCACATATTTTTAATTAGTTGGAACAACCTACCATAAGTTTCAAGATGCTTATTTGGCAAAAGAGCATATAATATCGGTAGAACAAATCCACCTCCGTTAGCCAAAATTACGAAAATTTGATAAAATAGTGGAGGGGCTTGCCGAAACGTTCCATCGATAAAAATGTTTTTCATTTGTTCGCTCCATTGAATGTTGCTTTCCCTTCCATAAATTAGTATTCTTTGAAGGTCGGGCTGTTCTGACGCAGTATCCGTTAGCAAAAAGTTTTCAGTTTGTCCAGGAGCAAATACATATCGCTTATAACGTTCTGGAATTACCAAAGTCTCCAAATTTATTGGAGCTGGCGGAGCACCAGCGACAATGTTTCGAACCCGCTGACAAGATTTTCGGATGGCATCCTTATTGGGCATTCGTCCTTGGATAGCCGGTCCAGTATTTTCTAAAACCGTGTTCCTGATTTGAGCTGGAGTTTCTACAGTTTCTTCTGCGCGTCTTTTAATGGAAGCCTTAATTTTAGCAACTTCTGTTCCTGCCCCATCAGGTTCGTGATTATGATTACCTTTTGATCAATCGTAATGGATCAATGGCGCCAAATTTTTGGCGCCCAAAAGTCCCGGCGCCCAAACAGCGAGCGCCTAAAAGTCCCGGCGCCCAAACGGCGAGCGCCCAAAAGTCCTGGCGCCAAAACGGCGGCACCCTAATGGCGGCACCCAAACGGCGGCGCCCAGACGGCGGCGCCCAAATGTCACGTACCGACCAGCCATTGTGACGTAGAATTCTACGAGATTATACATGACTGCGTGGTATCGGATACACTTATAACGATCCCCAGATTCATTGGAAATGTCAATAACCTAAAATCATTTCCTTCAGTGAAAGAAAAGTATAAAGATAAAGTATTTTCTTACGCTATTATATTTGAACCAGGGTGGCCAAAGTTTTCGACAAAGGTGCGTAGTTCGTCATTAATAAGTCGAGCCAGCGAATCTTCTCTGTATACTAAGGCACCCATATTAGATAATGTTATTGAAGGTGGGTCGAAAATATGGCCGTTACGAAATATGGCGCCAGTTGGGAACTCACTAAAATCAAATTATATTTTGGTATACACTAACTTAGTTTAGTAGTTAATAACTACAGGGACTTCCCCGGATAAAATAAATATTACGTGATAAATTATTTTACAAATTTCAAAAATTTTAACGAACGCGAGCCATTTGCAAATTTTACCATGTGTGATACACAACCGATTTTTAATAATTATCATCAATTAAATATATTTAAGTTACTCACCGAACAAACAGTCTTAAGAAACTGCAATTTCCATAAAATGTATTTATTCAATAAAATATATCTAAAACAAACTGTACTTAAACCAAGCTTATCACTTCCAACTACGACGCCATCAAGTAAGGAAAGGAAGACCACAAAGCACCACAAAGACGATATCAGGATTTGTTCAGTTAAATTTTTGCATCCCATTTTTGCACCCACATTTACTTCACCTGGTTCTTCGGCCATTTTCAATATTAATTTTGTGTTGTTTGACTTTATCTTTGCGCATGGCGATTTTGAGGAAGACATCTTGCTGCTAGTAAACTAACAACTACTAGGTTAACAGTTTCTGCCTATAGGTGACGCCACGTCAATGGATTTCAAGAAAATAAAAATGTTGAAATGTTTTACCATTGATTTTAATGGATTTTAACGATCTTGAAATAAATTTGGGAGCAATTTGCAACCCAATAAGTCCTTTGTTTTTTTATAAGAATTACTACTGCTGTTATAAAGAATGTTGTTACAAAGTCATGAGGAAAGTCTTTGTTTATTCATTATTATTATATTATCGGATTGGCAAACCTTATGGGAACCGGCAATTAAGAGGTCTGTTCACCCGGTGTTCCCAAAACTCCCATAGGGTTCGTGTATGTATCTATCTGATACTACATAATCAAAGGTAGTAATAATTTCCTACTGTGTCAAAAATTGTTTAGTTGATAAGATCGAAGGTTGATAACATATTATTATCTGATACGACCCTTGCCAGTATTTTAGTCTCAATCTAGCGCTTTTGACTGGTTCGGTGTGGGAAATGGAAATTACCGTAGCGTGTCAGTGCGTTATATATCCCGTGTCATATTTTGTAGTAACTCGATCCGCTAGAGGGACTTTGCCTTCCGTTTGTCGCGTTTACCTTGCTCCTACATTTTGATCATATTTCATGCGACATGAATGTAGCCTTGTGATGACTCGGCAAGATAACAACTTTGCACATGAAATTTTTTAAACATTTTTTTAATTATTTAACAATGGGTAGTATAAATTAAAATAAAAATTTACTTATTTCTTAGCATATTATGTCAAGTTAATTTGAATATTTATAAGATTAAATAAATTTTCAAGTCCTCTGCAATTTTTCCAAAAATAATAATTCCATTTTACTAATAGTAACTTAATTAACAAGGTAGTGGAATATAAGATTTAATCTATAATGATTTCGTTAATGCGTGGATGACCTTACTTAATCCAAGGATTATTATTTTGTTGAATTGTTTTAGGTGTTTTCTGAATTATAGTCCAGGCAACGTAGCCGAAAAATTGGCTCAAGCTTGCAAAAAATCCGGGCAAGCTGAATTTTGGCAGAGATGTACATTGGAATGTTCTAATGAACCCCCCAAAAGTCCCATAAAATCCCACCCCGGCGTCGCCCACAAACGGGGGTTTTAGCTCCCCCAACGCGAGTTTTTGCCGATAACTCGCTTATTTATGCTTGTGTGAAAAATTATGATCATACCATAATTGAAGAGCATAAAATTCTCTATAAAACAGTTTTTTTCATATTTTTCCATGGCACACTAATACTTAAATTATTGACCGAAAACACGACCCACCCTTAAAATGGCACAATATTGATTCGTTGCAGGGAGAGAAATGTATTCGGGCACGGGAAATGCTTTTAATAATAAATTAATTGAAATTGTGGCCAAGGTTGGAAAATAAAGAGAAAAATAAAATTTTTCAAAATTTGCTCAAGTTATGGTATCTTCCAAGTAACGAAACCGAAATTTTGGTTTGAGCTTACAGAAGGTCCGGACAAGCTGAAATTTGGCAAAGATGTATATTGAAGTGTTGTAATAAACCCCCAAAATGTCTCATAAAAATCTCAAACCGGCGTTCCCTCAAATGAGGATTTTAGCCCCCTAAGTGCGGTGTTTCGCCTATAGCTCACGTACTTTTACTTTTACGAACAATTACCATTAAGCAAAGTTGAAGAACATAAAATTATCTATAACTTGTGGCGCTGCAGTAGGTAGTACTGCAATACATACTGTAATAGGCAAATTAAACTTTGTCTAATGGTAATTTTTCGTAAAAGTAAAAATACGTGAGATATTATAGGCGAAAACCGCACCTTGGGGTCTAAAATCCTCATTTGGGGGAACGCCGGCTTGGGATTGTTATGAGACATTTTGGAGGTTTATTAGAATACTTCAATATACATCTTTGCCAAATTTCAGCTTGTCCGGACCTTCTGTAAGCTCAAACCAAAATTTCGGTTTCGTTACTTGGAAGATACTATAACTTGGGCAAATTTTGAAAAAATTTATTTTTCTCTTCATTTTCCAACCTTGGCCACAATTTCAATTAATTTATTATTAAAAGCATTTCCCGTGCCCGAAAACGTTTCTCTCCCTGCAACGAATCAATATTGTGTCATTTTAAGGGTGGGTCGTGTTTTCGGTCAATAATTTAAGTATTAGTGTGCCATGGATAAATATGAAAAAAAACTATTTTATAGAGAATTTTATGCTCTTCAATTGTGGTCTGATCATAATTTTTCATACAAGCATAAACAAGCGAGTTATCGGCAAAAAATCGCGTTGGGGGAGCTAAAACCCCCGATTCTGGGGGACGCCGGGGTGGGATTTTATGGGACTTTTGGGGGGTTCATTAGAACACTCTAATGTACATATCTGCCAAAATTCAGCTTGCCCGGATTTTTTGCAAACTAAAAACCTTCCTTGCCTGGACTAGAAGTAGCTATAAATATGTAATAATAAGAGGCATGTAAATTCCTCCAATGGTCATATTATAATATCTTATAATCCGACCTTGATGGCAGGGGCGGTTGGTACAGGGAGGGCGACGGGACGCTGCCCTTCAAAAACGGAATAACAACTCAGAATAAAGAATAACATTTTTTTATTCGACAATTGCACGTCGCTTGGGCTATAAATGGTGACACAGATTTACACTTTACTAAAAATTAAAAATGTAATTTGAGTCATCCCCCCCCCGTATTATTGCAAACCACGAGTCCCCAAAAATGAGCAGGATAGTTAAATAACCCCGCCCCCAAATATTGGATTTGCAAAATTAAATTGTTTTGATCAAAGCCCCCCCCCCCCCTAATTGGAAAAACAGCTGCGTTCGTTATAACGCTAACGCTCTACTGCAAGCATATTTTTTATCACACATATAAAGGGTGGTTTTTTTTTTCCTTTTTTCTTCTCAGGCTAAACCACCCGGGAAGAAGTGTATATTCTGCTAATTTATACAGATTAATAACTAAATTATTTAAATATTTAACAATATGAAAATGCGGGTGAACATATTAAATTTGATAGATGGGATGAAATGTGAATGGATAAATAAAATAAAATTTTAACAATATACATATAACAATAATATACATGGGTTCGAGTAAAAATGGGTGGCAAATAATAAATTGGATAACTGGAACAGCAATAACAAATAATGCTAATAAGGCTCTTTGGAGACGTAATAATAATAATAATATTATGTAACTTAGGCTGCAGCACAAATGGCAGCAACCAATAATTGTATAACACGAACAGCAATAAAAAAAAAATGTTTAAACATATAAAATGGAACATAAAACGGTAAACGTTTAGAAAGTTAAAAATGGATGGAATTAAAAACAAAAATGAGAACTGATGGTATTAAATTTTTTTTTTTAGTGCCAAGTGTGAGTACAAACAAATTCATATAGAAGTAGATTAAGGGATGGTATTGAACGCTTTGAGTGTATTGATTATTGATTTGCAGAATTTGGTGAATAATTTTGATATGAAACTGTTTTTTGAGATTTGTGTAAGGTCGAAAGGTGAAATATTATAAAAGTGGCAATGGTTAGTATAGGTGTGTCTGATGTTGGTATATCTTGGGCAGCAAGACAATAAATGTTGCAGAGTCTGCCTACTTTTTGAATCGCAGGGGCACACGTCAGTAGGACTGATCTTAAACCTATACAAATACTCGCGCGCAAACGAGTGACCCGTCAATATCTGTGTCATTTCAAAAGAGGTATCAAAGGCACCTCGGAACAAACGAACATCTTGTAGTGTGGGTAAATGCTGCCGGGTGGTAGAGCCTTGGACGGCATTTCTGTACTCGGTGTCCCAAGTACATGCCGACTCAAGGCGAATCACCCTTCTTGCGTAACTTAGAGGGAACTGGTTGTATGCCATGCGGCTGTGCGAGACAGCCGCGTCTTTGGCACATTGATCTGCAACCTCGTTCCCTTCGATACCACAATGAGCCTTTACCCAGACAAACTTGATGATCGTCTGATTATTTAGCTTAAGAAGTGAACGATGGATGGAGTTGACCAAGGGTACAGTGCTGCTCCTATTAGCAATGGTAACAAGCGAGGATAGGCTGTCGGAGAATATGCACGCGGAGTGCAATCTCCTGGGGGAGATAAAGGGTGGTTTGAAGAAGTACTACAATTACTCTTTTATTAATAGTGTTTGTAACGTTAAATTGATTCGTCCATATCCCTCCAGTTAGGCCTGCTGTAGACCGCACAACGAAGGCAATCGCGTTCTTAGATCTATTAATATCGTTTTAGGTATATCGTATTTATATAAATTTTTTTCTTACCTTTTTATTGATTACTTTCTACCTACTAAGACGACAGTTATGGCCTGATATTTAGCGGGATCAACTGCTAGCGTAGGGATCCGCGGTTCGACTTCGGGTACACTCTCAAATTTCTTGACCGTCTTGCGTGCTTCGGAGGGCTCGTAAAGACGGCGGTCCCGATGTGTTAGTGATTTGCCATTATAACAATAAAAAACAGAGTGCAGACACATCGAAAGGCAAGCCTAGCAAACTACCTGAGATGTAAAAACAAAACTGCTTACAGAACCAATAGTGCCTCGGACAGAGGCAGAAGTGTTGTTTCAAGGTCGTAACGATTCATGATCGTCTAGATTGTGCGGCCTAAAGGCCGCACTGAAAGAACGGATCATCAGCTCAATTTGAAGTTACAGACGAAGACACCCACAGACATCTATAGGGTGTAAATGTCGATTATTTAGAGATTTAGACAATTGCCGCCACAAGGGTTCTAACGCCCGGATACTGAGCGCAATCCTGGATTCACACATTGTAACGTTACTTTTGTCGTTATACATACTCCGTTTTTCAAATCTCCTAATCTATCTCCATAAATAATTTTTCTTTTCAACTATTTCAATTATTCAGTCCGAGTAATATCAACGCACACGCGGTATAAAGGTGGACAGGAGATAAGAACAACACGGCGACTCGAAGCTTATTGGTTTGGTTAGCGTAGCGATAGCACGCATTTTTGAAGAACATAAGTTTGTGACGAATATTTCGCTTGATTAACCGCAAATTAGCCCAAATCCTTATTAGAAGATTATATGGTCTAGCTACCGGTTTTTTGAATTAACGTAGTGTATGTAGAATAGCGTAATACGACATATTTTGGAAAATTTTTACAATTTTGAATATACTTTAAAAGTTGCGAAGTTCTTATCAGTGATAAGACGGTTAAATTCCACATTTGGCTATCGATGCAATATCTGGGTAATACCATTGGCTATCCCATATTTTTGGAAATTGGCTTCCGTCATTGTTGCTGATTAGGAATCAGGATTGGAAGATAGTGCTGATTAAACCATTGAATCTATTTTTACCAGCTGGATCAACTCTGGAAAATTGTCCATTTAGCATTTATTGTCAGTTGGCTGTTTTTGATATTTTGAGTAAGGCTGTAGTGTTCACTTTTGCTATTGATTTTTTTAACATCAACAAGCTTAGTTGGATATCGGTTGGTTTTGTTTGCGTGTGTGTGCTTACTGTTGTAGGGATTGTCATCAATAAGTGGCCATTAGACTGGGAATCCGAGATAGGGCTCTGTCACGGAGTTGCAGTTTGCACCAAGGGTCCAGACGTTTATTACATTAATCCAGCTGCGAGGTAAGTTGCACATTTGTATTCATATCAGCTTTTATCTGACAGCAATAAGCTTTGCTTTATAAACCGCACTCCATAGCAAATTGGGCTATAGCCAGTAGCAAATTGTTTATGCTGGGGCCTTGCTTCGGAATAGTTAGAAGACCTTCAGTCCGGAGTTGTTAATATTTTTGCCTTCAGCAATATTTTTGTTTGGGACCTGTATGGTCCGTAAGAGACATTCTCACCACTGTATCTTGTTTGGAAATTGCTTAACCAATTTCTATTTTTTCCTGGTTTTGAATAAACATCCCTTCATCCTTACTGTGTGTTTTATTCAGGCCTGGCGCCTGTTGAGCTCTTTCATTTTCAGCTGGGCACTGCAGAATACTTCAGAAGTAAATAGTGAGCGTAGAAAAGAACCCACGACGATTTTCAAAATCTCCCACGCTCTCGGTCTGTAATTCAAGAAGAATACAGCTACGCTGCCTTAACATCGAAGGTATAAGAGGCTTCCTTGTCAATAGTACGTAAAGTTGCGACAACATATACCTAATAACCACGTCGGCTTTCCTTCAAATATGAAAGAAAAGTTTGACAGAAAGCCTCCCCGTTACGCGACAACTGAGCGAATAAAACTGGGTGAAGTATAACAGGACGACGTGTAACTGGGCGACAGGCAATTGGGCATCTTGGGCATGTATTTATGCATCATGTCAATGTTCCGTCCCACGACGATTAAAGAATGAACTGTATATAAATTTAATGAAATTTATAAGAATGTACGGCAATAGCACAATATACCGCACCGCGATTTTAAAAATTCTCTATAGATATTTGCAAAGTTGAAGGTTTATATAGTAGAAATAAACAAAAAAATTGCGGAGAATAAATGTTTAACCCTCAAAAACAACCCTTAGAGTGGTAGTGAAACAGGGGTCCCCAACTGCTGGTACTTTCAAGCCACGCTCCACCCCGACTTTTCATGTGTGTATTTAACGATTTAACTTTCTTTAACTTTCTTTCATTGCCCCCCTCCCGCGCAACGTCTCCTTATAAACAGTTGTGTTGTTTACAGCCCGCTTAGATTATTTACCTTATATATCTTTTATTTGTTTTACATTTGAGATCAGATATAACGACGGTTGTTAAGTTTAGTTTATATACATGCAGTGGCGGCTTGTCTCAATGGGAGGGCACCAAATTTAAAGAAAAAGGAAAATATAAATGTCCTGAATTTTTATTTAGTTTTATATATTTAAAATTATTATTTTTCTGGTCGTGTTTCTGATTTTGGTTAGGAGGGCCCTTATTCCCGTAAGCTGCCACTGCTCAACCCAAACATAACATAAACATCATCTAGCAGGGGCGGCTCGCAGGGTAAAATGTAAAATACTAGGTAGGCCAGCAACTACTTGTTATGCATAATACACGTTACTGAAAGGGTTTTTTTTATAAAGTGATGAAGCCATTATCTTAAAGGAAACTCCTGAAACAGAGGGTCAACAACACCCTCTGTGGAAGTCCCCATAAATCAATTTTTCTTATTTCCATCTTCAAGTCAGGTCCATTTCGCCCCTCCCCCATTCAGAATTTTTTAATTAAATTATTGTCAAACGTTTGAGCTCCAATGAGCTTCCATAAAGTCAGTTTGTACCCCAAAGTTTTGTAATAAAAATTCAATTCTTTAAAATAATTTTGGGAGGGGGCTGCAGAAATATTTTTTTTAAGATGTGATTTTTTAATAAAATAAATGCCACTCAATCGAGAATCGTTTGAGCTCCAACGAGCTTCAACTCCGATAAAAAAGTTGGAACGTTTGAAGGTGTGTGATATTGAGTGACATTTCACCCCCCCCCCCCCCTTCGCGAATTTTTTAATGAAATTACACCTTTTCCACCAGTAATTCAGAAAACATCACCTGCTGTTCAGAAATCGTGAATTGTAATTCGAATTTGTCAACTGATTTTCAGAAATTGTGAATTGTAATTCAGATTTGTCAACTGATATTCAGAAATCGTGAATTGCAATTCAGATTTGTCAACTGATATTCAGAAGCCGTCAATTTTAATTTAGAAACCGACAAATGAAAATTAGAAAGTACTAAATGAAATTCAGAAAGTGTCAAATGTTCAGCTCAATTAAAGCATCAGTTGTTTTTTTTTCTAAAAATTTGAATGTTATGATTCTGTGTTGATTGTAAATTGTGCTAACCGAGGTGACGACCGGACTGTTTTGGCTAAAACTTTAAACATAGCATATAAAACAACATACCACTGGGTGCGATCTGGACGTGATGACATGTTTCATAGAGGAGGCACAAAACCAAAATCTCTCACAAATGATCAAATCGATGTGATTGTTTCATGGGTAGAAGATGATAGCAGCATAATATTGAAGCAAATGAAAGAAAATGTGCTGCGCGATTTCCACCAATCGGTATCCTTGGCAACCTTGGGGAACTACTTACAAAGTAAGTTATATACTGTAAAAAAAAGTGCACACAGAACCAATGACTATGAATTCGCTCGCCAAGAAAACAAAACGTGCTGAATATGTCCAAAATTTAAATAACTACGTACAACAAGGGAAACAAATTGTTTGGATAGATGGAACCAATTGAAGGGCCTAGTGGAAAAAGTAGTTAAGTCACTTTTTTTCAATTTGTAGTTAGCACATTTTCACATTGCGGCATTTATTCTCCACAAATTAGTATAAAAATCACATCTTAAAAGTGTTGGTAAGTCGGTCATATCGCGCACCAGCCGGCCCTGCTATCATCGCGTTCGGAGTACAAAAGTAGGCAAGTCAGATTTTGTACCAATAAAACCAGCAAAATTGATAGATGTCAAGGAACTACTTAAATATGTAACCCTGAACGAAGGCACAACGTTCTTCTCAACTCTGAATAGTACAATAAATGCCGTGGATGAAGATGAAGAAGAGTACGAATAGTATTAATTTATTGTTTTTATATTTGATTTTAGTATTATTATTTTTATTAAATAAATTAACGTTTAAAACCAATTTTAAAAAAAATTCCATTATATGACTTAATGACTTCTTCCATTAAGTCCTTCAATTTACCTACTTTACTGAGGTGTAGTGGAAAAAGTAAAAAGTAAAGTTTTCCGCTTATCTACATTATTTTTTTCCAAATGTATTTTTTTACTCTTGAATTACATTCTTTAAGCTCATATCTATCCATGCCCTGCATTGAATTTAAAAAATTCCGAATAAAAAGTATTATAAACGCAATTCCAAAACTTTAAATCCAATTTCTAGAGAAACTCTAAAACATGACTTAGTGACTTTTTCCACTAGGCCCTTATTGTGTTAATTAGATGCAGTGGTAAACTCAAAGAGAACTATTGTGGATAAGATATATTGATTAAGATTACAAGATACGACTTATGTACTAAATAACTAAATATTGGTTTGTAAACATTTACTAGATCGGCTTACGAACACGGAATCTACTTTACGACTCTCTAGATGTGTATATGATCGCATGCGCACATAAACTTACAATTCATAACATAATAGAATGTATTTTTTGCCATTCCGGGGGTAAAGTACTCACTTTTTACCCCGGTTTGCGGGTGTAAAGGGGCACTTTTTTACCCTGCGGTAAAAAAATAGCCAACTGCTATTTCTTAGTAATTTTTAGTAGTATAGTTGGTAATATTACTAGTGCTATTTTGTGATTTATCGACCACGTGTAGGTATTATAAAAAAAAGCGTTAAATTTTTGCTTTAAGTTTCTAAATAGGCGAAGTTCCTACTTTACCTCCCGGAATGGCAAAAAACAGTATATGCACGACGGTAGTAAAGTGACTTTTGGCCCATGGGTAATTGTTTCACTCGGCTGGCGCCTCGTGTAAACAATCCTTTACCCTCGGGCCAAAAAAGTGTCACTTTGCTACCTTGGTGCATAATGTACTATTTTTGCCATTCCGGGGGTAAAGTACTCACTTTTTACCCCGGTTTGCGGGCGTAAAGGGGCACTTTTTTACCCTGCGGGAGTAAAGTTAAAAAATAGGGGGGGAGCGGGAGTAAAGTTAAAAAATAGGGGGGGGAGCGGGAAATAAAGTCACCAGATGACTGGTGACTTTTTAGTAGTGCCCCCCACCAAAGAGTGCAAGAGTGAGAGGACACAAGTTGCATCCGGGCGGTCCGCAAAAATCACCGACCTGAAAATATTTCAGCAAGCAAGCAAGCATGGTTCGCGAAGCGAAGCACGTGCTGGGCGGAGCCCAGCTTTGTCTCCTCCAACGCTCAAAAATTGAATAAAAACTCTCTTGAAAATGTAACATGGGTCAAAACCCTGAAAAGGCGTAGAAGCCGGTCGCATTATGCCTTGAAAAAGGCATGATATTAGTAGAATAAAATGAGAAAAGAAAAATTTTCAGACCGCCGGGTGAGGCCCGGTTGTCCATGATCCATGCTTGATGCGAAGCGAGAAGAAAAACGGGACGAAAAGCACCTACCCCAAAAATCATATTATATGGGGACGCATAGCACCTGTCCCAGAAATAACGGGACGAATAGCACCTATCCCAAAGGGGAGAGAACGGGTTAAACTTCATTTAATCTGAAGCAGAGTTAACACGCTGAAACAGATTACAAAAAGAAAATTAATCGCTGAAAGAGAAGTGGTTATCCCAATAAGTATCGCATGAATTGTTTGTTACCAGTTTATTCTGTATTACTTGGAGTCAAGATGCTTTTCGGCCTCTTAAACCTGTGGAAATCGACGATTTCGTATTTCCCTAGTTGGTTTACTAGAGGGTTTTCGCAGTCGTGGCTCCGTTCGTACAGTTTTTCTGTTAGATTGTATATAATCTTACTTACCTGTTCCGTCTTTGTATCCTGATGGATTTGACGGTTGGTGACAAACCATGGCGCGTCCAGTGCCCTGCGCAGGCAGGTGTTCTGAATTGTTATTTGTAGCCTCTCTAACTGTCGTTCACTCGCGAAGGCCCACGCGGGGGCGGCGTACGTAAGGATAGGGAGGATGATCGCCTTGTAGACATGCTTTACTTTTACGCTAAAAACCCCTATATATTACTCGATGACGCAAAGTTGACTTGCTAGTAGTAAACGTAACGCCATCTGGCGGAATGACCTACCCAAATTAGGACGAAAATAAATCGCACTTTATTTGGTTTATAATAGATAACTTACTAAGACCTGGATTTCCACAAATGTGGAAACTTAGTACGTTTAATTTGACGTTTAAAAGTGACCAAAAGTGACTAGGATGAATTTATGCGAGTAAATTGTGACGAAAAGTCACAATTTTTGATTGTTGGAAAACCGTGAGATGGCGCCACATTTAGCAAATTTAGTCAACTTTTCGTGCGAAGTAATGATAAGGATGAATATATGCGAATGAATATATATACCGAAATACCGTGCTATTTTGCGATTTATCGACCACGTGTAGGTATTATAAAAAAAATGCGTTAAATTTTTGCTTTAAGTTTCTAAATTGGCGAAGTTCCTACTTTACCTCCCGAAATTGCAAAAAACAGTAATAACAGGCAGTAAAGTGACTTTTGGCCCATGGGTAATTGTTTCACTCGGCTGGCGCCTCGTGTAAACAATCCTTTCTCTTGGGCCAAAAAAGTGTCACTTGCTACCTTGGTGCATAATGTACTATTTTTCTTTGCTTGAATTCCAATAAAGCATGTGTAATTCTAGTCTTAGAAAACGAAGGGGGATACCTTCCAGCTTGAGGTAATCAAGAGTAAAACCTAGTAAGTATGTTTTTGTTCATTTTTATCTTTCCAGCTGGAGGAAATAGTTAGAAAAACATTTGAAATTTTTGTATTTACATAATATTTTTGCACAATAGATGAATGAAAAAAATTCAAAGAATTTTTGAATATTTACCGGACTATTAACTCGACGGGTCGTGAGGGATAAAATTCTACCGATGGGGGCGCTGAATGCAACAACAAGCGTGACGTCAATGAAAGGACTCGGTTATAACCTTACTTCTTTGCTGTCGTTTCGAATTTTCCTGGTGAATAATATTAATATTGTGATTTAAATAGTTTAGTTGGATAAGTGGTTTTATCATGGCTTTAAACTCGCAGTTTCTTTTGCTCAAAGAAATCTACAGGTTTCTAAATTGTGATGTTTTTTCGCGCTGCAGCAGTGAGGGCAAAAATGTGTTGAATGCAAGACACATAATTGCGTTTGGTAAAGTGAACAGTACAGATGATCAAGTAGTAAAAACACTTGCATTGTGTTTGAAAACGAGTGATCTTTCTGACACACCTCACGAAATTCAGGGCACGTTTCGTATCGATAAACCGGACCTTCAGATTTCTGAAATGAAATGTAGTTGTACAGCGGGCCAATCACAAAGATGCAAAAATATTGCAGCATTTTTGCTTTTATGTACAAGGTAAGATAGTGTAGTGCATGCATTTATAAAAAATATAAATTAATAAATAATTTCAGGGCCAGCATTTTTCAGCTTGAAGAATTTTCATGCACCGACGTAAAATCCTACTGGAAATCTGCGAATGAGGCAGCTTTGGAGCAGTACAATGCTAAACCCTTTGAACGGTGGTCATGTGTTAATAAATCACACTTCCAAATACATTTAAGAACTCATACCGGCGAGAAACCATTTAGTTGTCATATTTGTGAATATACTTGTGCATATAAATCAAACTTACGAACACATTTAAGAACCCATACCGGCGAGAAAGCATTTAGTTGTGATATTTGTGAGTATACTTGTGCACACAAATCAACCTTACAAAATCATTTAAAAACTCATACTGGCGAGAAACCATTTAGTTGTGATATTTGTGCACAGAAATCACATTATATATTATATTCCTTTTCATTTGTTATAATTTCTAGGTCAAGTTGTAGTAAATTTTGTTAAAACACATGCTGGACATAAAGAAGATGATTTTAGAAGTCAACGTTTAACAAAGGCACAAAAAGAAGAACTATGCGATAAGTTAAAAGCTGGTGTGTCAAAAGAAATAATCATAAAAGATACAAGAGAAGTGAAGGGGAAAGCATTAAAAAGAATTAATTTTTTGAATCGTCAAGACTTGACAAACGTAGCTACAACATTCAACATTGAAAATAGAAGAGACCCTGATGACATTGTTGCTGTATCGATAAAAGTGGAAGAATGGAATTCAGGTGGTAAAAACTATGCATTTTTATATAAAAAAATAGGTAATTATTGGTACAATTTATGGGTAATGGTTATAAGGTTTTAAATATGAGTTTAGCGGTGTTGGTATTAAAGCTATAAGTAAGTATAACCAAAGCTATAAGTGAGATACTTCCAGTTTTAAAAAGACATTCAGAAGGTAATTGCTCCAAAAGAAAAAAAAATGGACAAACAAACGTATTTTCCTAATCAAAAATAGCAGAGAAGACACAATTAACCTTTTTTAAAATGAATTTTTTAGAGTTAAATTATATCTTGGCATTTTTTAATGTCGTTTGCAGGGTGATCTTCAAATTACGACTTCTAGCCTCTTGTGGCGAGCTTTGGTAATTCATCAATAATAGGAGCAGTTTTTCATAGGATGAACTATAATAATTATTTTATTTATAAAACTAAAAACATGTTATGTAAAACTTTTATTATTTCACTTCACAATAATTTATGTCCCAATTATGTGTTCGACCATTATTTTTGTATAATTTTACTTAGAACTTCGTTTTGTCGCTTATTGTAATAAAATCGTTAAAGAATGATCTTGCCTTTATTTTCTGTGTGTATGAGAGACCAACTACTTCTTTAAATGCTCACCCTACATCTTCGTTAAAACTCGCAAGTACGTTATCAAATTCAATTATTAAAGTAAGAATTCTCAGGATGTCGTAATAATTTATGATGGTTATCTTTACTTCCATTAAATGGAAGGACAAATATTTTCGAGCAATGAAGACATGTAGCTGCAGTATAGAACTAAGTAACAATTACCTTTATAATTTGACATCTCTAATTAAGACCACGACTCCTCTGCAAAGAGGAAGAATTATTAAAAATGAAAACAATTCAAAATCTGTTAATAAACTAACCTAAAAACACAAAGTTGCTACTTATTGAACGAAATAATTTTGTACGCCACTTTTTACTTGCGTTGACCGATCACAGGTAAAAGAAAACTGAATATCAGCCGTTTCAAGAAGTCCTTCTGCTAGGCAGATTTTGTAAAGGAACGGCATTTGGTAATAATCGTCGATGACCAACCCATTCTAAAATCAGGAACAGTCATAACTTCTCGTCTTTAAAACGTTAATTTCTTCCTTACCTGTAACCTTCTTGCCCATTTTTAATTTTAAAATCCACGCTTCCTCGTATCAATAACTTCAACAACTTGTCTTACACGGTTTTCCTTTGGCATTCATAACTTAAAACTGCAACATAACAAACACGTTTAAACAAAAAACTAAGTAATAAATAATTAATTTTAAGTAATTTAACCTCGAATTCATTACACGTGTATAATACACAACACAAGAAAAATTGCAAGGTTAACTTTTGAATATAGTGACGTACAACTTGAAAACACATTAAAAAATTTGTTATACTTACATAATATTAATATTATTTCGCCAGGACAAACAATAATCTCTACCGTATAAAATCCAATGAAAACAATAACAATGCTTTTTATGACGTCACATATTTAATTGATATTACAGCCACCAGGGTGCGTACAATTAATATTTTATCCCTATTGTAAACATTTTAATTTGCTAATAAATTTTTTCAAATTGTATCATTAACCACTTCACCCGCGGGTTATTTGTAATAATGCAATTTGCACGCACCTGTGTGTACTAGCGGGTTAAGTGGTTAATACGGTTTACAACAATATTTTTTAAAAGTTGAAAGTGATTTATTTAAATTTTGATATTATTACAAATTTGGTATTGGTACAATATTATTTGTTAAAATATTGGAAACATTTTAATGTATTAAATTTTTTTCAAATTGTCATGTCTTATTAATACAGTTTTCTCAAACTACAAAATTTTGAAATCTTCAGTGCAGTTTTGTAATTCGACATTTACAATTGTAAGAATGGCTATCACTACTGTTGGAAAAATAACGACATATTGCCAAAAGAGGTAGGGAAAAATTGATTTTTCCATAGGAATTTTTGAAAATCGGTTAATTCCATCTCGTATCAATTGAAGAATTTACTCGACCCCACCAAATTTGACAAAACTTGCTACACATCATCATCTTGGTAAGAAATAAAAAATACAAATTTAAAGATTTGTTTCCTTGTTTTTGGCCGTCTCTCGCTATACTTTATTTATATTTAGTAACTGAACTCATGCTCATCGCATGAACAATTTTGGTACGCATGTTCAGCACAATTGCAGAAAAATACAGTAAAAAATGAACCAAGAAAGACCCTTTTAGAAATAGGGTTAATATTAGAAAATTAATCCAATTTGGGGTTGAAAAAGTAAAATGTAGTTGAATATTTGAATAGAATGTTCATTTACCTCTACAGAGCATTTTTTATTTTTAAATTTAGACCACCGGATGAAGTTACAGTCGTTTTCCTACAAGGTTACAAATGCCCTTTTGGACAAATCCTTAAAGTTGCATATTTTATTTCTTACTAATAAGATGGTGTGTACCAAGTTTTGTCAAATTTGGTGGGGTCGAGTAAATTCTTCAGTTGATTTGAGATGGAATTACCTCAATTTCAAAAATTCGTAAGTCAAAAACCAAGCTTCATTGGACAAAATCCATAGACCGCCATAATTTTTTTGGCTTTTAGAATCACCAAAAAATTTTTGTTGCGATTTTAGATATTTTCTCATCTTAAAAATCAATTTTATAGCGGTGTTTTGTATAAAGCGTTTTTCACATTACTTTGTATCTATTAACAATTCAACATTTATTACATAGTCATATTAAAGTTTAGGGGTATTACTTGCCATAAAATTTAAAAATAATATTTCTGATTATCTTTCCTAAGAGAAAAAAATATTTATATGGGTAATCGCCCTTTAAACATAACATCATAAGCTGGACTCCTGCATTTTCGCTCCAATATTTGGTGAATAAAATGAAAAATTTTATTATTTGGACAATTATAAAATATGAGCTTATTGCTAGTACATAAATAATCTTTTCGAGTTAACCAATATTAACCCTTTCACCGGTTTACCCACAAATTTGTGAGTAAAAAATGAAGAAAATATTTTCAGAACCCCCACAAAATTGTGGGTAAAAAATGAAGAAAATATTTTCAGAACCCCACCAATTTGTGGGTAAAGAATGAAGCAAGAAATGCAAAAAATTTGTCAATAACAATCACATAAATTTTTATATATTATAAGATATAATTTTCCAGCCTTATAGCTATAAAAACAGTTTTTTATAATTATTATAACCCCTTAAAGATTTATCAATTTATTTTCCCTTTTAAAAATTTTGAAATAAAGATTATATTTTTTTATTATTAAAATTTCGAAATCATAAATTTATTTTTCTTGATTCTAAGTAATTCCATAAACTTACCAAAATTTAAGAATAAAATAACCCCTTGACCCAACATTTTGAATGCCTTTAAGCATAAATATTTTGGACCCCCAAATTTTGGTTAAATCGGTGAAAGGGTTAACAATAAAAACAAATAATAATTTTAAATGACCAATTTCGGTAACGGACTATTGGGCGCGGAGACAACCGGGTGCAAAGACTATTGGGCGCGAGAAAAAATTTATAAAACTATTATTTACATATAACAATTTTGTAAATTATTAACTAAAACTAGAAATGTTTATTTAGGCAATAAAAAAAATTATAATTAAAAATTTAAAGAAAATGTTTTTAAAATGTTTATTCCTTCTAACAATTACAAATAAAATAAAAATGTCTATTAATAAAGTACCTACCTAACTAATCATGGATTCATTTCGTAAAAATGGAAAAAGAAAATACCTACTTGGAGGCTGATGCGCGCATCAGAAATCTAGTAGAGGATTACGTCAATAGAAATATTATAGACTTCTTGCGGGGTATTTCCCATAATTACGAAATGAACTATATACAACTATAATACAACTTCCCTCCATAACATTTCGACAACATTTCCGCTCTCCTAATCAAAAAATTTCCTAAAAAAAACAATCCTACAAATTTATTATATCCTAAACGCCTGCATCAAAAATCAATACTTCCCCTGCGCCTGGAAAAAAGCAGTCGTTATTCCAATCCCTAAACCCAAAAAGCCAAAATCCGATCCTGCCAGTTACCGCCCCATTAGTTTACTTCCCACACTCTCAAAAATCCTCGAAAAAATCATCCTATTCCGCCTCCATCAACATGACGAAACGCATGACATAATAATTCCGGAGCAGTTTGGTTTTCGAGCAAACCACAGCACGGTCACTCAGCTAGCTTTGCTCGTTGACCAAATTACCCTCAATTATAACATGAAAACCACCACCACGACGCCACCCTCGACATCGAGAAAGCATTTGACACCATTTGGCACGACGCCCTGCTTCACAAACTTCATATCCGAAACTACCCCACGCATCTAATTAAAATAATTTCCAGCTTTCTCGAAAACCGCTCCTTCCAAGTCCGAGTCATGGACACCCTCTCCATAACCCTACCTATCTCAGCTGGAGTACCGCAAGGCTCCATCCTAGCCCCAACCCTATTTAACTATTACATCAACGATATTCCAAAATTCACAAGGACAAAATTATCCCTATACGCTGACGACACCGCCGTTACCTCTGAATCCCGTAAAAAAGACAAATCCATCGACTACCTCCAACGACACGTTCCCGACCTCGAAAATTTTTACGCCACTTGGCGATTAAAAATTAACGAATCCAAAACCACCCTCACCGCTTTTTCCAGACAAAAAGACCGAATTACAAATAAACTCACGATAAACGGTACTGACATCACGCACACCCCCACGGTCAAATACCTAGGGGTAACCCTCGACGAACGACTTACATTCAGACCTCATTTAAAACTCACCGCACGAAAAGCGCAAGCAGCAATGCACGCGCTTTTCCCATTAATTTCATATAAAAACGGACTTGACCCTAAAATCAGACTGACCATGTACAAACAATTAATTAGACCCATCTTACTATACGCCTCTCCCCAGTTTGGAGCAGGACAGCCCCGACAAATCTAAAACTCATACAAACAATACAAAACAAGTGTCTTCGAGTCATTTCCGGAGCTCCACGCTACACTCCAATACACGAATTACACGCCGCATCTCAAATTCAAACGCTAACACAAGTCATACATAACACAGCCAAAATTTTTCACACACACGGTAAGGCAAAACCAACACACCTCACACCTTGGTACACATACACAAGACACCTTGCCCTTCAGGATCAAACACAAACTATTACACCATGTCATTTTAAATAACTAAAAATCATTTACCATTAAACTCTTTTGGCTTTTTTTTTTATCACGGCGCGGGGTTTTTGCACTCTTTTTTACCTCGAGACATCACATCAATTAACCTTCAGATCTAATTATTTTCAATTTAATTCGATTAATCCTCTATGGGATAGGTCGTACGATTCAACTACCTCAAGTTTAAATAAATATGTATTTGCGTAATAATTTTGTTATTTTAATTTGTTAATGTGTTTTTGTTATTATTGTAATTAAAGTTGTTATTGTTAAATATGTATGTAAAGTTTTTAATGTCAATAGAGAAATTTTTGGTTTTTGGTTTTTTTTTTCACACCGGCAGATGCAGCTCGTCTCTCGTACATGTAACATCGATTATTTTTTGTTTTTACGCGATTTTTTGGGGGTGAAACGTAATAGTTTACTACCCCATACCGCAACTATACTTTTTAATGCTATTTCAAGGGTCTCTAAGCTCCCGGTTTCATTTATCCCGGTTTTTTTTATGGGAGGCGCCTTCTCGTATGTTTAGCATAGTAACCAGAGTCAAAACCGCCCTGGAGGGGTGCAGAGCGGAGCGGAGCGCAGCGGCGCCCCGAAAGGGTAGGTTTTGACGATGGATAAACCTCCCTATCGAATGCACACCCCAAAAATCGAAGAAAAATTCGCTAAATTTACGTACTTTCAAATTGATTTTTCTCGAAATTTTATGTATATCATCTAGAGTGAAATTTTTACAGTATACTCTATAAACCTTCCTCTTTGCTATAGGAAATTTTCAATTTTTTTGGGGTGACCAGGGTTAGGTTACCGTCTCCAAACGAAACAACGTTTCAGGATTTACTTCAGATCTAAAGGATATCCTGAAACTCTGATTTGTAGTGAATTTTCTCCTCTTCAATTTTGGTCCAATGATAACACAGGGGATTTTAGGAAAGTTGATTCTATCCCCCGCGTTATTTTTCATTTCCCTTTAACTGACTGGGTAACCGGTAAAAATATCACGTTATCATCGCAACAGTTATTCAAATACATATATTTAAATTGAAAAGAAAAATTCCAACCGATAAAAATAATCTCCAAATTCAGGAAGGGGGGAATTGCGTTACGTTACCATGGAAGTGGTGATTCTGACATACTATGCGTATTTTATATGAGATCTTCGGAAGTTCCCAATGATAATCGATATTACATGACCGGGGGGTATGGAATACCCCCCAGGTATCAAGTTTTACAATAATCGATTAAAATTTATTTCAAACATTATTTTTGCATTAATTGTAGTTAATTAACCGACACCAATGAGAAACCCATAAAGCGGTTCATTCAAAATTTCTAAAACTAATTGGTGTTTCGCATTTTTCTACTAGTTTTAATTTAATATTAATTAGAATGGAATTTAAGAATCAAGTTAAAATTACACAAAATATTTTTCTTTTGCATATTTTAACTACTATATTTATTGATCGACCAATTACCCAATATATACCTCATCTCAAGAACTTCTAGTTCTGTTTTTGACCTATCACGGTTTTTATCAGATTCAATTTGACTTTTACGAGTTGAAAATTATTTTACCTATAAACATTACACAGAAATAATTAATACAGGGTGTTTAAAGCAATAAAGTTTCTATCGAAACACAAAATAATTATATAATAATTAATTATAAAAAATGATTTAAAATTAAATTTGACGTGTTGGTTCAGATTAACATAATTGCAATATAAATAAAATTGTTTCAAAAATAATAACGATACAAATGTTTCTTAAACAAACAGTTGATTTCACCAAACAAAGCTCTTGGTCGAATGGCCCGCATAGATAACTGTTCCATCACTGAACAAACCTTTTAAATTAGGACTTTTTGCAATAATTCATAGTAAAAGTTTGACAGTTGAAATTTCTATGTTTTTATGAGCGTGGTAATATTAATTTAATGAAAAATATTAATATCAACCATGATACCGTTACATCGAACAGTAATGCCACTATATTGAACACTAAAGCAATTATATCCTATCCTATGGCACAACCAGCACTGCATGTCACCAACAATCCTGCCCTTGTTTTCAACAACTGCTCACTTACAATAATTAATAACTATTATAATAAAATGTTAATATCTTTCAATATCTTTAGGAATAGTTTTTCTGTTATAAATAAAAAATAAATAAATTTTGAATGTAATATTTAATTTAATACAAACCTTTCCTATTAATTTTATTCATGTTCTGACAGTTTTATTTTGATTACTTATTTATTAAAACAACACCATGTTAATAAACTTTCTTAAAAAGTGATTTCAATTTACCAATTATTCCCAATTTTTTTGAGAATTGAGACAATATTTGCCTATTGACGGTCAAATAGTACGTACGACGAACTGATATATAAAACAATTTCTAACTTACAAAATCTACTTTAATAAAATACTATAGACTGACACAATAATTTTTATTTAAAAAATACATGCTCTCACATACAATCGCCTTCACAAGTGAGCAGCCGGTCTGCAGCCTTCGGAGTGAATTCCGTATGGTTAGCAACAAACTGAAAGCGATGCCTGAACAATCATCGGAAAAGCAACAAACGCTTATTAAAAATTTACCTTCTCACTTCATCAGCTCATAGAATTCGTCTCAACAAAATAATTACAATTGACTTAGACCCGGTTTTACCACCTCTAGTCAAGCGTCAACTAGCACTTTGACTCCTAGAGGTGGTAAAACCGAGCCTTACTCTGAGGTCGCCATAAAAAAATAAACAAGCATAAAAAACACTTCTCTGGGCGCAGAAAGTCGTTCTTCATTTATTTATTATAGTCGGTTTAAAACGTCTTGCGACGTTGTCCGATGCCCATCTTCCAACCTCATCGGTCTTCGCAATCTTCGTCCTTTAGGTTTCTTACGCTCATCGCCTTTCTTATTCCCTCACTCCATGATTTCCTCGGTCGTCCTCTTTTTCTTTTCCTTTTTGGAAACCAATCCATGATCTTCTTTGGCAATCGCTCGTTGTTCATTCGTTTTATGTGCCCATACCAAACAAGTTGTTTTTGTTCGATATCTTGAATTATTGTGCCCTCAATACCCATCCTTCTTTTTACCTCATCATTTCTTATTCTGTCCCGGCGTGATATTCTTGCAGCTCGTCGCAACGCATCCATTTCTGTTGCTTCTAATTTTCTTTTACTTGCCTCGGTCATCCTCCACGTCTCCGATCCATATAGCAGACCACTTTTTATTACAACTTCGTACATCTGTATTTTTCGTTTTTTTCCTATTTCCTTGCTCCATAGTATTCCATTAAGGACTGCAATCATTTTTCTTGCTTGGATGTTTCGTGCTTTAATCTCTATTTCATCTGTGTCCTGTTTGTCAAATAATACTCCAAGATATTTATACTGGTTACATGATGTTATACTTTCTTGATTTTCTAATTTAATATCTGTAGTCTCTTCTCCTATACACAAATATTTAGTTTTGTCTAGATTCATATGTAGACCCCAATGTTTATACTCCTCTATTAGTTTGCGTGTCATATACTGTAAATCATATTTGTCACCTGCACATAAAACCTGGTCATCTGCAAACTGTAGAGTATACAAACACAGTTCATCGTTTATCTCGATGCCCATTCCTCCACACTTTCTTTTCCATCCCTTTAAAGCCGTTCTTCATATTTATCAGAAATTATGTGGATTTCTCGATATATTTGGTTAGTATATCGCCTTGAAATAATTTTGCTTCACTGTTACATCCGCTAACAGCAGCCGGACAACGGTCGACAATTTGGGTCTCAGATTAGAGGAATGGTGGAAGAAAGTTTACAACTACTACTCAAACATTCTTTTTCGAGATTCAAATACGACGGGTAATCTCTACGTCTCCATTTCCCAACGCAAGCTTTGCTCCCAATTGCTGCGTAAAAAAGAGAACTCAAAACAGATAAGTACATATCATCTCACCGCAGTCCTTCAGTAACGGCTTTATCATATGAAGAACTGATGTCGGAAAATTTTACGAATGATGTACTATTAATTATTTCTGCCAATAAATAACTCGCTTCAATTTTGAATTCCATTTCATGGGATTCCAACAGTAACGATATTAAATTTATCATCGTTACGATGCAATCTTTAAATTTTTCACCGCATTTTGACTTGTTTGACTTATTCTTGATGCTAAAATTGAATAAAACTTAAGGGGTTTACATGTTTTATAAATAGGATACTTACCCGTTTACAATTTTAGTTCCTAAAATTAGCAGCTCATTTACCGCTTGCCGTATATGTTACCGCAGAAAATAACCAACCATAAATACTTCACTACGTCTTCCAAAAATTTGCAAACAATCGCAGGTAACAACTTAAATTCTACTTTTAATTTTTGCTAATTACTTTTTATCTTCAGAAAGAAAATCTTCGAACCTTCTAACCAACAAATCACTTGACAGCGGTACTCAAAATTTTCCTTGTATATATTTGATAACTAAGTGACGTGTGAAAAATTCGTGTTCTCTCGTCGCTCGCTCCGGATAGAATCTCATTCACAAAAATACTTGCACTCTCTTCGCTGTTTTCAGTTAGAATCCTTGTTGCTTGCTCGTCCCTTCTGAATACATATCTCTCTTCCCTTCCAATTACTGTGGAGACGGCGTAATTGTAAATTTTCAAACTCGTAAAATTCAAATTTTGTTGTCCAACTTAAGGATTTTATTCGCATACCTTTTTATTTTCAAGTTCTACCGATTCACTATTTTTAGAAGTACAAGTATTACATGGATCACTTTTAACCTAATTTTATCAATTTTTTTTGTAATTAACTTGTTATTATGTTACATTTGACCAAATAAAATAACAATTCATAATACTGTTTCTAATAATTACATATTGCAGAAACAGATCACATGGTGAAGAAATTCAATTTTAGTTCCTCAATTTAATATTGAACTTTCTTAAATTTTATTTTTCAGTAGATGTACATTTGACTTGATTAGCCCAAGTTTGGATCACCGCAGTATATTGAAGTGTTCTAATAAACCCCCAAAATGTCTCATAAAACCGAACAACTATGGCCTTCCTTGATCTATTATGGTCCGCCCTGTGAGGCCGAAGGCCGAACAACTATGGCCTTCACGGATCTATTATGGAACGCCCTGTGAGGCCCACGGCCGAACAACTATGGCCTTCACGGATCTATTATGGTCCGCCCTGTGAGGCCGAAGGCCGAACAACTACGGCCTTCACGGATCTATTATTGTCCTCCCCCTGTGAGGCCGAAGGCCGAACAACCATGGCCTTCACGGATCTATTATGGTCCGCCCTGTGAGGCCCAAAGCCGAACAACTATGGCCTTCACGGATCTATTATGGTCCGCCTTGTGAGGCCGAACAACTATGGCCTTCACGGATCTATTATGGTCCGCCCTGTGAGGCCGAACAACTATGGCCTTCACGGATCTATTATGGGTCTAGATGGCTAAGTATTCTTCTAATAGCGCTTATTTTATTTTTGCAGTTTAACAATAATTTATCATTTTATGATAAATAAATTTAACAAAACATCAAGTGTGGGGTATCATAAGATGCGGAAAAATAATCTCTTTCGATTGATATGATTTTTAATCTCATATGTTCCACCGGGAAGCGGTAATGCTCTTTAGCAATTTTCATTCTTCTAAAAAATGGGTTAAAAATGGACGGTTTTCAACCAAAATCTAATCAGCTGTTTAGACAGGTGCTTCAAGCTAGTGTATAAAATTTCAACTCAATTGATGCACGCGTTTGTCTGAAAACGTTGACGATAGAATGACCACATCACACACACATCCCGACATCATTCCAAAATTGGTCTTAAGCAATTCGTATGGGCTCATAGACCATGGGAAAAATGCTAACTCAAAAATTTTTTTTAACTCGATAACAATAATACTTTCCTTTACTACGTAAATGCGAAAGTAAAAGATGTTAACTCAAAAATAATTTTAACTCGATAAAAAACACAAATTATTTTGAAATATTAGCTTTTTTTTTACTTTTTGTTAAACATATCAATGTCAGTTGTTACCCTTTAAGTGTTTTTTAATTTTTATTTAATTTGGGCCCAATCTTTTTCAATTGGGCGAAGTTCCGGGCAGTTCGGGGGATCTGTATCTTTAGTTACAATGTTTATTACATTGTCTTCATAAAATCCTAGACACCATTTGCTATAATGGCAGGTAGCCAAATCTGGCCAGAATAAAGGTGGGGTGTTATGCGACCTCAGAAAGGGCAGTAACCGTTTCCTAAGGCATTCAGTTAAATAAATTTCTGTATTTACTGAACTTGTGTTATGAAAGGTTTCGATTTTAACCCACAAGTACAAATTGCTTCCCAAATCAAATATTTTTTTAGAAATTTGGACATTTCTCGAGTTTTACACCTTTAAAATGATGCATCACAACAAAACGATTAATAGTGGTGTGAAGAGTGAAAATAAAAAATCTTCCAAAACGCAACATTGAATTTATTATTTGAATAGTCCAAATATAGGTATGAAAGAAATATAATAATAATTATTATTACTAGTACTTGAAGTAACTTCAAATTTCTTTTTCTTTACCTATCAAACAACAACAAAACTAAAAACACAAAACCTTAACAAAAACTAAATTAAACATTAAATGTTCCTTTATATTCACAAAATCAAAATCAGATACAAAATGGAATCACAGGAAAAACTGAAGTGGAAGTTTACTACTTATTGCGTAAATGTTGAAATACTGCAGGAAAGTTCATCATGCATGCAATGACGGTCGAAATCGGACTAGCGTTAATCATGGCTCTTACTTGAACGAGGGGATGTTCCATCAATAATGCCTTGTCAGCTAAACATAGTTCAAACATTAGTCAACAATTGTATTATAATAAGCTACAATATTACCATCTTCTTTTTCTGTTAAGATCAACAATGCATGTGTGTCGTCACACCACTTGACACATCTAGCTCCAAATTTAAAAGCATTTAAGATATGATGGGTCCTATAATGACCGGGAATATCGTATACTTCCACAACGCTGTGTAATTCAGTTTTGGCAATAAACTTGTAAGCCTCAAAATCACAACGAGTTTCTACAAATCGTGGTACATCCCACACGCAGTCCAATATCTAAAAAAAATTCCGTTATATTTGAAGTATAACTTACACGTTCATATTACCTGATCCATAACATATTTAAACTCAAAGAATTGCTGGCCATATTCGCCAATATCGTCTGTCAATGTATCTTCTGGAACGGTCTCCAAAGCTAGCACATTCAACTTTTGCACCACGGAACTTGCATTATCCGTTGGGTTGCTTATTAATGAATCCCCCATACTATGAGGATCTTCTGGCTGAGGTTCGTCAGAAAATTTGTAAATCATGGGGCGGTTGGCAGGCAAAGTTTGCTTTTGCAAAGGATGTAATCGAGAAGCACGATTAGTTTTCTGGTGTTGCTCAATATTTGCAAGAAAACTTTCGATTCTTCTTTAGAAATTTGGCTCGCATCATTACTCATGTTTGACGTGAACTAAAACAATTTAAACATTTAAATTTCAAAATTATGTTACGAGCCCCCTCACCCCTTTTTCCACAAAGCACATTGTCTTATTGAAGCACAAAAACGATAATATTTTATTAAAATTAATTTCTAGTCCCATTACGTTATGTAACTACCCCTCCCCGCCATCTCACAAAAAGTATTAGGTATACTTACTACAGTGGGAAAACAATTGAAATAATCAATTGATGAATTTACATCCTCTTCATTGTTATCGGCAACTAATGAATTTTGATCGTCTTCGTCCGTGTCGCCAACTGATGATGTTCCAGCCCCAGCGTCCGTATTGGCAACTGATGATTCTCCATCCTCAGCGTCTCTATCAGCAACTGATGATGTCCCAGCCTCAGCGTCCTTATTGGTAACTGATGATTTTTCATCTGCTTCGTCCTTATTTGTAATTGCATCGTACCTACAAATTATAAAGTAAAAAAATGTTGTATCCAGTTTTATTACCCCAACTTTAAGTTAAGCCCGAAACTTCTTCGTTTGCTTTCTGTAGTCAAGCTAGCGATACTTTTATTAATATAAGCGTACAAATGGTAAGGATCAATCAATTCGCTATCTTCATACGAGTTCTGCCATTTGGAATTATAATACTGTTGATACTGGAGTCTAGAAAAATAAATTGGCAATTAATTGTATTTAAAAGTGTCGTAGTAACTTACTTTAGGTGATGGTATTGGCACACCACCATAAATGCTTTACCAGCCATTGTGACGTAGAATTCTACGAGATTATACATGACTGCGTGGTATCGGATACACTTAGTAATAACGATCCCCAGATTCATTGGAAATGTCAATAACCTAAAATCATTTCCTTAAGTGAAAGAAAAGTACAAAAATAAAGTATTTTCTTACGCTATTATATTTGAACTAGGGTGGCCAAAGCTTTCGACGAAGGTGCGTAGTTCGTCATTAATAACTCGAGCCAGCGAATCTTCTCTGTATACTAAGGCATCCATATTGGGTCGAAAAAGTAGTTACAATATATGGCGTCAGTTGGGAACTCACTAAAATCAAATTATATTTTGGTATACACTTACTTAGTTTAGTAGTTAATAACTACAGGGACTTCCCCGGATAAAATATTTTAAATTATTTTACAAATTTCAAAAATTTTAACGAACGCGAGCCATTTGCAAATTTTACCATGTGTGATGCACAACTGATTTTTAATAATTATCATCAATTAAAAATATTTAAGTTACTCACCGAACAAAGAGTCTTAAGAAACTGCAATTGTAAAAAAATAATTCCATAAAATGTATTTATTCAATGTAATTTAAAACAAACTGTACTTAAACCAAGCCATCAAGTAAGGAAGAAGACCACAAAGACGATATCAGACGATACAAAATCGCAGGCGCCGTTGCATTTCCCGCGTAACCCCATCTTAACACAATCGATGCGAATCGATGCAGGTAGTGACGTATGACGGGCACCAAATTTGAAAATATAAAGTTCGTGAATATTTGATCAAATAACACTGCCCAACAACCATTTTGGTGACGGAGAAGTAAGAACTGAATTTAAATATTATGTTTGATGCCCAAATTTCAAAAATGTCTTTCTTTTTTTCGTAGCAGCTCTAGTTTTTTGGATACGCGATAGGTCAAAACCAAAATTTTTCAGGTAAAATTAAAATCAAATTACCTTGTTTTAGGTACTCGGAAATTTCCATGATCGTAAAACCCACATTTCCGATACCTGCCGAACTCTCACGACCGAATTCACTACCTGCGGTGTACACTTAAAACCCTTACAAGTTTCAGTTTACCATTACGGTGCGTTCATGGAAAATATTTAACGTAATTCAATTTAATGTATTTTAATTTAAAAAAGGTAAATATACGTAACCACCTGCCTTCCTTTAAGGAATTTCGATAATCCATTCATGCGCGTCCCATATAATAGTAATAATGTGAAATCTATAGAAGTTATCTTAAGATATCTTAAAAACTAGAGCTGCTACGAAAAAAAGAAAGACATTTTTGAAATCAGGGCATCAAACATATTTAAATTCAGTTCTTACTCCTCCGGCACCAAATTTTATTTTTCATTTTGTTGGGCTGTGTAATAGTTACTTACGTATAAGAGAAAAGGATCCATTACAAATGAGATTGCTTATCAGAACGAGGCGTTATCCGAGTTTTGATAAGCAATCTCATTTGCAATGGATCGTTTCTGTACCCATCACGTATGCTATTTTTTCTCCAGGATAAGCCCCTACAGGAATAAAAAAGAAAACTGTACCAAAATAATCAAAGGAATACCACAAAATAATTTTGTAATGAAATGCCAAGATGCAAATAAAAACATTTAAGTTAAATAATGAAAAACAATATTTATGTAATGTAAATTTTACTTTCGGGTCGTCCATAAATTACGTCACGCTCGTAGGGGGGGGGGGGGGTTCCGACCCTTGTGACGATGGGTGCGGGGGGGTTTCAAAACTTGTGACGTCACAAAATATATAGATTCAACTATGGATTTGCTACAACTTTTATCTGCAAAATTTTCCTCAAAATTCAATTGTCAAATTTGGTGAAGTCGAGTAAATTCTTCAATTGATTTGAGAGAATTAACCGATTTTCAAAAATTCCTAGGAAAAATCAATTTTTCCCTACCTCGTTTGCTATATGTAGTTATTTTTCCAACAGTAGTGACAGCCATTCTTACAATTGTAAATGTCAAATTACAAAACTGTACTGAAAATTTCAAAATTTTTTAGGTTACGGTTATGAGAAAACTGTATTAATTAGACATGACAATTTGAAAAAAATTTACTAGCAAAATGTTTACAATAAATTAATAGATGTCCACGACGACCACCCTTAGTTGATGTCCACTATGACCCCTGGTTCTTCCTCTTATCCTGGTTCATGTGGAGTTAATTGTCCGGTACCCCCTCGAATGTACCTGAACCTTGACGTGGTGAGGGGGCTTGCGTGTTTTGAGGAGCGGCGGGCGTGTACCTGTTAGGATACGAACCAGGGACTTAAAACCCCCTCGTGTTCGGTCTGTTTTGGCACTCGGGTCTGGCCGGGGCTTAAAAACCTTTGTGCCTGGCGTGGCTGTCAATGAACCGGGATGATGGTCGTCGTGGAGAAATCTGACAAATACAGGTACCTGCGTGTTTGTGCCGTGCGCGGTGACCCGTAAGGCAGGATGAGGGGATCCTGGTGGCTGAGTCAGCCTGAGGGTGGCTGTTATTCCCACAGGTCTGGCAACACTCCACTTTGGCCCGGATTTCCGCTTAAACGGGAGGTCTAGACTAGTCCACCTAGATCAATCGGCTACGCTGGTCCGTCAGAGAACCAGCAGGACGAGTGTTTAGGGGAGGATGGAGCATGCAAATGCCTCACATCCTCGAATGCTATATCTCCTGGGCAGTCTTGACGGCGAAGTATCGCGCGTCGCCAACTTTGCGCACTCTATGACGGGTGAGAACCTGGGGGATGAAAAGATATTTTCTCACATGGATGAGTAAAACAAAAACAAAAAACCAGTCGAGTCATCGACAACAGTTCAGATGGGTGCGTCCGCTCAGGATACCCCGTCTAAAAATATAAATGAAGAGGCCAGCACTGCAGATCGACGTCCGCCAAGGCGGAAGGTCTGTGGTGCGGAAGCCAAACGCCGTAGGAGGGCCCGTTTGGCAGAGGTAGCGAAATATATCACTGCAAAACGCCCTACCGCTGTCGGCACAGCTCACGAACAGGCCAGGCTTTCAAAGCCACCGGTTCATGGAGCTAAGAAGTCACCCACAGATGCGACGAAGAAACAGGTACGCTCGCAGGACTCGCTCCCCTCCCCCCTGAGCAATCGGGGAAAGAGGCGGAGACCTGCAATAATGCCACCCAAAAAACCCTCCACCAGAGCGGAGTCTGTCACCTACAAGGAGGCTGCTGAGAAGCACCTTCGAGTAGAAGTGATAGACCGTTCAAATCCCCTGGGAAAGCTCACCGAGACCCAGGTAGAGATGGTGGAAGGTAAACTCACCACTGCCTTGGATGACTTTATTGACACAAGGCCTGGTGAATTAATGCAAGCACCCACTTTCAAAGGGTTCCATCACTCAGGACAAATCCTTCGGATCACCTGCTGTGATCAAGGTTCCCTTGAATGGCTCCAAGCAACCATTGCAACCTCACAAGAATGTGGGAGGGGGCAAAATTAGATGTCGTCCAGGTGGATAATCTGCCCAGGCTGACCAAGGCAACCCTTTGGATCCCCGGGGAACCGGAATCCACTGAGGCTGTCGTGAGACGCCTGGCTGCTCAGAACACCTGGGCAAAAGTAAAAGAATGGTGTGTCTTCTTCGACTCGGTCAAGGAAGAGCCGAAAGGCAAACTCCTTGTTCTCGGTGTCGGGCAGGAAGACAATGCCGCCATCAAAGCGAAAGGAGAGAGGTTGACCTACAAGTTCACCTCTCTGAAAATCAGGTTGCAGAGATTCGAGGACGACTCTGCACTCAAAACGATGCCGACAGACACCACATCCACTCCGATGGAGATGGGCGAAGGTTCGGGTGGTGTGTCTGCTGGCACAATAGAGTAGGATGCTCTTCAAGGCAGGCCAAATGGCTTCGGGGCTGTTGCAACCCTATGGCGCCACCTCGACTGCTGCAAGGATACAATCGCTCTTATGCAAGAGCCATGGTTAGTAAAATCTACTGTGAGAGGTTTTACAAAACTAAACGGCACTGTTTTTACAGGAGGTCACACAAATAAAATTAGGACATGTATCTACATACCTAACAACATTCAGGCCAACCTTCTGCCACAGTATAGCGACGGCGACCTCACAGCGGTGCGGCTCAGCTGCGACTTTGGCAATGGTCAACAGGACGTCATTATGGCATCAATCTACTAAAAAAGTGGAACCCAAGCAATTTCGGAATCCTAGGAGAGCTGACAGGTTGGTCTTCATAGACCACCTCTCCTCGTCCCTGGAGGTCGATATGCAGGCAGAAACTTTCACAAAAGAATATTTAATAACTACTGAGGAGATTGAATTGTATGCTGATATGTTGCAAAACTCCCTCACAAAAGCGTACGAGATGTCCTGTCCCCTACGGACTGCTGGATTACGGGGTCGAGCAACACCTTGGTGGTGCAAAGAACTCGACCAGCTGAGGAGGGTGACCAGGAAGCTCTACAATAAGACGCAGAACTCAAAAAATGACACTGACTGGACAGCGATTAAGACGCACCAGTCGGAGTATAAGAGAACAATACGTCAAAAGCAACGCGAATCGTGGAGGATCTTCTGCGGTGGCATCGAATCAACTGCCGCCGCAGCAAGAATAAAGAAGATCATTTCAAAAAATCCACACCGGCAGCCAGGCAGTCTGCGTCGAGAGGACGGCTCGTACACAGAGAGCTTCTCGGAGACTGCTGAAATTCTGCTAAAAACACACTTTCCCGATAGTAGACCTGCTTCGGATTTTGGCTGGGACAAGGCGACGGGCCGGTCACCGACGGGGATAGATTGGGAAACTGCAAAGAAGGTCGTGAATGAGACCAAAACGAGCTGGGCAATTAAATCGTTTTGCCCCTTTAAGTCGCCCGGGCCTGACGGGGTATTTCCGGCCCTACTACAGTGGGGACTGGACGTGGTGCTCCGTCACCTGGTGCGGGTGTTTAGAGCATGCATTGCGCATGCCTACATACCAAAAGGATGGCGCACGGCAAAAGTTGTCTTTATACACAAGCCAGGTAGAAGTGATTACTCCCTGGCCAAATCTTTTAGACCCATCAGTCTCACTTCGTTCTTTCTGAAAACGTTGGAGAGACTGTGTGATAGAGAGATCCGCGAAGTGGCTCTGTTCCACAGACCACTACATGCGAATCAACATGCATACATCCCAGGGAGATCGACCGAATCGGCGCTACATAAGGTTGTGGAGCGCATAGAGAGGTCACTGGACTACAGAGAGTCCACCCTGGGAGTGTTCATTGATATCGAGGGTACTTTTGACAAAGCCACCTTCGGAAGTATAAATGCTGCTCTGCAGATCCACGGCGTTTCCGCGACCATCGCGAGATGGATCAGTTTTATACTGAAGTGGAGAATCGTGGAGATCAGAGTTGGAGACGTTGATATTAAAGGAGTTGTAACAAGGGGCTGCCCTCAGGGGGGAGTACTCTCCCCGCTGCTGTGGGACATGGTGGTAGACGGCCTTCTGAAACTCTTAAATGACATGGGATACCACACCATAGGATACGCAGATGACATCGTCATACTGCTTACTGGAAAATTTGAGAATGTCTTATGCGCCCTAATGCTGGATGCTCTCAAGATTTTAGAGAAGTGGTGTAAGGAGCACTCTCTCTCTCGGTTAATCCGGCAAAGACAGAGCTTGTTCTTTTCACCCAAAAGAAAAAGCTACCGACCATGGTCATGCCTAGCTTAACAGGGACTCCCTTAAAAATAGCCGATCAAGTCAAGTATCTGGGAATAATACTGGACAAGAAGCTGAATTGGGGAAAACATTTACAAATGAAACTAGAGAAAGCGAGAATGGCTTTCTGGCAGTGTCGGGGAGCAATGGGACGATCGTGGGGTTTATCCCCCAAGATCACCTCTGGCTCTATACGGCAGTCATTAGACCCATGCTCTGCTACGGATCCCTTGTATGATGGCCCAGAACCAAACAAGTAACAACAGCGTCCTCCCTACACCAGACCCAAAGATCAATCTGTCTGGCTGTAACTGGAGTGATGCGAACGGCCCCAACCGTAGCGCTTGAGACCCTTCTCTGCCTCCCTCCACTTGATCTTCATGTGCAGGAAACGGCGGTCAAGGCAGCTCTCAGGTTGCGCAGTTGGACAGCCTGGACTCATAGGCGAGGAACTGCGGGCCATATGCAGATCTTGGAGGAATATTCCAAAGGAATACCTCTTCTGCTACTTGAATCCGACAGAATCCACCCTAAATATATATTTAGGACCGATGATGAGACCTTTCCTCATCATGAATGTTTGTGCGGCCATCTTTAAAGGCCCCCACCCATTTCCGCACCATTCCAGCACTCATAATGTTTTCACCATAAATGTCAGCTGCTTTGAAGCCTTTAGTACTGAGAAACCGCACGCACTTCGTCGGCGGGCTTCTTAATAGGTGCGGCCTTTTTAAAAATCACGCAAACAGATGTAGACTCGATCGGATGGTTCCGTAATGGCGTCTGTAGCTTCCCAACAGATGTAGCTACCTGGCGCGCATGCGCTAAACGGCGGCCGCAGTGCTGCGGCGGCGTAATTTAAAAACGGTACTTACTTTCTGGACAAGCCTCGTATTTGACTTTTACTGGGGCTTAGGTGTTTATGAAAGGCAGCGTAGTTGGCTTCTGTCTTGTACAAAGGAGGTTTCTATAAAACGCAGGAAGCAAGAAGCTGGTACGAGTAGAAGACAGAAGTCTTTCAAATACTATAAAATTGGGACGATGAAGAAACCGAAGTGTGCCAACAATTTTTGTTGAAAACATTAAATATTTCACAAATGACCTTTAGATATTTATTGAAGAATTCAGTTCAAAAAAGCGTCAAAGTAGATGAAAGGGGCAAACATACACCTCATAATAAAACCACCGTTGAGAAAAAAAATATGGTGCGTAATTTTATAATGAAACTTCCTGCAGTACCTTCGCATTATTGTCGGAATAAAACTTCCAGAAAATATTTGTTTTCTGAATTAAGAAATGTGAGTTTCCTGTACGAAGTTTTTAGAAAAGATCAAGAACAATTCCATGATAATAAAGCTGCTGTTGTATCACTCAAAATATTTCGAGATATCTTTAAACAAGACTTTAATTTAGGGTTCCATTTACCTAAAAAAGATAAATGTAAGACATGTGACGACAAGACGAACATATCGAAAACAAAGAAAAATCCACAACTCAATTTTTAGAAGATCAGAAGAGAAGTAATTCTGAAACAATATGTGCAAGCTTTGATCTACAAAAGGTACTCAACACACCTCATGGAGATAATTTGTTATTGTATTATTCGAGGAAGTACTCATTTTACAACGAAACCGTATATGAGAGCGGACTGCAAAATGGTTTCTGTTTTTTGTGGGGAGAAACTGATGGGAATCGCGGATGTAACGAGATTTGCTCAATAATGCACAAATATTTAACAGAGATGTCGATGAAAGAGGTTTTAAGAAAGTTTTGCTGTACTGCGATAGTTGCGCAGGACAAAATAAGAACAGAACAATGTTAACTATGCTGCAAATATTTATTCAAAAAACTTCGCAAAACATTAAAAAAATTAAGATAGTGTTTTTATTACCTGGCCATACATACCTACATGCCGGTGGATACCGTGCATGCAACAATAGAACGGTTTACAAAACGTCGAGTTATTTGGGCCCCTTCCGAGTGGGAGACAATAATTACAAATTCAAGAACAAACCCTGAGCAATTTAAAACAATAACTATGAAACACCATGAATTTTTCAATTGGAAGAAAATAGGGGATGCTGAAATACCACCGGTAAAGGCAAAAACAATAGACGGCAACAAATTTAAAATAACAGAAATGAAACAAGCCCTGTTTGAGAAAGGCAATTTACAAATTGGTATTAATTATTCTTACGGGGAAGGTGATTTGCAGTTTCTTGTCCTAAATCAGGATGATGTGACAAACATACGTCCAAAACAAAGTAAGTTATCTTTTTTTTCTAAAATCAAATTAAGTAGTACCAATAAATTTTTCAACTCGCAGTTTACAACGAAATCGTCAAGTTCTTGAGCAGTTATATTTTGATACTCTACCGATTTCTCCACTTAAGAAAAAAGATTTAGAAACCTTATGCAAAAATAAAGTGATACCAAAAAGGTATCACAATGAATATTTAGGTATACCTTCTACTAATACAATTAGAGACGTTTTAGCTGAAACGGACGAAGAAGATGACATTTTTGTAAATAACAATTAACTGTACATAACAATTTTATTTAATTTACTAGTATGTTAATTTATTTTATTAATAAGAAAATATTTTGTTTGTTTTTTATAATCGATATTAAATTTAAAATATAATAAATAATAATTATAAGTTTTCCATGAAAATAATGACTATGAAAATTATTTAACAAATTAATAGATCTTGCCAAAATATCGTAAACATGCCTGCTATAAAAATTGTGCATGCCCGCGTATCGTAAGTGTGTCATTTACGATAATTATTTGATTACAACACATTAATCTTGTCCTGCCAAAATAACTTAAGTGACATAAAACATAGGAAAACGTGAAATTTATACCAAAATTAACCTGATTTTCGCAAAGAAGTTACCTTAAAACAATAAATAATCCACTTTCATAGTATTGAATTATACAAAAATCAAATAAACAAAAAAAAACGTCTCCTGTAAAATTCACTAAAAGTTACTTACGATATTTTGACAAAAAGGTATCGGTATTACATCCGTACGCCACCGGAAAAACTATCCGTGCATATTACACAAGGAAATATTGTAAACTACTATAAAAGAACAGGATTTGATGAACATTCTTGGTTGAAGAAATCTTACTCTTTTGGATCGATATGGATGAATCCTTTCCAGTTTTGAAATGGTTAATTAAAGAGTTCATACAATATGAATTAATCACGTTGAATTACAGAATATTAGCACATGATGTTTTATGTATAGATTACATGTTAAAAAGTGTTGTTCATTAGCTTCTAGCTGTAATTTGAAGAAAATTGTAGCTGCGTTTGACATATTTGAAGAGCATTTCGTTAAGGACATCTTATTACAATCTAATGCTCTACCCACCTAATTATTATCAAAAGTAAGTCAAACAACGCGTTGACATTGTGGCAAAATTACACTAAACTCGACACTGTAAAAAAACATTCTTTTCCTCAACAGGAAAAACGAAAACACTGAATTTTCAAAATAACATTTATTAATTATTATGACAGATAAAACAACACACGTACACTTTACAAAAATTTGATGTATAATACAAAATATAAATAAGATTACAGGATTAACTCTAGGAGGTCGCCACATGCTAAACTCGCATCAATTATTATGACAATTCTGTACATTTAAATTCACATTTTATTTGTTCATCTCTTTTCAATGTTCATTAAACACAAATCGCATCAAATCAACACAATTAATCAAATTCAGTACAACTGAACTAACACAAATTAAATCAACAAAATTAATCAAATTCAGTATAACTGAACTAACATCGCTATTGACGGGAAGCAATGTACCTGAATTTATCACAATAATAATTATATTTGAATTTAAAATGTAATTAATTTGTTTCAATTTGAATCCCGTTTTGTTACAAATTGGACTACCACACTGGAGTAATTTATAAAATGATTAAAATAGAAACTAGTTGGTTGTTGCAAAACAACTTGTAGGAAAGCCATTGCGTACCTGTGTTACCAAAAATTATTCACATTTTCAATTTCCATATTTGTTGTTGGTCAATGTATGGCAGTCTATCCTAACCCAGGGATTCTTAGCACCCTCCGTCTTTCTCCTATTCCGATGACTGCCATGAGCGGCAGGGTCCAGACCGCTGGGCACTGAACCCCTTTTTAAACTTTTCTTTCTCTTTATAAATTTTGGGGAGTATTAACCGTAGAACAGATACATGTGTTCCTGTGACAGCATTTCCTCTGCCACGGCTCATCACTATGGTTATACCGCCAGTACTCGGTCGCTAGAGCCTCGTCAGTGAAATTAGGGCGCGCCACGTAAAGGTGAGGTTAGCATTTGGGTGGTAGAGGCTATGTATGTACGCATATCCACCCCATACACCCCACAATCTGGTACTCCTCAATAACTCTTCCAATACTAGTAAATACAGACGCCAAATCCTCAAGAGAAACATGATGAAAGATATTCAAAAAAAGGCGATTGCAAGCAATATTTGGAAAAGATGATGTTAGTTCACCTTCCAAGGATTCTGAACAAACAAATTAACGCTGCATCAACTTTTGGAAAAATGGATTCCGTAAAATCGCACAGGAAGCGTTTACTGACGCCAACATGTGATTCAACAACTCGTTAGGATCCATGTCGAATACAAAGATGAAAAAGTTAATTAACAAGAAAAAATGTGCACCACCCAATTGTAACCATAACCGAGCAAAAAACATAAAATTATCATCCACATCAGGTATGGAAATTAAAACGAAGCTTAAACCAGGAATTTCCATACCCAAATCTGAGAATGAGAAAGATCCTAATGCAAAACTTTCAAGGAAAAGGAAACATGCAAATAAAAAGTCAGCGACTTCAGGGAAGCCTCTTAAAAGCGGAGAAGATCAAATGGATGCCAACGAAACTGAGACATCAGTAAAACAACACGATACAACAAAAGACAAAAGTCTCAAAGCACAACATTCTAAGATGATCGAGAACAATTTGAACATGAGAATGGAAATGGAACCCTTGGAAGAAGGCGTTCTTATAAGCATTCTAGAGGTGGTGCAAAAAACTGCCCAACCTATTGATTAAAGCTTTCCTAATCCTTTTGTTCACATTAAAGGAACCCCAGCCGCATTATGTGGAGATCAAGTGTGTATCATTGATTTAGATGACTTCCCAGAAGATACATCTCCAGAAGATTTGTTAACAAAACAGGAGCAAATAGTGGAAAAATACGGCCAAATATTTTACTTCCCTATGCTAGAAACGCTTATTCACCGGTGAATGAAGATGACGAAACATATTCCTTTGTTACCGCACCCAACTACGAAATTGTTCAAGAAATGCAAAAGGAAGATTTCGACCAGGTGCGTGATCTGAGTGAGAAAAATTTAAGATTGCAATGATGAACAGAGCAAGAGCGAAATCCGAAAAATAAATGAATCAGCCCCAGTTGAAGCGTCACAATTTTAAAAACAATGAAATATATTCACCAAAAATTCTGAGGTGGTGATTTCCATGACTATATTTCATTGTTTTTAAAATGGCTCGAAATAAGCTTTTCTCTAAAATTGATCATGTGGATAATTTTTGGTGACAGGTTACCAATGGCTTTGCCACAACGTCAAAGTGTTATTTTGCAGCAACCAACTAGTGTCTATTTTATAAATCATTTTATATAATCATTTTATGACTTACCTCCAGTGTTGTACTTCAATTTGTAACGCTCTGTGACGTCGATAATGTGCAAGTTCCATGAATATATTAAATCGTATTCAAAATTGTGACGCTTCAGCTGGTGCTGTTTAATTTATTTTTGGGGGATCGCTCTTGCTCTGTTCCATCATTGCAATCTTAAATTTTTCTCACTCAGATCACGCACCTGTTCGAAACCTTCCTTTTGCATTTCTTGAACAATTTCGTAGTTGGGTGCGGTAACAAAGGGATATATTTCGTCATCTTCACTCACTGATCAATAAGCGTTTCTAGCTTATGGAAATAAATATTTGCCATGGCCATATTCTTCCACTATTTGCTCCAGTTTTATTAACAAATCTTCTGGAAATGCATCTTCTGGGAAGTCATCTAAATCAATGATACACACTTGATCTCCACATAATGCCGCTGGGGTTCCTTTAATGTGAACAAAAGGATTAGGAATGCTATAATCAATAGGTTGGGCAGTTTTTGGCACCACCTCTAGAATGCTTATAAGAACGCCTTCTTCCAAGGGTTCCATTTCCATTCTCATGTTCAAATTGTTCTCGATCATCTTAGAATGTCGTGCTTTGAGACTTTTGTCTTTTATTTTATCGTGTTGTTTTATTGATGTCTCACTTTCGTTGGCATCCATTTGATCTTCTCCGCTTTTAAGAGGCTTCCCTGAAGTCCCTGACTTTTTATTTGCATGTTTCCTTTTCCTTGAAAGTTTTGCATTAGGATCTTTCTCATTCTCAGATTTGGGTATGGAAATTCCTGGTTTAAGCTTCGTTTTAATTTCCATACCTGATGTAGATGATAATTTTACGTTTTTTGCTCGGTTGAGGTTACAATTGGGTGGAGCACAGTTTTTCTTGTTAATTAACTTTTTCGTCTTTGTATTCGACATGGATTCTAACGAGTTGTTAAATCACTTGTTGGCGTCAGTAAACGCTTACTGTGCGATTTTACGGGATCTATTTTTCCAGAAGTTGATGCAACGTTAATTATATCTGTTTGTTCTGAATCCTTGGTAGGTGAACTAACGTCGTCTTCTCCAAATATTGATTGCAATCGCCTTTTTTTGCATTTCCGTCATCATGTTTCTTTTGAGGATTTGGCGTCTTAAGTTTGCTAGTATTAGAAGAGTTATTAGGGAATACCAGATTATTCTCTTTTTTTTTGCGGATTGTGCGTGCAAAGGGGCACAAGTCTAAAATGGGTATTTTGAGTTAACGCAGTTTTAATGTTTTTACGCTCCTTTACTCTAATAATGTAAATCGGCTAAGGAGCCGTCCATTAATTACGTAAGGATGATTTTTGTAATTTTGGACCCCTCCCCCCGAAACGTAAGGGTACGTAAGATTGTGGTAACCCCCCCCATCTTACGTAAGGATTATTTAAAAGAAATTAATTTTGACCCCCCTCTACACCCCTTATATTTATAAAATATGAATAATAATATATTATATAGACAATAATAAATACAAAAATTTAAATAAAATTTTTATTTACATAGATGAAAAACCGTTCGTAAAGATCGCCAAAGTTTGATGCCATTTTCTAAAATTCACACTATTATGCCACTATGTTTAAAATGATTTTTAAGTACTATATATTTCAATAAATAGTATTTCCATTATAATATAATCTATATTCGGTTATGAATGTCTTGCGACATTTTCCCGATACCTCCCTGTCTCTGCTCGTTGCGTGTTGAAAATGTGTGACGAGCACAGAGGACCTACAGCTTAACGTGGATTCCGAACCACGGGAATAGACGATTTGTACACCGCCTACTCCATCAGGGAAGTTTTTTTTAGCCATAAATAATGTTATCTGGGGCCAGCAGATAGACATTTGGTGAGCGAAAATTTCTTCTATAGATAGTACCTCTCAGGATTTGAACCCGTGAATATTTGCTTGAAAGCGAACACGCGAGCATTTCAGCCATTCGCTCACCTCATAATATAATACCTGGATATAATTACCAACATAAAAAGAAAAAATTATATTTGATTTTTAAATTTAATTTAAAAAAATTAATATTTTAAGAAACTTACGTAAGGAACACGTCGAACCCCTCCCCTTCCCTCGTAAGGGTTTGTAAGATATCCAATACCCCCCCCAAAACTATTACGTAATTAATGGATGACCCCTAAACAATAACTGGTAAAACTTTTAGCACATTATGGTAAACAATTTCATGCTGCATTGATTATAATTTTTCATAATTTAATTTATTTAAAAATTCGCCAAAATCGACTTATACTTGCCCTTTGCACGCGTACTTGTCGTTTTTTTTTGTTTTATTCGTGGCGATTTAGCGGTATTACTTTTTGTCAAATTCTTTGCAATAGATGGCAGCATATAACTAGGACCTAATGTATTTAAAAATAAATCTTGATCGCTCTATTGATGCCGATCTTGCTATGCATTTGGCAGTTCGAATTTCTCGACCTCCTATGGAGTTGCACCTCTTGATCACTTTCGTTGTAGTACCAGGTTTTGGAGTATTTTCGAAATTTACTTCGTTATTTAATGCACCATTCGGATGTTTGTTTGAAAAGTAACTTTGGTGTTTATTTTTCAATGCAATGTGTAATTCGTTTTGCAATTCTAAATCTATTTCATGTTCAGCAAAAGACGTATGTTTTATCGTTTCGTGGCCATATGGCGAAGAAGTGCTATCGTCGGACGACGAAGTAGACTAAAATGGAGCCATTTTAAAAACGATGAAATATATTCATTGAAATCGCAAATTATCGACGTCACAGAGCGTTACAATTTGGACTACGACATTGGGGGTAATTTAAAATGATTAAAACAGAAACTAGCGTTTCTAAAATAGACAAGTTTCGTTTACACAGCATTTTAACCCGTTTCTGGGTTATTGTAGTAAAACAATTCAATTTTTTCCCCTATTTCTAATGGTATAAAGAACTTTTATCAAATCACATAAATGAGAGTGCGAGAGTGAAAATAATATAAACTTTTTTCGAAAATTATCTTTTTTAAATGGTAAAAACAACTTAATTTGCTTCTACTGTAAACTTGTGTTTTTTGACTAAAGTTCTTTATACCAAACATCAAAGAATTAATTATTATTTTGAAGTCGTTATTAATAAATTAATTAAAATGGTGTGTCAATTTATTATTGTAAGAAGCTTGACAGAAAAAATCCTGAAATTATTTTTATTTAAATAAAAAGGGGATTTTAAGAAATATTCTGTGAAATGTCTTCAGTTTTATAAATAATAATGTAAATGATATAAATCGTACATAGGAGACCATGTTTTTAATGAATATCCATTGGGTAAGGGTGGACACCAATTGGTCAAATTAATTACAAAATATTATGCAAATATAAGATTACATTACGAATCAAAGTCATTAATTCAAGAAAGCCATGTACGCAGTACGTACACAAAAGCAATTTTGTTTAAAAAGCAATAAAATATTATAAGTGTTAATTTGTATTATTTTGTCCTAACTTTTGTATGTTTGAAATTTTGTTAAAAATTTATAAACTAATTATTAAGTGATGTATTTTTACTTTTATAACTGCATGTTCGTAACTTCAATCTTGATATTTTGAAATGTTATGTTGACCCCTAATCGAATGCAACCTGTCTTGCACCTAAAAAAGAAAACAAACTGTTATATACCTGACCACGAATGCTTCACAACAAATGCGCCTATGAGCTATCTAGTAAATTCATGATCGAAGAGTAAACTAGCCAACTTTCTTGGCTAGTTTATAAACTAACCAAAATTTCAGCTATTATGGTAGACATTTTGTTTTCTACTAAAATAACCAAGCGATAGATAAACTAGACAAGTAAACACTTTAGCCATAACATATAATATATACATGTATTGTTTTTGTGTGTAGGTAGTTGTGTATAGGTCAATCTGAGCTAAATAAACGTTATCTTATTATTATAAGGAGATAACCTTGAACCCACATCATACAATAATTGAATTCACAGAAGTTAACAAGGTTACAAACATGAATTAAGTATCTATTAATAAAATAAAACTGATGTTAAATTACAAAAAGATTGATAATGTATATAATAAATACAACCACCATCTTTTAAATAGGATTCGGGGGTAGCACGTATTTGTGTACCTCGATTTGAAAAATTCTCTCTATAGATATTCGGAAAACTGAAGGTTTATATAGTAGAATTAAACAAAAACAATTGTGGAAAATGCAGGTTTAATCATAAAAACAGCCCTTAAACTTTTAAGGAAACGGGGTCTCCCATTGACTGGGAGTACTCTTAGGCCACGCCCCATCCCGAATTGTACTAATAGTTGAATAAATTCCGACTATTACTTTTGTATCCTTCTATCTATTTACGTTAAACTTGGAAAAAATATCCTTACGTAATTAATGGATGACCTCTTAGTGAAGAGACGATAAGCAAAAATTCTTTTGTGTTTGATAAGAATATGGATCCAATAACACAATTAAATAGTAATAATGATAATATATTTTATAATTCTTCGCAACCGGTTTTCCAGTTGTATACTAATTAAAATAATAATTAAAAGAAAAATATTTTAAGAAACTTACGTAAGGAATACGTTGGACCTCTCCCCCCTTCCTAAGTAAGGGTCCGTAAGATATCCAATACCCCCTCTCCCCCCAAACCCTTACGTAATTAATGGATGACCCCTTATTAACCAAATTAACCCTCGAACCTAACATTAAAAGTCAAAACTTTTCAAATCTTTGAAAACAAATCTTTGAATGGCGGCACGAGAGAGCGTGGCGGGCCGCATGCGACCTGCGGGTTTCTCATTCCTGATATAAACCTTCTTATATAAATAAAAAACTTATCATCATACAGACCTATGAACCTAACCCTTCAGCTTTCCGAATATCTATAATCTTTAAAATCGACGTACACAAATACGTGCTCTTCCCTAGGATCCGACTCCCGTAATGGTATAAAATAAAATCTTGTGTGTACAAAGTATCGTATTATAATCGAATGGGTCTACACGTAATATTTATACTCGATTACCGTCAAGATTTTATTACATGCCACACAAATTTGGCCTTGTACATGAAAATAATTTATTGATTATACCTGAATTCCTCGAGAAGCAATTTCCATGGACGATTGGTGCACTTCATTCGCCATTTCATCTTCTTCAGATAATTTTAAAAGGCCCATTTGAATTTGGAAATGTGAAACTTGTTTTTGAACATCCAGAATTGCAGACCATTTCGCTTTAATTGCATTTTCGCACAACCGGGGAATTAGGATTACTAAAATTAAAATAAGTAGTGTTTATTAAAATCCACGACAACTGCGAAAAGCTGCATAAACGCAGAGTAAACATAAATGACAAAATGTTACAAATGTGAAAAACTATTGTTAATCTGAAATCAGATGGATGACAAACCAAAACTGAAGGATAAGAGACACAGATACCACAGAAGAGAAAGAACAAAAGCTATTTATTAGGAGTAAAAACCGATAACAAAAAGCAGATTTGGAAAGACTGAAATAAAAAAAATGGGATAAGGATAGGCAAAAGACTTCAAACACGAATAAAGGCACTGAAGGGTTGGTTCGAAAAAGACGAGAAGGCAAAGCGTAAAACTAACATAATTAAAGGGGCGCACACCCTAGAGAACATCGTAACAACGGTATACTCGAGGAGATGATTGAAAAGGAATTAAACGTGAAAGTGAGATTAGTAAAAACAAACAAGTTAAGGTCCGATAAAATGGAAGCAACACTAGCGAAAGTGGTATCATGACACAAGGACATGGAGATAATGAAAAATAAGGCACGAATGGAAAAAAAACTATACCGGTGTTCATTTTAAAACTTCCAGCAATTAATATCTCAAAAACCAAGTCAGATGAAAAAATGTTTCGGACAAAAGTTGTGTGATAGCGAGGGGGAAAGAAAATGGCAAAATTGTTCTATTAATTTATTGACCTTTTCAAGGTGATTTGAAGGTCAACTTTCATATTTTGATTAATATTTTGCATGAATAAATAATCAACATTGTTAATCAAAATTTAATATTTACAAGGTTTAGAAGGCTATTTATTAGTATTAAACAGTGTAAAAAATGTTTGTAAAGGAGTGTTTTCATAACAAGCCTTGTAAAACTTGTAAATATTAAATATTGATTAACAATGTTGATTATTTATTTTGTTTCAACGCATCTTACTCGAAAAGCCTAATGTCGGATAAAAAAAATGTTCCAACAAAAGTTGTTTATTTATTCATGCAAAATATGAATCTGCTTATTGAAACTTATTGAAAAAACGTAAAATTTTAAATGAAAATCATAAAAACAGATGACATAAAATAATTACAAATAATAAATGCCACATACCCAAGAGGTTCCAGAGTAGATGTGGCAGTGATGGGGGTGAGAAATATGTTGTAGCGGCCCTAGAATCCGCACTATATAAACAAATCGCTTCGGCAGCGCAATCGTTAGAGCGCGTGCATTCACAGCTAAGACTCCTGGGTTCGAATCCATTTTCCACAATACAAAGCAACAACGATAGCCTTATTTCTTTCTTCTTCCTGTTATTGAACGCAGTTTTAAATTTCGTCGGGTTTCAAAAATGAAGCCGCTAGAGGTGTAAAACTTCCTCCTTCCGGTTGAGTAGAATCATAGTGCAAGTAGAAGTTTATTCAAGGGAGAAACGGCATAATTTCTAAAATAAATTATTATATGAATGGTATAAAACTTCAAATTTATGTTTACTTGTATTTACCTAGTCGTTCCACTTGTAATTTGATTTTCGAAAATCCTACTATTAATTCTGCATTGTTCCAAAAATATACCTATGTGATCTCGCCTTGCACGTACCACATATTTATATCATTTATCAGGATTTATATCAATAATTGCATCAATTTCCTACAATTCAACAATTTCAGTAAAAATAAAATTAGCCATCGCGATTTTATTAACAAATTATTTAATTTTTATGTATGTAACGATTTATCGAAATGTCAGGAAAAATTTTAATTTTTTATCAGGTAAAACCTGGTAATAAAAATAAAGTTATTTGGGACTTTAATTAACAATTAATTAAAATATTTTTCCCTTAATGAACCAACGTGATATTAAAATTTTTACAAATCACTACGATTTTAAAATATGCAAAAGGTAGTAGGTACCAATAACAAAATCAAATAAGTCCATAAGCATCGTGTAACTTTCTAACAAATAATGAATTGATTATATTATAACCATGGTTGGTTTACATATTGTAGGTAATATTTACCACTAAAATAGATTTTAATTTAAGGAAAAATATCAAAAACAATTTCATTTACCTTATTACAAACAACCACCTGTTGATTTGCCGGCTAAATACAATTCCAACGTCGATTTCATCCAGCAATTTATATAATTATTCTTTCAGTACCAGTAAATCGCTCATCGGTATCAAATAAAACTAATTATAAAAGCTATCAACTCACTTCAAGTGACTTTGTATTTATTTCAAATTGTAAGGTGTTGTTTGTGTTGAAAACAAAGTTGAAATGGCTCGGGGGTGTGGCGGCCAGTGGCGCCATCGTCACAAAGATTCCAGAATGTCACAGCAGAATATACAGGAGAAAGCAAAATTATTACGTTTCATCAAATTTCATTAAAAATATGTTTTTAATTTAAATTACAATAATTTCTTGATTTACGTGAAGTTTTAAATTGAACTGTAGCCAATTAAATTATTTCTCGTCCTGCAACTCGAGCTGCTATAATTAATATTTTACAATTAGTTTGAAGAAAAATGTTGAGTTCATTGTATTTTTACGTTTAAAGGGGCAAGCACAAAGCACAATGAACGCGAAACCAACGCGGTTGACGCCGACATCTGTCAGAAATACGTACAACCAAAGTTGTGTGCACAATGAACGCGAACCAAGCGCGCTAAAGGTGGCGATTCTAACCTTAAATTTAAAACTGTGTAATAATAACACGAATGAAGTGGAAATGTTTGTGTTTTAACATAGCTCTCTGCTATTCCTATCTGTTCTCAAACATAGGCGTAGCGTGACTTGTTTGAATGGGGGGGCACACCGGGGGGTTTGGGAAAATTTTGAAAAATAACAATGCAAATGGTGCTTTTTTTGCAATCTTTATCAAAGATTTCACTTTAAATTTCACAATATTTTAGTTTGTATTTTTCGTTTTAGCATATACATAGCCGTAATAAGAGTTTTGAAAAAGGTCTACCCAAGAATATAGCTACCTTAAGAATTTAACCTTAAGCTATATCTTCTTGCTACCTTTACCTACGTCCTACCTAGATAAACATAAAACACGGATTTCTCAGGCAAACAAACAAAATTGATATTACTATGCCTACTGGATGACTGGTGAAAAAATAAAACAACAATCTTTCATGGGTTTATCTTAATATCAGTTCAATTGTACATTTTACATTCAAACAAAGGAACAAGTGAAGTAAAAACTAATTTAGTTTCAATCTCCGTTCTTTCTGTGAAGAAAATCTTTGAACAAGTGCATTCAAACTTTCTTCCTTCATCAGTTTCAAAGTCAGGTCCTGGTTGATGGCCATCAGGGCTAAACCATTCAAGCGGTCCCCTTTCATCGTGCTTCTCAGATAGGTCTTCAACCTTCTTAAGCTAGAAAAGCTTCTTTCAGCGGTTGCTGTTGTGATAGGCCAAGCTAGTGCGATTTCCAGTAATTCCATCACAAGAGGGACATTGTTTTGGAGATTGTGCTTGACAAAGAAATCAGCCACTTCCTGCGGTGAGGTGATGGAGGAGGTTTTGGGAGAATCGGTAAAGTTCTTATTTACATATGAGTGAAAAAACTTCAGCTGAGTAGACAAGTTTGAAGAAAATCCGTAAAAGGTCTGTATTTCCTGAAGAATTGCGTTATCGATGCCATCCCACTGAAACAATAGCTGGGCGATACCACAAATTTTGTCATAGTCATTTTTTGAGAAACAAGCATGGAGATTTTGAATAATGGTATCCAGACCGGCGAAGAAAATATCAACTTTAAAAGTCTCTTCAAGTGTTTTGTGTTGGTATGAAGAATCGGTATGAGGATCACTAGTTTCAAGTTTCCTTGGTATCTTCCTCTTCCGAGGTGGCAAAGATCGTTCAACGCACAAATCTCTTTGGGCATAATCCTTACAAAGTTCTTCAGTTTCGTTCCACATTGTCATGAAAGCGTCCTCATTTCTGTCAAGTTTTAAGCAGTCTATAGTTGCTTCAACTTTGGAAAATACCAAAGAAATATCAATTGTTGAGCTCTGCAGCTCCTTGGACAGAATGTCTGTTTGATTCAACACACCATACAAGAATTTAAGATTGAAAACAAATTCAAATGTCCTGACTTATTTCATCAAACCATCGGCCTCTGCTGCTTGTTTGCCGTTGGAAGCATCACTGGCTATAACTTCCAATGTATCCACAATCTCTGGTAGTTGTTCCAAGATGGCATTTATAGCTTTGTGTCGAACAGTCCATCTCGTTCGCGACAAACTGACTAATCTTCTATACTTTTTATCGCCATTCTGTAAGCAAATGGACTCAAAAATTGCAAATCTTTTAGCAGAAGCATTAATTACATTGTAGAGCGCATTTACAATGGACAAGCAGTTGCGCAGTTGCCTCACTTCTTCACAAAATCGCATTACTGCTAAGTCCAGTAAGTGGGCATGGCAGTGGGTATATAAAGCCCTAGGTTCTTCCTCTTGGAACCTCGCAGCTACACCGTTAAACTTTCCACTCATGTTACTTGCACCGTCGTATGCTTGTCCGCGCATTTTCTTGAGATTTACACCCAATTGTTGAAGGAAGCTTTTGATGACTTGGTGTAAGTTGTGCCCTGTTGTTTCCGTAACTTCAATAAAGCCTAAAAATCTCTCTTTTATTTCGACATTATTGTCATTTCTATTTATATATCTAATACATATGCTAACTTGTTCACGAGAGGAAATGTCTGTTGTTTCATCGCAAATGATTGAGTAGGCTGAAGCCTCATTCACCTCCTGCACAATTTGTTGAACCATTTCATTTTGTATGCACTCAATCAACTCGTTTTGAACTTGTGCACTAGTATATGAATGGACAGATGATTGCATTAAGTGCTTGAACTCTGCGTCCATGTTCTTGGATCTGAGCTCAAGCAGTTCTAGAAAATTTCCTCTATTACATGATGTCTCGCTTTCATCATGACCTCTTAACGCTAGAGTTTGTTTACCCAAAAACAAGATAGTTTCAATCACGAATTTGACGTATTTTCTGTTGGCCTCTACCTGTTTGGTGTGTGCTGAAGACAAAGCGTCTGCAACACTTGATCCTGGATTTCTGTATTCTTTGAAAAACTGAGTTGATTTCAGGTGCATCTCAGATTTTTCATGTTTTCTAAATTTTTCGAGAGATTTTTGCAGTTGCTCATTCCAATTTTCGTAAAAGATTCTTCTCCTCGTCCAGTTTTATATTTACAAAAAACCCTGCATGGGAAACAGAATGCAGCGTCTGCTTTAGGGCTATATTCAACCCAACCAAATTCTCTATACCATGTATCTTTAAACTGTCTGTTTTTATCGTTAACTACAGTTACCTTAAAACAGCTGACAGGCTGAAAGGGACCCTGTGAAATTTCTGTTGAGTCCACTCCAAAATATGGGTCTCGACTAACATCCAGTATGCTGGAAGATAAAGCTTGATTTTTCTTACCCTCCTCATTTGCGTCCTCAGATGGTTGTACGTCTTCATTTACATCGGCAAGTGTTTGCACCACTGACTCAGAACCAGTAGTTTTTTTTGAAAAACGAAAGCACAGACGTTTGTTTTGACATAGCACTAGTTATAAGAACAAGTGTGATATAAAACAACACAAAAGTTAATTACAAGTCATATCATTCCAAATTTCAAACTCAAATAGCACCAGTAGGGGAGTAGCACTGCTTGTTTACAACCGTGATTCGACAAGTGGGAGTGGAATAGGCAGTGTCAGTAGGCCTTCAGCGGGAAGTGCAGACTGCAGAGTCAGACGGGTTTACAATACAATACAATTTATTGTCTCAACGATTAAAATTTATTTATTCAGGCAAGTTGGGGGGGCACGTGCCCCCCCGGCGCGACGCCTATGTTCTCAAACATCAAACAAAAGAGTTGCAACGGATATAGGCTATACATTTTGTTTGAAAATTCCCGAAAAAATTTTAACATTCCCGGAAACAATAAGTTAAACCGATTAAAGCGATAATCAAATATGGATTAGGGGTCGTCCATAAATTACATCACGCAATTTTAAGCAATTTTTAACCCCCCCCCTACCCCGATCGTCATCCCCCTCCAAGTATTACGTCACATATTCTTGAACCCCACCCGCAAATTTTTCAAATTTAAAATTTATATAATAAAAAGAAACCCGGGGTGGATTTCATGGGTGTCATCCCCACCGCGGCTGATGACCTTTTTTTTAGGGGTAGCACTACAGAAAATAGTTTTTTCTAAATACTTATCTATATATATAAAAATGGATGTATGTGTGTATGTATGTATGTTCCCTATAGACTCCTAGACCGTTTGACCGATCGGAACCAAATTTGGCACAGTCATTTTGTTGGTCCCTGCGCATCTGTATTGAAATAGTGCAAAAATTCGCAAAGGAAAATTCGCGAAGGGAGACTACAGGGACGCGCATGAATGGATCATCGAGATTCCTTAAAGGATTAAAAAGAATTTTTTTTTCTATATGTCGGATAATCGAATAAGCTACTTAAAGAACTATAAGGACAACTTTTTCTATATAAATTAAAAAATAGATAACATATTTTGAAATTGAAAGAAACAATTAAGCCACCCAAGATGCGTCCTTCGTATTCTAGATATACATCATAATATGCTAAGCGAATTCGATTTCAGAGAATGGTTGAAATTGGAGATAAACGGGGTCAAGGACTTCGAACACGAGCTTGAAGGCAGGCCACTCAAAATCAACTTAAAAACGTAATAATAATAATAATAAGATTTACCCCGATCTGTGTGTGACGCTCTTCTGTACTAAAACTGATTGCTTTATTTTAATTGAACTTATAATTTGACTAATAAATTGGTTATTTGTTTTAATAGCTGCCACCAGGAACCGTAATTAGATGAATTGGGCGAGTTCGGTTCCTAACTCGTGAATAGTACTTTAAAATACTTACTTTAACTTCTCATTAGTTTGTTTAATTGATAGGCGTGAGCGATAGCGCGGAGACTTGGGAAAAATATTTAAGACAAACGATATATCACTTATAGGGAGTTACAACAATTGAGACACCTTTAATTTAACTAACAACATTTATTAAAGAATAAACAACAAAACAAAAGAAAGAATTTAGAAATTTTACAATGTGAAATGTCGCAGGTTTCCAACATGCGGGTTTATGACCCAATTTGCTTAAGTGCTCTAAGCCGACCAGAGTAATGTTTGTAAAAGATTTTTAATAGTAATATTATTTGATACCTGAAGTTATAATCCTTTTTACTGCACATGAACGTAATCCTTCCTTCTTGCTATTTCACTTTGAATTATGCATAAACCGAAAATATAGGTTTAATTTTGACTTAGGTATTTTGAGTTAATTTATGATGCCGCCAACTTTTGGAAAAAATGTTGTTTTATCGATCGGTACTAACAATTAATATGAATCTTTAACTTAGTGAATTCGCTTGACTCGCGTATTTTATTTTGACTTTACTTTTAAACTTTTGACTAGCAAATTATCTTCCGTGTGAACACGACGGACCGATTTTCTTATCTCTGTTTTATAAAAATTGACAACTAACTGACTTTTGCTTCCGGGATCGTATTTATTGAATAAGATTTCCTCATGGAGAGGGTATAATAACGTACGAGATTTATTAATTTCGGACCTCGAGTAGAGACTACATGTATGGTCTCTTTAGGGTAGTTTTTATTACCCGCTTTCGTTCTAAAAATCCAGCGGGGTGCCAAAGATTCTAAAGATTGGAAAGCGTTAGTTCTATTCACAAAATTATAAACTTATATTTTTTTCCAAGAAGAAGTTGCAAGTGCAGGCAAGTGAATTACTTCATGACTGTACAATTTTCAGAGTCTTTGTTGAGTTCTTTTAACTTGCTGGAAAGTCCCGTTTCAAAACTATTAACGTTTCCGCTCTCATTGTTACAAACATTAGAGGAAGGATATTGTAAAAGTTTACAATATCACTCGAGAATTTCCAGTGCATCTCAAACAAATTTTACCCTGGTTCAATAATTATTATAAACAAATTAATTATTATAAACTAAATAAGTTTCTATAATTATAAACTAAATAGTTTACACGCAATCTGGTTTAATACTTATAATCTAATTTATAACATGGTTTAATGTTTGCTTTCATTTTAAATTTCATCAATAAATTCATCTTTACGTGTTAAAATTACGTGGTCGATACATATAAATAATCAAGAACCAAACGCGGGTTGTTACACTTCAGTGTAAAACGATCTTTAATCTGGATCAACAGATCAAAAGATCGGACGTATGTAATCTCCACCGATGGTCAAGAGAAAATCCTCACTGCCGAAATGGTCACAGTTTATTACCACCCGTAAACTCCACAGATGGTTATTCGTAAGGATTTAAAAGTATTAGTCGGTATTAGTAAAGTACAATAGGCAGATTAAAAAAATTATTTCATTAGAAAATGCATTTTATTGAAAAATAAAAGTAACACAAAATTGTAATTTATATATATGGCGTATTTAATGTACCAACCGTGAAAAAGATGGCTAATCAAAAATTTGGAATGGTGAAATAATTTCCTCAAAAAAAATGATACCAATCAAAATTTGTTAAAAACCCAATGTACGTAAATTTAGGTGTTTTTTTTCCGATTTTTGAGGTGCGCATTCGATTTGGAGGTTTATCCATCGTCAAAACCTACCCTTCCGGGGCGCCGCTTCGCTCCGCTACGCTCTGCACCCCTGCAGGGCGGTTTTGACTCTGGTTACTAGGCTAAACATACGAGAAGGCGCCACCCATCAAGAAAACCGGGATAAATGAAACCGGGATGTGAGAGAACCTCGAAATAGCATTAAAAAGTATAGTTCCGGTATGGGGCAGTAAACTTTTACGTTTCACTCCCAAAATAACGAACAAAACCAAAAATAAATCAATAAGAGAAAACAATTGAAAAAGGTTTTGAATAGTAATTCTTATTTTGAATAAAAATTTCGTACATTTAAACTTCACCATCGATGGTGAACAAAACGAAAGGGTACGGTAACCTAACCCTGGTGACTCCAAATAAATTGAAAATTTCTTATTGCAAAGAGGAAGTTTATATAGTTTACTGATATAATTTAAACCTGCGAATGTATTATCAAAATTTTGAGTAAATCGAATTTGAAGTTTGCTAATTTACATGCAAATTTAACGAGATTCCCGCGCGTCGCTCATTCTGTTGACAGTCCGTGCAGTTATAATGACCCTAACACTTAGAATATTTCGCACCGGCAGATGCAGCTCGTCTCTCGTACATGTAACATCGATTATTTTTTGTTTTTACGCGATTTTTTGGGGGTGAAACGTAATAGTTTACTGCCCCATACCGCAACTATACTTTTTAATGCTATTTCAAGGGTCTCTAAGCTCCCGGTTTCATTTATCCCGGTTTTTTTTTATGGGAGGCGCCTTCTCGTATGTATATAGCATAGTAACCAGAGTCAAAACCGCCCTGGAGGGGTGCAGAGCGGAGCGGAGCGCAGCGGCGCCCCGAAAGGGTAGGTTTTGACGATGGATAAACCTTCCTATCGAATGCACACCCCAAAAATCGAAGAAAAATGCGCTAAATTTACGTACTTTCAAATTGATTTTTCTCGAAATTTTATGTATACTTTCGCAAATGAAATTTTTACAGTATGCTCTATAAACCTTCCTCTTTGCTATAGGAAATTTTCAATATTTTTGGGGTGACCAGGGTTAGGTTACCGTCCCCAAACGAAACAACGTTTCAGGATTTACTTCAGATCTAAAGGAAATCCTGAAACTCTGATTTGTAGGGAATTTTCTCCTCTTCAATTTTGGTCCAATGATAACACAGGGGATTTTAGGAAAGTTGATTCCATCCCCAGCGTTATTTTTCATTTCCCTTTAACTGACTGGGTAACCGGCAAAAATATCACGTTATCATCGCGACAGTTATTCAAATACATATATTTAAATTGAAAAGAAAAATTCCAACCGATAAAAATAATCTCCAAATTCAGGAAGGGGGGAATTGCGTTACGTTACCATGGAAGCGGTTATTCTGACATACTATGAGTATTTTATATAAGATCTTCGGAAGTTCCCAATGATAATCGATATTACATGACCGGGGGATCTGGGGGGTATGGAATACCCCCCAGGTACCTACACTTGCCATTATTCAGAACCATCAAAATTTATTATTTTTCGTTTAATCTTTTGCGATTTTCGTCTGAAATCTGGGAGGGGGGCAGCAGGTGATATTTTTCATAACTATCCCAGTACCGTTCTTCTTAATACCGAGAGACGTAAAAGTGAAAGTTCTTCTTTCGCAATAAATTAATTATTGCCCTGCCCAGTAATGCCCTGGTTCCGGCAGCCTAAATGAGTTCCTGATAAGCATCCATTTGTTTTCATTACTCTAAGCCGGCACCGTAGCAAGGGTGATCGCAATTGGGGCGCTAAACCTCGACAAAACCCAATAAATAATAGTTTAAAATTTCCAAAATGATAAGAATCTTTTGGGAGGGGGGGGCGCATATATTCAAATTTGCCTCAGGCGCCAGAAAAGCTTGCTACGGCGCTGAGTGGGGGTTCCAGCTTAAGACTGGTTTGCCTATTTTAAATGCCTTCATCACGTTTACTTGTATTTTTAACTCTTTGTTCAAGAAATTCTCTAACCTTTCGTATTGACAGCTCTTTTGACTTTTTCATATTTCGCCAGTTGTGTCTCCAAATTTATTATTATTTCATTTTGTTTACTTGTTTTTTCCTTCATTTTACCAATCGCCTGTCGATTTTCCAACGAGTTTCCATTCCGTTCAGTTATTTAACCATAATTGGTACTTCAAAACAATTTACTAGTTTTTAAAAAACTAATTTTGATATTTTTTTGATACGGATCCTGTCAGTATTTTACCAGCGTAGTGTGGGTTGCATAAGTAAAGGATTGACATTATGTTAGGTACAATGAAAACTCGCTAGATGTCGATCTCCTTGTTTTGTATCTAAACAAATTGCTAAATATAAGAACAGACCTGACAGTGCGTTGACTTGGTTTTAGTGGGGTTTAGTAAATAGTTTGTGTGTGAACGAATGATACGAAAATGCAAACTCGGCTCATTTTTATTATTTTTCATTCCATTAAAAAGTATACGTCTGTTATGTGAAGCATATAATAAAATTATATTAAATATAAAAACTTAAAAGTGTTAATTAAATAATATCAGGGTCGTAATATCTTGTGATATTTTTTCTTTGTGGAAATTTGCTGGATTTGCGATTCTTCCAATTTTTAATTATACAGTAAGTAATTTGTAACACTTGAAATTTAATAATTTTTCAAATATTAATCACCGATTCGTATTTAACAATCGCGACTTTTACTTTTCTATTGTTATAATTGAAAATAATTTGTACCATATTTTATCGTTTTTTGGTTTTTTTATATGTATATTTTATGCAACGTTGATTCTTTTTGGTAATAAAGTCAATTTTTATTCTAATTTTGTTTTTAAATTTTCAATATGTTTGAATTCTACAATTTCATCATTGTTACAGTTATCCTACTCAGGTAGGTGCTAATTCGCCGTTATTTATTATTTAATTATCGGAATAAAAGCAATTTTCTAAATAAATTAGTTTGAAATTGAAACACTATAATACGACATTAATTATCCACCCCATGCTGTGAAAGAAGAATCTTGTTAATCCCCCTCTCAAACTGCTCATTTGGGATCTTCACAGTGGCATAACTGCAAATATGCTAATAAAGTTAATCAAATACCTGACAGGGTGGGTAACCAGTGAAAGGTGCTCTCACTTTGTTGTACATAACAAAGTGTACTGAAATTTTTTTCATCTGGTAAAAAATGATCTTCCATTAGATCAAATTTAGACCACTAAAACCCATTTTGTTATTTGACTCATTCAAAACTTAATTTGCATAAAATTGATGTTCTACAATACATGGCAGGACTCCAGCACTGCAGCAGACAATATTTATTGTATGATTAGTCATCGTCTGCAGCCAAGAACCCATCCGAATAATATTGCCCTTGAAAAAGCGTGATACCTTCTTCAAATAAAGTTTCATTTCTTTTATCAACATTAAAAGTTATCTTTAGATCAAACAAGAAAAGAAGACGGCAATTGAACCCAAACTCTTCATCCAAAAACAGTCAAGTTCTATTTTTCTCATTTATTATTCAAATTTGCCAATAACAGGGTTTGTAGAACATCATTTTGGCTTGGCGTTCCTAATATGGGCAAAAATTAATATATTCATACTCGTCAGAAAACGCCTATGTGGGAGATAAAATTGCTATACTGGGCCCAAAGACTGTCCACCTTTTAACATTTAATTAGGTGGGTCGTTAAAGATCACGTTCCCTGCTATCAAAAAATCGAAAAAACTAACAAATAATACCTTACAATTAAAAGGGGCTAAGTCACGTTTTTCTATCAAGACTTGATATTTAGTTAAATAAAAAAAAATTTCTTTATACAAACAGAACAAAAAACATTGCTCCACCTAGCACAATTTTTCTACTTTATCATTCAGTCAATAAAGTATTTTAGCTGCCGTCAATATGTTGGCTTAAATCAGTCGTCAATTGCGAGCGAAACATCGTAACCTATAAATTGGGTTATTTCAATTTTTATATCGTATTTATCGAGTTATTGATGAAAAAATTGCTCAAGTTTATTTCTAAACAAACGGGTTTATTCTAAACCGTGCACCTTTCAAGTTGATTTATTTTTTCGACCTTGCACTGTCCCTGCCCACCGGAACAGCTGAAAACTACGAAATCCGGGATTAAAACACAGAATTTCTGTCGTCTCACTCAAATTCGGCCAAAATTTTGCTTTCATCAATTTTTTGTTTAGGGTGTTTTGTATACGTATATGGGAAACCGGGGCTAGTTGGTAGTTGGTACACTTCCTTTTTAGTTCTTAATTTTTCTATATCTGATTTTACAGTTAGGAAGTACACGATTTTTACTGTATTTTTTCAAATTGTACCAACCTGCCCCGCGCGTGCAGTAAATTACCCGACTAGGCCTAAAAAGTTAAGTTATTAACGCAATTTAAACTGAAAGAATGAATTTAATTATGAAGGTTTAGTATGATCTAGAAACGATATGATATACATCCTATATCAAATGAAAGATTTTTTATTGTAGTACTTGGTGATTATGTAATTTTATTACGAATGAAACTATAATCTCTTTGTACTAAATTAGGTTAATTTTCTACATTTTTCGTAAGTAAAAGAATATGTTATTTAATTATTACCCTACTACTGCATAAATCCATTAACTTTAATAATTTATATCACAACAGGCTACGGTCACCATATTTAATGAAAACTAAAATAAATGTATTTATCGATAATATACATAATATATATACCGACGAGTACGCATTGTTTACGTTAACAATAAAAACGAAAAAAAAACATTAAGTGAAAATTAATTTCGTAAATTATTTTGGTTCCAATTCATTGTAACCCATAGTTAAATATTAATGTTAATATTGTCAAGCATTCATGGATGTTATCAAAACAAATTTAGGTGGTAAACTAGCGTCCGTGAAGTTGCCCCCCCCCCATTTTCTGAATTTTAAAATTGAAATTGTTGTGCCGGTTTTAAAATTAATTTCCACTAAAACAATAAAAACTGTTTGCACTCTAGCCCCCCATTTTTGAAAAATTAGGTTTTTTTTATTCAATAAATTGTGCTACTTGTTCTAAATGTCTACCTAAAATTTCAGTTTAATATTACGAACCAATTCGAGAAAATATAAAATATTAATATCGCGATAGCCCCCAGTGTCAAAAAATTATTTGTTTTGCTCCGGTTGATTCTACGAGTTGTTCTGAATGCACTGCTAACATTTCAATTTGATATTACGTATTTCACATTTTCATTATTATTAAATAATGAATTTATTATTATAAGGCCGGAGTCTCACTGTACCACTTCGTACTCTTCTTCTTCTTCAGCCTATTTCCGTCCACTCCTGAACGTAAGCCTCTCCGATTTCTCTCCACTTCTCTCTGTCTTGAGCCGCCTGAAACCAGTATCTTCCCGCAACTCTCTTTATGTCGTCTACCTCTTTTGGGGTCTTCCTACGCTTCTCTTGGTAACTCTTGGTCTCCAGTGAGCTAGTTTATAAGTCCATTCAAGTGGGCTCTGTCTGGCTACGTGTCCCACCCATTGCCACTTCAGCTTTGCTACGCGTTCCGTTATGTCCTTCACTCTTGTTCTTTTATTTATTTCCTCATTTTTGACTTTGTCTCTCAAACTAACCCCTAGCATTCCTAGTCCAAGTGGACCCACCACTTCGTACTATCAAATAAAATTTGAACTAATTCATTTGGTTTAAACCGAGTTCAAAGACTCACCCACAAATCAGCAACTTCCATTAGTTAATATTTTATTTGGTTGTAGGAAATGGTGCAGTGAGACTCTGGCCTAAACGAATTAGAAGCACATACAAAAAGAGACCTTTGTTTAGGTACTTATGATCTTTCAAAAGCAGGAGCGGACTGATCGTATCGGTGTTGAAAAAGATAAAAACAAATTTTCATTTAAAAAGTATTTGTATTTGTGCGACCCCCGGGCCCATTTTAGATCAGTCCCTTCAGAAATCCGACCTAATTACGATAAGAGGTCAGTCCGCCGCTGCTTTTGAAAGGTTCTACCTAGTCGTTATGCCTTTCTACAGAAGCGTCGTGATCCATCTCTTTCTATGCATGTGATATGCGTTCGAAGTGTTTTTACATAGATAGAGGACCCACTTGTTTAACGTGGGCTCCGAACCACGGGAAGTGTAATATACTTCATTTCGAGATGAACTCTCATGGCAGATTACCTCGGTGGTTTGCCATTGCCTTCCGATGAGAGACGGTCTGAATAAAGTTCTTACCCTGCCCGGATTCGAACCGAGCATTTCGCATTAGAAGTAGACGCACTTAACTGCCAAAGCTATAATCGAAAGATTGTAAGTATAGTTTGTTTCAGAATAATTGGAATTAAAAAAAGTCATAGCATCAAATTACGTTGATATAAAAACCTACAAACTATAAACAAAACATAATAATAGAGATAAGGTTAATTATTTTAATCTCGCGCCAGTCTTTAGCAATGCATATTATGTTCTCTTGGTTGACCCGACAATCTTATCTCGGTATTATGTGTCGTCTTTATATCAACGTAATTTGATGCTATGACATTTTTTAATTTCAATTATTCTTAAACTATATCTAAGCCATGAATGTGCCATGCATAAGTATACAGAGCGGGTACATAGGCACTACGAAACAAAGGTCTCTTTATGTAATTCGATTATAATAATAAATTAATAATTTAATAATAACGAAAATGTGAAATATTACTGAAATTATTTTTTCACTTCAGGGTGACGGTCGTGCCCTGAATGTTAGCGATATCAATTGCTAATTCAAGGCTCCCCGATTCGCTCCGGATACAGTCCAAAAATTTCTTGACCGTCTTTCGTGTTTCGGAGGGCACGTAAAGCCGTCGCTCCCCCTGTGTTAATGATTTGCCATCATAACAATAAAAACAGGAAGCAGGCACATCGAAAGGAAAGCCCAACAATCTACCTGAGATGTAAAAACCAAAAATACTCATACTAGAACTAATTACAAAAATTAGTAAATAACAGGTCCTAGACCCGGAGTAGGTCAACTCGGCAAAAGGTACAAGGGATAGGTTAATCCTACCGGTCAACTGTGCAAATGAAAACCAGAGGCCGTTTTAATTTGCGGTCAGCTCGGCAAACGCGCTGAATAATGCTATTTCGAGGGTCTCTCACATCCCGGTTGCATTTATCCCGGTTTCCTTAATCTGTCGCGCCTCTCGTATGTTTAGCGCCCGCCGCGTAGCGGCTCGGAGCACGAAAAACCGCCCGGAGATGCGGAGCATCGGAGGGTAGGTTTTTTGATGCTCACAGTTCTGGCCAAGCCAAAATTTACGAAGTACGATATAACATGGATATTCCTTGTATTTTAAAAATAATCACAAATAATATACAATGTAAAGGAACAAAGTGTATACATCAGTTACCGTTAATGACATCGAAAGGTACTTTGCCGAGTTGGTCTATGTATTTCCAGGTAGGAAATTTGGACCCGGATTAAATATCTGACCATTTGCCGAGCTGACCTGCACCCCCTAGACCAGGGATGAACAACCTTTTTCTACAACGGGCCAGCTACAAATTTAAAAATGTTGTGCGGGCCGCATGTAAGAAATTTATGACCATAAACATTGATTGATGTACTCAAATTATATCTTTATTAACAAAATAAACCTAACCTTAAAAGTCAAAAAGCAGTTCATTTAGAACAACTCCTAGAACCAACTGGAGCAAAAGAAATTTAATTTTTTTGAAACTGGGGGCTATCGTGATATTAATATTTTCTATTTTCTCGGAATTGGTTCGTAATATTAAACTGAAATTTTAGATTGATGACATTCAGAACAAGTAGCACAATCTATTCAAATATAAAAAAATTAAATTTTTCAAAAATGGAGGGCTAAAGCGCAAAACAGTTTTTTTGTTTTTAGCGGAAATTAAGAACGGAAAATTAATTTTAAAACTGGCACACAATTTCAATTTTAAAATTCAAAAAATGGGGGCAAACTATCTCAGGAAAAACGTAAGTGCACAGTGACCTCCACCGTAAGGTTTAAACTTAGTTTATGCACACCCCGTAACGTAACTTCTTCTTAAAGTGCCGTATCGTCTCAGCTATTAACTTGACCGAAGCCAAGATGACTTAGTATGGAAGGTAATTTAATTGGGTGGTTTCCCGTTACCTTTCGGTTGAGATCACAGCAGTATAGCCGCAGTTTCCGGTTGTGTATGCTTTTCGAAACACTGCTGGTCGTCATAACTACGACCCACAATTATTTTGACTGGCTAACCGGAGTTTGTGTTTCATGTTGCATTGCGTCACGTTACGGACGTTCATCGTGCACATACGCTGCGTAATTTGCAGTCGGCTGTGCTATCATGGAATAACTCCGGGAATATTTACCATCGATGGTAAATATTCGTCGATGGTCGTTTAATTTAGGAATTTAATCATAGATTAAATATTTAATCATAGATTAAGTCCGATTTGGGTTTTAGCAATATAATTTTTAACACAAGTTAAATTTAATCAATGATTAGCGTAATCATAGATTAAATCTGTAGTTTGGGTTGTAGCAACGTTAATTTATGCTTAACACAGGTTAAATACCCAAAGTATTTAATTACTAGTTGACCAGTGATTAAAGTTAAATTATCAAAAACCTAACCTCCTTTTAATATTTTTTATGAGCACCCGAGTACTTTTTGAGAAAAAAAATTCAGTTATTAACAAATTAACAATTTATTTATCGATATTACGTAATTTTACATTTAGTACCCGCAATTGTTTTTGTCGACACATTATTGCTAATTGGCTTTCTTTCAATTTATTTATTAAAATCTTTCGCTTTATTTGTTTGTTCGAAAGCTTGGACCTTTTTGGTTGCTGTGTGGCAACGTACCTTCTTTTTCGACTGCGTCGAGCGGTCTGAACCGGCACAGGAATTACAGCCTCCATTTCCAGAATTTCCTGTTCCTCGCTTTGAATCGAATCGAAATTCTGTTCTGCACCAATTCCTGAACCACTGGCTCCTAAATAAATAAAGTGTCATGAATCACGAATTACAAAATGATTTTCATAACAAACCTGGATAAAAGTAATTGTCAAAAAGATTGAACATAGGCGGTCGCACAGTTGGCACGGACGCCAGAATCCGTGCTCCACGCTCTGTCAATTGGGGGGTGTAACTCCCTCCGCCTGTCTTTTTTTGCTCTCTCTGTTAAAAAGAATAAAATTTTATTTTGATAAGTCAAATGCATATCTGTAATATACTTTATCCTCTGCCAGCAGTTGTTTTGCTTCCAAATATGCCGCTTTCTAAAATATATCATTTAATTAATTATTTGTTCATGTTGTTCATCGGCATCTTCCTTCTCTACTTCAGTATAATTTTTTGTTCTTTTCTGTGCCATTTCAGTAAAATAAATAATATGAACTGTATTCACAGAATATATAGGTTATAAACCTCACTTGTTGATAATTTTCGAACTAATCTAACTACCATGGAACTACTTGCATAGTATGAAGTAGGTGTTGTTGTCGTTTCAGGAGTACCACCATAACTATACTACACATAATCCGAGATTAACTAATCATATATTAGAAAACGTTGCTACTACAACCCATTCAAAATTTAACAACGGATTATTTTTAATTTGTGTTAACTAACACAGGTTAAGTTAAGGTTGCTGAAACCGGCCCTCGGTGTGCTAAATTACGATTGCAATGTTATTAGTCGGATGAATGCAAATCAAATGTTAGGTTAGGTAAGGTTACAAAACCACAAATTTACAAAGTTACAAACTGAAGGTCGTCGGTGCTAATAACGTCGGCGTATTAACCTCTTGGCGTAATTACCGTCGACGTAGTTACCTGTCGGCGGAGTTACCGTCGGTGTAACTATATGGTAATTGACCTAGGGCTGATAAAATTCACTTATAAACGATTTCGCGAGGATGGAGACCGAGGAATCGGTAAAATGACCGTCCGAAAACTTTTACATGTAGTAACAGAGCCTAAGGGCTGTTTCGAACGGTGACAGGTCTTCGGGTATCTCCGTGCAATGGAGCGCTCTCATTGGCTAAAACACTGTACGATTTTAATAATAGCTTAATCAGTTGCATCGCGTATTAATTTTATTACTGTATATACGATTTATTATTATTAAATTCAGTTTCTAAGTTCCCACACGGCTTTTCAAGTATGCAGGAAATGCAAGACAATCAAAAACGTCATGTAACAAAAAGAAATAATCAGCCTAAACGGTACCTTAAAATATGTGTAGTATAGAATATTTTATATCGATGACCAAAACAATTTTAATTCTACGGATTCTCAACTCGTCTTTGCGATAGCGACGCTAAATCCCATTCAAAATTAAATTTCCTCCGTTTATTTTTATTAAAATAAATTGGAATGAGAGCTGCGAGCATATCGGCGGATCTAGTTTTTATTAACAAAACTAAAAAAGTTCTATGAAAACCGTATATAATAAAATTATAACTCGAGAGAATTTTTTATATCACAGGTATTTGCTCGAACAAATAATAAATAGCATCAAGGATTTTTTTAGAACCGTAAATAAAAGCTTGCTTCTGTACATTGTTGCAATTTGCGAAGGATTAATTAAAGTAATTCTCCACCTACTTATTTTTAAAATAAAATTTTGTTCTATTTCTGAAATTTTTTCATTTTGTTTTTTCAATTTATCGATTTTTTTTATTAAATGGGTTCCTTCAGGAATGTGTCATATATGTTCCAAAGGAAATGTTGAAAACGCAATATTGGTTTTAATGAAACAAAAACAAAACCCATTCAAAGATTTCGAACAAAATGAAATGAAAATTTTTCAAATTGCGTTCTTCATTGTTTTATTGAACGACCTATCAAATTAAATTTAAAAATTGTATTTCTCAAGTATACGAAATTGTTCTGTTATGTTCTTTTACAGTTACTCGAGCTGAATACATTTTTTCTCACGTTATTTTTTATTAGGATATAATAAAACACTTATTATTCACAGCTTCTACTCTTCCTGACATCCGTTTTTAGCAAAAAAAAAACGTTTATCTCCAATTTCAGACATAACTGATTATTTTCAATTTTCTGCTATTTTTTTATCGACATCATATTATAAAGAAGTAATCAATTTATACGTGGTTTGTGTGTACAATATTAATATTACAGTAAAATAACTTTTTATTATTCATAACTGGTAATGCTGCAGTATTATAACTAGCGCCATGGCGATTTACAAATTTTATGATCAATATGTATTTTTAACTCATCTTGTATATTTATGCAAATTGATTGCTTTGACATTATTTGTAACGTTTGATTTTTCATTGTGAGTTTGTTAAGGTTTTCCCAAAACAACCAGTATTCAAGTTTTTTTTTAACGATAACCTCAAAACTCAGTAATCCTCCCCTTAACTGCGATGTGGTTGAATTTGTAACTTATGTTTTGGAATATTTTTATGGTCACCTTTTTTCGGATCGATCTTGAATAAAAAGCTATAAATTACCTAAAGGTTACTTCTAATTTCCCTTGTACATGTGGCTTGAAAATCAATTTTTCCTGGTCTACCAATATTTCGTAATGCTTATCAGAATCTAGAGATTAACTAATTTTTTTAAAACATTTTCTAGCGAACACTCGATATAGTATAACTTATCTAATAAAAGAGATGGTCATAGCTTTGGCAGTTAAGTGCGTCTACTGCTAATGCGAAACGCTCGGATCGAATCCGAGCAGGGTAAGAACTTTATTCTGGCTGTCTCTCCTCGGAAGGCAGCGGCAAACCACCGAGGTAATTTGCCAAGAGCGCCCATCTCAACATGAAGTGTATTACACTTCCCGTGGTTCGGAGCCCACGTTAAACAAGTAGGTCCTCTATGTATGTGAAAACACTTAGAACGCACATCACATGCATAGAAAGAGATGGGTCACGACGTTCGGAAACGGACAACACGACTAAGAAGAATCTAATAAAACAGATAAAAATTTTTTGCATTCCAGATTTTTTAATTAAACGAAGTAGATACGTTTGAGACTCTGGATTGCATATTTCAATGGTAGAAAACTGCCAGGATTGTAGCCATGCCAAAAATTACTGAATTGTCCGGATTGTGAGTTTGTTAAGGTTTTCCCAAAACAACCAGTATTCAAGTTTTTTTTCAACGATAACCTCAAAACTCAGCAATCCTCCCCTTAACTGCGATGTGTTTGAATTGAAACTTTTGTTTTGGAATATTTTTATGGTCACATTTTTTCGGATTGATCTTGAATGTACAGCTATAAATTACCTAAAGGTTACTTCTAATTTCCCTTGTACATGTGGCTTGAAAATCAATTTTTCCTGGTCTACCAATATTTCGTAATGCTTATCAGAATCTAGAGATTAACTAATTTTTGTAAAACATTTTCTAGCGAACACTCGATACAGTATAACTTATCTAATAAAACAGATAAACATTTTTTGCATTCCAGATTTTTTAATTAAACGAAGTAGATACGTTATTTGAGACTCTGGATTGCATATTTCAATGGTAGAAAACTGCCAGGATTGTAGCAATGCCAAAAATTACTGAATTGTCCGGATTAGGGATGTATTAAATCAAATACTATTTTAATTTATTTTTTAGTTGGATATCTCTTTTCGGGGCTGTTGGTAGTATTTAAAAAATTCATAGATAGATTCTTGAATATATTTATTAAAGAAATCGCATTTTTTCTATCTGACACTGACGCGCATGAACGGACTAACAGGAGTCAAATACAATTAATTGATTTTTAAGTTGGACATCTATTTTCAGGGCCGTTAGTTAGTAGTACTGAAAAGATTCCTAAGTAGATTCTTGAATGTTTTTATTAAAGAAATCGGCCCCCCCCCACCAGATACTGACGCGCTTGAATGGATTAACGCGATTCAGATAATCCTGCAATGATCAGATATCGTCCCCCTTTTTTAGTTTTCAGTCAAGTATATTTTGAACTAAATTATGAAGTAAATGAAATTAATCAATTTTAATTCAGTCAATTTTTTTATTGTTATTCGAATATATTGTAGCCGAAATCTAACGGTAATTTTAAAAAAGAATTTTCTTTCTTTTTTTTCAAGTGTCAAAATGGCAATTTTTGCGCATTTGTAGTTTTGGCATAAGGAGGACGATATGTAAAGAAAGTTGTTAATACAACTTACCTCACAATAAACAAACGGGCTTCCGATTTACCTCCATACCACCAAAGATTCCTATGATTTGCGGTTCCTCACCTCCGCTTTCAAAATTGATTACATCCCAACCAGGGCACTGTAATCTGTACAACTTGTGAAATGCGAAATTTGATCAAGGGAACCAACGTGAATTCCAACGCTTTTTTAACAGCGTCAATCAAAAACAGTTCTTCTGAACTCGAGCATACGGTCGAATATAAATCATCTAACGTCGTCTTTTCAAACAAAGAAAACCAAATTTTTTTGCATAAAATACTATAGTTCCGAGACAACTTCTTTAGGCGGCTGCGCCGATCGAGAAATTTTTACGAGACCATATTTAAAGCGTGCAACGATAAATCTTGATTGATCATGAAAAAATACTATTAAAAATTGTACTTATTATTATGTATACTACTTGATAAGGCCCTTGGTCTTCTGCCTTGGTTGTGCGGCCTATAGGCCGCACTGATTGTATATCAACAGATAAATTTCGCGTTATACACACACGGATAGATAAATTAAGGCTATTATATTTTGTAATGTAATAATTGTAAATCTACACAATTTATACGATCTATATCCTTCAGTGGTCGCGTTATGAGCAATTTGCTCACGTTTTACTTTGAAGTGTTGGTAATTTTAAATGACTCAAAGAGGAACCACCTGACCTACCCGGGTCCAGCTGAGTTTTACACCTCCCTTATAATATTTGAACCCCGTTGTAAAAATTGAGCCAATTGTTTTCCGCCTGTGACCTTCGTGTAAAGTTGCGTCCCCATCTGAGCATTCCACCGATGGTAATTACAATAGGTAATTACAAGTACAATAGTACACCAAGTAGAATAGGTAGATTAAAAAAATAAATTTCATTAGAAAAGGCATTTTATTGAAAAATAGAAGTATCGCAAAATTGTAAGTTAACAAGCAAACTTTAAAAATAAATAAAGATTATAAAACGTGGTGCAATTTGGGTGGCACCATTGTAAACACCTAATCTACTCTATATATATAAAAAGATAAGGGTTTTTATGCAACGTTTGTATGCAACGATTTTATGCAACGCTTTCGATAATCGGATAATCTGACAACAAACAAAAAATTCTATTATATAAGTCAAAGGGACTTTATATAAAAATATAAGGGTTTTTATGCAACGCTTTCGATAATCGGATAATCTGACAACCAACAAAAAATTCTATTATATAAGTTAAAGGGACTGCAATATAAATTAAAAACCAAAATTGGAAAACATCGATTTATCAATTTAACAAGGTAGTTCTCCAAGATTTTCTCCGTTTTAAAATATAAGGTTGGTAATCCCTTATCCATAAAAAGTTTTGCAATTTCATTGGCTATTGGTTAAAAAAAAGAACCAATCATTAATTTGATTTAAAATTGTTATTCAAAAACGTTCCATAAAAAGTTTGCACATAAAGTTTTATGTTTTACTTATATGGTGTAAAAGAGTACGGATTATCTGACCCGTAATCAGATTATTGCTTTCATCGCATCATTGGATCATCGGATCATTGGATCGTCGTATCATCGAGTTATAGCCTATATAGGACGTTGATGACTATATATATCTTAGAAGAAGGAGAACATTAATAACACTAATCCGCCCTGACCAAAGAGATTATCTAGATTAAAGGAGTACCAACTAAAACAAAAAACACTATATAAGAAAACAACATTATTGAACTAAAAAAACAACCAAATAGAAACCAAACCAACACGATCACTCGAATTAAACCTGACATAAAGAATTAAAACGACGTTACGTTACTTTTAGTAACATTTGCCGAATTAACTTTCGATCATATTTCATCGAAAGTGCGATTATTATCGATCTTCTTACATATATCTACCCTATATATCTACTCTATATATATAAAAAGATAAGGGTTTTTATGCAACGATTTTATGCAAAGTTTTCGGTAATCGGATAATCTGGCAAGCAACAAAAAATCCTATTATATAAGTCAAAGGGACTGCAATATTAGTTAAAAACCCAAATTGGAAAACATCGATTTATTAATTTAACAAGGTAGTTCTCCAAGATTTTCTTCGTTTTAAAATATAAGGTTGGTAATCACTTATCCATAGAAAGTTTTGCAATTTCATTGGCTATTGGTTAAAAAAAAAGAACCAATCATTAATTTGATTTAAAATTTTTATTCAAAAACGTTCCATAAAAAGTTTGCACATAAAGTTTTATGTTTTACTTATATGGAGTAAAAGAGTACGGATTATCTGACCCGTAATCAGATTAATGCTTTCATCGGATCATCGGATTATAGCCTATATATAGGACGTTGATGTCTATATATTAATAAGTAAGTTAAAGAAGTTGTACTATCGCGATCACCATCTGGAGAATTAAGTACTATAAAAGTAATTGAAGTAAAAAATAATTTAATACTATTGTCCAAATATGACTACCATTCTACCTTTAAATTCAATAGCCGTTCGAGAGTTAACATCTAATCGCTACCTTTCAACTGATCATATCACAAAATTTAATTAGATCCTGATGGTTAATACAGAGTTTAGACTAGAGATGAGTGCTCATTTAAAAGTTACCTTCAACCAAAAAAGGCTTTTACCCTTTCCGACTGTTATAACTAGCGAAGCTTCCTTAATTCTAAGAACAGATCGAATAAAAGCAAACAAAGAAGTGCGACCACAACGGGATACATCCTCAGATACTGAAAGTGACACAGAAAGAAAGAAAAAGACGACAAACATCAACTCAACGTTCGAGAGAACACAGAACTCGACAGCAACAACTACAAGAGAAACAAGAACCTTCATCAACATCAAGACCATCAGCAACAACTTCAACTGAAAGAAGCAGAAAAAGAAGAGCGTTACAGCAACCATCGACTGATCTGGCCACTGTTTTAGAATCGGTACAACTACAAGAGGAACAAGAACCTTCAACATTAAAACCAGCAGCAAAACCTTCAACTGAAAGTAGCAGAAAAAGAGCGCTACAGCGATCATCGACAGATCTGGTCACTGTTTTGGAATCAGTAACTCCTCATCATGCGGGTGAAATGAGCGAGAAATGTTCAAATTGTGATGCTATTTTTTGGAAAAATGAATTTTGCAAGAAAAGTTTTTGTCATAATGGTAAAGTTAAACTGTCCAAATTATCGCCAGTATCCAAATTGGATACTGGCGATACATCTGCAAGCAGATTACCATTTGTACTACATACATAGGCGACAATTTCCGATAGTGTTGGCATTCGCTATAATAAATTATAAATAAATGTCAAGGGCAGAGCTTTGACAAAGTTGGTATAAATATCGATAGGCCTTTGTTTAGTCATGGACAGTTATATATAGCATTATCAAGATGTCGAGCAAAAGGATGGAATACAAATTCAAAGTACAAGCGACATAACAAATGTCGTATGGAAAGAAGTTTTATAACTCGCAAGATTTCTCATTTATATGGAATTACGAGGTGGCGAAATGGGGGTGGCTCAACCGTAAATCGGCCGGGAATATTGGGACGCGAAGCGGCCCAAGGGGGTTGGGCCGCCGAAGGCGGCCAGGGCCCTAGTAATAAAATAAACTAATTCTAATTAATCAATTAACATTGTTAAGAGGTTATGTCCAAAATTAATGTTGTTAAATGCTTCGAATTTTTTCTGGAAACGGCCAGATGGGAAATCGACAATCAAAATGACTGTCGTTAGGTAACATTTGAATATTATCATTTCTCTTGGCCTGTTCCGTACAATTACAGCCCTGCGGGGACGGTAACATCCCGAGGACTGTAATTGTATATAACAGCCTTGTTTGGAAAATTAGAGCCTTCCGAAGACTGTAATTAGGGGTGATACGATAAATTTCGTTGACGTTTTTTTTACATTAGTGTCTCCGTTGATTTGACAGTATCGTTTTAAATGAACACACGACATACTTAATTACATTGTTCGAAGTTTCATAAGCAATGTTGTGGTCATGTTCTTCAATATATTTCTAAATTTTATTGTAAATTTATTAAGTTCACGTGCTTTATCGGCAAATTATCATTGAAAATACTGTTTAAATTGGTTGCGAAAGGCGGACTTTTCTTTTTAACCAAAAAAAAATCCGACAATTTTATTTTAATTTAATCACCTGGCGATCTTGCAGTATGATAAAAACGGTCACGCTTTATACTTCAAGAATATTTTGCAAATGAAATGTTTGCATATTTTAGTTATTCTGAAATATCGATGTGTACAATAAAAGTATATATTTAAATCGTTTCTTTTCTTGCTAAATTTGATAAAATTAAGAAGCGCGTGTAAAATCCCTCTTTTTGATAGCAAAAATCGTGCAATTGATTGTTTTCCCGATACTCTTCGACAGTTAGTGATGGCAGCATTCTCTTTGTTAGAGAATAATGGCACCCATTTAGGTGTGTAACGATTCAGTGTCGAATTCTTAAATCACGAATCATAGACCCGATAAGTTTTATTCACCCTTTATATTATCCACGTCATATTTTTTCCAAATCTTCACATAAGTTGAGAGTGAATCAGCGGATCATTAGGCGAACAAAAACGGTTAAGAGGGTCAGGAATGGCCAAGGGGCGAAAAGTAATTTGTAAATATTAACTAGCAATTTGTAAACGGACAGGTGTATTGACGGAATGGTCAAAAGGCTTTTATAAATAAATAGATCAATTAATCAACGCGTGTGTTATCGCTTAACAGTGAACCAGTCGCCATTATAACGCAAAAATCGCAAAACGCGTTTTTTTCGCGCGTCATTGCACGAAATTTTCCTTTATTCAAAAGTAAGAGGGACATCCGGAAATACTTCTATTTTTTTTTAATTATCTAAAAGTTTTTATCGCTAAAGTTATAAACACGTGGATTTAAATGGCATTAAATTAAATTAACATTTTAGAAAGTTACATTTTAATTGATTTTTCTCGGGACGATTTTATACAGCAAATAACTGAAAATTTGATTTAAATTTTAATTTGATAATTTATTCAATATTTAATGATTTCTCTCGATGCGATACATGCGAGGGCTTCTAATAATCACTTTGTATGCTATAAATTTGTCACACAGTAACGGAATAAATTTTCATATTACTGTGAATTTTTTGTCGCAGAGACAAATTATTAAATACTGCATAAATTAATTATTGAATAATAGAAAAATATGCATATAAGGCACGTTTTACACTTTTATCGGAAAACTCAATTGGTACGGATGACAACTAATCAATTTTGTTTAAAAAAAAACAATTGGATTTGACATATGGTATCTTTGCTGTCTATTAACTATTGAAATAATCAATTGTCCGACCTTTGATTTTAAATTAATTTGGATGTTCCACGTTTACTTTATTTCTAGGTTAACAATGAGAAATAAAAATTTTTATTAAAAAAGCTTTCCCATTTTGCTGTTCAGATTTGTCGAAGGGTTCGTGTAAATATTGTTTGTTTAAATAGATTTGTCATCACTGTGATTGTTTTATGTACACTTGATGATTAATTCCATTTCATATTTGATTAATATATTATAATATTTGTCTAAATATGATTTAGTTGTAAAGGAACATCCTGGAACAATCCATGTTTTCTTATATTCTCTTTAAACTTGGTGTTTACTGAAAAACTTACAATGTACTTAGTAACAATAAAAGTACAAGGGTAAAAGAATAAGGGGAGAACGAGAACGGAATTAATGAACTGAAGGAAGTCCTAATATGAATAATGCTGATTTTGCCATTGGATGGAAACAAATGAATGAATAGAACCTCACAATTCCGACTTGATTCCTTCTCGTTAGAACAATGAAGATTTATTGACAAATTTTTAGTCAAAAGTTGAAAAATTCAATTTTATGTGAACCAATAAGTAAGACGGATTGTTTGTTCCGCTAGCTTTTGTTTTGTTTGCCTGAAAATCTTGCGGCACACCTTTTGGGAATCCCTGAGCTATGCTGGTTCGATCGACTACCGTTAATATTTTTTGTTTGATGTTTAGAATTTGCTGACTGTTAAAGCAGGTTAAAGTAGGGATAGTTTTGTAGGGGTTGCGGTGGGTGTGACACTTGAACATTCAATTCTAGGGTCTATAATGGCGCTGTCGAGACGAGATAATAAAAGTTGGATACAAAACCAACTCTTCTCGCGATGCAATCTATCAATCAATGTTTATTATAACCCAAAAATCGTACATAGTTCTCCGGAATTTATTCTTAGTTTAGGGTAATCCCCTAATTAATTAACGACTCGTTATGAACCCTTCAAACTGGACTTTTTTTTGGGATTTAACAATAAATTCTTGACCACCCCGTATTGTTTGTATAGTTAAAAGAGAGACGGAGATAATTTATTAGTTTGCTCTTGTTTTCGATCCATACTTTTGTCTACCATACGGTAGAGATCAGACAAGCACCTGCTTTCAATTAGATGTCGTTCTTGCAAATCAATACTTTGCATGTTTGTAAGTTTTGTTAACTATTTTGTTTTTGTAAAATTTTTAAAATGATCCAATTAATTACGTTCATTATGACAATTGTTTTGTCTTGTGTCTGAAATGAATGAGTAATAATTAGATAGGTCACGTGTGTCACTTACAAATTTTACATGAACAATCAAGACAGTTTCCTAGACTTGTTTAAACAATTAAATATGAATTAGTGTTTAGGACACACTTTATACGGCTAATAGACAAGTCACTGGCGAGTTCATTGTTTTTTCTAAGTTTAATTACCTTTAGAAGCAACGAGAACAATGTTAGGGTTAGACGCACCTTGAATTTTTTTTAGCATTTAGTCATTTATACTAAAAAAATGTATCATAATGAAAATTCACTTTTTTATGGTATTGAGAAGGTTTTCTACCGTTGTTGCTGAAAATGGTAATTTCTATAACGGATTTGTCATTTTTTAACATTCAATAACGACCTTCACCTACTGATTTTGTCTTCCTGTGTTTAACTAGCGCCAGTATTGTTGATTACGCAAACTTGACTTAGATGTCCCAAACTGTTACGATTCATACAACGCGAGCTTATTTCGATTCATCATTCTAATTTTTTTAATATTTAATTAACTGGATAATTGCATAGGACTAAGCCCAGTTAAATTTAAAAATGGTAAATATAAAAATCGTTGTTTTATGAACAAATATTATGTCGATTTTGCATACTTAGATTATTACCAAAATATCGTATGGTGTCACTGGGGTTATAAAAATTTCAATAAACAAAAGATATGAAAAGGATTTTGGACGAAACTTAATGATGGAAAAAATTTTGATAAGCTTCATCGACAAATTTACAAATTCTATCACCCACAATAACTCAATCGTGATTGATCTCTCTCATTTATTTCATAATGAAACTTTTACTGATAAATTTGTTTATTATATTTAAATTAGGAAAAAAAAATTATAACTGCGTTGTTATAACTTATAAGATGTAAGCAACCAAATGACCCCAAGAAATACGATAGGATTAATAAATAATGTATTGCACTTTTAATTTCAGATAAAGAAAAATAATGGCATGTTGATCACTTCATCTTGTTGTTTTGCGTCCCGGCTAAAAATCAAAGGGTTATTATTTTATTGGTTTTATTATATACACATAGGGGCAAGGCGATTGAACCATGGACGCAATGGTCATGAACAGAGCGGTAGGAAGGCATTATTAATGCAGTTATACTCAGGTATAACTGAGTTATACCCCCCCATCACGAAATTAGTGTCAAAACGTTTGAGCTTTAATGAGTTTCCATTCAAATCGTTTAAGGTTTTACCACACGCATCGCGAAAGCTGTGGAAACGACAGCCTCCCCCCCCCCATCGCAATTTTTATTTATAAAATCGGTATCAATCGATCAAGAATCGTTAGAGCTCCATGAGCTTCAATTCCCGTCTTTTGAGCTTCAAAGGTTTTTAATAAAAATTCAACTAAATAATCATTTGAACTCCAATGACCTTCTATTTCAATAGTTTCAACCCCACAGGTAAAAGAAGTTGACGTGTTTAAAAGATGGTGTAATTGTAAATTTTACTTACATCGGGCATCGCTCTGAGTAAGTAGCGCGAAGAATTTGGGTATTGCTGATAATAATTAGAATATTTTTATTTTTTAACATTAAATGAGGAAACGAGCATCATCATCATCATCGATGAAAATAAATTGTAGCTCCTTCTTAGTCGGTGGTTACATTGATCCGGATCCGCTCTGTTCTGCCTAGACCCGTCTTGACGGAAGAAAACAAACGTGTATACTCTTATGGACGTGGCTACATTCAATCTGTATCGGATCTGATCGGGCCCTTTTCGACAGAAGAAACCAAAAATGTATATTCTTATAGCCGTGGCTACATTTAACCCGCACGAAACGGAATGGGATGGAACGGGTCGGATCCGGGTCCAATGTAACCGCAGCTTTACCTTTGTTTATACAGCTCCGGCAAGTCACTAAAATAGCTGGGCGCCGGTAGGAAGTCAAAGCACAAAAAACCGAATCAAGTTGGACGCCATCCGTTTTATTATATTAGTCAAAAAAAAACGGAAAAGTTAATTAACACGTCCTAAACCACAAAAGCCTAACCTTTTATAAAGAGAAAATCCTTACAATTAACAAAATTTAACCCGATAGATCAGGTTCCAAAACGGTTTTAAAATTACGCTAGCGCTTACTTGATCCATGTTGCATAGGCCAGCGTGTTGTTGGTAAAAATAACGTCGATGAAAATTTAGGATATTGTGGGCACATACAACCACAACGACAGGTGGGGTCCCTTAACTCGATTTCTCACTGTTGCTCGCTTCCGCCAATTAAACTTATTTGAATTTTAGCAATTCCTCAAATGGCCTCAAAAATTAACTTGGAAGCCTTAAAAAATAATGAAGGGCTGAATGAGTGACGGTTCCGAAAATAGCAATCATACAAACTTTCCCCTGCAGAACGAAAGTTTCACAGAACAAAAACTCGAGCATTCTTTAAATAATTTTAGCCACCCAATCAAAATTACTGAGAGAAAACGATCCAAATGTTCAACTCCTATACTTCTAACTTCTATTTTATCAATCGTAGTGCGCGCAAGTCTACTTATACCGGGTACTTCGAAATTGATTACTACAAAATAATTTGCTAATCTATCGCATTGACTTGAGTTATTTGCGATTTAGTTTTGGTCGCAAATTTTTTAATTAAATGCAATTTTTTTATAAAATTGGTGGTAATCGATCGAGAATAGTTTGAGCTTCTATTCCCATAGTTTGAACCCTCAAGGTAAAAAAGTTAGAGCGGTTAAAAGATTGTGAACGTGTCAATTTTGAATCATCATTTCTCCAAGCAAGTTGCGCACAGAATTTTAGTGTTGATATTAATTTAAATAATTTTTTTTTTATAAAATCGTAGTTTGGAATGCCAACCTGTTAAAGCAACATTTACAGGAAATAAAAATATTTTTAACAAATCAAAATATTGACATAGCCAATAGTAGAGGCACATCTCCAAAATCCACCTCAAAAAATGGATCGTGAAAATTTTGCAGAGAAACGGAGTAGCAATAATTCAAGAATACGTAGAAATCCTAAGCCTTTCAAGGAAGGCCATTGGAAATTCTGTGCGCTACTTGCTCGGAGCAATTCCATAATCTTTTAAACGCTCTAACTTTTACATTTGGGGTTCAAACAATGCAAATAGAAGCTCATTGGAGCTTAAACGATTTTCGATATATTGGTATTAATTGAATTAAAAAACTCACTTCTTAAAAAAACATTTTTAAACATTTTTAGCATTTTCATTCTTTTTTGAAACTTGGAAGGTCGAAATATTAATTAATGTACCTCTGCTCCTCGTACGGCACGTAATTTGAAAGCTTTTATTCAGGATTCAGAAAAATCTGCACATTGAGCCTCTGTGATGTGCAGATCAATATTTGCGTCTTAAAGGTCAAAAAAAGTTTTAACATTGGCCTATATAATGCGTCAGTTGATACATAGATCTTGTCGAGAGAATTTTTAAAACGAGTATACGATATACTTGACCACTGCGACCTTCGGGTCAAAATTGAATAATTTTGTATCCTATGCGAAGTCCTTAACCAGGTAACAGGTCAAGTCACTTTTTAATTCGGTTGGTAACGGTTATACAAGGACACCTCCGTAGGGGTCGTAGGAGTCAACTTGGAGGCTCGAATCAATGGCAAAAGATTGAGATACCCAAAACTCATGTAAACTGGGCCATTTGCTCCGCATTTAAATTTTCTAAAATTACTCATAATAAAAACATCGAATAAATTTTATTATACCAAACTGATGTTCAGACTTACAACTACCCTTAAAAACCACTTTGGGAAATAAATCTGCAGTAATTATCTTACACGAACGCTCCCTGCATTATGTTTCTAGAATATAACGAGCAAATCCAACTTCCGAACTTTTAAAGTAAATATTTAGGAAATAGGGAATTTAACAATAGCGCATTTATATATTTGAATTTCAAATATTCCGATTTAATTAACGTACTAATTCAATATTTTAATTGGAAAATCTTATCCTCCTCTTAGCTTATTCTCATTTTTCGGACCAAAATTCTACACGACTCTTCGATTAGACGTGATCCATCAATGAAATAGCTTCTACTCCCATGAGTAAGCAAGGATTTGAAGCAATCAAACTTTGAACAGCTTTGCTCCAGCAGCCAAGTGACGGCGTTTTAGTTTTGTCCCAATTTCCGACTTAAATTTATTAGAAACCGTCTTTTTGAGTTTTATTTTTGTTTTCAACAATTTAGTTAATCATTTATCCGTTTAATACAAATAGGTATTTCTTATCCGACTTCTACAAACTTCTTATAAGTAATATAATCAATAACTTTATTTTTGACTTGAATTATTCTGTTCTGAATTTTGATCGTTGCCGTGGTTCGGAGTCCACGTTAAACTTTAGGTCCCTCCATGTGGGTGAAAACAGTTTGAACGCACATCGCAGACATAACAGAAGGAATGACATATTTTTATATAACCTTATTGGGAATTGAATCCAATAATTATCCCTGATGAGAAACAGAACAAGCTCCAATCGTTTCAATTTGTAGGCGAACAAAAGTTGTGATCAGTCCGACGTTAAATTAAAGACTGAAATTAGAAATATCCAGTTCGAGAGTTTAATTGAAATTTTCAGTTCCATATCTCAATCAACGGTCAAAGCAAGGCAATGGAGTGGTCAATACATTTTTGTACATCGCAAATCCATTTAATAAAATTACCTTGTTAACTAAATGCGTCAGATAAAGCTATATTTATTGATTTATACTTATATAATTTTATGTAGGTACTATATTAAGAACGCAAGAATCGAAATCTGAAAATTATAAATTCAAAACCACTTGGCAATTAGTTATCGAGTTTTTACGTGACCTTATTTTTGGCAATATATAAAGTTTATGTCAAAGAAAACTATTTTCGAGCAACTAAAGTGATAGATTCGCTAATATCACGAATGAGATAATTTACTCTTTCAAGGTCTCGCAGCTCTCGTTTTCAGGCCTGATAGAAATTTAATGATCGTCGCAGTATAGACGGTATTCGGGGAGTTATGCCACCTTTCCAAGCCCAAAAAGGAAATCGAAATTTAAATATGTGACTTTTATTAAAAAATATTCAGAAATTACAGTTTAAACTTTTCTCCCGACGCCTATCGAATATATGCGGTTTACAGGACCCAAAAACGATTAGTTCGATTCACCTGAAATTTGGCATAAACATTCTCCGGTATTTTCGACTTTATTAAAGTCCATTTCCTCAGCCGCCCATCGCGAACTTTAAATCGAATTTGTTGCCAATCGTTTGTGTGTTCATTATTTTCGTTGGTGTTAGCACCGTTCGCGAAATATCCCAATTAAGTGGGCGGGATTGGGGAAATGTAAGTCCCTCCCATCGCGAATTTCAGGTCGAATTTAGTGTCAATAATTATTGTGTACATTTGCGCATTCATTGTTTTCATCTGTGCTAGCACCGTTCGCGAAATATATTCAACGACATAACCTAGGATTGTCCCCCCCCCTATTTTGAATTTTGCGTCAAATTTGGAGTCAATCGTTTGTGTTTCTATTCCCGTCGTATCAATATCGATTTTCAGCTAGGTGTGGGAAAATGAATTTTTATCAATCTCCGAGCAACTACCGCCATATTTCAAAATTATAGCAATTAAAATAAGGCTTCTTGCTGTACTTTGTATAGAAGCCTAAAATTAATAAAAAACATGTTTTGATGTAAGTAAAACAAGTAGGTAATAGTTTTAAGTAAGGCACTGCTACATATCCGGTACCGGTTACTATATTGATAGCCGGTAGTTTACTCAAAAATGACAATACTACCCCGGTACTTTAGATTTTATTATTACATTTCCAGTAATGGATTACTAGCTAAAATTTGAAATGTAAATAAATAGGTGGCGATTTTAAATTATTTTTATCGACAATGATATTCGGTAAGTACACATTAAGAATTCGTAACTTTAGTTCAATACCTATTTACAACTTAATATTATGCACTATTTAGAGGTCGTCCATAAAGGACATTCGCAATATTTTCCAACTTTTCAACCCCCTTCCCCCTGTCACAGTTGATCACAATCTTCAAACCCCCTCCCCCCAAGAGCGTACTATGATCACAAATCAAAGACACCCCCCCCCTCATTTGTCTAAAATTAAATTTGCCACATTTGGAATTTAAGAAGTAAATAAATTCTTTTACATAAAAACATTCAAACACAATTTTCTTAGAAATGAGAATTTTATGCGGACGTCGCATTTGTCCAAACCCCCCCCCCCAACCAGATGTGAACATCTTTTATGGACGATCCCTTACCAGCCTCGCTTTAAGTTACTCTGACTTTCTTCCTTTTTAAATCGATCAATGAGAATAAATTACCGACTCTCAATTTATAGTAACCGATGCCGGCTGCCTAGACATACCCTTTTAATAAATACTATAGAAATATATCAAAACCGCCCTTTAAAATATTTGCAAGTGTGTCAACAATTCTTTTTGAAAGAAATAAGAAACTTGGAAATGCAATTGTTTTTCCAAAATCTTTAGTCACGAGAACATTTGAAAGCGATATTGAAAATTGGGATTTGTACGGCGCCGAATTGTTTACGGCCTCTATGAACAAATGAAGATCAATCCAAAAGAACATCACAAGAGTCACATTTTACTGGATCTTCAAAATAACTACCCTTGATTTGTTTCAATAATCCAAAATATTCTATTTAGAAATTTGTTACTACAGTAACAAATCCCCCCCCCCGGTCAGCAGATGTACATACAAGGAATGTTTTAGGGATCTCCAACCAATTAAAACATTTCCTTATATTTATAAAAATTATTATTACTTGTTATAAATACAACGAGATTCTTTCATTGGTTAAATATCAATGAACTCTTCATTGTATTTTTTAGTGTATTTATACTTCAGTTTATTTATATTTAAGGAAAAATTTTTCAATTATATTAAAAAATTATACTTCCCAAGATGTGCAATTGTGCTCTTAATTACGTTGTTATAGAAAAAATTTATATAAACCGCGCAATATGTATTGAAGGGGAGGTTGCGCCTGCCCCCCCTGCCGATCCGCCACTAATGTTCATTTTATTTTTTTATTAATGAAAATTCATTTTAATAATAAATAATTGATCCAGTGTTGTACGTCATGTATAGTTTGTTTCAGAATAATTGAAATTAAAAAAAGTGATAGCATCAAATTACGTTGATATAAAGACGACACATAATACAGAGATAAGATTGTCGGGTCAACCAAGAGAACATAATATGCATTGCTAAAGGCTGGCGCGAGATTAAAATAATTAACCTTATCTCTATTATTATGTTTTGTTTATAGTTTGTACGTTTTTATATCAACGTAATTTGATGCTATGTCTTTTTTTAATTCCAATTATTCTGAAACAAACTATACATATTATGTACTATTAATTACAATGCAATGTTATCGAAAAAGTTATTATGCACTTAATAATATCTTGAGGCAAGGTCGTGATATATTGTTTTAGTACTTTTTTAAGACCAATTACTGAAATAACACCATTTTTTTTAATAGTTTAATTGCTGTAATTTTAAAATATGGCGGTTGTTGCTCGGAGATCAATAAAAATTTATTTTCCCAATATTAGTTAAAATATCGATATTGAGGCGGCGGCAATAAAAACACAAGCGATAGACACCAACTTCGACCCAAAATTCACAATGGGGGTGGGGGGGGGGGGAGAATAAACCTAGAACAGTCTGCCATCCTCAATTTTAAGATATTTCGCGTACAGTACTGACACAACCGAAAATAATGGGTACACAAATGACGATTGGCACCAAAATCGATTCAAAATTCGGGATGGGGGGGTGGAATGAACTTGCCGTACTGTCCATTTTAGGACAGGCTGTTGGGATTCTAGACGTTCTATGTTTTGTTGTTGGATAATTTTTACTTTTCTACTTCTGAACTCGGCCGTATACTTTGCATGAAGGACCTAACAGTTTTGAACATTTGTTTCTTTGACAAATGTTGGAGAAAATTTTAGCATTTGGGCTTGATTGCGAAATTGTGTTCGGTCGGTTGCAGTTTTACTGGGAATCAAACCTGATGGTATTTTCGCCTTACAAGTCGTTACTAATGACCACCCAAATCGTACTTCGCATGCAAAATTGGAAATTGGGACATTCGATGGGAAAATATTTAAATTTTCAATTTAAAAAAGTCTTAATAGGTATTTAGTTTCTTCCGTTGCCGGTAATAATGCATATCCGCCATGCCAACGTATTTAATTCGTCATTAAATACAGGTATCAATAAATTTCAATATTTTATTGATCAAGCCTGTCCTACATTGTTGAAAGTACTTGGTGCGTTCAATTGAACAAAAATTAACAATGATGTATCACAGTCTAATGGTGATTACTTTTACTAATAAGATTTAATTTGTTCTGTTTGTAATTTTTTTATTATTTTTGATTTTATATTTATTTTCAACGGTCAGAGTGGTCGAACGATTAGACCGGAAATTTTCTGGGTGTATTCATTTGAACAGTTTCTTTTACGGTATTCGGGCTGCATCACTTTGTTGGACCAAAACTCCATTTTTTTTGTCCAAAATTTCGGGAATGAATCTAAAATTTTTATCATCCTATGCTCTCAAAATTTTGTTTGAAGTTTCATTTACTCCATAATACCGTTCCACTGCTATGGTACCGTTACCATACCATACCAAGTTTATCAAATCTCGTGACCCCATTTATATGCTTTCTAAGTGAAGTTTTACTGTAAAATTGAAATATTCAATTTCGTAATTAAAATAAGGACGATACTTTTTTAATCATAGTGAGTAAGGTTAATTTGTTCAATGTCCAGGTTGAGGGTAATTCGTGTTAGCATGCAGAATTACGTGCCATTGACAATACTGAAAGCGTCTCAATGTCGAAAGTCAAAATTTAATCCAACTAATTCAATTGTTTAACGTGTGAATTTTAAAAAGGAGGATCCCAAAAAGATGTTGAAAATCGGATATATCGGGTTCAAATCCCAGTAATTTGCTATAATTGCGAAAATCTAAACACAAAAACAAATTATTTATAATTTAGGCAATTATGCAAATTTGATGGTTGTAACTCTCAACGGTGATTATTTCCTTTCCATTTAGCATTAATAATATTGTATGTTTATATTAGTGACACATTAAGTATTAACCGTATTAAACTTTTATCTTTAAACCAATATAGCTTATTTATATAATTTTTATATTTCTCCAAAAATTAAGTAGATGATAAAACTTTAAATTTTGCTATCATTTCGAAATTAGTTTGGCAACATGAAATCGGTAGGACGATAAGAATCGTCAGGTTGTTAAGAAACACTTCCACGTCATTTTATATACTTCACGGTTAAAGAAGTGACGTCTTCGGCGTGTGTTTTCGCCTTTATATTGTTGTATCCCGATAAATCTAATTTTCTTATCTATACCCATTAACCACAGATAATTTAGTTTTTCAAGTTCATCGATTAATATTTATACTTGGTTACTACTAAATTATGTAAATACGGTTCTAGCTTAATGCAAGAAACGGAAATAGTGAAAGTTATATTTTAACAAACGGTAAAAGTTATAAAACTAGAATGTAACAACCAATAATATTATAGCTTTCCAACGATTGCTTAAAACATGTAACACCGAGACTTAACAATTTACACTTCATTTATTCTTCTACTCTCGTTTATTACTTTAGGTATTAACCATAAAATATTACCCAGTTGCAATTAAAATTGGAAAATTTTGTTGTTGTCAACAACATTCGAAGTCGCATTAAAGAGAATTAATTAACCCATAACATTTGGTTACCTTTGCCACATACTTACAAAAAGTAACTATCAGAAAAGAGACAGAAAATAAAATATACTTCGAGGTAGCCTTGCAATGTAAATTAATTAAACGTACGTCGGTTTTCACATCGATATTTAGGTGTCATGCGAACTGATCCTAACCTTACTGTTGTAGAAATTGATTCTGTACTTGTTTTTGGTTATAATTATTGGTTTTATTCACCGACTTATAATGATGCTTATTAATAAGGGTTTAAAAAACCAATCGCAGATTATATTAGGTCCTTCAACGTCACATTTCAGTCCGACCCTGACATTGAAAGACAGTTAGAGTTTTCCAGCCTTACTTATAAACGTAGTACAACTTTATATCACGGTTATAACACGGGTATACCAAGCGTCACTACCTATAAACGGTGTATAAGCCAACCGTAGTATAGCCCTGTTATAACTATATCTGGTAAAACTACGCCACCTTATACCTACCTCAGGGATAGTATAGCAGGGGTGCGTTCAGAAATGATTACCCAATCGCCCAAGTGTGACACTGGTGCGAGAAAGTCGTTCAAAAATTAAAAGGGTGCAACCCATAGCGGCGTTCAGAAATAGCTAGGTGTTTGCCCAAGAGTTACCTTTAATCGCCGCGGTCTGGACTGGGGTGTAAAGTGGGTGAACGAGCCGCGCAAGCGTATACAATCAAACAATAGATTTGTCGTGTTCTGTCAAAAACTCTTTGAACATGAAGAACGTGAATATTGGTGAACATTGTGAAAATTTTGTGAAAATATTGTGAAAATTATCACAAATAATCACTTTCTACAACAGAATCAATGAAAAATTTTAAAAATGAGGTTATAGGTTATGAATTTGAAATAAACTAAAAGCACCAACACCTTGAGCCGTTCATATGAAAGCGTACAAGGTTGTCACACCATAGTCACACTCAGGCAACACCTTGTTGAATATCACCTTTACCTTGCCGTGCATTTCTGAACGCACCCCAGTGGTATAACGCAAAGAAGTAATCGCGAGCTGTGACAACCGCGTTCGAAGTAACACCACTATAAAATAATTAATTATGACGAAATTATGCATTTCCGTAAAACAATTTTTACGTTTTCGCAACAAGCATGTTTAGAAGCATCTATCCGCCAAGTTTAAGCTAGATCGCGACACATCTCATTTTCTGGATGTTAGCCGAAATTATATTAATAAAAATTCTAACCTATAACATATAAATTTGACTTTTATTGCAAGTTAGTGCAATAGACCATTTCACGCAACTAGAGCGCTTGCGCGAAGCCAACAGCTGATGTTTGTTTTTCGAACCATGTCAAAACTTTTACGTTAAAACGCATGCTAATATCGTCTTAGATATTTTGTTATAGTTTTGTGTTATTAGGTTTTAAACAATATTTTTTACCACCATTTTGCCCAAGATGAGTGCCCCTAGTGATATACCCCATAGACAAGTCAAATTAAGTGACTGGAGCAACATTAAAAAATCCAAATATTGCAGCAAATAATGTTTTTTTTTAACACTAAACACAATGTTTAATGGCACCAACACGTTTTTTATTCAATTTATGCCCCATTTTAACAATAAATGATAAATAATTAGCACTACGTTATATGGACATATCCACACTTGGTTCGAAAATCGTCAGCTGATTTGACGCATGCGCCAATGAGTTTTGCTAAAATGAAATGGTCTATTTAGAAATGGATTCGACAAATGAAGCCGACAAAATTTAAATGTCAAACGTCACAAACTGTGACGTTACTATACAATAGACAACGAAAGCCGTGACGTCACTGATATAACTATAACAACGTTATATCTCGTTTATAGGTAACGTAAATAATTTTAACTTATATCTTCGTTATGCTCGGTATAACTACATATATCGCGATTTAACCCCGATATAAGACATTTTTATAAGTAAGCCTGTTCGAGTTTTGTGGAAATATTTGTTGTATCGCGTTTTCTTTTTCTTTTACTCATAAAGTGGGCTTAGGAATAGGATGTGAAATACAAACATGAATAGATGAAAAATCACATCTATAATGACCCAAAATCACAATTAATGAATCAAAAACAGTCAGGGCCTTACTTTCCCCAACTGATGCAACAACTTCCTTTGATTTATTATTACCAAAACGAACCGCCGCGACTACTGCAATATTCTGGACAACAACAAGTCTTCTTGAATCCGAACCAGCAACATCCAACCCTATTGCGGCCAGGTCGTGTTACTTTTCCTACTTTAAAAGAAACCCCTGGCTAGCTCGTTCAGGGAAGCAATCAAATAATGACTCGTCTTAAGGTGTGGGCAGTAGATTCGTACTTTACTTTCAAGACACAAGAAAAAACGAAAGAATTTTTAATAAAATATGTAATTAAATTAAATAACAGTTTTCCAGCGCTTTCAAGCCCTGGAAAGGTACACCAGAAGAAACCAAATTGTCCTCTTAAATTACTTAAGAACTAACATATCGTACATAAATGAATGAATACAAACGAAATTACACCTTACCCTAATAATTTTAATAACCACCATAAACCACTTTAAAAAAGGCCCTTTTACACTTCACCATTGCACTGAATATGACGAGTACCTCAGAAGTGGTTTCACCCCGGATTTGATCTCTTTGTTGTCGACGCCTTAAATCGTTGTGAATCCTAATTATCGATTACTTTTCCTTAAAATTAACGAACTTAACTATTTGATCGTTTATCAGCTGGGATTGTTTTAATTCCAATGCCGACTATTTTTGTTCAGTTCACTCCTCGTACGTTCTCGTAGTTGATTTGATTTAAATATTAATTATTTTAGTTCAATTACTGTTTGAACAACTAAATCGAACAACTTTGATTCTCTTAAACTCGATAAATCCTTTTTTATTGATTATTAATCTTCTTACACTTGCACTTCAATATTCCTCACAATGTGTTCCCCAAACCTAACTTAATTCCCGAAATGTCCTGACTTAATTAGTATACTTTTACTTGAATCATTTCTTGGTCATGTCTCCAAGACCTGGGTCCTTTCCGAACTGCCTAATTTTGTCGTTTACACCTCTATTCGTAAACTTTCGAGCGGGGGTTAAAACTCGGCCTTTTGTGCAACAAAGACATCATTCCCTTTATGGTTTTACAAAAAATATTACTCTACGATTTTCCTAATCTCCCTGGATGTCGAGGCTATTCAAATTTGACACTTGCTAAACTTTTTGGACTTTTAACGACAAAACTATAAGATATTGCCAGCAAGTGTGGAGGCAACCGCTTTCTCAAATGCCGCTCCTTTGTTCTAATCGCATATTGCCAGGCAGCTGCCCCATAAGTCGGCGTTTTTAAGTTAAAACTATAGGCCTAAAAATGTATTCTTTTTAAAATATTATATTACCCGGGACTAAAATTTATTGCTTTAGCAATAACTGCCTAAGATTTGACTACTTTTTGTACAAATATTATTTTTACCGAAAACGAACGTGAGAAAATTTCTAATCTTACATTTTGAGGCATTAGTTTTAATTAAAAAAACCGTGACGACTTTCAGAGTCGTAACAGTCGAGAATATGAATGGCAAACTGCCGGCAGAAATCGAGGTAGGAGAGAACCCAGAAGCACCACGAAGAATCGCTCAACAAATGATACTTCCAAACTATTGGTTGAACGCCCCAATCAAAGCATCTAATCAATTTGAGAGTCTTATCACAAGAAGAAGAACAAGCGACCAATAAAACAAATCCAACGAAGAAGACCGATCTTCCATAGTTCCTCCAGTCCATATTTGCCGATAATGTTAAAAATGTCTCACCAAACAACAAGGAAATATACAAAGCGACACAATCAATTAATTCAATAATAAGTTTTGAACCCCCACACCCGAAACTGGAGATCCCCCCAGTGCACGAAATGTCAAGGATATGGCCACAACCAAAAATTTTGCTACAGACAAACAAGGTGCGTCAAGTGCACATGAATTCATGCCACAAAAGACTGTCCAAGAAAAGAACAGGCACTAAAGTGTGTACTAAGCTAGAGTAACCACCTGGCTAATTACAAATAATACAAGAACCTCCACAAAAAACAAATCCACCCTTAAGAGAGAATAATCAGTTATCACCTTCGAATCCAGAAAGAAACTACAATAAAAATAATCAAGAAGCTTACTTCAGCAATGCGTATGCAAACAGAAGGAGAGGATTCCAGCAGCCCCAATTTGTCTTTCCAAACCCACAGTTCAATTCAGTAAATTCACAACAATTCCAGCAAAATTCTAATTTAGAAGGTATGATGACAAAAGTGATGAAGCAAATGGAAACATTACTAAATTTTATCACAACTATGATAAATATAATGCAAGAATCACAATCATAAATTAATTTTCTGATTACCGGGCTTAGTCATAGCTCCTTAATTGTAAAATTCAGAGTTGCGTTTTGAGCCCCCCCCCTGCAAACAAACACCGTCAGTAACAAAGATGCCGTATTTCCGTGTCGGGGGAGGACCGGTCCATCCCATAGTCGGGACCCGCACCAAGCTCGCATGTGACGTTGGCCAGGCTATCTTACTTCCGGGGGGGGGGGGCACTGGTGGAGCCCTAGCCGGAAATAAAATTATAATGAATTGAAATGCCATAATGCCAGTACAACTACATTGATATCAAAAACACACTTCACAAATAAAAATTACTTCAAAAGGCCTAAATGCGAAATATATTACATCCAACATCCGAGCGGTAGAGCAAGGGGTGTTACGGCAATTGTTATCAAGGAAAACATCAAAAACAACTAAGTGTTTAAAGATAACCAGGCGCATCAGCCAACACCAATCCGCAGATTACTTTTATATGTTTGGTAGTCGTTTAATTGCAGGTGGAGACTTTAATGCTAAGCCTACTCATTGGGGATCGAGATTAACTAACTCGAGAGGCCGAGAGTTATTTCAAGTCATGATAGGACCTTTCCATATCAAATCAACCAACATATTTTCATATCCCTCTTCGATTTTGCTATAATTTGACCAGACTTGGACGACCCCCAAGTGGTACGGTTCGTTCAGTTGAAATAGTTTGGCGAAGCTCTACAAGCCAAATTTGAATTATTTTGGAGGGATGTGCAATGTAAACGGGTCACTTTAGAGCCAAACAAAAAAATACGGGTACGTTTATATGGCATAACTTAGAAGTATACCAAATTTGAGCAAAATCGAAGAAATGAATTTCTCGAAGCCCCATTCCGAATGGAACTGCCAATAAGACAATTCAAGAAGAACGAAGTTATGTTGAGATTTACAACTCAATCTTGAGGTACGATACTTTCCGATACAATGGAAAGTGGCCCAAACCAGGAAAACAACCAACGGAATCTGCCTCATATAGACTTATCTGCTTGTTTCCTATCTTATCTAAGATATTCGAAAAACGACTACTGAGAAGATTAATGCCAATAAATAAGGAAGATAATCCTAAAGTATCAGTTCAGATTTCGTCAACTGCTTTCCACAATTGAGCAGGTGCATAAAATCGTTACCAAAATTAGACACGACTTACAAACCAAGAAGTATTGTTGTTCTGTCCGTTCCTAATGTCGGTCGAGTTTATGTAGACGCCGTAACGTGACGTTCGCAACGTCACGATCCGCGATGCTGATTGGTTCAACACGAAACACCAACGCTATTGGCCAATTGGAATTCACTTCTCTCACTTTTCGACATCTTTTAAAAATTCAATCAAACGAGATGGAAAAATGCAGCAAATACCAAGTATTTGGCAAACATTTTTATGGTTGCTGCAATTTTATATAATATGTACATAACTAAACGCTCTTCAATGTTTTAATAATAATATCAATATTTTATTTTGTATGAGATATGTAAAACTTCATGTCGCATGTTTGACGTGTTGCGTGTTTTGCAAATGTCGATTTACGAACATTTTTAATCTGTATAATCGCGAGTGTTCTTCCAAACTCGTTTTAAAAGTCTGCCGGTGTGTCTGATATATTTATGAGAAACGACTATCAAGTAACCTATACATCATTTATTTTAGTTAGCATATTCCATTTTGATTTAGCTTGATTCGTATATACAGGGTGTCCCCGCGAACGTCCCTTGGGGGTAACCCTTTTTAACGTAACGTTTTTAATTTCTACCTCAATTTAATTTCTTTTAATTCTTTTTAATTTCTACCTTCAAATGGCCATAGCACCGAAACTATTGATTTTTTAGTATTAATGGTAATTTCCAGTAATAATCAATAGAGGCTGGAGCAATGCTTGTTTTAGTAATTTAATTCTGCTAATATCTATTTTGAGTGTAGAATGCATTTCAAATGTTTTAATCCATGACTTTCGAATTTTTGGAACCTTCTACGACAAATTTGATCGTGTTTCTTTTTGATATCAAAACATATGGGTAGCTTTCCAATATTCCAATACCAAACTAAAGGGTTTAAGCCAAAAAATTAAATTCCCGAGTTATTTACACGCAAACCGCTTTTTCAGCAATTATGTCGGTGCAAATAACTTTCAAATTTACTTTTTACCTAAAATAAAGGATTGTACTATAGTAATAATTTCGTTAATAACCTCAAACAAAAAGAGCTGCTTATTTGCACGCCTATGCGATATAGTTTTGTTTTTTTGCGACAAGTTACTTAACCTTAAAATATTCTCTTGAATAGGGTGACCATCAGACGTCCTGAAATGCTCTGGACTCTGTTTCGAGTTGATTATCGATTTCCGGCGTCCGCATCTTAAGGTACATCCCCCCCCCCCCATCGCGAATATTTTAATAAAATTATTATCAAACGTTTGAGCTTCCATAAAAATTGTTTGTACCACACGCATCGCGAAAACATCTGGGGGGCTGTAGAAACGGCCCCCCCCCCCAATCGGGAATGTTTTTATAAATTTGGTAGGTATCAATCGATAGAGAATCGTTTGAACTCCAATGAGCTTTTATAAAAATCGTTTGCACCCCACTTCTGTAGAACAATTTTGGGAGGGGCTGTAGAAATGTTTTTTTAAGAAGTGATTTTTTCAATAAACTAAATGCCAATCGATCAAGAATATTTTGAGTTCCAATGAGCTTCAATTTCCATCGTTTGTACCCCAAAAGTGAAAAAGCTAAAGCGTTTGAAAGAGTGTAAAATTGAGTGAATTTTACCGCCCCCCCCCCACGCGAAGTTTTTAATCAAATTCGTGTCAAACGTTTGAGCTCCAATGAGCTTCCTTAAAAATCGTGTGTACCACGAAGTTATCCGCGAAAACTTTGGAGGGAGGGCTGTAAAAAGGGCAGCCCCCCAATCGCAAGTTTATTATTTTTATAATATTGGTGTCAATCCATAGAGAATCGTTTGCACTCCAATGAGCTTCAATTTCCATCGTTTGAACCCTAAAGGTAAAATAGTTTGAACGTTTTAAAGAGTGCGAAATTAAGGTCCATTTCGCCAGCCCCCCCCATCGCGAATTTGGGGTCGAATTTGATGTCAATCGTTTGTGCTTCGTTTGTGCTTGTTTGTGCTTCTATTATTTTCGTTTGTGCCAACACCGTTCGCGAAATATCTTAAAAATAAGTTTGGGGGGCTGGCGAAATGCTAGCCCCCCCCATCGCGAATTTGGGGTCGAATTTGGTGTCAATCGTTTGTGCTTCGTTTGTGCTCGTTTGTGCTTCTATTATTTTCGTTTGTGCCAACACCGTTCGCGAAATATCTTAAAAATAAGTTGGGGGGGCTGGCGAAATGCTAGCCCCCCCCATCGCGAATTTGGGGTCGAATTTGGTGCCAATCGTTTGTGCTTCGTTTGTGCTCGTTTGTGCTTCTATTATTTTCGTTTGTGCCAACACCGTTCGCGAAATATAGACTTTTAAAATTTTATAAACCTCCGAGCAACAATCGTTACAACAAACATTAACTTAGGAAGAAATAAAGTACATTGTAACAGTTTTCGTAAAATATTTTTATTATAAATTATGATTTTCATCTACAAACAAATTTAAAAATTACTATAATGTACTTTACATTTGTATTAGACCGTATGTTGGATTTGCGATTCATTTTTAAAAGGTCGTCGTATTTTTCCAAAATACCTAGATGGGATCGCCAGCAATAAGCTATATAATGTCCTAAGGATAACAAATTTCTTCTTTAAGGTGGGAGAAAACTAATAATTCCTTTCAAATGAAATTGTTTTTCTAGAATATTTAAAATTCAGGGAACATTTGAAAGAGCTGTTGAAAATTGGGATTCATGCGGTATAGAACTGGTTACAGTTTCTATAAAAAAAAATGAGAACCTATTGTGAAACTTCGCGCTATAGACGGATTACCGCAGAACCACATTTTGCTGGATCTTCGAAATACCTTAACATGACTTGTTGTAAAAGTTGAAGATTATCCATAGGTAGATTAGCCACTATTGTTTCCCCGGGTCGACTGTTTTCGAAATCGCAAGAAGAGCATTTTCTGATTTCTGTGAAAGAAGGATATTTTCTAAATAATTGAGTTAGTAAATAATTTGCCCGGGCTGGGGAAATGCTTGCACCCCCCATTGCGAATTTGTGGTCGAATTTGGTGTCAATCGTTTGTGCTTCGTTTGTGCTCGTTTGTGCTTCTATTATTTTCGTTTGTGCCAACACCGTTCGCGAAATATCTTAAAAATAAGTTTGGGGGGCTGGCGAAATGCTAGCCCCCCCCCCCCATCGCGAATTTGGGGTCGAATTTGGTATCAATCGTTGGTGCTTCGTTTGTGCTCGTTTGTGCTTCTATTATTTTCGTTTGTGCCAACACCGTTCGCGAAATATCTTAAAAATAAGTTTTGGGGTTGGCGAAATGCTAGCCCCCCCCCATCGCGAATTTGGGGTCGAATTTGGTATCAATCGTTTGTGCTTCGTTTGTGCTCGTTTGTGCTTCTATTATTTTCGTTTGTGCCAACACCGTTCACGAAATATCTTAAAAATAAGTTTGGGGGTTGGCGAAATGCTAAACTATATTAGTAAAATAATAATAATTAAATTTAACGATTAACGACAAGATTATAATAATGCCTCGCAAAGCAAACGTCAACGTGTAAAATCTACTAGATGTTCTTCATAAACATAAATCTTAAATTCGGGATCCAAATAACAAAATTATTATTGGATTATCCAATCATGTCCCAATGATAATTGGATTATCTAATCATAATTATCAAAGGATAATTGAATTTTTCTTTGATAATTATAATCTTTTGATTATCCTTTGATAATTAACTTTTGAGTATGATCATTTTAAATAAAAATAAATTTACGAAAAACTGTTACAATGCACTTTATTTCTTCCTAAGTTAATGATTGTTGTAACGATTGTTGCTCGGAGGTTTATAAAATTTTAAAAGTCTATATTTCGCGAACGGTGTTGGCATAAACGAAAATAATAGAAGCACAAACGAGCACAAACGATTGATACCAAATTCGACCCCAAATTCGCGATGGGGGGGGCTAGCATTTCGCCAACCCCAAAACTTATTTTTAAGATATTTCGCGAACGGTGTTGGCACAAACGAAAATAATAGAAGCACAAACGAGCACAAACGAAGCACAAACGATTGATACCAAATTCGACCCCAAATTCGCGATGGGAGGGGCTAGCATTTCGCCAACCCCCAAACTTATTTCTAAGATATTTCGCGAACGGTGTTGGCACAAACGAAAATAATAGGAGCACAAACAAGCACAAACGAAGCACAAACGATTGACATCAAATTCGACCCCAAATTCGCGATGGGGGGGGGGGGCTAGCATTTCGCCAACCCCCAAACTTATTTTTAAGATATTTCGCGAACGGTGTTGGCACAAACGAAAATAATAGGAGCACAAACGAGCACAAACGAAGCACAAACGATTGATACCAAATTCGACCCCAAATTCGCGATGGGGGGGCTAGCATTTCGCCAACCCCCAAACTTATTTTTAAGATATTTCGCGAACGGTGTTGGCACAAACGAAAATAATAGAAGCACAAACGAGCACAAACGAAGCACAAACGATTGGTACCAAATTCGACCCCAAATTCGCGATGGGGGGGGGGCTAGCATTTCGCCAACCCCCAAACTTATTTTTAAGATATTTCGCGAACGGTGTTGGCACAAACGAAAATAATAGAAGCACAAACGAGCACAAACGAAGCACAAACGATTGGTACCAAATTCGACCCCAAATTCGCGATGGGAGGGGCTAGCATTTCGCCAACCCCCAAACTTATTTCTAAGATATTTCGCGAACGGTGTTGGCACAAACGAAAATAATAGGAGCACAAACAAGCACAAACGAAGCACAAACGATTGACATCAAATTCGACCCCAAATTCGCGATGGGGGGGGGGGGGCTAGCATTTCGCCAACCCCCAAACTTATTTTTAAGATATTTCGCGAACGGTGTTGGCACAAACGAAAAGAATAGGAGCACAAACGAGCACAAACGAAGCACAAACTATTGATACCAAATTCGACCCCAAATTCGCGATGGGAGGGGCTAGCATTTCGCCAACCCCCAAACTTATTTCTAAGATATTTCGCGAACGGTGTTGGCACAAACGAAAATAATAGGAGCACAAACAAGCACAAACGAAGCACAAACGATTGATACCAAATTCGACCCCAAATTCGCGATGGGGGGGGGGGCTAGCATTTCGCCAACCCCCAAACTTATTTTTAAGATATTTCGCGAACGGTGTTTGGCACAAACGAAAATAATAGGAGCACAAACGAGCACAAACGAAGCACAAACGATTGATACCAAATTCGACCCCAAATTCGCGATGGGGGGGGGGGCTAGCATTTCGCCAACCCCCAAACTTATTTTTAAGATATTTCGCGAACGGTGTTGGCACAAACGAAAATAATAGAAGCACAAACGAGCACAAACGAAGCACAAACGATTGATACCAAATTCGACCCCAAATTCGCGATGGGGGGGGGGCTAGCATTTCGCCAACCCCCAAACTTATTTTTAAGATATTTCGCGAACGGTGTTGGCACAAACGAAAATAATAGAAGCACAAACGACCACTAACGAAGCACAAACGATTGATACCAAATTCGACCCCAAATTCGCGATGGGAGGGGCTAGCATTTCCCCAGCCCGGGCAAATTATTTACTAACTCAATTATTTAGAAAATATCCTTCTTTCACAGAAATCAGAAAATGCTCTTCTTGCGATTTCGAAAACAGTCGACCCGGGGAAACAATAGTGGCTAATCTACCTATGGATAATCTTCAACTTTTACAACAAGTCATGTTAAGGTATTTCGAAGATCCAGCAAAATGTGGTTCTGCGGTAATCCGTTTATAGCGCGAAGTTTCACAATAGGTTCTCATTTTTTTTATAGAAACTGTAACCAGTTCTATACCGCATGAATCCCAATTTTCAACAGCTCTTTCAAATGTTCCCTGAATTTTAAATATTCTAGAAAAACAATTTCATTTGAAAGGAATTATTAGTTTTCTCCCACCTTAAAGAAGAAATTTGTTATCCTTAGGACATTATATAGCTTATTGCTGGCGATCCCATCTAGGTATTTTGGAAAAATACGACCTTTTAAAAATGAATCGCAAATCCAACATACGGTCTAATACAAATGTAAAGTACATTATAGTAATTTTTAAATTTGTTTGTAGATGAAAATCATAATTTATAATAAAAATATTTTACGAAAACTGTTACAATGTACTTTATTTCTTCCTAAGTTAATGTTTGTTGTAACGATTGTTGCTCGGAGGTTTATAAAATTTTAAAAGTCTATATTTCGCGAACGGGTGTTGGCACAAACGAAAATAATAGACGCACAAACGAGCACAAACGAAGCACAAACGATTGGCACCAAATTCGACCCCAAATTCGCGATGGGGGGGGCTAGCATTTCGCCAGCCCCCCCAACTTATTTTTAAGATATTTCGCGAACGGTGTTGGCACAAACGAAAATAATAGAAGCACAAACGAGCACAAACGAAGCACAAACGATTGACACCAAATTCGACCCCAAATTCGCGATGGGGGGGGGCTAGCATTTCGCCAGCCCCCCAAACTTATTTTTAAGATATTTCGCGAACGGTGTTGGCACAAACGAAAATAATAGAAGCACAAACAAGCACAAACGAAGCACAAACGATTGACATCAAATTCGACCCCAAATTCGCGATGGGGGGGGCTGGCGAAATGGACCTGCGAAATTAAGTGAATTTTACCCCCCCCCCCCACGCGAAGTTTTTAATCAAATTCGTGTCAAACGTGTGAGCTCCAATGAGCTTCCATAAAAATCGTTTGTACCACGAAGTTATCCGCGAAAACTTTGGAGGGAGGGCTGTAAAAGGGCAGCCCCCCCCCAATCGAAAGTTTTTTTTTATAATATTGGTGTCAATCCATAGTCGTTTGCACTCCAATGAGCTTCAATTTCCATCGTTTGAACCCCAAAGGTAAAATAGTTTGAACGTTTTAAAGAGTGTGAAATTGAGTGAATTTTACCCCCCCCCCCCACGCGAAGCTTTTAATCAAATTCGTGTCAAACGTTTGAGCTTCAATGAGCTTCCATAAAAATCGTTTGTACCACGAAGTTATCCGCGAAAACTTTGGAGGGAGGGCTGTAAAAAGGGCAACCCCCCCAATCGCAAGTTTTTTTTTATAATATTGGTGTCAATCCATAGAGAATCGTTTGCACTCCAATGAGCTTCAATTTCCATCGTTTGAAAGGTAAAATAGTTCGAGCATTTAAAAGAGTGTGAAATTGAGTGAATTTTAACCCCCCCTCCCCAACGCGAATTTTTTAATCAAATTAGTGTCAAACGTTTGAGCTTCAATAAACTTTCATAAAAATTGTTTGTACCACAAAGTTATCCGCGAAAACTTTGAATGGGGGGGTTGTAAAAAGGGAACCGCGCCCTATGGCGAGTTTTTTTTATAAAATTTGGTGTTAATTCATAGATAACTTCGTGGTACAAACTATTTTTATGGGAGTTGAAGCGTTTGACACTAATTTGATTAAAAAATTCGCGATGGGGGGGGGGCGGTGAAATGTCACTCAATTTCACTCTTTTTCAAACACTCTAATTTTTTAACCTTTGGGGTTCGAACTTTAAGTACTCCTTTTTAAAATTTTTACATAGAAGTTATATTTTTACATATTTTTGACTTAGACAAATTAAGGCTATTATATGATGTTTTAATAATTTATTATCTTGTGGATTGAATATAAAATGAAAATTTTAGTTTGAAACTGGATTTCGTGAATCTAATACCTTTGAGGGGGGGGGTATTTAACTCTATGGGAGCTTCTCATTTGCTATAATGGCGAGAGGGGGTGACGACTATATTGATTGATTTGGGGGAGGGGAGAAGTATAAACTTGCACGCACTTGGGCTACTTTATCGGGCCTATTGTACTACCTCCACTTTTGTTGCTCACTCCCAGCCAGACCCAAAATGCCGAAATTGCCAGGTATGACCGTAGCCGTTGGGCGGTCTCTCGGCCTCACCACCAGACCAGAACTCCCTAACAAGGGTCGGCACTACGAACCAGGGACGTCCGCTCGATGAGCAGGTTGCTAGGTGCAACCGATGGGTGGCACCTGGACCACGCCATCCGACCCAAAGCCAAGCATTTCTCTGTCGCTGGGAGGGGGGTGAATTTTATTACCCTGTTTGACATATTATTAGATCAAGTCAAATCAGGGGGACCGCCGGTTTAACGTGCCCTCCGAAGCACGGAATCAGTCATTGAAGGAAAGAAAGTCCGAAAGAAGATTGACTCCTGCTGGATTCGAACCAATGCCTTTAGCATCAGTAATCGATTGCTCTAACTACTTTGCCAATGACCGCCTCTTTGAGTTGAATATGTTCGGACGGCGTATTCATGGTAATATGTCCCACAATGATGTTATTATACAGAGCGATAATAGAATAAGCGTCATAAATTTGAAGCGGGTTCTGTACATTAAAAATAACCATAACAACGAGAGCTCGAGTGTGGCTCAACCTAATTTTTCTCCAATTACTAATAGCGGTGAAAACTATAAAAGATCTCAAAGAAGTCAAAAGTGTTCAGCGTAAAAATACGAACAATTCTAATATCTTTCTGTTGAGTCATGCTCGAGCTCTCGTGGTTATTCTTAGATCTACTCCTGACTTAAGACTTTAAGTTCCCAAAACACTGAAAACCCGCGAAAACCAATAAAACGGATATTTTTTAAAATAGCTGTCTATATCAGGATATATTGCATCATAAGTTTGACTTGCGTAAATTATTTTAATATCAAATTCGAAATAACGTCACGAACGTATATTGTTGGTTATAATTATAAATATTATGGCTTTCCGTAACTTAAAATATTGACAGTTCAAGATTATTAAATTGGTCGTACTTAAATCAATTAACAATTTGTAACAAAGTGGGATTGAGTTCCAACAACTTTCCAATATGTCAACACATAAAAAAATTATCTACCGAATCGTGTGTTAATAACACACGAACCTCTGTCGCGAAAATTTGTTTTTAAATGAATTGAGGATCTTGACGAATTACACCGATGGATTAACTCCGAGAGTGAAAAATTGAGGTTACATTTTTATATAATATCTATTAAAATGACATATGACATTTTAACTAATAGACTTGCATATTTTCCACTCCCTAATGCAGAACAATTACCAAAATTTGGCATTATAATACCACAATCTCCAATCAATCAGTTCAAGCAAAAACTAATTAAAAACACATTGAGGTCAGTTTTTTTCAGGTCTATCTTTGACATTCAACTTTAATCATTTTAATTTTATGTTTAATTACTAACCCATCGATAGCCATTAAACTTATATTAAGAAAAATAGAAAACCACTTAACACATTTGATATTCAATTTGAAAATGTATATGTAATGATTTTGGTGTAAGTACCTCAAAAATTTTCACTTAAAATGGTTGAAAATCCAATATACATAAAAACGTACATATGGGTAATTATCTTAAAAACTCCAACTTGGTATATCATTAGATATATACACACTTCTATATATTGTGTGACCTGCTTTCTATTTTATGTGTTGGTGTCTTAAATTGATACATATAAACAAATAAACTATTTTAATTGGGCGAAAACATTTACGCGCCAAAAAATGACATAATATGTCATTTTGTGAAACCCGCACGTGTGTTAATGTTTATTTACAAATTAACCATTAACTATTCGATAAAATCAGTTAATACCGTCGAATTGAAGTAAATAATATTTTGAGCCTCCATTCCAATTCTATTGTGTAGGTAATAATTACATTAAATGATTTGTGTCTACTCTGAACCGCGCTAACGAGATATCGTCTTTCATAAAATCGTCTAAATAATTGAATTTTTTCGACAGACTATAGCAATAAACCAATAATATCAGTGGGAGATCTAATAATATAAACGAAAGGACTCGAGGCAGTTCTACCTTCAACCGATCTGGGATCACAGGCTATTGATGTACCTATTTTTAACTCGTCTCAACGTGGATATAAAATTAAAAGCGAAGTTGTAATGAGAGAATTTTCCTTTGAATACAAAACGAGTTCAGTTTTAGATAATTACGTAAAAATTATTTTGTTGGCCATACTGTATATGACAAGCCAAACCTTTTTGGCGAAACCAAGTCATTGCGCCTTATAAATTCATTCAACTAATTAATTTAGCAAATATACTGTCTTGTATCTTGTTGCCCTTGTTGGCTTGCATTAAAAATTCTGTAGGTGTTAATTAGGTACATGTCAAATAACCTTCATGATTAAATGGAAGCCAAATTTTAGATTGCCATTGTTACACCTTCCAGTTTAAACAATTTATTCATGCTACAGCTGTTTTCCCTCGTTAACTTACACAGTAGAAATTCCGGATTCAAATCTAAATTTCGTGTGGTTTCTTATTTCGATTTTGCAATTTTGAATTGTCGACTGGCTTTAATTCATGCATTTACTGAACCTTATAAGGTTTTAGACCAGTGGCAGCTCGTGACTTGTTTCGATGGGAGGGCACCAAATTTAAAAAAAGGACTATATTTTTATCTAATATTCACCCTTGAATATTATTATTTTTGTATAGTTTTTGTTGTTTCCGATTTTGGAAATTAGAGCACGTACCTTAGCGTAAACCGCCACTTCTCGACCTGAACCTAACATAAACATCGTCGAGTGAATTTCATCTCAAAGTTGGCGTATCTAGAGGACAGCTTCGAAAGACTCGCACGCCTAAACTACAACTCTCAGATATGCGTCTTCGGTACTTATTTTTAGATAATTCCATTCAGGGTCAAATTTTGGCGTTACGACCAATCAGCGTGCGTTATTTTACATTGTAGTTAAATGGGTACGACCATGGTACGACGCATGCACAGTCGAATAATATCCGAAAATAAAAAATATTCCAAATACCCTACCAGAATATCGAATATTTGTAGTGGAGCGTAAAAGAATTCATACGTAATAAAAAATCTCTTCGAATATTTGTAGTGTGTATTTGTAGACTAACGCACTTCGCAACAGATGCGATGTAGGAAACCGGTTCAACGCATTAGTTCCCACCCGAGTTCACTTAAAGCAATGTACTTCTAACGAATTTTATATTACAAATTTAGTGCGATTATGCTTCCATTTTTTTCGGTACTTACGAAATTTTTTGTTTGATTTTTTTTTTGCAATGATTGTGATGCGATATGGTCAATTTGTTTCACAATTTTCGACATTAAAAATGGCGTTTGAAATGTCGATTTTCGTATGTGATGTTGTGCTTTTAAGTTGTGGCGTTTCTTCACGGAATTATCACCGCAACAGCAACGCGGGTTCGGACAATACTCAAAGATTCAGCGAGTACAGGTTTTAGCAAGGAGATTGCACGAGCGAAGCGCAGCGGAGCGAGTGTCAATCTCCTTGCTAAAACCTGTACTCGCTGAATCTTTGAGTATTGTCCTAGCCCTTGTGTTGTATCGTGCGATAATTTTATGTTCTACCAAAAAGTACCTTTTGAATTTTTCGCTATCTAGCTTAGTTTTTGCAGCGTGTAAATTCTTCGGTTTTAAATTATTCTTTAACAGAATTTTCGGGTATTTGGAGACCCAGAAAATTAAATTTTTTTTCTCTTATTATTTTACACTTAATTACCGAGTTTGATCGATTGCCATCTCTTTCGCGGTTTAAGCGTAATCAGAGGCGACTGGTATGGGGAAAGCGACGGGGCGCCACCTTCCAAATATTGAACAATTCTTCGTCGATTGAACCGCATACGGTGGCACATATTTACGAAAAAGTGAAAAGTTTAATTTGTAGTGTCGACCCCCCCTGCCCATTAGAGCAAACCACGAGCTGTCACGAGTTGATATAGATACATGACAAAATTATATTAAACCTGATATCTCTATTGGGCAGCGACATAGCGCAATGCAAATGTCTGTCATCGTTAGATTACGGAACGTGAAGCAAGGCTGCTAGCAGTATGCACTTGGATGGGTGACCGCGTGGTGAGGAATTTAAAAATAACGCCTCTGGTCGCTGCTCCCCTACCAAACCGCACTTTGCTAGTGTGGTAAGGTATGGCCATACCCTCCCCCTTGATGGAAGGAGGCGTACATCTAGCAGTGAATTAATAACGGTTGGAATGAAGAAGAAAATTTCTATTGAAAAATAAAATTGTAAAAAAATACATATTTTATCTATTTGTGTATTTTTTTAAAACGCTAAATCCGTTAGTACCTCTTCCAGTACGGCTTGAAAGTTTAAAGGCCGCACTACCAAGGCAATCACGTTTTAGGTATACCTATCGTATATGTATTTAAATGCTTTTATTAAAGTTTTATAAATTTAATAAATTTATTAAAGTTTAATAAATTTCCAATGTTTCCATAACGTACTGCTTCAAATTGATATCGGTCTTATTACAACCATCTGCTGTACTTTCGCACGCAACACAAATTTTAAAATATAATAACATTATTAGTTACACGTTACGGAAACAAACTGCCATCGGACTAAGTATTAAAAATTTGCAATTAACATCAATTATGCAAGAAAATATTCAAATTCAAATCAAAAAATTGAACAGGAAATGGAAATAACGCGAAAACACTAAAACTGACACATTAAATTTAATTATTTCATTATTTAATTTATCAATTTTAGTGTTTTTGCGTAATTTTAATTTCCATATTGCAAATTTTTAATATTTAGTCCGATAATAGCAGTTTGTTGCCGAAACGCGTAACTAATAAAATTACATTTTAATATACGAGAAGAGTGCGGACGGGATCTAGTATTTCTAGGGTTCCCTTCATGTTCCAAGGATCAAAATTTCCAATCTTTTCCATTTGTCAATATATAATCTAAATACAACAAAATGGTCGCAACAACAGGTACTGTCATGTGCAATGAAATGATTTGAAACTGAAAAAATGGATCGAGCTTGCAAAAATTCGGGGAAAGTTGAAATTTTAACTTTTGAAGGGTTCAAAATTGTTGTCAAGCTCGAAACATTTTTTCAATTTTGTTGAAACCTCAAAAACAAAACCTCGGACAAACGTTTTTTTATAAAAATATGTGTTTAAACTCAAAAAACAAAAAACTAACAATTGATAACGATAACAACTACCTTAGGTAAAACATTTTTATTAAAGGTTTTCGAAGTGGCCTCCTTCTGCGCGGATACAACTCTTCCAACGATATATTGTCCCATTTCCGACGCAAGGATTGCTTCAGAGATTCCAAACTTTTGTATGGTTTTGCATAGATAGGCCATAGCCTGTATTTCATCGGGTTGAGATCCGATGAGTACGGGGGCCATTCAGCGGAACTGACAAAATCAGGAAAATTGATTCGACACTACTATTGCGTAGTTTTTGCTTTATGAGCAGGCGCAGAGTCTTGTTGAAAAATCCAATGTTAGTCACCAAAGCGCTGTTGGGCCCACGGATGTACGACAGCCTCTAAACTATCCAGGTGGTATACTTCTTTATTGATTTTAACCCAATCTTCTACGAAAACCAGAGGTGTTTTACCGGTAGCACAAATACCTCCCCAAACCATAACAGACTTGGGGCATTGACAACGATGACACAAGGTCCGGGTGCTTTTTTTAACCAATACCTATCATTTTGACAATTGTGAAATTGTTCGGTGGTGAAAATTTTTTCAACAGTGAAAACGAAATTTTCTCATCTTTGAGCAGCGGTGCGGTGTAGCAGAGCACGGCATCGCCGAAGTCGTACTTGCTTATTTTCATTCGTCAGCATTTGGGCTTTTTATAACTTGTAAGGCTTCTTCTTAAGCACATTTTTAGCTATTCGTCGAGCAGACTCTCGCGCGATTCCAATTTCACGAGCCAATTTTCGTATCGACAGTCTCGGGTTTCGAAAACTGTCACCACATCCAAATATGCCCCTATTAAAAAACAAAGTCCCAGTTGAATACTGTACACTAAAACTTACCCTGTATTTTTGTAAGCTTTTTTATAGATTAATAAAGAGTTATGAATTTTTAAACCAACATTGGAAAGCGGAATGTTTTTGTAATCTATAATTTATATAATAAAAGCAAAGGAAATAGAAAATTTAGATATATAAAATAAATACAGGGTGTTCATTTTAAAAAACCGGTGCATAAGTTCGTAGCGTTTTTTTAAATATAAAAAATACATAAACTAATCAATAATATATTCTCCTGCATTGTTTATGATTGACTCCCAACGTTCTGGCAGTTTTTCGATTCCACGCCTGAAAAAATCCGGTGGTTTGGAGATGAACAAGTCGTTGAACCAGTTTTGAAGAGCAACGTCTTTGTTGTAGATTGTTGGATAGAGAGCGGAAAAGATGAAAATCTGATGGAGCAAGATCAGGAGAATAGGGCGGATGTGGAATAACCTCCCAACTGAGGTCTTGAATAACTGCTTTTGTAATGTTAGCAGTATGCGGACGGGCATTATTATGCTGCAAAACCACTCGATGCCGTCTTGCTGGTCGTTTTTCTTGAATTGCAGCCTCCAGGCGACGCAGTTGTTGACAATAAACCTCAGAAGTGATGGTTACATTCCTCGGAAGCAATTCATAGTAGATAACGCCTTCTTTATCCTACCAGATGCACAACATTACTTTGCGTGGATGGGCACCAGCTTTTACACAAGGATTTGCTTGTTTGCTAGGGCTCATCCATTCCGGAGTTTTTGATTGAACAGGATTGAACAGAAGTTCTTGATGTTGATGTAAAGGCACTATTTTTCGTCACCAGGCACAATTTGGGACAAAAACGGTCGATTTTGTTGACGAGCTAAACGATGACGAGCAAGCAAAGAAGCACAAATGGTAACACGCTGATTTTTGTTGTTTTCGCTCAAAACGTATGGTACCCAAACACCCAACTTTTGAACTTTGCCCAATGCAAATGTCGTACGATAGTTGATTGGTCACAATTCATCATATTGCCCAATTCCCGAGTTCATTGACGTGAATCATCACGAATTGAAGCATTTAATCGGTCTTGATCAAAGCCGGATGGTCTCCCTGAACGTGGGAAATCATTCATATCAAAATGCCCCTTTTTGAAACGAGAAAACCATTTTCGTGCAGTACTTTCCACGATGGCGTTCTTTCCGTAAACGGCACAAATGGTTCTAGCGGCCTCCGATGCCTTAACGTCACGGTTAAACTCAAACAAATGGATATGTCGGAAATGTTCATTTTTTTGTACTTGACACTCCATTTTCTTTGGCCAACAATTACTCCTAACTTTCTACAAATTGAAAAATTCAAGAAATATTCAATAAAGAAATACTATGGCATTAAAATGACATTGAAATTTCACAAACAAATTTGTTTTAAAAACACTTTCACCTTGTAAACCAAAAACGCTACGAGCTGATGCATCAACCTGATACTTCTCAAAAACCGAAAAGTTCGTCTATTTAAAAATTAATAAAAATTGATATTTGACACGGTAAGGGAGAAACATACCTACCAACTAAATCCACGCTATTGATTCACCCTGTATATCGATTTGGCGGAAAACCACCCTCGATAGTCACTATAATATGTATCTAAATTAACATAAATTTTATCAATTGACGAGAGGTCAAGGCCAGAGGGGAAAATATTATTTCAGAATAACGAAATTCACGAGGGTGTTAATATATAAAGTGTTACGAATCAATAAACCAAGGTAACAATTATATACACGGCCTTCACATGTCAATCCTTTATTTAGGTAGGTACCTAATAAATATCTAATTGCATTAAATGAAACATTTATAAGTATGGAATTTATTGACTTTTATCTTCAACTTTAACCCAATAAATGTTTCAGCATTATAATTATTAAATATACAAACATGTCCAACAACGCCGTTCCCTTACGGGGGAGGCATAATTAGTGCATATAAATAATAACATACGTCAATATGAACACACATTTTCCTGTAATAAGAAAACTAATTATCCCCTCTTTACATTCTAATTTCCAATAAATAAATCTAAATTAACCGGATCGAAAACCAGGGAGAATACATTTTTTTCATTTTAATAATTTTTTATTTTCCGGTAAAATTAAAATTGTGTCGTCAGGTAGACACTAATAATTGTCTATATAAGAAGTTACGATAATTAAATACAGATAATTAATAAACAACATTAATTAGCATTTCAAAGAAATAACCTCTAGTACAGGGATGAGCGCCCCGCCACACTTTTTCGTGCGGCCCTTCAAAGATTTTACATTTTGACTTTTAAGGTTAGGTTTATTTGTTTAACTTATCATAAGTTTCTTATATGTGGCCCCCACAACATTTTTAAATTTGTAGATGGTCCGTTGTAAAAAGGGTTGCTCATCCCTGCTCTTAGTTTTGTTGAAAATCTTTAACATTTTTGAAAGTTGTAAAATCGCCTGCAGCGCTTTGCACAATAACTTTGTACCAAACTTTGTATCGGTACTTGTATATAAAGTAATGCGATTTTAAACTGTTTAGATTGAAAATCGCTTAAATTAAAAAAAAAAATTACTATTATAGAAATAGATTATATTGATACTAAAACAATTGACGATAATGTCTAGATTTATTGTTCAATAATATTATATTATCTAAACATGTTTTTTAATACATTTTCAGGGTTCCCACCCGCGCATTCATAAAAAAACCGATTAACTTCGATTGTTTAAATTATAAGGTAATTCCGTAATTCCATATCAAATCAACCAACGTATTTTCATGTCCCTCTTTGATTTTGCTTAAATTTGGTATATTTCTAAGTTATATCAAATAAACGAACCCGTATTTTTTTGTTTGGCCCTAAAGTGGCCCGTTTACATTGTACAGCTCTCCAAAATAATTCCAATTTGACTTGTAGAGCTTCGATAAATTATTTCTACTGTCCGAACCGTACCACTTAGAGACACGATTTTTCTTACAAAATGAAAATATCGGAAAATATTGAACAGGCCTTTTCAGTGAGTTTTGTATATAATAAATAATTAAGGCCACAAAATGGGGGCCCCTGATCAAATTTTGGCTAAGGTACCCTATTGAGTCACGCGCGCGCGACAATCGTTAATTTTACATGTTTCACCGACGCGCGGGTGGAATCTCACTCATTTTGTTGACGGTCCGTGCTGAAAGAACTAGTCTTAAACTTAGCCGTTTACGGACCGGCAGATGCAGCTCGTCTCTCCTACATGTAACATCGATTATTTTTTGTTTTTACGCGATTTTTTGGGGGTGAAACGTAAAAGATAACTGCCCCATACCGCGACTATACTTTTTAATGCTATTTCGAGGTTCTCTCACATCCCGGTTTCATTTATCCCGGTTTTCTTGATGGGTGGCGCGTCTTGTATGTTTAGCCTAGTAACCAGAGTCAAAACCGCTCTGGAGGGTTGCAGAGCGGAGCGGAGTGGCGCCCCGGAAGAGTATGTTTTAACGATGGATGTTTTAACACCCCAAAAATCGAAGAAAAATTTTTTTAATTTTTTCACTTTTTCGGCAATACACGGGTTATTTTCCATTTTTTGATAATATTTATTACTAATATCTACTAATCACACCCCCACCTTCCCGAATTTCAAAGAAAATTTCAAATCGGAGCGAAAAAATTTCACTCGATTTCAAGGGAACGCCGCGCCGGCCGAACGATGTGCCACCGGTCGGGGTGTACCAAGAGCCGCTTGAAATGCAACTTTCCGATTTTCACACTTTTTTCAATTTTTTTTATGATCAAGTCCGCGACGATGTCGGGCACATACGGACCGAAACATTCCCAAAAAGTCCGTTATTTACCACAATTTTTATAAAATTTCATGTTAGGGGCGTGTCCGTAGTTCTCTAAACCGCGCAAAAATAGGCCGACAACCTATCCCGGCCACCGCATAGTGTTTTTACTTAAATTTCGGTATTATTTCCTATTGAAACTCAATAATCCTTTTATTACATTGTAGCTAATGACTTTTTGGTTCGAAATATCAAGCCATTTCTATAGGGAAATTTCAATTTCGCGATCACCATTAGGGTTCCCGACCCCAAATTTTGACTTTAAGTGTCCCTCCACCAAAAAGGGGTAATATAAAATTCTCAAAAAAATATATTCTCTTTGTTATACTTTTGCCTACTTGCATTCCAAATTTTAGAGTGCCGCTTTTGGTTTAGGAGTGACATCGTAATGAATTATCGTGGTCATAAATCGGAACACTTGACCAAAAGTCCCAATCCATGCGAGGTTTAATTTCGAAACGTGCCTATTCCTACATCATGCTCGAGTCTAAAAATTCTCCTACGGCGCTTTTTATTTAAAGTTATTCCTACAAATTACTTTTCTTATCAAACTGTTTAATTGTATTACATATCGAGGACTTGCTGTGATACTCAGCTAAATTACCTAAAGCTAAATTTTTTTTCTATGAATGTCATATCACAAATTTTAACGAGCTAATCAAAAATTAATTATAAAACGGCAATAAAATTATTGTTTTACAGTTCTATAAATTTTTATATTCATGGGTAAAATTTATATTGTTATTATTAAGTATTTTTAACAATTTATTAATTAAGTGAGCGAATGGCTGAGCGGTTAGCGTGTTAACTTCTCATGCCGAGATTCATAGGTTCAAATCCTGTGAGGTGCTATCTATAAAAAGGATTTTTCGCTCACCAAATGTCTATCTGCTGGCCACAGGTAACATTATATATTGCTCAAAGACTTCCCTGGTCGGAGTAGACGACGTAAAAATCGTCTATTCCATTCCCGTGGTTCGGAATCCACGTTAAGCTGTAGGTCCTCTGTGCTCGTCACACAGTTTCAACACGCAACGAGCACAGGTAGGGAAATCGGAAGACGGCGTAGAACGTCATAAATCGATGTATGAAATGAAATGAATTTTTAACAATTAATAAATTTCAGTATTTCAGAGCAAATTGTTTTTATATAATTTAATAAAGATTATTTAAATTGCACCAACTTTTCATTCAACAACAAACCAACTAGATGGTATAGTGAGACTGCGGCCTTAGTTGCACTTTTACAATAATCTTTTATCTACATAAACCTGGGCCCTTTGATCGATTCGAACCAAATTTGGCACAGTTATTTGTTTAAAAATGAAACAGGGTGACTATAGGGACGCGCATGAATTGATTACCGAGATTCCCGCATCTATTCTTTTTAAGGAGGTTACTGGTCTTAAATCTTTTCAAGACCTTAGAATACTTGATGGTATTATTTAGAGAGGCATGCTACAAAATAAAACGCCACTATTTGGGGGAAGCATCCGATTCCCAAACCAGCTAAGAGATTTATTTGCAATATTTCTCAAAACCTGTGATGTAGGGGAACCCTTCCGATTTCCGTATTGTTTGTATATTTGTAGATTTTAATTGACCTTTCTTTGTTTAATTATAACATTTTTATTGGGTATAGGTATTAATTTTTAATAATATCGAACATAATGAGCTATTTAAATTTGGCCCATTTTCAATGCTAAAAAATAAATAAACTATTAATTACCTAATTAAACACTTTTGTATTAAAAGTAATTGACAATTAAACACTTTTGGATTGAAAGTAGTAATTGTCAATTATTTTCAATCCAAAAGTGTTTAATTAATTAATTAATAGTTTATGTATTGTTTGTCGGTCATAGTGGAGGCGGTCATAGCTTGGCAGTTAAGTGCGTCTGCTGCTAATGCGAAACGCTCGGATCGAATCCGGGCAGGGTAAGAACTTTATTCTGACCGTCTCTCCTCGGCAGGCAATGGCAAACCACCGAGGTAATCTGCCAAGAAAATCCATCTCGAAATGAAGTGTAGTACACTTCCCGTGGTTCGGAGCCCACGTTAAACAAGTAGGTCCTCTATGTGTGTGAAAACAATTTGAACGCACATCATATGCATAGAAAGAGATAGAACGAGATGGGTCACCAAACCCTCATTAGGGTAAAAGGACTGAGAAGGAAAGGTATTGTTTGTGCTTGGGATAAAATTTTTAGAAATAATTACGTTACGTTAAGATATGCTACTGTGAATTGCAAACCACAGCAGTGGCTTGTGTGATCGCTGGTTGAGTTACATTGCGGAAATTGTGGGTTCGAATTGCGGACTTGACTGAATTTCTTAGCACGGCCATCCGGTGAACATCAACACTCTGTAGATGAGTAATAGCGAATAACGCGGCCTTGTTTTCGCAGAAAGGAGTTGTAAAGTAAGGGAGAGACAATCCGGCTTTAATAAACAATGTACTTTATGTATTTTTTATATTTAAAATATTAAATTTTAAATTTTAAAAAAAACGCTACTAAATTATGCAGTTGGCTAATTTTGTTCACCAACAGCTTTAACCTTAATCCATCCCTGCCGAAATCCGACAGTTTTTCAAAACATAAATTTTTTAAAATATAATTCACTTTATATAAACGAATAGTTAATTATGTAATTTGTATTGTTTGATTAATTGTTTTAATTGCACCGTATTATGGAAACATTTTCTGAACAATTAAGTTATTATTCAAAAATTTTCATTAAACAAAAGGTACTTGAAGTCGTTTTTCCTTCTAATTATAACAACAAATAACAAAATTAGTAAAGTATAACAATTTCGTACAGCTTCGTGTCAACATAATCAAGACTTTATTTTTATTTTTTCAATTAAACAAACTAGTTATAATTGTATCAGCGGGTGTAGTTGTATGTAGAATAGCTCGTCGACTTCGCAACAGTTATCGAGTTGTGAACTTGAAATGTTAAACTACAATATAAAATAATTAAAATTAATTTTTCGTTAATAAAATATTGTGCACGCGCGTGTTGCTCGGAGCAAGACTTGATATATGCAGACATCGCATAACTTCTTCAATTCAGGTAGTGTAGGATCAATTGTTTTCTTAAATCAATTTAAATACTAAACCCACCTGAATTTTGTTCTCTAGACTTGAAACAATACTATATTAATTTTTCGGTTTACTGGGAATAATTACTGGGACTAATTAAATTAATTTAAGCAAATAATTAAACCTACACTTACATAGAATATCGTGCAGTTTCATTTCTTATTAGCAACACGAAAGCGGTAAAATTGAATTTAAATTAGAAATCTGCCAGATGCAGTGCAAGCCAGCCGAAAGAATGAAATCGCAGCGCAAAAGTTGTCTAAACAACGCTATATAAATATTATTTATCCATTACTTTAAAACCTTATTTACATAAAAATTTGGGGAATTAATCATTTAAATAATAATTGTCAAAATTTAAAGGTAATTATCGTGTGTAAGTTGCGGTGCTGAAAATTCATGTTTCAGTCCCCGCTACCGCCATACAAAATTTCAAAAAAATATATTTATTATTTTAATGTATTCCCTTTAGCCCACATATCTACACTGTAAAAAAATCACGTAAAAATACATTCAAATACGTGTAATTTTTACATTCAAAATTATAGTAAAAATACATATTGTGTATTATTCCATTCATAATAGTGTGAAATTACATTATTATCAATGGAATAATACACAATATGTATTTTTACTATAATTTTGAATGTAAAAATTACACGTACAGTAGAACTCCAATTATTCGAATCAATTGGGACCGGACCCCATTCGGATAATCAAAAATTCGGACCGAAAAAAAGGTACCTCTGTATGGATTTTTAATTAATTAAATGAAAAGGCAACACTTTTACATGTTATATAGCGTACTTACAAGTGCTGTACATTAGTATGTATTGCAAATGAAAGTCATTGGTTGCTGAACTCTCGGTCAAAGTAAGCTATTCGACTGTTCGTTTTCGGGCAGCCAAGTCGCGCATCCGCTGGACAGTGAGACTTGCATGTGGTCACACTCGGGCTGACGCAAAATTATTATTTTGCGAATCAGCGCCGTAGCAAGGGTGAGGCGACTGAGGCTTTTGCCTTAGACGCCATCGCAATGGGGGCGCTAAATCTTGAGAAACCCCAATAAATAATAGTTTAAAATTTTCAAAAAGATAAGAATTTTTTTTTGGGCGGAAGAGGCGCATATATATTCAAATTTGACTGAATTCGAAAAATTTGATCGCGATTTTATTTGTAACATCGCCTAAAATTCCCGGTCGGGCTTTCCCCAAGTGGGGATTTTAATCCTCTACAGTAATTGTTCGCATATAACTCGCTTACCTTCGTTTTTAGAGAAAATTATCGTCAAATCAAAATTGAAGAGTGCAAAATTCTCTATAAAACAGATTAACAAAATCTGCCTACGTCATACTAAGTATTTATGAAATAAAAAGAAAATCCAGAGAAAACAATTGAAAAAGGTTTTGAATAATTCATATTCTGAATAATTATTTCGTACATTTAAACTTTACTTAAACAGGATTTACTTCAGACCTGAAGTAAATCCTGAAACCTCGTTTTGTAGAGAGTTGTCTCCTCTTCAGATTTGGTCCAATGATAAGGTTGGGGATTTTAGGAAAGTTGATTCATTTCCCTTTAACTGACTGATGGGTAACTGGTAAAACTATCACGTCATCATCGCGATTCAAATATAATTAAATTGAAAAGAAAAATTCCTACCGATAAAAATAATCTCCATTTGGAGGGGGGGGGGTAAACGGTGATTCTGACATACTATGCGTATTTTATATAAGATCTTCAGAAGTTCCCAACGCCATTATTCAGAACCATCAAGATTTATAATTTTTCATTGAATCTTTTGAAATTTTTGTTTGTAATCCAGCAGGGGGGGCATTTTTGGTGATATTTTTCATAACTACCCCAGTACCGTTTTTCTTAACCACTTCACCCGCGGGTTATTTGTAACTAAATGCATTATTTAGGGACGTAAAAGTTTTTCTTTCGCAATAAATTAAGTGTGCCTGGGGGGTATTCCATACCCCCCGGTCCCGGAAGCCTAAATGAGTTCCTGATAAGCATCCATTTGTTTTCATTACTTTAAGCCAGGGTTTCTCAAAGTGGGGTTCGCCATTTGATGGTAGGGGATTCGCGACAAGATTTATGTAATGGCGGCGAATTTATATAATGGTATAAAAAGTACGGATTGTGCTTTGCACAGAGAAGCATTGGCGTGCAAGAAAATGCCTAATGATTTACAAACAGCACTGTCAGAGGTCGTAAAAATAATAAATTACATAAAAGCACGTCCAATGCTTCTCTGTGCAATGCACAATGCGTACTTTTGGCCTCAGGAGCAACATTTTTAATCCTGGTAATTAGTCCAGATATCCTTCCTGTCATGGCCTTGGCACCATCAGTCGATATACCAACACACTTTGCCCAATCTATTTCATGTTTTTCAAAAAAATGCATTAATGGTGTTGAAAATATCTTCTCCTTTTGTCGTAGACTCCAAGGTCTTGTACAACAGAAAATCTTCTTCAGAAATATTTTCATGCGCATATCTAACAAATCCAAGTAAATTCGGCAATCCACTAATATCTGTTGATTCATCAACTTGAATCGCATAATAACTATTTTGCAATCGTTGTGCGTGTTGATTTTCAACATTTTGTGCCATGTCGTGAATGCGTCTTGCAATTGTATCATTCGAAAGAGGTACTTTATCCAGCAATTTCGACGATTTGTCTCCCAATACGCAACTAACCATATCTTTAGCAGCCAGCAAAATCAATTCTTCAGCGCACTCATAAAAAAAATAGATTTTTGGAAAACTTGCTTGAGATCAAATATTGTTGAATATTTTCCTATTCTACACGAATTTATTACGACGAACGCCCTGACCGTGGATGCTGACATGAGGGCTGAAATTGTTCTTCATCTTTCTCAGCTCTCCGGCGAACTAAGAAGGTATTTTCCAGATATTGATAATGCTGAAGGCTGGATTCGAAACCCATTAATGGTCACAACCGAGAACATAATTGCTGATTTGAGTATTAAGCAACAGGAGTCATTACTAGAAATGTCAACAGATGAAACTCTTCTAGCTGATTTTAAAAGGATGTCTTTAATTGATTTTTGGGCAGCTAGACAGGAAGAATATCCCGAACTCTCACGCAAAGCGGTGAATTTCCTCTTACCCTTCGCAACAACTTACTTAAATGTGAGAGTGGGTTTTCACATCTGGTCATGTTAAAAACCAAGTACAGAAATCGACTTCATGTTGAGTCAGAATTAAGATTAAAGTTGTCCAAAATTGCTCCTAAAATTTTATTATTTTATTTAAATTTTATTAAAATAAAAAACCTTATTTTCTTTATACAGCTAGATTTTTGGGGGGGGGATTAGGGGTTCGCAGTCATTTGGGAACTTGAACAGGGGTACGTGGGGCCATAAGTTTGAGAAACCCTGCTTTAAGCGAACGCCATCGCAATGGGGGCGCTAAACCTCGACAAAACCCAATAAATAATAGTTTAAAATTTTCAAAATGATAGGAATTTTTTGGGAGGGGGACGCATATATTCAAATTTGCCTCAGGCGCCAGAAGAGCTCGCTACGGCGCTGTTGCGAATCGCAGTACGTTTCCGTCTTAAATTTTTTTCTGAAAGCGATTCGGATAATCAGCGATTCGGATACCAGGAGTTCGGATAATTGGAGTTCTACTGTATTTTAATGTATTTTTACGTGATTTTTTTTACAGTGTATCTTGAACTTTAGATCATAGCACTGTATCCGGTGTGGCCAGGATTAAAACCGCGGTTTCCCGCTTCTTAGTGTGCCTATTGCTTTACGTCACACTGTTGATATTAAAAGAATAGAAAAGGAAAAAAAATGTGATATTAAAATTTTTGTATGATGTTAATATGCCTGTGAGTAAAATTCTAAATCCCAAATGTACAGCTTCCAATTTAGAAGCACTGGCACTCTTAACCCTTTCAACGGTTTACCCACAAATTTGTGGGTAAAAAATGAAGAAAATATTTTCAGAACCCTACAAAATTGTGGGTAAAGTCTGCTTGTTCTAAATGTTTAGTTCCTCTCTGTGTTTTTGGTTGCTTCAAAGAATATCACAATGGTCCTCGTAATTAAAGATTTAAATCTTTAAGATTTAAAGAAAAATTTCCTATTGCAAAGAGGAAGGTTTATATAGTTTACTGATATAATTTAAACTTGAGAAGGTATTATCAAAATTTTGAGTTAATCGATTTTGAAGTTTGCAAATTTACATGTAAAATTAACGAGATCCCCGCGCGTCGCTCATTCTGTTGACGGTACGTGCAATATGAATGACCCTAACACTTAGAGTATTTCGCACCGGCAGATGCAGCTCGTCTCTCGTACATGTAACATCGATTATTTTTTGTTTTTACGCGATTTTTTGGGGGTGAAACGTAATAGTTTACTGCCCCATACCGCAACTATACTTTTTAATGCTATTTCAAGGGTCTCTAAGCTCCCGGTTTCATTTATCCCGGTTTTTTATGGGAGGCGCCTTCTCGTATGTATAGCATAGTAACCAGAGTCAAAACCGCCCTGGAGGGGTGCAGAGCGGAGCGCAGCGGCGCCCCGAAAGGGTAGGTTTTGACGATGGATAAACCCCCCTATCGAATGCACACCCCAAAAATCGAAGAAAAATTCGCTAAATTTACGTACTTTCAAATTGAATTTTCTAAAAATTTTATGTATATCATCTCGAGTGAAAATTTTACAGTATACTACTCTATAAACCTTCCTCTTTGCTATAGGAAATTTTCAATTTATTTGGAGCGGCTACACTTAGGCCTCCGTCCCCTAAAGATTTATCAATTTATTTTCCCTTTTAAAAATTTTTAAGTAATGATTTTTATTGTTTTTTTTTATATTGTTATTTTATTTATTGTTTTTATTATTAAAATTTCGAAATCATAAATTTATTTTTCTTGATTCTAAATAAATCCATAAACTTACCAAAATTTAAGAATAATAACCCCTTGACCCAACATTTTGAATGCCTTTAAGCATAAATATTTTGGACCTCCAAATTTTGGTAAAATCGGTGAAAGGGTTAAAGTCCATCTAAGCGTTAGGGAAAACTTTTTTAGCTTTATTAGCCGTGTTAAACCGCAAAACTCCCCCAGTATGAATTCCCTTATGGCTAAAGCATGTGACACGAAGCCCCTACGTGTGTTACTGCCGGAACTTCGGGGTTCCGTGGAACACAGTTTAAGAAACGCTGCTAAAAAAGACTACCACAATAAATAAAAAACATAGAACTGCTTAAGATAATTTTTTTAGAAGAATGAACATTTATTGCTTCCTTCAATAAAATTAAACCCTCATTTTGCTATTTTGATTTGCATAAACATGATTCGTAAAAATATTCCAAAGAGGTATATGACATGCTTTACGATTAACTGACAAATTATTATATCAAGCCTTACGTGATTTAAAATTGGTGTAGGTTTTTATTCAAATTATTTACATTAGCATGCATGATACAAATCATTTATTTCGGCGTTTTTAACCTCCAAAATACCTTTGAATATTTTGATATAACAATAAAAGTCGTGGTTTATGAAGCTACCCATAAATTTTATCGTCCATAATTTTTAAAATGATATTTAAAAATGTTTAAATCAAAGTTACCTTCGGCGCGAGAAAAAAAAATGAAATTCGCAAACAAAGTCGTGTATCCTAGCAACGTAAATTAGTTGTCAAAATATCTTGATTATCTTAACATTATTTGGCGAAGACGTGAACTTTAACACTATTATTACCAATAAAAACAGAAATTGATTTAATTGAATTATAACTAAAAGTGAATATTCTTTCTTGCAGATAACTCAAGAAAGTGTTATGCAATAATGTAAATCTTGCAATTTGAACAAAAAACAATCTAAATGACTGGGGTTACATCAACTCCAGCTGCAACCCCTAATGACGGGTGTGCAGGGGCTCCTGCTCACCGGAAGGGGCACCGAAGACAAGAATCGATGTATGCAATGACTGGATTATACTCAGAAACTGTTCCTGAAGAAGATGGTACAAATGCTGAACACGCAACTACCACCTTATGTCATGACACAGTTGTCAAATGTCATAGTCGTAATCCATCGTCTAGTTTTGATAGGTAAATCCTTCATTCCATTTATAAACCATTTTTGATGGATCATTTTAGGGAAAAAGTAACCCACACTAATACATATACTACTGAAACTCCAACTGTGATATTAAAGGATACAAAGGATTGTGGAATTCTTAAGTGCCGACCCCTTTTTCTACAAAAATTTGCGGGAATTAAGGTAAAATTGATATATTAGTTTTCTTTTTGATCATTTTTTTAACTTTTTTCTTTTTAGTGCTTTGTATTATTACTGTCATTTCTTGTAACCTTACAACAAGCTCTTAGTTCTGGTTACATTAACTCTGTGATAACAACAATCGAAAAGCGTTTTGAAATTCCATCAAGTCTATCTGGTCTAATAGCATCTTCGTATGAAATAGGAAATGTTATTACAGTAATATTTGTTAGTTATTTAGGAAGCAGACGCCATATTCCCGTATGGATCGGTGTTGGTGCGGTTATAATGGGAATTGGATCTATTATATTTATGGTGCCTCATTTTATTGCCGAAGAAGGTGTTGGTACAAAAACTACCAATAACACGGAAGAAAATATGTGTCGTGTAGTTTCTGTGCACGAACAAGACATGGGCCTTGGTCGTTTTTCATCCGGCTTATCATCACCGCCTCTTTCACCCCATAATAATTTAAGAGGTGATAATTGCATTCAAGGATCACCTTCAACAACAGGACCCGTCTTGTCTTTTGTATTTGCTCAATTACTTTTGGGTTGCGGTGGTTCTCCTCTTTTTACGCTAGGAACGACTTACATCGATGATCACGTTCGTTCTGATAGCTCCTCTATTTATATCGGTAAGTTACCTTTAACTTATGAGTATCATGTGCAGATTGCTGAAAATTTTGTTGCTTCGACTTAGAGCCGAAGTACTTTAATTTTTTTCATAAGTTTTTCACCATTTATTTTTTATTAATCTCCTACGGCGCTCAAAATTTTATGTATTCTGCTTCATTTGACTCAAATGTTTAAAAACCTTTTCTTTTAGGTTGTATGTACAGTATGGCAGCATTTGGTCCAGTCTTAGGATTTCTTTTAGGCGCTTACTTACTATCCTTTCATATGGATTCCTTCTCAAAAATTATATCAATCGGTAAGTTTTAAAATTCATTTAGATTCAACATTAATTGTGGTTTCTAGATCCAGGAAATCATAAATGGGTTGGTTTATGGTGGGGAGGATTCCTGCTTGGTGGATTACTCCTAACTTTAGTGTCAATTCCATTCTTCTCGTTTCCCAAAGAATTAACCCACGAAAAGGAAAAAGTTAAATTGATGGAAAAAGCAGCCGCAAAAGTGACAACGAATAATGCTCCCACTTCTTCTACCGCTCCGGTTCAACCACTGACCAAAAATGATACCGGTTACGGAAAGGACATCAAAGGTTAGTTTTTATTATTTTAAGGTTGAAACTTATACCGGGTGACCGGCCGAAAACTGAACATAAGGAAATAACATGGGAAATTGATTTTTTCTAAATTCCTGCTTCCCATTATAACTGATATGAATAAAAAAATACCAAATTAAAGAGATTTTTTTTCCGCGCCTAAAGATACCAAACACTTAATATTTTGTTTTTTAATTATTGTTAAAAAGTCGATAGTAAAATTAAGAAATAGCGCTTCTTAAAAAAATATTAGCGGGCTGGGTCTTTGCATTACGTCTAATGTGCCGCATTGCTATTGTATGAAAGCCAAATATTACAAACAAAAGTTACTTTGACAGATTAAAATTAATTTTGTTAACAATGAAGTGGTCTGTTGAAGAAAAAGTTTTCATGGTAAAATATTATTACAGCGGTAATAGTTTACGCCAAATACGTGACTTATTTTCTGTTAAATTTAATAATAGCCAAATTCCATCAATATCGGCCATACAGAATATAATTAAGAAATTTGAAGACACTGGTAATACTTCGACAAATTTAAATAAAGGTATTAACCAAAATTATTAATTGAAGTTGTCTTATCATTATTTTTTAAATAGGATATCAGAGAAACAACCATGAATTGGAAGAAACTATATTAGGTTTAATTTCTGCGAATCCAAATGCAAGCATTAGATCCATTGCAGCTGAGTGTAATGTTGGTAGAGAAAATGTTGGAACAATTTTAAAAAAGCACAAGTACCATCCTTTTAAATATCAATGTCATCAAGAAATATTTTTGTTTGACGAAGAATCCAGGCTTGTATTTTGTGAGAAAATGCAAGAACGTGCTAACAGAAACCGAAACTTTCTGAAACAAATATTATGTTTTACAGACGAATGTACATTTACATTAAACAATGAGCCAAATGTACAAAACCATCGCTATTGGGCTATACAAAATCCGAGACTAAATTTAATGACCGGCTCACAATATCCTCAAAAAATTAATATTTGGGCTGGCATTTATAATAACCGTGTTCTTGGTCCATTTGAAATACTTGGAAATTTAAATTCAGATATGTATTTAGATCTTCTTATAAATAATATTGGTCCTGCGTTAGACGAAATAGCTTCTGAACACCATGAGGTCTGGTTTCAGCAAGACGGTTGTCCAGCACATTTTGGGGTAAACGTTAGAGATTATTTAAACCAAGCATATCCAAATCGATGGATTGGTCGTGGTGGTGCTATAAACTGGCCAGCCCGATCTCCTGATATCGATCACCGTGTGATTTCTTTTTGTGGGGTCATATTAAAAGCAAAATTTATAAAACTCGTCACCCAAATATTGATTCTTTGAGGAACGCGATCTTTGCAGAATGCAATCAAATTACTGCTAGACAGCTAGCAAATGTAAGAGAATCATTTTATAATAGATTGGGTTACTGTTTAGTGCAGAATGGAGGGTTATTCGAATACTTGTTATAATATTATTATTATTTGGTTACTTTCGTTCAGTATTTAATAATCCAATTGATATTTTTCTTATTCTTGGGTTTTGTTGACTAAATAAAACTACTTTTAACTTTTAATATTGGTCAACTTGTTATAATAAAATAATATTCAAATTGCGTTCTTATTATTTTTAAAATAAAAACAAATTTAAAAAGTTTAAAAACAATAGCAATGCGGCACATTAGACGTAATGCAACGATCCAGCCCGCTAATATTTTTTTAAGAAGCGCTATTTCTTAATTTTACTATCGACTTTTTAACAATAATTAAAAAACAAAATATTAACAGCCTTATGCATAGTCGTACTTTAGTGGCTACTAGTTAGTAGCCACTAATAATATGTAGGTATCCATGGTTTTTTTAAATTAAAAAGTTAGTACTGTCATTTTAGTAAATTATACTAATTCTGACGTTTACTATTATTTATTTGGTAATTTAATTATTCATTTGGATATAAAACTAAATGATCCAATCGAAAGAGATTTTTCTTCCGCATCGAAAGATACCTAAAGCTCAATATTTTGCTCTTTAATTATAATGTAAAATGCAAAAATAAAATCAACAATTTAAAAAAAAATATTATATGCCTTGGAATAGGTACATACCTACTCTTAAAATGTCTAATTAGTAGCTACTAAAAGTTAGTGGCCACTAGTATATGACTATGCATAAGGCTGTAAGTGTTTGGTATCTTTAGGCGCGGAAAAAAAATCTCTTTAATTTGGTATTTTTTTAATTCATATCAGTTATAATGGGAAGCAGGAATTTAGAAAAAATCAATTTCCCATGTTATTTCCCTATGTTCAGTTTTCGGCCGGTCACCTGGTATAGTTTAGTGGCTTACTGAAAAAAAAGTGGGTGGTAACCATGCAATAATTTTTTATTTAGGAACCGGTCAATAGTGTTTCATTCGAGAAAGATCTGACCCCTGTTTTGTACTTTTAGTTCAGTCGTTCAGTGTAGAAAAAAACTTGGAAGTATTGTAGCTCCTTCTTACCTTTTTTTAGGACTACAGCTCCGGCAACTCAAAAAAATAGCTGGGCGCGGGTAAGGAATTCAAAGTAAAAAATAAACGAATCAAGTTAGACGCCACCCGTTTTATTATTTCAGGCAAAAAAAACGGGAAAAGTTCATTAAAACGTGCTAAACCGCAAAAGCCCCTTTTATAAAGTTAAAATCCTTCGAAAATACTTAATTTTGTCGTTTTTTTATATTGCCTCGGAATTTTTTTTGGCATTCTAAAATGGAATAATTTTTAGACCTGTTGTTTATTTTGTAGCTATGGAAATAAAAAGATCTTATTCGGAATAGTCTTAATTGTTTGCACTTTTTATGCCTTAAAATTCATTTTAGTAGAAAGAATCTTATTATGTGCATCTTATTAGGAACAAAATTCTAACCCAAAAAAGACCTTTGCATTTTTTCCACGACAAATGTAGAATTTTATTAAGTTACCAATATTGCACATCGATTGGCCAACAGATAAAAAACGCAACGGTCTTTTTTTGGTTAAAATTTTGCCCTCGATTAGATGCATAATCAGGTGATTTTTTTAATTTTGAATTTCATTCTGAATGCCCGAAAAAGATTACCGGCGTAACATCCAAAATCCGACGAAATTGACGACTTTTAGGATCCGAGTTTTTGAGCTGGACGGCGCGTGCAACCTAAACTACTGATTTGACGATAAATGTTCAGGCCATTATTGTACATAATTTTACGCTCTACAAAAAAGATACGTATAGTTTGTTACCCTATCTTGCTTAGTTTTCGAGATATTTAAGAAAAAACAAACAGCTTCGTGTTCTTTCTTCATAAGAGTGTTAATAATTTTTTAGTCCGCTGTAATTTGTCGAAGCAAAATGAATCCTAGATATAAAAACTGAAACCAAAGCAATTCGTGGCTTTTGCAACTTGGGAAGACTAATTGGAGATCCCTTAAATTAGTCTAATAGGGTCTACACACGATCCAATCTGGTTGGTACTAAAATCCAATCTCGTCGGTCGGGCTCAAGTTGGACCGTGTGGAGGCTCATCAGCCTTTCATTCCTTGTCGGATCGTGTAGTCACTGATGTAGCCATCCGACTGCGTTGGCATCCGACGAGATTGGAGCGTGTGGAGCGTTGGTGGGTCGTAGATAAGGCGAGCTCAACTTGATAAAACTGCTTTTTATGCCATTCCTTGTTGGATCATGTAGGAAGTTTCAGAACCTCCAACCTGCCGACTTGGTATATACTATAATATAAAAACATAATTATTTTTTTATTAAAAACGTTTAAAATATGACACGAAAACTTGAGCTAATATTCTGATCAAAATCTATATTTTAAATAATTATCATTCATTTAAAAATATGTTGAATTTGAAAAAGTAATTTGGTAGTAATTTTTGTACTTCTCACAAAAAAATGGTCTGAAAGGGTCTTTCGAAAAATATTTTCACTTTCAGTACATAATGCATAGGGAACCTCCAATCTCAAGTTGGACCTAGAAATTGGATCATGAGTAGAGGCCTTAATGTGACTGGCTTATTTTATCAGTTTTCAATTTAAAAGATTAAATTGAAATTTTTGATGTCTATTTTTTTGGAATCTTATCTTACAAATTAAAAATGATAGCCATAATTTTTTTTCACATTATTTGTTAGAAAAAAATTATCCAACTTTCCCTAATTTAACGAACTTCGTATCTTTAAGATAACCAAGATCGGGCACCCAAGTATCAATCTAAAATTTTAACGAAGGGTCAATATCCTGAAACCGTTGTATAGGTACATTAATTTAGAATTCCCTTGAATTTTTCTATTTGGAACTCGTTTAAAATTCTTCGAAATCCCTTGGAAAATTCATTCATTAATTTGACATTGTCAAATAATTTCAAAAAAAGCGCTGCAATTTATATTTTTAATAATTTAACTAATGTAATTAATTTTAACCTTGAAAATGGACCAAAATAAACGGCCCGAAACGTTGGTTTAATAATTGAAACTAAATACAGACCTATACCCGATGAAGAATATCTTATAATTTTATAATCTCTTTCTTTTCAGATATACCACGATCGATGTGGAGACTCGTGTGCAACCCCATTTATATCGTTACATGTTTAGGTGCATGTATGGAACTTATCATTGTTTCCGGTTTTGTCGTCTTTCTGCCCAAATATCTCGAGACTCAATTTAGCATTGGGAAAAGTCAGGCTAGCGTTTTTACTGGTAAGTTCTTGTTTTATAGGGGAAACCTCTAAATTTAATTATAACAATTTTTCAGGATCTATTGCAATTCCTGGCGCTTGCATTGGTATCTTTATGGGTGGTTGCATTCTGAAACGTATGGAACTCCGTCCAAAAGGAGCCATACAATTTGTGCTGATTGCTAATTTTATATGTTTGTCATGTTATGCCCTATTGTTTTTCCTGGGTTGTGATAATTTAAAAATGGCTGGAACGACTATCCCATATTTTAACAGCACCCATGCAGAACCGTTTCAAGTAAATCTAACATCTTCGTGTAACTTTGGTTGTGAATGTAGTATGAATGACGTCGAACCTGTTTGTGGAAATAATGGATTAACGTATTTTAGTCCTTGCCATGCAGGTTGTACCTCTATATTGCGGTCCAATTATACCAACTGTGCCTGTAAGTACTGCAAAATTATTAGTTACTTTTTGGTCAATGTAACTTGATTTAATTTTGATGTAATGAAATAAGCTAATTTTAGAGCCAAATCTTTTATTTGAAATTCTGATAATTCTGTTTACTGATAAACTAAAAAGTAACTAACCGACAGTTCTGAGTACCGTAACATATTCTTTGAATGTTCTGAAAAATTTTGGTTTCTAGGTATACATGGTAATATAAGCCTCATTACTGGAACCACTTCAGCGGTAACTTTAGCTGCTCATACCGCTGAAACCGAATATGCCGAAGTAACCGTTGTTCCCGTTGCAACAGCTGGTCCTTGTAATTCATCCTGCCATACGATTTATCCATTTCTTATTTTACTGTTTTTCATGACGTTTATTGTTGCTATAACGCAAATGCCTCTACTCATGATCGTCCTAAGGTAAGAATGTTTTTATTGATAGTTGCCCGATTTTAACTTTCTCAAATTTTAGATCGGTGAGTGAAGAGGAAAGATCGTTTGCTTTAGGAATGCAATTTGTAATATTTCGTTTATTCGGCTACATTCCAGCACCGATTCTATTTGGCAACTTGATCGACTCGACTTGTTTGCTGTGGAAAAGTACTTGTGGAAGTAAGGGTGGAAGGTGTTTGCTGTACGACATCGAGCAGTTCCGTTACAAATACGTCGGTTTATGTGCTGGAATTAAAATATTAGCCTTAGCGATTTTCATCATCGACTGGAGATTGATTCGACGAAAGAGGCAGTTAGACGAAATTGGAGGAGGTATAACCAACAATGAAATTGTAGGATCGATTATTAGTTTAGATAAGCTATTTGAGGAAAAAGTATCCAATGGTCACCGTCGCAACTTAAGTTCAATATCGACTTACGAAATGCCGACATCCCCCAACCCGTCAACCTCGGGAACACAAGGGGAACATGCTAAAAATACCGTTCCACTTATTTCGAATAAAAAATCTAACGATTCTAAAGAGGAAGAATCTGTAGATCAAAGCGAAACACAAAAATTAAACTTGATAGTTAACACTGATTCAAATTTAGGGTACATTAATGCAGCAGTGTCTTGTAACAATCTCACGTTAGATGTTAAAGAGGCACAATTATAATGGAAATAGCAAAATTAGCGAAATTAACTGCACAGGCGTTTAAGATTTGTGCTTGACCAAATTTTTTGTTGAGAGTAACACTCGTTACGTAACACTTTATTTTATCCAAGTTGCTTCCACGATCAAAAAGCACACTACTCTTTCTACTGATAGTATTTAAAATTTTTATAATTTTAACTTTTTTTTATTGTTAAACCGTAGTGGAATATTTTGATGTAATAAAATTTTCACTAGCATTTAGCACAGACACTACACTAAATTATCCACTATTGTTGAAATAATTATGTACTTAGATATGTTGTGAATTTTGCAATGCATAATGACTTGATTGCAATTTAAATCTTCTGTTGGCAATTAATAATATTACAGTGTAAATAATTTAAAATAGAGAACTAGTTTGACCAAGTTCAAATTAGAATTGATGAGAAAAATGAAATTAGTGCAATTATTAAGAAAACACAAGGTCTGTTGAATAAAATTAATTGTATATAAAAAACCGTACATTTGCAAATTATTTTAATAATGTAAACGTAGGTGATAGCAGATGAGGACACCTCACTGCCAAATATAGTTTTTGTGAATACAATTTAAAATACTTTAAATTTTGTATTCTATTTCTAATAAATTTTTTGGATCATTTATTGTTTTTCATTTAACCCTACTGTCAATAACCAGAATTTTCCACGTGTTTCTATGACCCGGGTACCCAAGCAGGTAAAATCCCCGTTCTTTGTACTTTTTCGCCTGTATCTACTTTATGTTAGCGGGTACTATTATATTATTTGAATGGATACGTCCTACGATTCTTAGAAAACGAAGAAAAACTCGAAAATTGTGTGCAGAATGTAATCTACTTGTTTGTAATGAGCATGCTAAGTCAAGTACCGAATGTATTGAATGTTAAGCTAAATTATGATAAATAAATAATTTTTTTTAAGCTATACATCTGCTTCTATTTATTCATAAAATAATTACCGTCAAAATTAATTTCTAAATTTCAGCATTATACAATTATTGTCTACAATTATTAATGCGTGGGTACCCGGGTACCACGGTTATTGAACCAGCGTATAGTCAGTTTTGACTTCAATTTTAAAAGAGTAAATATTACTAAAATTAATTTAAAAAACATTAACGTACTTAAAAAACGTTGCAGAGCGAGGATCTTGACTGAAAAAAAATTGAAAACATAGGAAAAGAAATATTTAGGTTACTAACCTCAGGAGGGTACCCGGGTACCCTCCTGATCCAGTACTAGGATAAGAGTCAAATGGTCAAATATGGAATACCATTTTCATTTACCTGCGTTAAAGCGCATCTCCCACTTGATGAAAACGCAAAATAAGTAACGACAGTGCTGTGTATTAAAAAATGTTTACTAACAATTTTGTTCATGCGCATGTACATATTGCTGTGGTTTAAAATGAACCCACACAACGCAAATAGTTGAAAATCTCATTTAATTGCAATATTTAGGAAATTTAAGCTAATTTGAAAACCTTAGATTGAACAGATAAACACATCCACCTTATTTCATGAAATTACAAACTTATTAAGATCTCTAAAAATAAGAATGCTACACCAAAACCTGTTAAATAGATTCATTATGAGGATGTACAAGTCAAAATCTTCTAATGAGATACTTTAGATCAGAAATGATGAAATTTATTACAAATTGTTATCTATAAAACATAACCTTTACATTTTGTAAACTTTAAATTGAAATTTCTCTGTAAATAACTTATTATATGAAAATCTATTTACAACCAAAATTATGTCATATCTAACTGAATGTGTTAATCATAAAATTGTCTTCGAAATCGGTAAAAAGGTAACTAAGATTCAAAATCCATTGAAATGTGATAAGTGGAAAGTGATAAGAAAAATGGTCAAATTCACAACTTCATATGGCTCCAAAGTCAGCTACTGTGATGGAAAACTTCTCAAAAGCGATGGAAAAGTAATCTCTCCAAATATGGAACCAACCCTGTAAATTATATAAAATTCCATAATTATAAAATTTATAAAAGGAATAAATTTGACTTACAAGTCGTTCAAAATCAACGCAAATTGGTATTTTGCGCAAGTAATTCAGTTGTAATTTGGTATTCAAAGTTGACAGACGTGTGGTGAGATCCAATTTATCAATACTTGGTTGATAAGAATTCCAAGATGGCTGAAATTAGTTATTGCATCTGAAAATCAAGAATGTTTATATTTCAACTCAAATCTCGAATATCTGAGAATTATTTAATTCGAAACTACTTACCAGCATATAATCTAATTAAATAAAACAATTAGAAAGTCAAATTTGGATGATCACTATCACAACAACTCAATTCAACGGGAGCTGATTTGGAAACATCATATCAACACAACATCAACTACGTCAACAGCTGTGAAGTGTTTGTAATAAAATACTTCCCACCGTTGAACCAATGTAATAAACCGGAGGTGCGTTAATTAAATTTAATTGATTCCACTAACACCAAGGTAGAAAAACGGATTAATTCTTCTTATTATCGCTGCCACCACGAGCGTCTTTTTAGTTTCTGACTCACCTTTACCTATTTTACCGGTTCGGTGATTTCGGGAGAGAACGCTCGAGGAACTCCCTTTTACCTCCTTCTTCGTTTGTAGCTTTGTCCCTATTGGAAGCGTAGGTAAAGGAAATTTTCGATACTAGCACTTGCGAAATCTCAAGCAATAATAAACTGACGTATTTATAACAAACGAATATATTGAATCTTTATACACATAAATAAAATTGGCAAATTATAACAATAAATACAAAATAATCAAATTTCTGTGAATAGTTTAATAATACACATGCACAATACCTTTTTATATTCTTTATTCAGCTCGCTAAGTCCACAATGTAAATCCAGGAAATAGTCTTGGAAAATTTTATTCAAACAACTTCGACTTTTTAATTAAGTATTGACTCTATACTTTGTTATTAAAACAACTTTAACTTTTACTTGATACCAAACTCAAAATAACACTTTATACTTTATTTTTAATCGAACACCGGTTCGCGTAACAATTGAACTTATTTAGTCGAGCACCTTACTCGAGGACAACTGGTGAATTTTTCCTAAGTTGGGATTTTTATCACAAATTCCCCACCTTGGATATTCATTTTTACCACCCTTACACCAGTCGAAGAACCAATGTCTTTGGTCCTTCGTCCTGCCCCAGTCCAGGGGGATGTGGTCAAATTTCCTCGTTTCCAAAACTTACTTCCTTTTTACATGGGTGGCCCTTCGGCACCATGTGACTTTTGCAGCTGTATCTTATTTTTAAAGTTTCCTCGAAATGAGGGTTTCTACAAACTATTCCCACACTTTAGGCAAATGAGCCGTGAAATTAACACTACACTTTTCCTTCACTTGCTAAGAATTAGGGGCAGCTATAACTTTACAACTCATTTCCGCTCACATGCAAAATAAGTGCAATGTGAAGTTAAATCTATTGATATGCGTTGACTTAAACTAATCTTTACTGCGAACAAGCGGCAGGCCTCTCTTTTGACCATATAGCCGGCAGCATCTGTAGTACTACTCGGCTTCCTTTGTGCCCGTCCACGCGTTGACAAATGATTTCCTGCTTTTAAGTCAATGCATTGATATTTAAAATATACCATCCTATATAGTTATTTCGTGTATTAAATTAAATAGGGTATTCTTGAATTACCTCTATTTAATTATCTCAATTACAATTATCTATGTCGGTAATGAAAATACTTAGACCGTATTGTGTAGATTGGCATTTAAATTAATTAGCTAAAAGCACGGGTTGTTACACATGTAAAAAGGAAGAAAGTTTTGTAAAATGAGGAGATTAAGTCACATCCCCCTAGGTTTTAGGCAGGATGAAGAATCAGAGGATTGGTTCTCCGCCTGGCGCGGGGGTGGTTCAATGAATATCCAAAGTGGGAAATTGGTCATAAAAATCCCGACTTGGAAGAAATTCATCAGTTGTTACTCGAGAGAGACCTCGATCAAAAGTACAGTTGTTACTGAGTCAATATTCGTTTAAAAGTTAAAGTTGCCTGAATAAAATGTATAAAGTATTATTTTGAGTCAATGCACAATTAAAAGTTAAAGTTGCTTAAATAAAAAGTATTCAGTGTAAATTTTGAGTCATTAGTCGTGATTAAAAAGGTTTAAGTGTTAATTTCTTGTTAGTAAAAATTAAACGAGAAGTTACTTAGTTTCCAAAGATTTTCCTGGATTTTACATTGGTGACTTAGATCGTTGAGGCGCATCAAAATAAGGTATCGTGCCCATATTAAACTATTCCCAGTAATCTGATTATTTTGTAATTCTTCTTCTTCTTCATGTACCATATCCGGTCCCCCGGACGTTGGTGATTACTAAGGAAAAAGCCTCACGATCTTCCGCCAGTCTAAACAGTTCTCCGGCACTACGAATTCCGGTCCACTCCCGTATGTTCCTAAGCCAGGACATTTGCCTTCTTCCCACTCCTCGCCTGCCCTTAACTTTGCCCTTCAGAATCAAATGCAGCCGCCCATACTTCTCTCCCCGCAGCACATGACCCAGGTATCCCATCTTCCTACACTTTATCGTTGCCACCAATTCTCGCTCCGTCGCAGCACGTCGAAATACCTCCTCATTTGTAACGCGGTGCACCCAGGAGATTCTCAGCATTCTGCGGTGTATCCATGTTTCGAGTGCCTCCAGTTTGTTAAGAATATTCACCTTCAAGGTCCATGTTTCCACGCCGTACAAGAGCACTGACCAGATGTAATTTTTAGCCAGTCGTTGTCTTAATTTAAGGTTAGTGTTGTCATTGTTAAAATAGGATTTCATTTTCCCGAATGTCAACCTGGCCATCTCAATCCTGGCCCTAATCTCTTTATCGGGATTGAGATCTTCTGTTATTATGCTGCCCAAGTATTTAAATTGGTGCACCCTTTCAATATTACGCGTGTTTAGCTGTAAGTTTGCATTTTGGTGTTCGTCGCGGCTAAAAACCATAAATTTTGTTTTGTTCGCATTTATTTTAAGGCCTAGTTTTTCTCCAGCTGTATTGATTGCATCCAGTAGTCTCTGTAAATCATCAGTATTTTCTGCAATGACTACCGTGTCATCTGCGTAGCGAAAGGTATTTACAACTACGCCGTTAATCTTTATCCCTATTTCCATGTTTTCTAGGGCTTCCTTAAAGACTCGATCCGAGTACAGGTTGAACAGTAGTGGAGAAAGTATGCAGCCTTGTCGCACGCCCCTCTGGATATCGATATTCGTTGCTGTTATTTCTGCAAATTGTAGTTCAGCCGTCTGTTGGTAATATAGATTTTCGATGATTCTGATGTCTTTATCATCTAAATTAATTTCGTGTAGTATTTTTATTAGATTGCTGTGTTTAATACTGTCGAAGGCTTTTGCGTAGTCAATAAAGCATGCGAAAACGTCATTGCGCTGATCTCGACATTTTTGCAACAACACTATCAATCCAAAGAGCGCCTCGCGCGTTCCAAAAGCGTTTCGAAAGCCAAACTGGGCATCGTCCAGGTCTATTTCACACTTATTTCTTATACGCGCGTGTATTATTCTCAGGAAGGTCTTCAGGAGGTGACTCATAAGAGATATTAGTCTATAATCGTCGCACTTTTTTGGATGGGTCTTCTTAGGGATCGCCACAAACGTGGACTTCAACCAGTCTTTTGGGATCACTCCGGTGTTGTATATCGTGTTAAATAGGTCAGTGATAACGTCAATATTATCATCTGTCATCAATTTCACCACATCTATCGGGATCCCATCAGGTCCAGTCGCTTTTTTTGTTTTAGCTATTAGTAAGGAATGCTCCACTTCGGACTTCAGTATACTCGGACCCGTTACACATTCTTTCGTTTCCTCCAGCTCCTCTCGATCATCTCGAAAAAGGTTATTTATATGCTTTTCCCACGTTTCTCTCTTTTCGTCCTCTGTTAAAATAGGATTATTGTTTAAGTCGAACAATGTCGTCGATTGCCTGGTCTTATAAATACCAGCTATTTCTTTGACCTTCTCATGCATACCAGATATATCGTGTCTCTTCTGCAGCTCTTCCATTTCAATACACTTCTCGAGTATCCATTTTTCTTTCGCTAATTTTATTTTGGTCCTTATACGTTTTTGTAGGTTTTTATATTCTTCTACATTACTCTTTACTAGTCTGCGTTGTTCCATCAAATCTAGTATTTCTTGTGTCATCCATTTTTTCTTCATTATTTTTGTTGGTTTCAAGTGTGTTGAGCATACATTAATGAGAGCATTCTTTATACTATTCCATTTAAGTTCAACATTTTCGTTGTTGTATAAATTAACTGTTAGTTGGTCGAATTGGTTGCTGAGATCTTGTTGGATTAATCCCCGTGTATTCTCATTGTTCAACTTAGTTATATCGAACCGTTTATTGGCACTACTTTTTTGTTTCACTTTTAATGTAAGTTTTATATCAGCTACCAGTGGGTATAACGGATTTTGGACTTTACATCCGTTATGTTCAACCTTGCGCTTAATACAGTTTCTGAAGCGTTTATTTACCAGTATATAGTCAATTTGATTTCTTACGTTGTTATTTGGGTCATTAGTAGGTGCTTTCCATGTATATAGGCGGCGTTTAGGCAACTTGAACCAAGTGTTTGAGACCACCATATTGTTATCTTGACAAAACTCATATAGTCGGTCTCCTCTTTCATTTCCTTTTCCCAACCCATAGATCCCCACCAGATTTGACTGACTTCTTTGTCCAATCTTTGCGTTGTAGTCGCCAATTATAAATGTTATGTCGGTTCTCTTTAACTTTCTTATCACTGATTCCAATTCATCGTAGAACTCTTCGACGTCGTCATCATATCTTTTTTCAGAGGTGGGCGCATATACCTGGATTATGTTTATTTTAAAAGGTCTTCCTTGGAGCTGCAGCATCATTATCCGATTGGAAATTGGCACAAAGTTGGTTACATATTTAATGTAGTCTGCTGTCACAAAGACTCCCACTCCATGTCGATGGTGTCGGTCGATGGGGTCGCTGCCTGAATAGTATAGGTTTCCCTGTTGATGTTTACATATGCCTGATCCTGGCCATCTCACTTCACTTATACCCAGTATATGGATTTTCATCCTGTACATCTCTTTTACGGTGTTATCCAGCTTTCCGGCTGCATATAGGCTTCTCACATTCCATGTGGCTATACGAATTTTGGATTTCACTATGTCGAGCCGGGATATTCTTAGCACCCCCTGCCCCTTAAAGGGCTGCCCGGGACTAGAGGCCATGGTATTTTGGTTTCTCTTCATAGTAATTTCCTGGGAAAATATTCACTGGGGTGGTTTCCCGTTGCCTTCCCCTGTATAGTTCAGCCGCTCCTAACATGGAGAACAGACGCTGTTTGTAGCCTCCTACTATAGATCAGTCGCTACTTTTCGCCATATCTGGCTACCCTCACTTAGTTTAGCCTGCAGGTCAATACAGTTTACCGGGGTGTGGCGCTTGGAGCCATAAGTGAGACCTGGGCACTCTACGAGGACCAATTACCAACAACCATCTCCTGTATATACACTCGATGTGACCGTTGTGGTAAGAGGTGCTACCTCTGTAGTGTGAACCCCATACACCCCATTCGTAATTATTTGTAATTTTGTAATTATTTTTATAATTTACCAACTTTATTTCTTTGTGTAAAGGTATCAATAGATTTGTTTTGTTATAAAGAATTCAATTTATTATTGCTTGGAAATACGCAAGTGTTAGTGTTGAGAAATCCTTTACCTGCGTTTCCGAACGACCAAAGCTACAAACTTAGGCAAGAGTTAAATAGGGAGTTTCGTCGAGCGTTCTCTCCCGAAATTACCGAACTTGTAAAATAAATTAAAGGTAATTATAATTAAAAGGAAGCTCGTGGTGGCAGCGAAAGAATCTAAATACTTCACCCCAACATCCGATTTATTACATTGGTGGACTTAGCGGTGGGATAAATTCTACATTACGCCTCCACGGTTTACTACATTGGTGTTAGTGGTGGAATTAATTAAACTTATTTTATTAAACCGCCAGTACGGTTTATTACACATATGATTCAACTTGTAATTGATCGAAAGTACACTTAACCATGTGAGGTTGAAGTTTTTTTACATAAAACCCGATAAAGTTTGTCGGCGCTGCGCAAGTTAAATTATTACCTTCGATTGTTACGTCAGTTGGCACCAAGGGAACTATACTTCGGTCAAAATATCTTGTGAAATCGTATAAATAGCAATTGCAGTTTATGGGATTATTATCCAAGTAAACCACTATGCCTTTATTTGTTCTGGCATTTAATATGTATGCCTCTTGATTATCTTGATTTGCAACTCTTTCTTCCGCGTCTATAAAATTCACAGTTGAGATGCTATTATATGTGAGATCAATTGTTATATCAGAAGATATTGCAAATACATCAACAAACTGGAAAAAAAGTCGTCTATAAGGATCTATTAAATAATTACGCTCACAAAAGCCAGGGATGGATACCTATCTGAATTAGATTTCTACTCAAATTAGATTTCTGTCTTCCACGTCAATAATTACGATCATAATTATGGTCATAATTTGTGCAGAACGCTATACGTAATATACAAATTTCAGATTATGACCATAATTACGATCGTAATTAATGATGGTGTAAAACCCTTCAAATATAGGCTAAAATAGGTTAATATAGGCTAAAATAGGCTAAAATAAGTTTTTAAGTGGACGTATAGAATTTCTAAGCGATATTCTGGGAATATGTTCAAATGCACCTACTTGGCAACATATTAAAAGTCCCAAGTCATTCTACATGGGATGTTCCTGTAAAATTGAGAAAACCTGCCGGAAGTCCTGGATTTCCTTTAGATACCATTAGAAAGCCAATGGAGTGCCCTAGAGACCTCATTTTTTTAAAATACTGGTAATGACGAGATATTGCTATATTATTGCTCAATATTATTGCTAATGTTGAGCTCGAGATGCAGTGGAATTTCGATATAACGATCTTAGATTTAACGAAACTTTTTTTTGTAGGAATATTGATTTGCATAATAAATTATAATATGCATTTTTGTCTCGTTTTAACAATATAAATTTGCATCGGCACATTTGCTAATTTCACTTTTCACAGATATTAAGCGCTTTCGCCGTGAATACTCCAATGGCAAAGAAGACATCGTCACCAGGGCTTGATTGGTCAAGTCAAGCCACCCGTGGTTACGTTAGCCAATGAGAGGACCTGATTTGCTTGGGCAATGCGATCGTCGACTGAGTAGACGGCAACGGCCAACGGTTGGAACTGCAGCGGTACTAATATCCATCCAGATATTGTTCGAACTGCTTAACTCGAACAAAGCTTATTTTACTTTTCACAGTAACCTCGGTCGTGTAATTCGGTTCGCCGATTACATGGCTTTCAGTTACTGATTCAGATCAGGCTCGATGCCAACACGGGTCGCTTTTCTCAAAAAAGCCCAAAGCGCGCGTAAACAACATCAGCTGAAGGAGAATTAAGCGGGGCTACGCCCCGTAATTGCTCCACTTCGTGAAGCAAGCTAGTGGTAGTAGAGGTGTGTGAGGTTATCTGCCGCATCAGCTTAAGAGCAAGTTGTTTTTATAGCTAGGTACACCAGACTAGATCAAATACTTTTGGAAATTTCGCGGTCTCCGTCGGTATTTGCCTCACTGGTCTAGGGTGGCATAGGGACAGTTTGGGGAAATCTACTCGGGGGAACGGAATCGGGAGAAAACCAGAGGATTTACCGCAGCATCGGAGCGACTGACACTCCGCCGATACGGAAAATAAGAAAGTTAGACCCCGATACCGATCACTTTTGCATTTACTTCTTCATTCACACCCAGTGTTCTGTCACATTCTTATCACCACAACCCGACCCTGACATCGAAGGGGATCAGGTGGTGACGTCAATTCAAGCATAACCAGCTTTATTCAAAAAATCATCTGCGCTAATGCCTTTATTTCTATTTTCAAAGCCACGATCGTCGCCAAGAAGGGGGGGGGATAAAACTCACCCCGGACTCCGACGATCTCGTAGTCAGGTGGGGGCCTCAAAACCCAACCCTGCAAATAAAACTTCAGGTGCCGTGGCGCACCAGCTTTCTCAAGGAGGTACGGGGTTGGTCCGAGTACTCCAATTTTTAATTTACGATTAGATTCGAGGTGTGTCAGTACGCCACTCGCAGTCGACACGGTGGAGATAGCACCCTATCCAGTACTCGGAAATTCAAATTTCCCTATAGAAATGGCTTAATATTTAGATCAAAAAAGTCATTAGCTTTAATATAAACCAAGGATCATAAAGTTTAATTGAAAAACAACTCAAATTTAGGGGTTTAAAAGTAGGCCACGCCCCCCATCAAATTTAACAAAAATTGGGGTAATTTTCGGACTTTTTGGGTATGTTTCGGTCCGAATGTGACTCTGACGCCGTTGCGGACGTTTAAAATTATCGAAGATTCGATAAAATCCGAAAAAAGTGCGAAAATCGGCAACATTCATACCAGGGGATACAAGTCACACCCAAGTAACATTTTTCCCTGGTGAAATTAAAATTTCTCTGCTAGGGTCCTGGCAAATATCTGCCAGGTGGTTATAACAGGGTTTCTTATGGCAGACCTCTTACAGATACCTGGCAGGTGTCTATAAGGGATTATGTGCAGGGCCCTGTAAAATATCTGTGGCAGGGCCCTGGCAGGTACTCTGTTGCAGGTAATTTGCAAAGCCATGTAAAATATCTGTGGCAGGGCACTGGCAGGAACTCTGTTGCAGGTAATTTGCAAAACCCTGTAAAGTATCTGTGGCAGGGCCCTGGCATATACTCTGTTGCAGGTAATTTGCAAAGCCCTGTAAAATATCTGTGGCAGGGCCCTGGCAGGTGCTCTGTTGCAGGTAATTTGCAAAGCCATGTAAAATATCTGTGGCAGGGCCCCAGGCCCGTAGCCAGGGGGTGGCAAGGTCGGGCAACGCCCGACCTTTTAAGGATTTTGCCCGACCTTTTAAAATAAAAATATGCAACAATAAATTAAAAGGAAATTTCCCCATTCATTCCACATTGGTCCTTTTTGTATAAGAATTTTTTAAATTTTAAGTCGGTATATGCTTTCAAATGCAATTCGTAGAATTGAATAATCATCACAGTACCTACCGACATATCTACGAGCGATAGCGAGAGCTATAAATAAGCTTTCCTTTGTAAGCGTTTATTTTATATTTTTTGCTTGTGCGCTACTACGACAAGCCGACAAGGTAAAATGAATATCGTAGTCAAAATGCCATTTTTATGCTTGCGCGCGGTTGTACATTGTGCAATAATACGGCTAAGCAAAATCAAAACGTTAAAAGAAACCACTAGACAGCAGGAACTGAGTTTTGTGTAAGTGTAATTTGTTTTATCGTGTCTGTGTTTTGTTTAAATTTAAATATGGATATACGGAAGTTTTTCAAAAAACCGCGATTAGATAGTGGCGAGAAAACAGCACCAGAAGCTATAACTTCCTGTTCCACTAGCTCTAGCACCGTAGCACTTGTAGAAAAGGCGATTACGATTGTACAAAACTGGGCACCTGAATTAATAATTTATTCCACCGCTGAGCCCAAATGTACGAAACTCAACTATTATAAATTGAAAATCCCACCGCTGACTTCCAAATGTACAAAACGGAGAACGATGGTTTGGATAATTCCACCACGGATTTCCAGATGTATTTTTCTTACTTACGGGTTAATTTAATTAACCCCTTCTTCTAATTAACGCTGCCACCAGGATTGTCGTTTGTCCTACCACGTGAACGTGATAAGCGAGTAGATAATCCAAAACTCGAATAATTACTTACTTAAAATGATTACTTCAATTTCTTTTTAGGTAGACGTGGAAACGGATGTTTCCTCGAAGTCGCAGGATTATATGACAAACAACCTCCCTCACCAATATAAACACGAATAATGTTTATAAGAAAAGATTTTTATAATTTAAAATTAACTAATTTATTAAAGATAATATAAAACCAATAAAAACAAATGTGTTTACAAATTACATATAGTTATTACAATTTAACTAAGTTGACTAATTAAAATATATATAAATTTGGAGACAATGAGATAAACAAAATTAGAAAAAATAATCTTTTTACAAACTACCGTTTAGTTGAAATTTATGACATAGTATACCTGGTTTTACGCTCCTCGGCTTTCGTTAACGAAAGTGAAATTAAATCCTTGGATCGTAGTTTAAGGGCAACTTTGATTGATGCTTGGTATTAACTTTTAATTTAGGAAACACCGAACTTGCGAATATTATCTTGGATGATTTAAAACAAATTTAATTAAATGAAACAAATATAATAAAATTATGAGCACTTCTAAAAAGGAGCTAAGTTTAATAGTTAGCTCGAATTAACACCGAATTTATAATTGATTTACTTGATTTAAAACTTAACCGAATTACTTGAATTAATAGATGAACGAATTTATGAACTTCCGAACAGTTCTTTCAATTGTTTAATAGAAGACTTTTCCAGAAGACCCCTTCTGATGGAACTGACGATTTTTGATCTTACATCCCTATTTATTAGCTTCCTAAGTTCATTAGTAGTGGGGTTGAAATATGTGATTTAACAAATGAAGGTCCTGCTCTTTTGAAATTGTGGTACGGGCTCATTGCCTTGTTTACTCGGAGTGTACCTTTTTGGGACCTCACACTAAGTTTATCAGTTTTAGAAATCTTTTCATTTTAACAAAGGGATATTTTCACCTGCATCCCTAAGAGCTTTTATTTCTATGTTTTGAATTTTAGGGTAGGATATTAATTGTAATAAATGTCATTCTTTTGTATTGTCCTATTTGACTATTGCTCTTAAGTTCGGTGGTCTTAGCTTTTCTTTAGGACATTTATTTCAATAAATGTCCCTTTTAATATTGCTCTAAGTGCATTTGACTTTTAACGTTTGGTGTTCCCTATTATTATATTGACTTTTTCCCATGTTCAATGGGCGAGGTAAAATAATATAATAGTTTTTGTCTAGACTAAATGGTAAAATACATTTATGCTATTGTCTCTTTGTTTAAGATACTTTGACCACACACGGAGTTAAATCCATAGGCGTATCATTAAGTGTAATTGATTATTATATATACTAGTATGTTTAAATAATTATGGACAATTTAATCCTTCTACTGAATAATAATTATACCCTAATTTATAAGTAACATGATTTAACATATAAATTCATAAATCCAGCTTTACTAGTTACAATTTTCCGGGGTCGGTATATATTTAATTAAGAATTAAGTTACGCGGGTTGTTACACGATTATTGCTGATGATGTAGCAAAGAAAGGTGAGCCAATCAAACAAATATATTTAAACAGTTACCCAAAGCATAGTGGAAGGTCTTTTAGAGCAGAATGGTTCAAACGCTTTAAGTGGCTTCAGTATTCTGTAAAAAAAGGCTCAGCTTTTTTCAGGGTGTATATACACATACAGGATTTAGAAACTGGAAGAACGCTTTGGATAGCAAATCTGGGTTTCCAAAACACGAAAGTGGGATATCGCATCCCAATAAACATTTTAGCCTGCGAATAGCCTGTAAACAGCCTGTCAGGTACAGCCTGTCCCTGTGCCTGTACCTGCGGCAGCCTCAATAACACCCTGACACAGGTACGAAACAGCTTAAGTGGCGCAAGAAATAGCCGGTGTTAAACTTGATTACAGGCACCAAATAGCCTGCGGTTAACTCATCGCAGGTAAAAAATTACCCTAATGGCAGCCTCATGGCAGCCCTGACACAGGCCTGCGGTTAGCCTGCGGTTAGCCTGCGGTTAGCCTGCGGTTATCTTTATCGCAGGCAAAAAAAAGCCTGCATTAAACTTTATCGCAGGCTCGAGGCAGCGCCTGGCACAAAAATAATTTATATTGATTAAATTTCGTTTAATAAATTTAATTTACTATAATCAATTTTGAAAATCAAAATAAAAAAATTTAATTTTTTTAATTTACCATTTATTTTATTTCTTCGTTTCAGCTGCTAATTTTACAATTTTAACTCTACAACATATAATTTTTTATTTTACCCGTTTTTTTTAATATTTGTATAGGACCTTGTAATATTTCTAATATCTAATATTTATTGGTTGATGATGTTGTCGTCCCTTCTTTGTTCTTGGAGTCTGAAAAATCTGAAATTAAATGTTGAATTTTTGAAATAAAATTCTTACCCTTACCGAGGATCGAACCCTGGACCTTTGCCTTCCATGTACCACCGCGTTAACGTCTGAGCCACATAGAACTGTTTATTTTAGTTGTGATAAAATTATAAGTCGAGGGAATTACTTTTATAAGAAAAAAAATTCTAATCGGATCTAATTTCGTAGATGTCTCATTGTAACGTTTGATGGTTCGATATATCAATTTTAAATTTAAATTATTTATAATATAATATATTTTAATATTAATATTTTTCACATTTCAATATTAGTTTTCTTTTCTACAATATTTTTGTTTTCGACATACCACGTGGGTGTTCATAAAAATTTGTATTTTTATATCTTACTAGCTGGCACGGGCGGCATCCGCCGCCCTTAGCCATCTAGACCCAGAATAGATCCGAGTAGGCCATAGTTGTTCGGCCTTCGGCCTCACAGGGGGAAGACCATAATAGATCCGTGAAGGCCATAGTTGTTCGGCCTTCGGCCTCACAGACCGGACCATAATAGATCCGTGAAGGCCAAAGTTGTTCGGCCTTCGGCCTCACAGGGCGGACAATAATAGATCCGTGAAGGCCATAGTTGTTTGGCCTTCGGCCTCACAGACCGGACCATAATAGATCCGTGAAGCCCATAGTTGTTCGGCCTTCGGCCTCACAGACCGGACCATAATAGATCCGTGAAGGCCATAGTTGTTCGGCCTTCGGCCTCACAGACCGGACCATAATAGATCCGTGAAGGCCAAAGTTGTTCGGCCTTCGGCCTTACAGACCGGACCATAATAGATCCGTGAAGGCCATAGTTGTTCGGCCTCACAGACCGGACCATAATAGATCCGTGAAGGCCATAGTTGTTCGGCCTTCGGCCTCACAGACCGAACCATAATAGATCCGTGAAGGCCATAGTTGTTCGGCCTTCGGCCTCACAGACCGGACCATAATAGATCCGTGAAGGCCATAGTTGTTCGGCCTTCGGCCTCACAGACCGGACCATAAAAGATCCGTGAAGGCCATAGTTGTTCGGCCTTCGGCCTCACAGACCGGACCATAATAGATCCGTGAAGGCCATAGTTGTTCGGCCTCACAGACCGGACCATAATAGATCCGTGAAGGTCAAAGTTGTTCGGCCTTCGGCCTCACAGACCGGACCATAATAGATCCGTGAAGGCCATAGTTGTTCGGCCTTCGGCCTCACAGACCGGACCATAATAGATCCGTGAAGGCCATAGTTGTTCGGCCTTCGGCCTCACAGACCGGACCATAATAGATCCGTGAAGGCCATAGTTGTTCGGCCTTCGGCCTCACAGACCGGACCATAATAGATCCGTGAAGGTCAAAGTTGTTCGGCCTTCGGCCTCACAGACCGGATCATAATAGATCCGTGAAGGCCATAGTTGTTCGGCCTTCGGCCTCACAGACCGGACCATAATAGATCCGTGAAGGCCATAGTTGTTCGGCCTTTATCTGTCATCCGTCATCCGTCATCTGTCATCCGTCATCTGTCATCTGTCATCCGTCATCCGTCATCCGTCATCTGTCATCCGTCATCTGTCATCCGTTATCTGTCATCTGTCATACATACATACATACTGCTGTGTGTTAAAATGAATAAGAAAGGCTCCCGATGCTAAAATGAATCATATATTCGAAACAAGCACAAAATTCTAAGTCGAAAGACACTTTAAAAATTTGCTCTACGGGAAATTTTTATTTTTCAAAATTTCAATTTTCTAAATTTATTTGAGTCTCTCAGGATGAATGAAACATGACAAAGATTGCTAAATCTAAATAAACTGATGATTGTCACATCAGAAATGAAACAAAAAACTTAATTAGCTCAAAATTTGTAAAAATGTATTAATCATGATAACCTAGAAAATTTAAGAACTTGTAAACCAATTTACTCTGCAAATAACATTCTCTGTAAAAATGTAAGCATATCAAAAATTATGTAATTGTTTCATGCATTTAATGTGTATATTTTCAAAGGATGAATTAACAAATTAGTTAATAAGGGTCAAATTTGTGTAACGCCTTGTAAACAACCAAGATGGACGAGAATGAGTCAATAAAGAATCCAAAAATTGATGAAAATGTAATGTACCAATCAAACTGCTCGGGAAGACGTTCCAAAGGAAATCGAGGTTGATGCAGAAGAAAAATCTAGAATAAAAATAATTTATTAGAGAGAAAAAAATTCAAAAATACATGGATTTGACTCACAAAATTCAAACAAGAATACCAATTGTATCGACTTTCGATCAAAAATCAGTTCACCTCTGGTAACTCAGCTGTGTGCACGCATTTTTCGATGCTCTCCGAAAAATATTATTTACCAGAATTTGGAGGTTAACAAAATTCATTTGACTTCGGAGAGGTTAGAAATTTAGTTTGTCCAACGTCGATTCTAAAAATAGATGTCAAGGACATAAACAAATGCAATGGAAATGTTGTAATTTATAAAAATCTATTCATATAAAAATTTTCTGGATAACAAGAAAATCATTGCAAAATCAATGGAACAACTTACCTCAATAATTTTTGGAGATTCTCAATAGGAAGGATGTAACTTCGAGCACAAATTTCAGCACTAGTAAAAAGTAAAGTACCACTTCAGATGACACCAAGCAAAGTGATGACGAGTGGAATGAAGTTGAATCTTTGCACATGAAGATTAAAGCAGGGCGCACACAAACAGCGACTAAATGATATCCTTTTTAATAAAAATAAAAACTGCGATTTGTCCAGGAAACAGGTACTGTGCATAATTTGTTTTAATTTGTTTATGTGAATTTAAAAGTGAAAGACTTGATTGGTTTCACAATCAAAAACATTGGGATAAAGAGTGGAAGCCTCTTTGTTTCAAATTATTATTAAATTTGATTATTTGTATTAATTTTAAAAATTTCAAAGGTTTATTCACCTTGGATTTGTAATCCAAGATTTATTTAGTATTAATGTTCTTTCAAAAAAAAGACAAATTGATAATTTTTCTTTTCTTTATTATAATAAAATTTGTATGGGCGCTGATGAAAGTTTTTTATTTCTTTTTTACTCAAAAAAGGAAAGCAAAGTTAAAAATATCCTGAGAGAGCCAATGAGCATAGCAACGTCGCCTCTAATAATTTATTTCGAACCACAAGGGACCCACTCCCTGAACGACTCAACCCGCGAGCTTAGTAAGAAGGGGCAATAATGTGTGTACCTTCCTGTACCCTACATTTATAGGCAGGAGGACATAGCAATACATACATACATACATACATACATACATAATCTTCACGTAAAGTTACATCTTCATGTAAAGTTAAATCTTCCGCAAAGAGGTGGATCTTCCACGTTCTGCGACCTATATAAAGTGCTCCGGTCTTATTCGCGGCATTCAGATTAATTTGTTAGTGGTTTTTTGTTAGTGGTTTGCATTTTTCGAATTAAAGCCGCCATCCCCGCCATCTGTTGACAGTATTTTCAGATTAATTTGTTAGTGGTTTTTTGTTAGTAGTTTTTTGTTAGTGGTTTGCATTTTTCGAATTTGATTTTCGAAAAAAGCGAATAACTTTTTTCCCCGCCACTGACTGTATGTCAGATTAATTATTTGACAAATTAAATTTTTTGTCAAACTTGTGATTTGATTTTCGAAAAAAGCGAATAACTTTTTTCCCCGAGCGAATTTCTTCTCCATTTTATAAAAAAAACTGCGCCTGGAGCTACAAAATAACTGTGCAAAATTTGGTTGAGATCGGTCCACGGGTCTAGGAACGTATAATGAACAAACACGCAAGCAGATCTTCTCTTTTATATATTTAGATTTCACTATTACACCTTCTTATTATTTGTCATAATTAATTAATTTTAATTTTAACAATAATTAATTTAATTTAAATACTTTTAATCACAAATAAGCATAATATATATTTATAATAACATGTAACCAATGAGTAACAAGCGTTATGTTAACGGTGAAATGTTTCTTAATTCTGATTGGATAAAACTGTTTTAAAAGACGGAATTAAAATTCATTGCTATTTAATTATTAATTTTATAATATATTATATTTTAATGTTAAATATTTTTCACATTTCAATATTAGTTTTCTTTTCTACAATATTTTTGTTTTCGACATACCACGTGGGTGTTCATAAAAATTTGTATTTTTATATCTTATTTCACTATTACACCTTATTATTTGTCATAATTAATTAATTTTAATTTTAACAATAATTAATTTAATTTAAATACTTTTAATCACAAATAAGCATAATATATATTTATAATAACATGTAACCAATGAGTAACAAGCGTTATGTTAACGGTGAAATGTTTCTTAATTCTGATTGGTTAAAACTGTTAAAAATCGGAAAAAAATATTCGTGAGTCATCAATCGCAAATAAAATTTTGGCAGTGTAAACCTGTAAAAATTTTAACCAAACTATTGGTACTGAGAGGCCCCGGGTTCAAATCTCAGAAACCCACAATTTTTTTTACACTTTTGTGTATTAAGTTTTATATGTAATTTATTAAAAATTTTTATTTATTAAAATACACTTTCCACTGTATGTGTGAACAGAATTTTTCCTAACAGCATTCGGAAAAAGAGCAAACGCCGATAATTATTAAATGTTTAAAAATCGAGCTCCGAGCAACACGTGTACACACTTATACCAGGTTATTATAATGAATATGCATTTTTCAATTTCTGAAAATATATCGACGGTGGAAAGGCAAAAAGTCTTAAGCGCCATTTTTGGCAAAAATGAGTTATTTATATCATTGGAATCGTCAAATTTTTCTCTATCGAATGATACCGGTTCCACCCAAATTAAAAAATTTTGGTGGCGCTTACGACAATGAAAAAAATGAGTCATATTAAAAATTGCGTTCTCTTATGTGCCAGATTTTTAACAAATTTTTTGCAAAAGACTTTTAAGATATCTTTGAAAATTAGTATTGCAGGATAAAACAATTTGCTTTTCTATTAAAAAATTTACTTTGAGTATTAAACGTTATGTCCTACCAAGGACTACCACTTGCATACTAGTAAGTGCTTTTTCCTTACTATATTCTGCTTATGTTTGAGATTTAAGTAATTATGCTTCACTATTCAATTATATATAAGTGGAGATAAGTCAATTTACTTTATTTCGCTAGCACATATTTAGTGATATAAAGTCATTACGTCGGTAATGAACTCGTGTAGTATGGCATTTAAAACAATTTTACCTGACAACGAATTGAAATTATCAGGATAGAAATCATTTCATCTTACAAATACTTCATTGAGTATGTGATTTAAGTTGTACATGTTACCGACTTTTCTGCATTTATACGGTTATTAAATCAACAATTTTCTTAGCGGTTTGTGATTAGTTGACAAAAAACCTAAGAATGTCTCATATTGCTGGCATATCAGTCATCGTTAAAACGTGCTACAGACTGTTTGTGATAATAATTTTTTATAAAGGTATGTATGGCATAACTTAATCAACCTTATTCTAATAATAATAATTGAATTATTTATTGATAAAACACCGTACATCATATTTTAACAAATTGAGATGACTATAATTATTATCCATCTTTATAGATAGTACTCGTATTTACATATATATTGATACTAAAAAATAGTATACAAAGTCAGCACTTTACCAACAAGTCTGTACATGGTAGAAATTGTACGTTACTTGACCACGTATTACTCAACATTGTTGGTCTGAATTTCTTTGTTTGCTGAAAAATTGCAATTATAAGAAATTATTAACTTGTGTTTTGGCAATAACTGAATCAATTATTACATAATATAATATCAATTAGTAACTGAACATTATTATTACCGAATATAGAAAGAATAACCATGACCGAACGGGGAAAATTTTTAGTGAAAATGGCAACGCAAAATACGCGTTCTACAATTGGTAAAAGTAATAAAAACAGGCCAAGTGTTAGCCGACAAATTGATTTTGACCAATTACCTAGTCCTGAAAATGACTTATCAAAAAAACAAACAAAGACGCAACAGGTACTAATTTCCAATTTTTTAAAATTTATTTTTATGCACCCCGTTTTTAAATTATTTTAGGAAATATTTCAAAATAATATTATTATGAAGTCGAACAGTGTTGGTGAAGAAATACCTAACAATTGCAATGTTACTACAAACTTGGATAATGCCATCATTTCTATAACTGATTACGATATTAATAACGTGATTGCTAATGGATTAAACTACCTTGGTAATTATTTTGGTCATTTAATATTTTTATATCAACATTTTTTTATTACACAGAGGATACGTTTTCTACAAGTGTATTGTCACCTATAGCTGTGGAAGTTAAAAATAGTAATACTGTGGAGGTATAGATATTATTATAATTTATTATCTTTAAGTATTATTTGTTTAAATGGTTTTTCAGGTCTCTCCCAAAAATGAAACTGAAACAACCTTTCATGAACTAATTAATATATCCCAGTCGTCAATTGAAGTAGTGCCATTTAACAACACAGATAACGTAAATCTGTCATTTGAAAGTTCTAAAAGCGGTTTTGAAAGTATGGAAAATCACGAAATAATCGTTGCCAAAAATTACGCCAATATTGCACTACTTGATACTAACAACCAGGTAAGTTTAAATCTTCAGAATGTTTTGCAATCCAGATATGAATTTAAGATGTGATTATGTTAAAGTTACAATTAATTTTTCACCAACAGCTAGATGGTAGAAACAACGCCAACTGCCCTGAAAAAGCTCAAAAAAGAAAAATTAAGAAATCAGTAGTTAGCTATAAAGATTACTTATCTGATGCCGATGATTTTGATTTGGACACATCATCTTCGGAAAACATGTCATCTGATGCATCGGATTCTATTGAGTTGGAAGATCCACCACGAAAGAAATTGAAGAAAAATAACAAAACCCTAGAAGAAGTAGTTGGAGAAAGGGGTTTAAAACAATCTATAAGAACGAACAAAAGAAAAAAAAGAAAGGAGTTACGTAATCAAGGCAAAGAATATATTCGTAAAGACGGTAAAGTAATTCCAGAGAAAATGATGAAACCCAATCCTTGTTTGATAAAAAATTGCGGAAGATCTTGCAATACAATTTCGGATGAAAGAAGAATGGGTATTTTTAAACACTATCATAACTTAAGTTCTCAGCGAAAGCGTGATTGGTTACTTGCAATGAGCCAAATAGAAGAGATTAAAAGAAAAAGAACCAAAGAACAAATAAGTCGTCGTAAAAACACATATTTGTACTTTGTTAATGAAGGTGAGGGTAGACGTCAAGTTTGCTTAAAATTTATAATCGATACACTTGATATACAGCAACGATACGTTTATTATACTTTATCGAATTCATCTTTAAACTCGTCGAAAGATGATAAAAGAGGAAAGCATATTCCGCCGAACAAAACAAAAGAAGCTAACATAGAGGCAGTTCGCAATTACATTAAAAATCTACCAGCTGTTCCATCCCACTACTGCCGCAAAGACTCTACTAAGTTGTACTTGCCCACAGAATTCAAAAACATTAATAATTTATATAGGCTCTACAAAGAAGATTTTATAAGCAACAGTAAAGATTGCGTTGGAGAAAAAGTATTCAAAAATATTTTTACAAGCGAGTTTAACTTAGCATTTCACATCCCGAAAAAAGACAAGTGTTCCAAATGTATGTCATTTCAAAACAACCCTGATGGATACACCGACGAAGAAATAGTGCAACATTATAAAGAGAGAGATGATTGTAAAAATCGCTTTAAATTTCATCAAGAAATTCATAAACAAGATAAAAATACACTTTGCACGTCGTTTGATATGCAGAAAGTTTTAAATACTCCACACGGAGAAAGTATGCTTTTGTATTATTCACGAAAATATTCAGTGTACAATTTGACATTTTATGAAAGCACAACAAGAGAAGGTATTTGTTACAAATGGGGTGAATCTGATGGGAAAAGAGGTGGAAATGAAATTGCGACCATTTTATGTAAGTATGTAAAGAAAGTAGATGAAAGAAAAACTGTTAAGAATTTACTTTTATACTGCGACTCATGTTGCGGCCAAAACAAAAATAAGACCGTGCTTGCTGCGCTACATGTGACACTTCAAAGTTGCCAAAATATTGACACCATCCAACTGAATTTCTTGCTGCCTGGTCATTCCTACATGCCAGTTGACAGTGTCCACTCAGTAATAGAGAAAAGCATAAAAGGAACTATAATATACGCTCCGTCCCAATGGTCTACTGTTTTTACCTTGGCTCGGAAAAACCCAAGACCTTACGAAGTAGAAGTGTTAACGTACAAAGATTTTGTTGGTTGGGATATAGTGGGAGAAAAGTATTTTAAAAATAATTTAAAAATTACAAAGGTGAAAGTGGCAACATTAAAAAAGAAAAGCAAAAACTGTATTTATGTGAAACATACAATGAGCGACGAAGCTACCACGGAAACAATTGATTGTGGGAATACTAAAGTTAAGCCCACCATAAATCTTTATAAATCATGTTTACCAATTTCTGAACAGAAATATAAGGACTTAATGAAACTATGCAAGAACTTTACAATCCCAACTTGGTATCACACTGAATACCAAAATTTTATTACAAATAAAAATATTACGGACGTATTGGATGAAAGTGATGTTGAAGATTAGAATAAAGTGTTTCTTTTCTTAAATAATGTTTAATTTTTAATGTTTCATTTGTTTAATTTGAATAAAACTTAGAATTAATAAAATTAATACTTCAATAAATTAACGTTTTATTTCCTATTTTTTACCACCAATTATTATTAAGATATTAATGAAATTCAACTATTATCTTTTAAATAATATTTACAGTTGTACAAGAGGGTATATAATACATTTGGTTGCTAAAAATTCATTATAAAGGGCGTTTAAATATATTTTGTAAGGAATTTAAATTAAATTTTAGAGGAGTTAAACGTTTTTGCTTTACTTCAATGCATAGTAAAAATGGATTTCATACATTATACCCTACTGTTTAATTTACTTTATTGCGAATTAAACCATTTTTCCTCACTTCTTTTGAATGTTGTTGGATTATAATACATTTTACTTCACCAAACTTTGAGGTCATTTTGTTTTAAGCGCCACTAACTCATAAACTAAAAATAGTAAATTAATTTTAATAACATCACAATAAAGATAATTTTATTTAATGTTATTGATCCAAATTACAACAAAATTCGTTCAAAAATAATAAAGTTATGAATTTTTTTCTTTAAAATAAAACTTTAAACAGCTCTCCTGCACAGTTAATGCCGTGGCGCTTAAGACTTTTTGCCTTTCCACCGTCGATATATTCCAAGATACCGTTAATTTACCTTGATTAATTTTTACAATTAAAAATTATTTAAATTTTCCAGAAACTTTTAGAAAAAAATATTCGTGAGTCATCAATCGCAAATAAAATTTTGGCAGTGTAAACCTGTAAAAATTTTAACCAAACTATTGGTACTGAGAGGCCCCGGGTTCAAATCTCAGAAACCCACAATTTTTTTACACTTTTGTGTATTAAGTTTTATATGTAATTTATTAAAAATTTTTATTTATTAAAATACACTTTCCACTGTATGTGTGAACAGAATTTTTTCTAACAGCATTCGGAAAAAGAACAAACGCCGATAATTATTAAATGTTTAAAAATGCAGCTCCGAGCAACACGTGTACACACTTATACCAGGTTATTATAATGAATATGCATTTTTCAATTTCTGAAAATATATATTCCAAGATACCGTTAATTTACCTTGATTAATTTTTACAATCAAATTTTTTTTCAAAAAAATGTTATGTTGTTTTATGCCGATAAATTACCTAACGGCAGGGGCTGTCGCAGGTTAAATTATTAGCTAAATTGCAGGCACAGATAAATAACCTAACGACAGGGCTGCCGCAGGTTAAATTATTAGCTAAATTGCAGGCACAGATAAATAACATAACCGCAGGGCTGCCGCAGGTTAAATTATTAGCTAATTACAGGCCCAGATAAATAACCCAACGGCAGGCCTGACGCAGGCTAAATTACCGGTTAAATGCAGGCACAGACAAATTGCAGGCCTGACACAGGCCTGTGTCAGGTGCAGGCTATTTACAGGCTATTTGCAGGCTAAAAATGTTACTTGGGATATCCAAGCAATGGCAATGTGGCTCGATAAAACCAACAGATTGGATACTAGTACGTCGGTGTCGACTTTGGTAAACAAAAATGTCTTAGAGTTGCACAGATATTATATTACAAGCATAATAGAAGTTATTCAGTTCTTGGTTGTTAATGAGCTTGCTATGCGAGGAACATATGTAATAGAAGAACAAAGAGAGCGGAGTTTATTTGAAAACCTTTTTGAATACACCATGAAAAAAGACTGCAAGTTAAAAGATGCTTTAGTACATATCCCTAAAAATGCAAAATACAGATCCCCTGAAATCCAAAATGAAATTATCGAAATTATGGCAGAAACTGTTCGGGAATCTATAGTAGCAAATGTAAGACATGCTGACGTTCCATGGTTCACTTTACTGGAAGATGGTACTAAGGATAAAAAGCATAGAGAAAATATAGCGATAGCCATTCGTTATGTGAAAGATGGTGTAGTCAAGGAGTCTTTGTTGACGGTCACAACAACAACCGACCTTGATGCAGCTACCTTTAGCACAGCAACATTAAATATTCTTGAAGCTAATGAAATCGAGACCAATAGGCTTTTAAGCCAATGCTATGATGGTGCCGTAATGAGCGGAAAAACAGGAGGTGTAGCTGCTCGAATAGAAAAGCAACTAAAACGAAAAATTCCTTATGATGTGCACTGCTATATAATCATCGTTTACATTTAGTGGTTGTAAAAACAATATCTGAGATGACTTTTATCCGTAATTATTTCGATCAGTGCGTAATGTTACATGAATTTTTCCAGCACAGTAAGATTGCCGCTTTGTATGAGGAAAAAAAATATGTCGGCTTTTGGAGCAGCGTTGGTCAGGGCACCTAAAGATTACAAAAGTAATTTGGACAAATTATGACTTAATATTAAAAGCACTCGATGAAATAAGAAAAGGCAAATTTAGCGGCGATGACATCGCAAAAAGCATCGGGATAAAAACAGTTATGTTAAGTTTGGATTTTCGTGTGGCTTTAATTTTAAGCAAAAAAATTTTGTTGTTATTCCAGCCTGCCGATGCGGCTCTTCAAGGTAGAGGTACAGGATTGAAAGATGCAATTGACATAGTAAAATGCGTAAAAAAAGAAGTAGCTAATCTTAGGACAGAAGAAAGTTTCGAATTAGTTTTAAGTGAAGCTGTAAATATGCTCCCAAAGGACACGCCATTACAGTCTAAAAGACAAGTTAAAACAGTCCAAATGACCGACTTTGTAATCTACGATTCTCAACCATCAGGATCAGGTTCGCATCGTCAGAACTCTATTCACGATGACAACATAGTGCAATACAAACAAAAATACTTTGAAACGTTAGACATTGTGACAGCAGAACTCAGAAGACGATTTTCGGACAATGAGAGCTGCTTGGATCAATTTCGAGTATAGAGGAATTTGACTATCAGAAGTTGACTGCTTTAAGAACTTTGGGTTAGTTATAATAAAATTAAAAAACAGTATTTTGAATAAGTATTTTTGAAGGAATAACAGTGCCCTCTCAAGAGGAACTTGTGGTAGTTAAAAACTATTTAGCGAAAAAAACTGAAGAAGAATCCGTCTTTCAAATTCTGTACAAACAGCGTGAAGCGTTTCGAGATTCGTACGAACTGTTTGCAACGGTTGCTACATTTGGTTGTAGCACTTCTGTCTGCGAGTCTACGTTTTCTACTTTAACAGCCATAAACAGACCACAAAGAATGTCCATGGGCCATCAAAGAATGGCAAATTTAATATATCTTGCGTTTGAACACGAAGTTACTAAAGCGCTTAATGTCGAGACGGTTTTGAAAAAGTTCAACAATAGATTGAACAGAAAGTTGCAACTTTATTAAATACCTAATTTTAATATGCCTACCTTTTAGTTTTCTAATAATTCCTATTGAAAATTGTTAAGTTTAGTTTTTTAAGAATTCTTTTAATTTTTTAATATTACACATTTGCATACATATACATAATTATAATTACTTACAAAATATTGTACTATCTTTATTCTGCCAAACTGAAACTGTGTGCCGCGAATTTGTTAAGATTTGAGTAGTTTATTAAGTAGGTAAATTTTATAACTTTTCTTAAACCGCGTTAACCTTGAAATTTCAGGAAATTTTCGTCTGCGGCGCGAAAAGTTGCCCAATCTTACCATCCGTTTGCCCTACCTTCACTTTCGGTCTGGCTACGGGCCTGCAGGGCCCTGGCAGGTACTCTGTTGCAGGTAATTTGCAAAGTCCTATAAAATATCTGTGGCAGGGCCCTGGCAGGTACTCTGTTGCAGGTAATTTGCAAAGCCCTGTAAAATATATGTGGCAGGGATCTGTTAAAGAGACCTACTAGGACTCTGTTACAGAGACCTGGCAGGTCTCTAACAGGTACCCTGGCAGGTCTGTAACAGGTTTGCTACAAATTTGCCACAGAGGGTTTACAGCAGCCACTTTCTCTGTCTCATATTATGTGGCAGAGCCCTGTTACAATCCGATAACAGAGACAGGGGCCCTGTGAGATTTCTCTGCCAGATATCTGCCAGGTTAAAAATGTTACTTGGGACATAGCAGCAGGTTCGCCTACTGCATCAGCCGTACCCGGTCCGAATGAGTGAAAATTTTTCACCCGGAAATTGATATTTTCTTTGAGATTCAGAAAGCTGGGGTTGTGATTAGTAGATTTAGTAAAAAAATTTTAGCAAATGTTAGTAAAAAAAGTTAGCAAAAAAATCGTAAACTATCCGTGTATTAACGGAAAAGTGTCGGCCACGCCCATCATAAATTTGGTGTAATTTTCGAATTTTTAGGTGTGCATTCGATTTGAAGGTAATTCTATTGTCAAAACCTAGCCTCCGCTCCTGACTCCTCCGGGCGATTTTGACAATGGTGACTTGGGCTAAACATACTAGAGGAATATTAATCCACCCCAACCGGGATCCAAAAAACCGGGATCATAGAAAACCTGGATATAGCATTGAAACAAACCGGCCTGTATGGGGGTTGTAAAATATTAATCCTACCGTTTATTCCAATGTCATAAACCGGAGGTGCGTTAATTAATTTTAATTTCTGTCGCTGCCACCACGAGCCTTCTTTTGTTTTAAATTACCTTGAAATTGTTGGTTGATAATAATTTAGGGAGAGATTACTCGACGGAACTCCCTTTTTACTTCTTCTTCGTTAGTAGCTTTTGTCCTGTTGGAAGACGTAGGTAAAGGAAATTCTCGATACGAACACTTGCTTATTTTCAAGCAATAATAAACTGACTTATTTATAACAACCGAATATATTGATATCTTTGTACACAAAACCAAAGTTGGCCAATTATACAATAATTACAAAATATACAAATTTCTGGGCATAATTGAATGCACAATACCTTTTAATTACTATTCTGCTTACTAAGTCACCGACGTAAATCCAGGATAAGTAGTCTGGGAAACTAAACAAACTTTCTCTTTTTCACCTTATTGACAATTGCAATAAACTCTCAAACTTTTAAATTCGTACTATCCGTTCTCAAAATTAACATTTAATATTTAATTCAATTCAATTTCAAACCACTTCGACTTTTAATTAAGTATCGACTCTATACTTTGCTATTAAAACAACTTTAACTTTTAAGTTAATATTGACTCAAAATTTATTCAAACACGTACTCGCGAAGTAACTAACTTATTTATTCGAGTCCTTCCTCGATGACAACTACACGTATTTCTTCGAGCCCTTTGCTCGATGACAACTGGTGAATTTTTCTAAGTTGGGATTTTTATCAAAAATTCCCCCCCTTGGATAATTTATTTCACCACCCTTACGCTGGTCAAAGAACCAATCTCGTTGATTCTTTGTCCTGCTTAATTTCAGGGGGATGTGACCAATCTACTCGTTTCCCAAAACTTATTTCCTTTTTCATGGGTGGCCTTTCGGACCGTGTGACTTTTTACAGCTGTATCTTATATTTAAAATTTCCTCGAAATGAGGGTTTCTACAACCTATTCTCATACATTAAGCAAATGAGCCGTGAAATTACCACTGCACTTTTCTTCACTTGCTAAGAATTAGGGCAAGGCTCCTTTTGGCGGTGCAGCGATAACTTAAACTCATTTCCTGTTCACGTGCGAAACAAACGTACCTAAAATAAAATTTGTTCTATTATATGCGTTGACTTAAACTAATCTTTACTGTGAACAAGCGGCAGGCCTTTCTTTTTGAATATGTAGCCGGCAGCACATCTGTGTGCTCGGCGTTCTTTGAGCCCGTAATACCCGTATATTGATGAATGGTTTCCTTCTTTTAAATCCATGCATCGATATTTAAAAATTAAAATCCTATATAGTTATTTTTATTCATTAAATTAAATAGGGTATTCTTAAATTAACTCTATTTAATTATCTCAATTACAATTATCTATGTCGGTAATGAAAATACTTTAAACCGTATTTTCTAGATAGGTATTTAAATTAATTCGTTAAAAGCGCGGGTTGTTACAGCATTTAAAAGTATAGTTGCGGTATGCCGCAGTTCCCTTTTACGTTTAACCCCCAAAAAATCGCGTAAAAAAAATAATGACAAAACAGTAACCTTTCATCCAGTGTTGGTTCTACCATGGGAGCTGCCGAACCACCAAAAATAACATTAATAACGCAATACTGAAATGTTGGCAAATTTTCACCAGAATATGACTTTGAATTTCGAAATATACGTCTAAACACGGCCATGTTGTTGTTGCTGGTGGCGCCACCACCGGTAATGTAAATCGCCAATATTTAGTATAGAATATATTTAGTAGGCATTCGTTTCAAAATCATAACCGATTGTAGTGCAGTACGATCGACATTTAAAAAAAAAGTTTAGTCGCCACGTATTGCACGTTGGTGGTTGGTCAAACAGGAATATGATTTTGAAATAGAATACACATAGATCAGGAAGGACATTGGGTCATGTATAGAGATGAGATTTTTAGGTTTTTACCTTTTTTTATTTTAGTTCCTATTTTTATGATATTTTATTATAACATACGATGTGTTTACAATCACAATTTCGAGGGTTCTGATTAGATTTGAATTATGCGGACGGACAGACACGGAGCCAGATCATAAGGCTTCTTGTTATACTTTGTATAGAAGCCTAAAAATACGTACATAAATGCTTGTCTTGACTGTGCACACAAACGAGGTCAATATGGTAAGAAAGAGGGATTTTTACTTCCTATTATTCAAAAACCATTAGAGCCACTGCACACTGTCGCGTTAAGGGATGATTAACGCGTGCTAAGGGGATGTAGTCAGTTATGTTGATTTTTTGGTTGAGCGGCGTAATAATTAATAAGTCATTTTTAATGTAGTATATTAGACATAAAAGCATAATGGAATATAAATAATTTTGTACAATGTTTACACCAACCTTATTAAAAGTATCAGTAGGACAGCTTGGGATTTGTACATTGCTGAATGTCGGTTTGGCATTCTGAGTTTCCCTTGATGGGATTTGGACCCTTGAAATTGATGTGCACTCACGTCGCGGATGACACTACACTAGACCATCGGAAGCCACGGGTTAACTACTCGTCGCGTTCCCTGTTAGCCTATTTAACACCTCTGTACTCCCCAACCAACAATGTACGCCTCCCAGCTTTTTCATGCATTTCCACAAGCTTGCATTTCCCATCACGTTGTTACTAAGTAACAGGCCATGAAGGTTTAACCACCTGTTAATTTTGCAACTATGCAATTCACACACTTAGCCAGACGCTCTCGTATCGTAATAATTATATCCCATCCAGCACATCCTTCGTGTTACTGAACTTTTAATAAATTCTAATATTTCTTTAATTTGCGAGGTTGTCACGTTTTCTATTAATTAATTATGAATTTTTAATATGTGACAATACATGGCATATACTAGATCACCTAGGCCCGTATTTTTAAAGTTCAGAATTAATTTATATTTTTGTAGTAGTAGATTCATTCTCAAAATATTTATTTGCCACACCCACTAAAACCACAAACGCGAAAGAAGAATCTTATGCATTAAACGACTTGTTTAGTATGTTCCGTTGGCATAAAAGAAGTTAAAAAGTGGTTAAAATTGGCAGTAAACAATTATTGTTTTTTACACGACATGGAGTATGGCGCATAAGTAAAATTCAAATTCATTAATTATTTACGACCACACAATGGACTACCAGATCAAATGAGCTAAAACAAGTTGAAAATCTGATCGAAGGGGTGCTAACTTGACAAAAAAATTATTGGTTAATTACAAAAAACCAAAAACTACCAAAACTTTTAATTGGACTATCAAACCTTACCTGACGATTACCGAACGTTTGGCATAAGAAAAAGTTAAAAATTCGATTGAATGGGGGTTAACTTGATGGAGAGAAATTAATATTGAAAATTTGAACGAGGTATTTTAGTATGCAATTTTTGAAATAGAATATTTTCAAGAAAGACTACTATAAAATAATTACATTTTAATTATCATCAGTACAAACGCATTCATTCTTGAGCCAAAACAAAAAATTTAATAAAATCCAGAATGAACGGAATATTAATTTTAATAGTATGGGGGTGGGTACTAAATTGAAATGAAAATTTATTTACAAAAAAGCCAAAAAATAGGAATTATTACTCCACGATCAGACATGCTTACTTTAAAATGAATCTAATCAGAAAAGCATTTTGCTAGAGAATACAAAAACAAAAATGTTATTGAAATAAAACGGAAAATTAGAAATGAAAATCTTAAATAAAGGAGAAATAGAAAAATAACACAAAATTGAAGAAAAGAAAATAAAAAGATAATACGCAAATTACAACCAATCAAACTGAAAAATAAAGAACTCAAAAATAAATAAAAAAGGAAACCACTACAATAATTTTAAAAACAACTTTTCTTACTTATAATAAGAAGAAGACGATGAGCACTATTTCTTGCACTCTGAATATTAGTCTGTCTTCAAACCACGAAAAACCCATTTAAAATTATCGTTCAAATCAAAAACAGTCTTTTCGAAAAATAAAAAAAATATAATACCTATTAAAAATTTATTGAACACATCAGTATCTTAATAATAAAAATAATAAGATAAGATAATAATAAGATTCTCAGTATCGTTGCAGCATAGCCAAAAGTAGAGAAAGTGCTACCAACGATCTCTGACCACCACTTAACTCACTTAAGCTTTCTTTCCATACGCCACCAAGAAAGATTTTCACCTGAAACATTTATCAATTAACACACAAATGTTTTCAAATATCCAGCAATGTACCTCTAAACCATCGAGCACAGTTTGTCCCTTTGGTGCCTGAAGTTTAGCAATACTACCATGTAATAAAGTGCCACAAATAGCCCCAAAATTTTTGCTCAGTTGATGCCATGCTGACATTATTGCATCAACCTTTGCTTCATCTAAATCAGTCATAAGTTGTATAAGGTTTCGTTTGTCACTCTCTAAACTTCTTTTCTTCATCAAGAGTCGATTATACTAAAAGCAATAAAAACTTGAAGAAAAAGATTAAGATTAATTTGAATTTTTTACTCGTTTCTCTTCATGTTCGAACATACTTTGGGCTGTCGCACGACTCACAGTCCTGCTTAATTTAGTGCGTTGTTCCTTAAAGTTTCTTATTTTCTCTTCCAATTCTTTCGCGTTGTTATCGCCAAGTTCTTGAGCCTCTTTCAAGTGCTTATTATCGTATTCTTCTTTTCCATACTCTGCTTCCTACAATTAAAATTTTTTTTTCAATAATAACAAATCTGTTTGGGATCTTTTTGCGTTACCTTATGCTTGCAAGTGTTAAACTTATGTTGTAATTTCTTAATCTCATAACCAAGTTTCATGATCTCCAATTGAAATTCGGTAATTTGTGCCAGTAATTGCTCCTTGTGATGATTTATTTTCTGGACATATTTTTCTTTTTCCCTAATAGATGCCTTCTCAGCCTTATATTGTTGCTGTAACTCACTTGCAAGTCTCTAATGAAAACAAACCATTAATTACCCCAAATTAAAAAAAAAATTTCACACCTTTTGTTTAACAGCTTCATTTTTTCTTTTTTTAAATTTTTTCAATGAACTTTTAAGAGTCTCTTCGCTGGCAATAATTTCTTGCTTCAATTTTTTCAATTCTTTTCTTAAGACCAAAATTTCTATATTTAAAATGTCATATTCAGGTTCGCGTTGTTTCCAATTTTTTCGACTGCTGTCAGCTTTTTTTTTCAGCCGCTTCATTTCTTCTTCAGCTCCTTTATACAACCTCTCTCTGTATCCTTTTGCATCTTTCATTATTACTTCCAATTTTTCAACTTTTTTATTATTTTCCGTTTCAATTTTCTTGGAAGAAACCATTTTTTCCATCCATTCACCTACACCAATAAATCTCGTATAGACTTTGGGGAGTAAAACAAAATCGGTTGGGGAAAATGAAAGGATGTTGGATATTTCAAAAAGTGTATAGGGAGAAACGAATGCAGACCTAAGGTTTGGTCATTTGCTTAGAATACGGTAGCTGGCTATTTTGTATTTCTGTTTGAAGAATATGAAACCAAAGAGATCACGCGGTTCAAAAGATGTGACCTGTTTCACCGTTTGTGTCCCTTCTTACATGTAAATGTACTAGAAAGTCATCGCAGACAACTTAATTTATTTGATAGCCATTTAAAAGTTGATTAGAAGATTTGAATAGTTAAGTGAAACTTTATAATTCTTACCCATCTCTTGCTCTATTGTATGGATTTCTTCTAGCAGCATATGGTGGGTTGTATGGTGCAACCTCTGTCTGATTAATTCCAACTCGTGTTGATTCAATTCAAATTCTTGTGTCATGTGGTTCCATTGTTCTTGTACTCCAGACATTTGCAGTATTTGATTTTCTACTTCAATGAAATCCTCTTCTTTCAATTTCAATTGTTTCTAAATTTAAAAAAGCAATAATTCTCACACTTTAATTTAAATTACTATTCAATTTTCCCACCTCGTGCTCTGTTATTTCTTCTAATTGTAACAAAATGGACTCAGGTGGAGCACCTCCAGTTATAATTCCAAAGGTTTCAATTTCATCTCCGTTTAGTGTAACACATCGACGATTAATTCTATTGATTAATTGACTTGCAACTATCACATCTTTACAAATAAAGACATCTCCAAAAATGGATTTCATCACAGGTTGTAAATGTTCGTCGTAATTTATTAACGATAAAGCAGATTGCACATTTTCTTTTCCCACCTAAACAAACACAAAAAGTTGCAATCATTTCTTAAGGGGAAATAGTACTGCAATTTAAAATGAATATAATTCTTCGTTGCTGAAAACCTGTATTTTATGCTATTTAGAACTTACTACCTTGTCATGCCCCATTTTCCCCACTACAGATTATTACTTTCCGCTTAAGCAATAGAAGATTTTAAATCAATCACTGATTTTTTGAAAAGTACATGAAGACTTGCAGTTTTATGGATTAGAGTATACTTCTCAATTTAATTATGGTGGGTTGCCGAAACAGAAGACAAATTATTAACGAATTTGTTAGCAGAGTAGATGGAGAGTAGAGAAGAACAAAGAAAGCGAGGCAGAGAGATAAATTCAACACAAAGATAACACAAAGCGAAGGAATATTCAGAAAAAGCAGGTTGATAAATAGATCTCTGAAAGGAGAAGCAGAGGAGAAATACATAAATAAAGAAAACTCAAACGAGCGGGAGATGGAGAAGATCTTGCAGGAGATATTGAAAATGTCAAGATGGAAAGCACAGTTTTAATTTATAGTAATTTCAAAAAAATGAAAATAAAGTCAGTTCATGGGAGAGAGAAATGAGAAGAAGCAACGTAGCGGTAGTTGGAGTCAAGGAAAATAAAGGTTTAGAAAAGAAGTACAAGAGAATTCATGCGAGAATTTATTAAGGTTAGCCTGAAAGTAGACCCAAAAGTGAAAAATGCGAATACAGTTGACCAGGATAGATGGGTAGTAGAAATGGACAGCAGGGAGGGCAAGCTTGAAATTATGAAAAACAAAGTGAAGCTAAGAGGAACCAATGTATTTATCAATGACGACCTTACGGTTGAAGAAAGACCAATACAAGGGGAATTGAGAGGCAAAGCGAGAAGAGAAAGGAAGCAAGGTGAGAGTGAGCTACACGAAATCGATGGTCAATGGGAACCAACTGCGATGAAACCACGAAGATGGAGAATTGCGAGAGATAGAAGACCTACCGCCTCCTTCTTTGACATGAAACACCGAGCAATGTAAACAAACCGAAAAGTAAAACGACTACCAGCCGAGAAAAGGACTATGTAAAGGATTCACAGAAAAAGAGACAAACTGGAAGAACAAGTATTTTTTGTAACCACTTGGAAGGTAAGAATAACATTATGTAGAGGGGACAATTAAACTATTAATAAATTTTTGAAAAAGTACAAAGTTGATATTTTAGCGCTTCAAGAAACAAAACAAGTCAATAAGATACGATGGATGTAGAAGGATATACCGTTTTTTAAAAGCAGTGGAAATGATAGAAGACTAGGAACAGGTTTTATGATCAAAGAAGAATTAAAGAGGACGGTAATTGAATTCAAACCAATATCGGAAAGACTCTGCATGTTACTTTTCTATATTTTCCTCTTAATCTCAACAGATTACGACCTGAAACTGATTTTAGGAGACTGGAATGCAAAATTAGGTAATGAAGGAATTTATCAACCAGTAATAATAGGAAGATTTGGCTTGAATGAAAAAAGTAATGAAAATGGAAAATTGCTAATAGATTTTGCTATGGGTAGAGGCATGAAAACCTATATAAACACAAAAATATACATAGCGGCACATGGATGAGCCCTGACCGCAGCAGTATAAATCAAACAGATCATGTGCTGATTGAGAGAAGAAACGAAAACTATATCAGAGTTGTGAGATTATATCGAGGAGCAGATGTAGACCCGGATCATGTTATGTTGGAGGTAAAGATGCAGCAGATAGCTCCAAATAAGGAAGGTAACAAAGAAATGCTGAAAAGTCGAAATAAAAGAAGTGACAATAAAAAATAATAGAACTGCAGGAGAGAATGGAATGCATGCAGAAATGATTAAATACGGTGGAAGTAGATTACAGGAAATGATAGTAGTATTGAATCCAAAAATTGGAAAGTGGCGCATATTTTTGTCTTTTGCAGATGAACTAACAATACTGACAAATGCAAAATATGAATTGCAAGAGCTTACAAGAAGATTGTTATGAGCAGCAAGTACAGTGGGTCTCGAGGTTACTGAGCATAATACCAAGTATATGATATGGAAAGAAAAACCACCTGAAACTAATGAAACACTGACCATTAAAATGAACGAAGATAAACAAGTAACATTTTTTGATCAAGTAGAACCTTACACGTATTTGGGAACGGTCATAGCAAAGAAACCAGGAAACGAGATTGAAATAAAGGCAAGAATAGCCGTGGGAACAAGAAACGCCGTTGCGATCAAAGCATTGTTGAGTGCCAAGATTTTCTCCCAATGATTAAAGTTGAGATTGTATAGGACCATAATACTGCCGTCCAACGCTAAAACGCAGTATCTCCAAAATCGTTGTTTCGAGAAAACGCTCATTTAGGAATTTATGGTTGGGCCACCAAGAAATAATTTTGAAATTAGCTAGGCTAGCTAATTTCAAAATTAATAAATTATTACTTGGTGGCCCAACCATAAATACGTAAATGAGCGTTTTCTCGAAAAAACGATTTTGGAGATACTGCGTTTTAGCGTTGGACGGCAGAATAAGACCAATAGTGACATATGGTTGTGACACTGGGGAAACAGGAACAGGTGATACTGGAGATATAGGAAAGGAAGATCTTGAGAAGGATCTTTAAGGAAAAACAGGTAGAGGGTCAATGGATAAGAAGAACTAACGAGTTAAAGGAATTGTATGCCCAACAAAATATTTTGAGCGTTGTAAAGACCCAGAGAATTAAATGGATTTGCCATATAGTAAGAATGAGTGATAGAAGAACCCCAAGAATGGTATGGAAATCGAAATTTGGAGGTGTAAGGAAGTGAGGAAGACCAATGAATAGATGGAAGAGAGAGTTACAGGAGGACTTGACCAGAACGAATGTGAGAGATTGGTAGAACAAGGCAAAGGATAAAAAGAAATGGATCCAACTGATATTATCAAGCCATGGGCCTACTAGGCATGTAGTGCCGTTATCGATCAGTCGCTTAAATGCAAACCTGACAAGTTCAGAAAAATAAAAAATCTTATGTGACAACACATTACTTTCCCATTTAGTAGATTTCACTTCCTTTTATATTAAATATTAATTTAAAAAAATTGTTATCTCCAAATTTTTTTTTCAACTTTAAAATACAGAAATTACTTTGAGATATCAAATTTAATTTGTAATTTGTTAAATGTTGTTTATAACATGGTAAATCATATTTTTCAAAAGCACTTATTTTATGTTTTCATTTTAACAATAAAATAATGTTTGCTTGAAAAATAATTTTAAAATGTGATTTAGCAAAAAAAATTTGAAATTTGTGGGACGCCGCGCCGTCTATATTCAATCAAATTTTAACTATGGTCGTATAAATGTCAGAATTAATATTTTTATATAAGCAAATTAGTTAAAATAATAAATTATAGTAATAAACAATACAAATCACTTTGACAAATCAAAATTATCCAAGGCAAACCATATTCCTTTTAACAGTACTTATTTAATTTTTGGATTTTAACAATAATTTAAGAGAAAATATCAATTATTGAGTATCATAAGATGCGGAAAAATAATCTCTTTCGATTGATGTGATTTTCATTCTCATATGTTCCACCGGGCAGCGGCAATGCTTTTTAGCAATTTTAATTTTTCTAAAAAATGGGTTAAAAATGGAAGGTTTTCAACCAAAATCTAATCAGCTCTTCAGACAGTTGCTTCAAACTAGCGTACAAAATTTCAAGTAAAGGTTGAAATTAAATTTTTTTTTAACTCAATAACAATACTACGTAAATGGAAAAGTAAAAGTAGATAATGCAGAAAAACTCATAAAATCTTTATGCGACTGAATACAGTAACGATTTTTTCAATTGATTTCTTTATATTACTCTATGAGTAGTAAGCTATGCCAAAAAAAATCGTAATTCGGTTGCATAATGATTTTATGAGTTTTTCTGCATTATCTAGTTTTCTAGACTTGTCGGGTTTTGCATCTAGGCGACTGATATACGTCGTTGTTCTGGCAGATGTCACTAATCCAATTTCTGAAGTTTGAACTTTCTTACATCATCGGGTTTCAAATTAGTTGTTCTATAGATTTGCAAAACAAAACTAAGTTCCATTCTATTTCTAAGTTTATGAAATTACAGTGTCTACATTTCACTAAATCCTTTATGTCATTCCAGTAGACAGGCAGAATTAAAATTCTTTTTACCAATAATAATAATCGGTAGCTCATAATTACGTTTGATTTCTTCTTGTTTATTAAAACTTACCAAATCTTGTGCAAATTTGACAATATCTAGTTCAAATTTATCCTCTCGAACTTCATTTAATGGGGTAAATGTGGTAGGTGTTTCTAGATTTCCCCTTTGCAATGCCCATTTACTCGTCTCACCTTCAGCGACGATCACATTGTATAACTAAAATAACTCCTTTAAATTTTCAATTTAAAAATACTAGTAAAAAATTACCCTTCTACCAGCAACGGTTTCTATTGCAGTGGCTGTGGTACGATCCTTCAGTGTGATTAAACGGTACAGCATACGTTTGGAATTGGATTTTGTACGCAAATAGTCTAAATGAAAACTTTGGCTTCTCTCTTGGAGAGTTCTGATTTCATTACGTAAACGAACCCGGTGGCCTTTCAATTTGTTCATTTGTTCTTCGGAATACGATAAATTGTGCAACGATTTCTATATATTCATACTTTATTAGAAAAAATTAAAAACAACCCATAAAATAACCACCTCTAATAACCACACTTTATTCTCCTTGCTTTCAAGATATCTCTTATTTTTCTCATACTCCAATGCGTTAGTGCCCGTTTGGCTTTGTTTATCTTTTAAATATGTCTGTAAAAATTCTAACTGCTTTGTAGCTATTTTGATGGTGGTGTTAGCTTCTGATGCCAACTGTTGAGCATCTGTAAACAAAAAAATTACGTAAATAATGGAAAGGTTAAAATTAATAAAATCTTACTCATAAGTTGTTCTTGTAAGGTTTGGGCTTCCCCATCGTCATTTATTTCCATACCAATACAGGCAACCCCGTATTTCTTTTGCGATAATTCAAACGCTCGGTTGTCTGCTTCGTCAGTGTCTCTCAACTGTTGAAACAATCCTTGAACTTTCCCCAATTCTTGTTCCTTCGATTTTAAATCTCTTTGGTCATCTTTAACACACTACAACAAAATTTTTTAAATGATATTTGGTGCTAGATTGTAAAATTAATGGTCAGTTTATGCTAAAAATTTAACGTAACGTAATTTAATGTAGAATAGATGGGCTTATGCAAGCGCTTATGTTATGTCTACTACATTACATTGCGTAAGCATAAGGGGCCGTTCATGTATTACGTAAGACGTTTAGGGGGAGGGGGGGGTAGCTGACATCTTATTTTTTCTTACTCGGGGGAAGGGGGGTCAAGACAATTTCTTACGTAAGATTTTATTTTTTTAATTAAATTTCAAAATTTGAAAATTATTTAATTTAATTTAGGTGCTGTTGGTATTAATGTTAATGTGAAACACAATACTATTAATTATTTACGTTCGAAATGAATAAAATCACATTTTCGGGAGTAGCACGAATTTATTCACCTGAAATCGACAAATTTCCTATAGAGATTCGGAAAGCTGAAGGTTTTTATAGTAGAATTGAAAAAGACATATTTTAATAATTTTTGGTTACTCTCTCTAAGAGTCTATTATATGATAAAGTCTATGAATATAAATATACTCTATATATTATAAAAAATATGTAAAAAAAATTTTTATTATAAAAAAGTCAGGTCAAAATCGAACGTCATTGAAATTTTCAAAAATGTGCTCTATTTAACAATGCTGGCGCTCAGCAACAAACTATTAGACTTATTAGTTAGAGAAAAATAACTTACTTAGATAGAAGTTGTAGTAAATTTTATTCTCTGTAAGATTTATAGAAGTCATTTTCGTCCTAAAGTCAACTGGTAAGGAAATATTGCGAGGAAACATTTTGTTTTCGCCATTTTTTTTTAAATGGCGGCACTTCCGGGCGCTCGCCGAAGTCACCAACCCAGAGTTTTTATTAGGACCACAAACCTTAAATATCCAAAAATTAGAACTCCCTGACCATTTTTAGGAAGCTCTTCTTTTCATGATTTCGAGGATGTTGTTAAAATATTTTAAGGCTGCCGTCCTAAGCGTGGGCGATTGAAAATACCATTAGACAAATGAACAATAAACCGTAAGAAGTAATTCTGATATAGAATAGACAAACTATGTTAACCGAGATCCAACTAACTTCGTTAGAAGTCGACCGCATTAGATATGCTGCTCGAAATCGAGCTATTCGATATTCGCATGCAAGCAACACTTCTTCGGGCAACCACTTGGGTGGGTGACCGACTTACAAAATGAACTGCGGTCGGCCGTGTTTCGGAGGACACGTTAAGCCGGCGGTCCCCCTGACTTGTTAGGGTCAATAACAACAAGTTAGGGTCACAAAAAATTCGCCTCCACCCTCATCAACTGTGCAACGCTTCATCGGACCCTCGTCGTACGCCAAGCTGGTGACCTACGATGGCAGTGGCCTGTGGGACTCTGGAAGAACCGGGTGCCTGTACCGGGACTCATTGAGAAACCGGGGTCGCGGCCGATGGTGGGGGGGTGTCTTGGTGGCGTAAAGGGCCGATCAAAAAAAAAAGTAGCTTAGCACAAGGCGCCTGGGGTGTCTTGGTGGCGTAAAAGGGCCGATCAAAAAGCGGCTCAGCGCAAGGCGCCTGGGCGCTGCTGACGTTGCACAGTCTGAGGCGAACGGGGCACAATAGGCTTAAGCTTCAGTGCAGTGGTGGAAAGCACCACACCCGCTAACAGATAATAATAAAACTTCGTTAGAAATGCAACAGAACTCTGCTCACCATTTCAAAAAATCGTTCAAAACAAGAAAAAATTATTATTATTTTCGGACGCAGTATCTTCTAGAAAAATGCATATAATTCTACCAATTTTTTTTTCAAATTAGGTCAAGCATTTGTCCTGGATGTGAAACACTTTTCAAGTTTGTAATTATAACTGTAATGAACTAATGATTATAAAAATTATTGCACGGTCACATTTTTGCCCTGTGAAATAGAGCATCTTTACAGCAAAAATTTCAATATTTCTAATTGGAATTAAAAATTTATCAGATCCAAGGGCCAAGTTTTAGCTTTACGATGATCATAAAATGGTTGCCTAAAAGTGCATACTTTTTTACCTAGTGCGTCCGCAATCTCGACAAATTTCCCATATTATATTAAACACTGCCAGGACGGCAGCCTTAAGTGTTTTTAATTTTTTTAATGACATATGATATAACAATATAGCTGAAATAGAAATTTGTTTAAAAATATTTTGCCGAAAAACATAATTTTCACTCCTTCATAAAAAAATTTCAACTGCAAACGAAGAATTCGGTAAGAAGCTCAGGGTTCCTAGAGGACGATTTTTATTATACAATTACCTAACGAAATTCGTCGAAAAATCGCAGAAGACCGATTTTGGATTTTTTTTGCAATTTTCTTACACTATAAAGTAATTTGTGTGAATAACATTTTTTTTAATATAAAATAAACATAATATCTTCGTTAATTTCACTTTTAATGTTTAATTTATTATCTGACTTCTCATTGGGTAATAATTTATCTTACGTAAGATTAGTGAGGGGGGGAGGGGGTATAAATTTTCTTATTTTTTCTTACTAGGGGGTAGGGGGGAGTCTAAAAGTAAGAAAAAACGTCTTACGTAATACATGAACGGCCCCTAAGCGCTTTTATGGAAGTGCATAAGCCCATCTATTCTACATTAAATTACGTTACATTAAATTTTGTGCATAAATCGACCATTACCCTTTGCAATCGTTTCTTTTCTCGCTTTTCTGCAGCAATATTTTGTTTTGCAGAATTTTCACTAGCAGTAGCTACGGCTGCCGATTTCACTCTGGCGTCTAATTCGACTTCCAAGTTTACCAACTTATCACCAACCTTGAAAGAATAAACATGTTTTTATTACTTGTACATCAATCACCGTTTTGACATTTTACCGATTGTATAGTTTGAGTCATTGCTTCAACTTCGGTGTCAATTTCCACAATCTTCTGGTTATTTGTTTCAATAGAATCTTCAATGCTTTGAACTTCACGTTCCATTCGTTGATATTCTAAATAAGCCGTACGTTCTTCTCGTAACTTATCGAGTTTAGGTGTAATTTCTTCTTGAATTATCTGAAAATAATTTAATCGTTTTGAATTTTAACACAAAATACAAAAGTGTCTTACCTTATCAAACTCGAGCAGCTTTGCTTCCATCTTTCCTATAGTTTTTTGTGCAGCTTCTCGGTGTGTCACGTACCAGCGTGTATTTGCAAGTACTTCCACCACAGCAAGAATCTTTAATAAAATTATTGATACTATAAAACCAAATTTTGCAGACAAATCTTAATGTTACCTCGGGTGGTGTCATGTTCAAAACTGCTGCTATCCGAAATTGCGTAATTAAAAAATATGAATTGACGGAATTTAATTGTACAGAAGAAAACAAGTCTTGTATCCTTTCATTTTGTACGACGGAACCATTCAACATGTATTGACTTTTTCCACCCATAACAACCTGTCGTGTAACAGTAATCTCATGGTAATCTTCAAAGCCGGGAGGACTTTGTGCTTTATTACCATTATCAAATGTAATCGATACTGTCGAACATCCCGCTCCAACCTAAAAATTATTTAAATTGTGATTATTTGCGGGGTCTTTTAGTGGCAAAGTAACTTACTTGATTTAGATTTGATATACCCAGCACAAAACATATCGAATCTAACATGTTGGGTATACCACTTCCATTTAATCCTGTGATTGCATTAAATTCATTATCGAAACCAGCGATTACTGTCCTGTGACCGTAGGACTTAAAACCATCCAAAACGATTTCCTTCATATGCATGTTGAATCGAAATTGTTGAATTATCACCTAATAACCTCCAATAATTCCCAGACAAAGAATCACAAAGAATAAACCTGTTGCACGCCCAAGTTTAAATTATCGGTACCTACTTTACCCCCTGAGTTAAATAAACATAGCTTTGTTTGGATGCATTCCTTAGATTCTTTGTTCCTTAGCATGGTTGCATTCAGTAAAAAAAAATGTCATATTTTCTGGGTCTTCAAATAACCGCCAATTTTGTTAGAAAATTAAAATTGGAAGAATTTAATGAAAAATGTTACATGTTTAACTATTATCACTTACGCCGTAAAAACTAAGCGAGATAGCGGAAAAAATCAAAAGGGATATTCTATACATCTATGGATTTTAATAGAGCTAGAAATTATCTAAAAACAAATTCCACAAGTAAATATTTGAAATAAGTAGTTTAGGGAGTGCGAGCCCTTCCAATTTCTCCTCTCGATACGCCAACTTTGAGATAAATTTTCCCTAGTGCGAAAAAGGAAGCATTTTGCAACTTTCGATTTTTTTCAAAAAAAACAATTTAAAAATATTACACTTTTTGTTGAAACTTACTATACACTTTTCTTTGAAAATTAATACACTTTTTCACTCACTTCTGCTTCGATATCTGTGGCAACTCTGTACATTAGATCAGGTCAGATCAGGGGACCGCCGGATTTACGTGCCGTCCGAAGCGCGGAGACGGTTATCGAAGGAAAGTAAGTCTTAAAGAAGATTGACTCTTGCTGGATTCGAACCAATGCTTTTAGTATCAGTAGTAGGCCAATGCGAAAGAAGAAGAAGAAGAATAGTTTCCAATCTACAGCGGCGTAATACCTGGGTCATAGGGTTAATTTTAAGATCCAACTACTCAATCTTTGCTCCCATTTATCTCGTGTAAATACAAGTTAAGATGCGGTGCAGCTTGCGGTTGTAGGAAAGTGGACTTAAGTACCATTAATGTACCAATGAGGAAACTTGCAAACACATGCCACAAATTGTTATGAAGTCGAAAAAAGGAGACCAAGAAGCAAAAATGGAAAATATCGACAAGAAAATTACTCTTGTGTAAAGACGACTCGATGAATCGAGCGATATCGGTCAATTCACACATTCAAAACGGAACAGATTGAAATAAGGGTAAGAGCGATTGGTAATGAACATAATGAAAAAAGTCTAATTTTGTAGAAACATGTATTTTTGATAATTTGCAGGATGTTGTTTACTTTACGGCAATGTAGATTGGAAACTAAGTGTGGTGTAGTCAACCAGTTATACATGTAGATAGATTATGTTGGTATAATGTTTAGTAACCACAAGAAGAATTATGGAAGTTGACATGTAATGGAGACTTGTAGTTGATGTACCTAGCTTGTATGTTAAATTGTATTATGTGAATAAAGAAGTTATCATTGTGTAAATAATAGTTATTATTGGAACGCTTTATGGGCATATGTGTAAAAGTATTATATATTACCACCTCAATATATAACACTAAGTATTAGACCAACCAAAAAATGTTTCAAAATTGTAGGAAATTTTCTTGTTTATTTATAATATTGATATTGGCTATTTTTATGGACCTACCGTAAAAGAGATATAGCGAAAAAACCGATTTTGGTCGCAATGTTTTCAACAGATTATCATCAAGCAGTTCATTTCTAGTATGCCAAAAGGCGACTTGTTGAAATTCAAGAAGTCAATAATGAACAATTCATTATTAAGATTCCAAGATAATTTACCAAACTATTTTTAGTTTAATGAATTCCTACTGCGCGATTGTGCGGCCTAAAGGCTGCACTGCAACTCTTTAGATTAGAAACGGATGCTTCGAAATTCAGCAATTTTTGCAAATTTCCCGTTCAAATTCGTTTTCTGAGTATAATAATAAAAAACGGCTTATATTCCTTTTGGAATATTCTAACTTTCATAAAGTTTATTCGATTTATTTAACAAGGTTTAATCACTCCTCATCGCCTCCTCTTCCTATTTCATAATTATTAGGTGTGTATTCTCGCTTTATATACTACTTATCTTCAAGCCTTTCTTTTTCACACTTCATTCTCAACTGATCACTTTCATCTTCTTAATATCCCCTCCCATTCGCTCATCCACCTCATTATTAACCTTCCCCTGCTCCTCACTTATAACATCTAGAACTCGCCAAGTTGAATTTGATCTTAAAGCTAATAACTTGAAATTATGATGATATGAATTTTTATTCCGTTGCATGGTCTCTAATCCATCTAGGCGCACTTCTCTCATCTTTCCTTATAACATGCCCGATCCATCTAATTCTCTGTGCATTTATATGTGTAGCAAGCTATTTCGAAGCACCCGGTACTAGAGGTGAGAAGTAGACTTGCGCGGATTTGGAACGAAAAAGAGGTTAGAAATTAGAGCCGGGGAAGACAATACTTCGAATAATTGTCCGTTCAATTTGAGATTTTTCGAGTCCGAATTTGAGATATCTTGTACCGTTTCCTCCCTATAGATTCGATTGGGTGGCTTAAGATTATTTGAACAGTGTTTTGGTTTTTATTCGGGAAGCTTTCCTTCTGCAGGGGAAGGCTTCCAAGTTTAATTTTGAGACCGTCGGAAGACTCAGATGATATATAGAGTTTAGCGGATATTTGTTAAGGTCAAATAAGGTCAACCTGACGCGGTCATATTCATAGGAAGCAAATTTTGAGGATCAAATTATTCAACAACGTACTTATCCACGAAGACCAACAAGCGCTAGCGTAAGTTAATAAATGTTTGAGAACCCTATCATAGGGTTAAATAATTGTAAAATATAAAATTTGTAATATTGTGAAACATTAGGCTTGCGGTGGTAAAGCACGTCTATATAATTTTTCCCGTTTTTTTAACTTTAATAATAAAACGGGTGGCGCCCAAATTTGATTTGCTGTCGTTTTTTTCGCGTATTGGTTTCCTTACCCGCAGCCCGCTAATTAATTTGAGCTGCCGGAGCTGTAGCCTTAAGAAAGATACGAGGGTGCTACATATGTTTGACAATATCCTCCCTCCCCAGGATTTTCGGTATTTCATAGTTCATTCCTATCCTATATTCATGTTTTATAACCCTTTCATTCCCATTATTTTTTACATTATCTTCGTTTCAAATACTCTCATTTTGTCCTCTTCACTTTCTGTTATGCTCATCAGTTTTGCCACATGTAACTATTGGTCTTACGAGGATTCTCATGGAAACACTTTTACATCCCATCTGTATCCTTTCCTTTATTTCTGTCATTATTACAATCAATGCTGATTTGGACGCCCAAGTAATTAAATTTATTCGCCTCTGAAGATCAGTTTATCACTCTGGAGTTCTTTTCTATGTCTTTTTGTCTTTTTATTTTTATCGAATGTAGCTCTATGTTATGTTTGTATGATTTTTCTACAATTTTTTTCATGATATGTAACGCGTCTAACAAATTCGACAACCGTTTAGCATCTTTTTAATTGCGACAAAGTTGAAAAAGAAAAATTCAATTTAATTTTCATTTCAAATTGAATAAGTTAATTAGTAAACTAACAAAAAACTGGGTTCGGGTGCAATAAGTAGCCCCGGCCAAAAAAAATTTTCGTGTGCTACACACTAAAGAACATGGTTAATATAGTCTATAGAAAAATTATTTTGGGTGAACACTCGGAAAATAACCCTTATTTCGAATTTTTAAAGTACGTAAGACTCGTCCGGCTGTGCGCATCGAAAAACCCAAGCCTGCGCTCATCCGGAGCTCCGGCCGGTTTTTCATCGCTTACGCCGCTACGCGGCAAAAGCTAAACATACTTGAAGGCGCCATCCTTCAAGAAAACCGGGATTCGAGTCATGTTACCTGTAGGACGTGCGAGCAGCATCTGACGAAATTTTCTAAGTGTTAGGGTATACCATTCCACACATACCGTCAACAGAATAACGAAGCGCGGGAATCTCATATGAGATTCCCACGCGTCGGTCGGCTTTTACATGTTAAATTTGCCAACTTCAAATTCGATTTATTCATAAGTTTGGCCCGTTTTCACGCAAAATATTTTTACAATTTACTATATATTGTGCTGTGTAATGTCGGAGCTTCACTAAGGCTGCACGTTTTACGGTTGATGTTTTGTACGAGTGTACGTAAATGTACCTCGTCAATAGAAATGTCTGTAAAATTATTATTGATGAATGCAATAATATAAATTTTCACCCCGGCTTGACTATTTCGGTGAGCACTGACCTACCTTATCTCAAGTTGGGCTCCTTCCTTGACCAAATCGTGATACTGAAATAAAATATTGCTGGTCGTTGGAATGATACAAAATTATGCTCCGTTTTGTAATGTAACTTGTAAAATTTATTATATAAAATGTAATTAAAGCTAAACAAATCTTTAAACATCAATTAATAAATCCTTAAAATTACCCCAAACTATAATTATTAAGTCGACCCGACGCGGTAGAAAATTTTAATGTTCGCACTAATTTTATCGAAATTAAAGTTGTATGGCTTTACCTTAAGAAATCTGGTTATTTTCTCGTTGTTGAGATGTTCTACCATGAACTGTAGTTGATATCACTCGTGGATGACTTATCTTTTCATAAATATAAGCAGATGCATCCCTCATGTGCGCCTCACCTCGTGTAAACCCATATACGGCTCCCTCCAAAAATACCACCAATCGTTAAGTTGTTCTTCTTCAAATCACTATTATAATACGTAAGTAAATTTTCTTTATTATATTGAACACTTTTATGTCGGTTTAAGGGTACGTTTATGTTGGAGCTGCGATAAACGATAAGAGCGACGATACTAGCGAAGCAAAGAAAATGATGTCATTATTTTATATGCAGGTGTTTATATTGGAGCGAAGCTTTGAGCAACGCTTGGCAGCAGAGCAACGAGTAGGGTATGTTTATGTTGGAGCTGCGATAAACGATAAGAGCGACGATACTAGCGAAGCAAAGAAAATGATGTCATTATTTTATATGCAGGTGTTTATATTGGAGCGATGCGTTGAGACACGCTTGGCAGCCGAGCAACGATAAGAGCGGCGCTAATTGTACTGCCTATTTTCTTTGCTTTTATCAGGTGTCATTAGCCGCTTTTCGGATAAAATTGGTCTACTATGACAATTTCTCCATCTTTTTTCAATCCCATCAGAGATGTGCGAAAGTATGTAATCAAAGGTATCTATTCTCATTCTCATATATTCCATAAATTTTGCAGGGTGTTGCCTTAATTGTTTGCAAAGATGATGATATTCTCCAAACATGTACCTTTGGGTATTTCTAGGGTGCGCAGAGCATTTGCGCTTTTTATTAGCACTTTCAACAATATAATACTTTACGGCATTTGAAGTTAAAAGTATTTCTTCTTCAGAATCACTCATTTTTAAACAAAATATTTTTAATTAATTGGTTTGATTTAGATAATAAATGAAACATCACCTACAAAGCAGAGATCGTCGCTATTGTCGAAGCTCCACTATAAACTGCATATCATAGAAATGAATTTTGCGCTGCTCTTGTCGCTGCTCTCATCGCTGCTCTTATCGTTTATCGCAGCTCCAACATAAACGCCTATTGTCGAAGCTCCACTATAAACTGCATATCATAGAAATGAATTTTGCGCTGCTCTTGTCGCTGCTCTTATCGCTGCTCTCATCGCTGCTCTCATCGCTGCTCTTATCGTTTATCGCAGCTCCAACATAAACGTACCCTAACTTGCAAAATTCACTAATTTAATTTAATTTTTATTAGCAGCTACTCAAAACTCGACCACCATTAATTTTATTCAAGAATCAACAACTCAATAATCTCAACCAATTGTTTTTCCATTGCTACCTGTATTTTCAAGGCAATCGTGATTTTGTTCCATTGGTCGATGTAAAATCAATATTTGACGTTATAATTTACAGGTTCAGTTTAAGCCCAATGTGACTTATAAAATTTTAATAAAATTTTTCATGTTTCAGATTAATTTGAAGTATTTGCACCTCGTGTGATCTTCCAGTAAAGTTTTGAAGAAAATGTTTTTCCCATTTGTGATACATTGAATTACGAAGCACTCTGATACGTGTAAAAATTTTCCTTATTTAAGTTTATCGTATTAACACATTTTTATCAACTAATATTTTGAACAATTATTTTGATTTCACATTACATTTCTTATAATTAATTAATTTAATTTATAATTTTAACAAACATTTTTATAAACAGAATTAAGACGTTGCATTTGAATTTATTTTGTTATCTCGTTCCGTGACCTTCTCTTCATATAAATTTATGACGTTAAACCAAATTTTTGGTATCAGATGAAACCTTTACGTTCGAACAAATAAGTCATGTGCTACCTTTATTAATTAAACAAAACTTTGAATCGTGACGTGATCATTTCTATTGACGTGGTAGTCGTCCATTGCAATATAAACCTTATTCTAACCCATAGCCAATAGGAAATTTTGATTTGAGTGGGGCTACTTATTGCACCCTAGCCAAAAACTGGTTGATTAACTAATTAATTTGACAATTAAAATGATGGGCGTAGAAGCTCATAGGAAGGAAAATGGAAAAACATGTTCCCCTCCCCCGAAAGTTTTCGCGAATAACTCCGCGACAGTTGAGGCTCAAACGATGCGAATGGAAGCTCATTCAAGCTCTAACGATGATCAAACGTATGACACCAATTTTATCCCAAAATTCCATTTGGGGGGGGGCAACGTGTCAACAGCCCTCCCCCGTTTTCGCGAATAACTCCGCGACTGTTGAGGCTCAAACGACGGGAACTGAAGCTAATGCAAGCTCTAACGATGCTCAAACGTTTGACGCCAATGTCATCCTAAAATTCCACTTGGGGAGGTGTCAACAGCCGTACCAAAAGTTCTCGCGAATAACTGCGTGACCTTTGAGCCTCAAACCATAGGAATGGAAGCTCATTCAGGCTCTAACCATGCTCAAACGATTGATACTGATTTAATAAAAAAAAATTATTTGGGGGGGGACAGTGACATGCACCTACTATGTTGGTGTTGATGCTAAAACACACTTGACTTGCAATCAAGAAGTTATGCCAATTACTGACCTGAAAGTTTCAATAAGACAGCTTGAATTTAAAGAACCATAAAACAAGATTTACGTCACCATTAAAATTTCGGTTTTGCATCTTTCAGGTGTACCTCGATTATTTTTGTCCATTTTTGAAAATTCATGCGGATGGGGTAGTTGTGAAGTTACCAGATTTGCCTGCTGTTAAAACTATCTAGGAATTGTAAACTAATGCTACAAACCAGTGGCGGCTCGTGGCAAATATTTTTAGGTGTTCTGCATTATAAAATTATTAGTCAAATTCTAATCTGAGAAAAGATATTTTATTACCAAAATTTGTTAAATATTAATTAATTTTTTTAATTATTAAAGGAATACGCCGCTCCTTATTTTCAGCAAACTTATTGATCACTTTTTCATTAAAATTTGGTATGGCGGAGATGAATTTTTTTTCTATTGACAGCATAGAAAGAGCCGTTAATCGATCTTCGCACATGGTGCTCCTTAAAAATGTTTTTATCCGCTTTAGGGTGGAAAAACTTCGTTCCGCTTCAGCAGTAGTCATCGGCGTTGTCACAAGTATTTGCAGCAATAATTTCAAATTATTAGAAATTATAAATTTTAGGAAAGGAACTGCACCACGTAAATCTCTGCATTCTGCGTTAGAATATAATACCGAAAGCTCTGTCTTAAGACGGGGTTTATTCAACACATTATAAGTTGAGCAAGCAACCTCTAATTCTTGGTCTGGAAATTTGTTCAAGTATTCTATAAATTTTTCAGGAAATAAAAGTGATGCAGCTACCAAGTGGTTTGTGAATGCAAAGCGGTCTTTTGCATTGTTTATAATTACATCACAAATCTCTATGCAAGCAATACGGTGATCATCATTTGGGCGTTTCCTTTTTGTCTCGCCACAAGCAGTATAAAGTTTTGATGCTTCATTCACTATGGAGTCTATTTTACTTCGAACACAATTAATACTTTGTTCAAACACCCCTATGACTCTGTGAGCTTCTGTCGGATCCATATTTCTTTTTTTGCAGTTGATTATATAGAATATCAACATGTGGCATAATATAATGGAAGAAAGTCAACCAAAAAATAAAATTTTTATCTTGCAGAATTCGTCGAATACCTGAAGCTTGCTTGCTAGTCAATGTGTTAGACTCTTCTTCCAACTGTTCCATGCATTCAATAATGGAGTTCCTATGTTCATATACAACATTAACTGTTCGAATATTAAAATTCCATCGTGTAGGAGCAGAGCGAGGTACATTTCGTCCCGCGATTTTATCTAGCACTGCTACACGTTGGGGTGAATGACTAAAAAATCCGGGAATATCATGTAAATCACCGAAAAAAATTCGAACTTGAGAATTTATAGAACATGCTTTTACCATAACTAAATTCAGTTGATGAGCATAACAATGAACAAAATGAGCATTTTTATATTTCTGTTTAATTCGCGCCTGAACTCCACTATGTTCTCCACTCATTACCGCGGCACCGTCGTAACTTTGTGCAATAAGTTTATCATTGTCATTTTTCAATATCGGGTCTATAACACTTAAAATAGTTTGAGACAAAATTTCGGCATCATGTTTCGTCGGAAGCAAAAAATTCCAGAACCGTTCAACTGGATCCCCATCTTTTGTTACATATCGAAAAATAGTAACCATTTGAAATTTCGCGGAAACTGTAACCACTTTACTTAAATAATTTAACTAAGGATAACCACTTCCTCGTTAGTTGTTACAAAGTCCACTTTGATAACCGTAGATGTTGAACAGGTTGGCTAGCTCTTGGTTTTTTATGCCTTAGTCGTAGAGCGAGGGTTACTCTGATGTAATTCGAGTGTTCGGGGTTCGGTATTCTCTTGCTGCTGATACTAAATGCTCGGGGCGCCAAAAGGGTTAATAAACAAACACCGATGCTTAATTGTTCAATAACCATTTAATAATAAAACATAAAAATAAAACTCTTGAGTGAACAGAATATTAAACGTACACTTTGTGTAACTTAAAATGACAATAATTGGAACGTAACGAAATCTCTTGGTACAATATGAAAAACTTAATACTACAATAATTAATATATTTACAAATAATTGAGTGTTCGTCTGAAAAGATCGTAGCCTCGTCTTGACGAAGTTGTGACGATTCACTAAAATGAATTGATACACAGATCATATATTATTTAACTGAGCCACCAATAACCAAAGCAAAAATGTTAATGGAAGCAATAGTACAAGTTGTTAGCAAACTACCAGAAATAAAGGTTGTTAACACAAAGCAAACCAAATTTATATTGTGAGTAATGCAATTACTCACGTTTACGATGGATACAAATTGCACGTAGTTGGAATCCACAGATCTGTAGGTTCCCCTCTCGGTACATTCAATTTCTGAATAAGGTTCTAAAAGAATACAACACATATACAAATCGATAAGCCAATTGTTAACAAGCAAACATTGAACTTTATAGTTCTTATCTGAAATTTGATTAATAAGTCATAAAATGTGATACTGTGTTTCTTGGATGTTGATTTTCCAAATGGATGGATAATTGAAATTAGCTTCTGCTTCAATTGATTTGAATTGATCTTTATCGTCAACGTCTTTCTCAGTTTTTAAATTCCAAAAGTGTGTTGTGATTTTTATTTGAAAGGCCACCATTAATTCGACTGTGCGTAGCCAGGATAATTCCGTTTACTACTGCGTCTATCGATGAAAATTTTTGATGGCGTCTTTGTTGATTTCCAATTTTTATAAATCGATATTTCGATTATTAAAAAAATCGTTGGGTCGAAATAAATTACTCGAATTGTCACTTGACATTCGGTGAACGTAACTGCACAAAAAACTGGTAGTAATTGTTAATAATTACTTTAAAACTGATCAAAAACTCGGAGTATAAATTAATGTGTCTTGCTCGTATGACTTCTAATACGCTCTCCTGATTCGGCATAAAATCCACCGACGAGTAACTTCGACGTATTAATACGCCGTGAAAAATAGTACCAATATAAAATTGGTGGCATTTGATTTTATCGATCTTTTCATACTAAATAATAATTATATACATGTTAGGAAAACTAAAGAAAGGTCTTTCGACAAAAATAGTTAAATAAAAATGCAAAATTCGAAAATAAATTTGATCGAGTTGTAATTTATTGATCATTAAATTGACGGCAGGACCGGCATTAGTAACATTTGGAATGTTACAAAACGTCTGTAGTTTCGTCAGCCATTACTGCTAAAAATGGTGTTTCCTTAATTTCTCGAACGATCTCTTCATGACAGACTTCTAGCATGCAATCTAAAATGTCATTTTGTATGGTTTTTGAGGTACCTTTAAAGATAGTTGCATTTTTTAGATGTTCCTCAGGAGATTTATCAAGTTCCGACGAAAAATTTATCAATCCGCGAAATACTCCAGGATTTTCAGATGTTTCAGATTCGTCATGTCCTCGGAGAGCAAGTTCAAATGATCCACAAAACTTAATACAATTTATAATTTTTGATAAAACATATCTATTTTTCATTACTTCGTCATTATGTTTTTTTATGTTTATCCAATATGCGGAATCAAGTTGAGCCTCTATGTTGATTTTGCCAAATAAAGCAAACCGTATTTCTGCACTAATATGAGTTTTAGAGTTCTCGTGTTTTCTAATTTTTTCAGTTAACGCGTTGACAGTCACGTCCAAAATTTCACATAACTATTTTCGATTGTTTTCTAAATTTCAGAATAATTTTTATATAAAATCAATTTTAGAATATGTAATTTAATAATGTTGAGATAAAATAATTAATCGAACGTTATCTAATTGTTTACAAAACTATTAACAAATGTATTTATTCCATTCAAAACTGTATATTTTCTAACATGAGTGTACTAGTTCAACCAATCAACTCGAGCATTATAATTTCGACGAAACTTGGCAACTGTGTAATTCAATGTCAAATTAAATTGGTTAGAAATTTCAATCTAAAGGTAAACAAGATAAAAACTGTATTGTTCTTTGCGGTATAAATGGAAACTTATTTAAAAAAGATTTGTTTCAACACTGCAAGTCTTATGCGTCAATTTTCATAAGTAGCTCTCTAGAAATTTTAAAAGGCGTAGTTTCTCCCAGAATTATCAAAAAAATTGCAGCTGTTGAAATAACTTTGGGAAAACTACAAGATACATTTCAAAAAGATGGTGAAGGTGGAATTACCAAATTATTTTCGGAGAAAATAACAAAGACAAAAAAAAAAAATAAATGCTGTAATTGAATTTCTTCGAAATTCTAAGCAATAAAAATAATTGCGTATATTTTAATAAATTAGGTTATTTTATTTTTAATTTTTTTTTTATTACTATTTTATATTCATTTATAAATTTTTATATTGATTTATTATTTTATTCAGAACAAAAAGTAAGATTCTGTGATGGAGTTCCTTCGAAATTCTAAAGCAATAAAAGTATCTACTGTATATATTTGTTTATCAATGATTTTATTTCTGGCTACTTATTTATTTAAAAGATTTCAAAATGTTTGAAAAGATTATACCTGACAATACATTAACACTTTGAATTAGCCGCGCTATATCGAATGTGCGATGTTGCAACGTCCGATTTATGTTCTCTCTTCAATTTTATTTCAGACAGCAAATTTCGAACTATATTTATTAATTATTAATATACTAAGAAGGGAAATGTCTTTTACTTTTCACTGAATTACTTGTCTATATCCAAGTTAACTTCTATTAGTTTTTTATTAAAATTGTACGTTTAGTTTCTAAACTATAATGAAATAATTGAGTTTTTATTTGCATACTCCATAAGCCTAATGCAAATATTTGCATTTTTAGAAGCAAATATTTCAGCTTACAAGAAGGCAATTGTCGTAAAAATTTAACTATATGCTCCTAATAGCTTGTAGAATAAGTGATTTCAATTTCATGAAAATCTTACAATTTCGGCTTAATGATAGTACTACCTTAAATGCACTAAATCTCTCACTCCTGTTTCCGTCCAAAGTTTTTCACTACGGTTCTGATCAAACAATACACATGGAAAACAGAAAAAGGCATTCTTCTGGTTACACCCACAAATCCAATTGTTCCTTAAGTAAATATCCTTATTAAATTGTCTCTTATATGTTTTACCGCGACTTTTGCCTTCCACTTCAATAATTAATTCAGGTTTAGGACGCCCCTGTTCTTTTACAGCTAATTTTTCTTGATAATTAAGTTTAGAAAACTTATTTTCGCTTAATTTAAATATAACATCCATTGCAATTAATGCAAGTTTACACGTTTTAAATACAACAAAAAAATTGCGCTACTGTTAATATCTTAACCTTTGTACCTAAACACTTGCAATGATAAAAACACAATAAAATGTTTCCTTATCTTTGAATAGCGCTGCAAGTGATGCAGCTCTTTTTGCGTATTTTTACCGCATTTAAATTTTCAACGAGTCGATCCGATAGAATACGAAGCGTAAAGTTTTAACGTTACGAAGTGGAATTTTGGATCACAGATCTGCGTAGTCCGTCAACGATTTTGTTAGCATACCTTGTCTTGCATTTATGCTTTCATATTTATTTGGCCGACTGACTGACTGGCTCGGTTGCCGACAAGTGTATAGCATTCAAGTTAGACAAACATTTTGATAGCGGACTGGACGTGTATTTATTATTACACTATTTATGTGACTAACTGTTAAATTATAACTGATATGCTAGCGAAAATAAGAAACACGCTTTCAAAGCAAAGCTGATAATGCACCATTCTTTATAATAATTTAAATCTGATTGAGGTTATAATTATATAATTAATTATGCAAGTATTGGTATTTTTATTGTTATTTTTGGTGGTTCTGCAGCTCCCGTGGTAGAACCGCCACTGCTACAAACCCAAGAGATCCCCGAATCGGTGTGACAATCGTGGGGGTAAAATATACGATATGTAAACATTACTTGTTATTTAATGTTTTTAAAGTTTTGCACATTTGATTTTGTTAATTTCAGTTGATTGTTTCTAACATTTGTTATTTACACTGATTGTTAATAAAAACTTGTTCATTTATTACATAAAAAAAAATTACTTACTGTTTGGAGAAAATTTGTTTTGCTTTTTTTCCCACAATGCCAAGCAACAACGATTGGCTTGTTTCTTTATCCTTCCTGATAGCAAAATCCAGAGTCAAAGAGAATTATAAGAACAGTCAGGAGACAACTTTTTTTTTGTTTTTCTTGGGAAAGGGGAAATCTTCTAAAAGACACCACCAGCCCGCGCAGAGTGGTAATGTGAGATTCCTACCCATTAACCCCCTCTCTACCCGCGGTGAAGCCAGGTATCTTCGATGTATTACATCCGTACGCCACCGGAAAAACTTTCCGTGCATATTACACAAAGAACTATAGTAAACTACTATAAAAAAACAGGATTTGATGAACATTCTTGGTTGAACCAATATCTTACTCTTTTGGATCGATATGGATGAATCCTTTCCAATTTTGAAATGGTTAATTAAAGAGTTCATACAATATGAATTAATCATGTTGAATTACAGAATATTAGCACATGATGTTTTATGTATAGATAACATGTTAAAAAGTGTTGTTCATTAGCTTCTAGCTGTAATTTGAAGAAAATTGTAGCTGCGTTTGACATATTTGAAGAGCATTTCGTTAAGGACATCTTATTACAATCTAATGCTCTACCCACCTAATTATTATCAAAAGTAAGTCAAACAACGCGTTGACGTTGTGGCAAAATGATACTAAACTCGACACTGTAAAAAAATCATTCTTTTCCTCAACAGGAAAAACGAAAACACTGAATTTTCAAAATAACATTTATTAATTATTATGACAGATAAAAAAACACACGTACACTTTACAAAAATTTGATGTCCATTAAGAATTATTATCACAATAATAATTAATTATTATATTGGAATTTAAATTGAAATTAATTTTTATCAATTTGAATCCCATTTTGTGATATTACTTTTCCCTTTGAAAAAGATGTGACTTTTCAACCTCAAAATCACATCACCCTACAAATTTAATAATTCAAATTAAACTTAAAATGTTATAAAAACCTAAACTCTAAAGCCTTATTTACAACCTCTAAATTAACACTTTCACTGTCTGCGAGTCACATATGCCTCATGAACGGGTAGCGAATACACGTCTATGACTAAGTTAAGACAGTGAACGTGTTAACCATAGAATTAGTAGTTACAATTAAACGTAGAAGTTTGGTACTTCTGGAAATTAGTACTTGACGCAAAATTAGTACGTATCGCAGAACCTTACAATGTCCAAGCTTTAAAATGTAATTAATTTGTTTCAATTTGAATCCCGTTTTGTTACAAATTGGACTACCACACTGGGGTAATTTATAAAATGATTAAAATAGAAACTAGTTGGTTGTTGCAAAACAACTTGTAGGAAAGCCATTGCGTACCTGTGTTACCAAAAATTATTCACATTTTCAATTTCCATATTTGTTGTTGGTCAATGTATGGCAGTCTATCCTAACCCAGGGATTCTTAGCACCCTCCGTCTTTCTCCTATTCCGATGACTGTCATGAGCGGCAGGGTCCAGACCGCTGGGCACTGAACCCCTTTTTAAACTTTTCTTTCTCTTTATAAATTTTGGGGAGTATTAACCGTAAAACACATACATGTGTTCCCGTGACACCATTTCCTCTGCCACGGCTCATCACTATGGTTATACCGCCAGTACTCGGTCGCTAGAGCCTCGTCAGTGAAATTAGGGCGCGCCACGTAAAGGTGAGGTTAGCATTTGGGTGGTAGAGGCTATGTATGTACGCATATCCACCCCATACACCCCACAATCTGGTACTCCTCAATAACTCTTCCAATACTAGCAAAATACAGACGCCAAATCCTCCAAAGAAACATAATGACAGAAATTCAAAAAAAGGCTATTGCAAGCAATATTTGGAAAAGACGATGTTAGTTCACCTACCAAGGATTCTGAACAAACAGATATAATTAACGCTACATCAACTTTTGGAAAAATGGATTCCGTAAAATCGCACAGGAAGCGTTTACTGACGCCAACAAGTGATTCAACAACTCGTTAGAATCCATGTCGAATACAAAGACGAAAAAGTTAGTTAACAAGAAAAAATGTGCTCCACCCAATTGTAACCTCAGCCTAGCAAAATACGTAAAATTATCATCTACATCAGGTATGGAAATTAAAACGAAGCTTAAACCAGGAATTTCCATATCCAAACCTGAGAATGAGAAAGATCCTAATACAAAACTTTCAGGAAAAGGAAACGTGCAATTAAAAAGTCAGCGACTTCAGGAAAGCCTCTTAAAAGCGGAGAAGATCAAATGGATGCCAACGAAAGTGAGACATCCAGTAAAACAACACGATAAAACAAAAGACAAAAGTCTCAAAGCACAACATTCTAAGATGATCGAGAACAATTTGAACATGAGAATGGAAATGGAACCCTTGGAAGAAGGCGTACTTATAAGCATTCTAGAGGTGGTGCCAAAAACTGCCCAACCTATTGATTATAGATTTCCTATGCCTTTTGTTCACATTAAAGGAACTTCAGCCGCATTATGTGGAGATTAAGTGTGTATCGTTGATTTAGATGACTTCCCAGAAGATGCATTTCCAGAAGATTTGTTAACAAAACAGGAGCAAATAGTGGAAAAATACGGCCAAATATTTTACTTCCCTATGTTAGAAACGCTTATTCACCGGTGAATGAAGATGACGAAACATATTCCTTTGTTACCGCACCCAACTACGAAATTGTTCAAGAAATGCAAAAGGAAGATTTCGACCAGGTGCGTGATCTGAGTGAGAAAAATTTAAGATTGCAATGATGAACAGAGCAAGAGCGAAATCCGAAAAATAAATGAATCAGCCCCAGTTGAAGCGTCACAATTTTAAAAACAATGAAATATATTCACCAAAAATTCTGAGGTGGTGATTTCCATGACTATATTTCATTGTTTTTAAAATGGCTCGAAATAAGCTTTTCTCTAAAATTGATCATGTGGATAATTTTTGGTGACAGGTTACCAATGGCTTTGCCACAACGTCAAAGTGTTATTTTGCAGCAACCAACTAGTGTCTATTTTATAAATCATTTTATATAATCATTTTATGACTTACCTCCAGTGTTGTACTTCAATTTGTAACGCTCTGTGACGTCGATAATGTGCAAGTTCCATGAATATATTAAATCGTATTCAAAATTGTGACGCTTCAGCTGGTGCTGTTTAATTTATTTTTGGGGGATCGCTCTTGCTCTGTTCCATCATTGCAATCTTAAATTTTTCTCGCTCAGATCACGCACCTGTTCGAAACCTTCCTTTTGCATTTCTTGAACAATTTCGTAGTTGGGTGCGGTAACAAAGGGATATATTTCGTCATCTTCACTCACTGATCAATAAGCGTTTCTAGCTTATCGAAATAAATATTTGCCATGACCATATTCTTCCACTATTTGCTCCAGTTTTATTAACAAATCTTCTGGAAAAGCATCTTCTGGGAAGTCATCTAAATCAATGATCCACACTTGATCTCCACATAATGCGGCTGGGGTTCCTTTAATGTGAACAAATAGATTAGGAATGCTATAATCAATAGGTTGGGCAGTTTTTGGCACCACCTCTAGAATGCTTATAAGAACGCCTTCTTCCAAGGGTTCCATTTCCATTCTCATGTTCAAATTGTTCTCGATCATCTTAGAATGTTGTGCTTTGAGACTTTTGTCTTTTGTTTTATCGTGTTGTTTTACTGGATGTCTCACTTTCGTTGGCATCCATTTGATCTTCTCCACTTATAAGAGGCTTCCCTGAAGTCGCTGACTTTTTATTTGAACGTTTCCTTTTTCTTGAAAGTTTTGCATTAGGATCTTTCTCATTCTCAGATTTGGGTATGGAAATTTCTGGTTTAAGCTTCGTTTTAATTTCCATACCTGATGTGGATGATAATTTTACGTTTTTTGCTCGGTTGAGGTTACAATTGGGTGGAGCACATTTTTTCTAGTTAATTAACTTTTTCATCTTTGTATTCGACATGGATTCTAACGAGTTGTTGAATCACTTGCTGGCGTCAGTAAACGCTTCCTGTGCGATTTTACGGGATCTATTTTTCCAGAAGTTGATGCAACGTTAAATATATCTGTTTGTTCTGAATCCTTGGTAGGTGAACTAACGACTTCTTCTCCAAATATTGATTGCAATCGCCTTTTTTTGCATTTCCGTCAACATGTTTCTTTTGAGGATTTGGCGTCTGCAGTATGCTAGTATTAGAAGAGTGATTAGGAAATACCAGATTATTTTCTCTTTTTTTTTGCGGAGTGTGCGTGCAAAGGGGCACAAGTTTAAAATGGGTATTTTGAGTTAACGTAGTTTTAATGTTTTTACACTCTACTCTAATAATGTAAATCGGCTAAGGGGCCGTCCATTAATTACGTAAGGATGATTTTTGTAATTTTGGACCCCTCCCCCCGCCACGTAAAATTGTGGTAACCCCCCGCATCTTACGTACGGATTATTTAAAAGAAAATTAATTTTGACCCCCCTCTCCGCCTTTTATATTTATAAAATATGAATAATAATATATTATATAGACAATAATAAATACAAAACTTTAAATTAAATTTTTATTTACATAGATGAGAAACCGTTCGTAAAGATCGCCAAAGTTTGATGCCATTTTCTAAAATTCACACTAATATGCCACTATGTTTAATGATTTTTAAATACTATATATTTCAATAAATAGTACTATTTCCATTATAATATAATACCTGGATATAATTACCAACATAAAAAGAAAAATTATATTTGAGTTTTAAATTTAATTTAAAAAAATATTTTAAGAAACTTACGTAAGGAATACGTCGAACCCCTCCCCCCCCACGTAAGGGTTGGTAAGATATCCAATACCCCCCCCCCCCCCACAAACCATTACGTAATTAATGGATGACCCCTAAACAATAACTGGTAAAACTTTTAGCACATTATGGTAAACAATTTCATGCTGCATTGATTATAATTTTTCATAATTTAATTTATTTAAAAATTTGCCAAAATCGACTTACTTTCCCTTTGCACGCGAACTTGTTGTTTTTTTTGTTTTATTCGTGGTGATTTAGAGGTATTACTTTTTGTCAAATTCTTTGCGATAGATGGCAGCATATAACTAGGACCTAATGTATTTAAAAATAAATCTTGATCGCTTCTATCGATGCCGATCTTGCTATGCGTTTGGCAGTTTGAATTTCTCGACCTCCTATGGAGTTGCACCTCTTGATCACTTTCGTTGTAGTACAGTCGACTCTCGATTATTTGAACACTCGTTAATTTGAATCTCTCGATAATTTGGTAATAATTAATGGTAATTTGAAATTTTTCTCTGGTCCCTCGAGTTTCAATTTATCGAGAGTCGCTGTACCAGGTTTTGGAGTACTTTCGAAATTTACTTCGTTATTTAATGCACCATTTGGATGTTTGTTTGAAAAGTAACTTTGGTGTTTATTTTTCAATGCAATGTTTAATTCGTTTTGAAATTCTAAATCTATTTCATGTTTAGCAAAAGACGTATGTTTTATCGTTTCGTGGCTATATGGCGAAGAAGTGCTATCGTCGGACGAGGAAGTAGACTAAAATGGAGCCATTTTAAAAACGATGAAATATATTCATAGAAATCACAAATTATCGACGTCACAGAGCGTTACAAATTGGACTACGACATTGGGGGTAATTTATAAAATGATTAAAACAGAAACTAGCGTTGCTAAAATAGACAAGTTTCGTTTACACAGCATTTTAACCCGTTTCTGGGTTATTGTAGTAAAACAATTCAATTTTTTCCCCTATTTCTAATGGTATAAAGAACTTTTATCAAATCACATAAATGAGAGTGCGAGAGTGAAAATAATATAAACTTTTTTCGAAAATTATCTTTTTTAAATGGTAAAAACAACTTAATTTGCTTCTACTGTAAACTTGTGTTTTTTGACTAAAGTTCTTTATACCAAACATCAAAGAATTAATTATTATTTTGAAGTCGTTATTAATAAATTAATTAAAATGGTGTGTCAATTTATTATTGTAAGAAGCTTGACAGAAAAAATCCTGAAATTATTTTTATTTAAATAAAAAGGGGATTTTAAGAAATATTCTGTGAAATGTCTTCAGTTTAATAAATAATGTAAATGATATAAATCGTACATAGGAGACCATGTTTTTAATGAATATCCATTGGGTAAGGGTGGACACCAATTGGTCAAATTAATTACAAAATATTATGCAAATATAAGATTACATTACGAATCAAAGTCATTAATTCAAGAAAGCCATGTACGCAGTACGTACACAAAAGCAATTTTGTTTAAAAAGCAATAAAATATTATAAGTGTTAATTTGTATTATTTTGTCCTAACTTTTGTATGTTTGAAATTTTGTTAAAAATTTATAAACTAATTATTAAGTGATGTATTTTTACTTTTATAACTGCATGTTCGTAACTTCAATCTTGATATTTTGAAATGTTATGTTGACCCCTAATCGAATGCAACCTGTCTTGCACCTAAAAAAGAAAACAAACTGTTATATACCTGACCACGAATGCTTCACAACAAATGCGCCTATGAGCTATCTAGTAAATACATGATCGAAGAGTAAACTAGCCAACTTTCTTGGCTAGTTTATAAACTAACCAAAATTTCAGCTATTATGGTAGACATTTTGTTTTCTACTAAAATAACCAAGCGATAGATAAACTAGCCAAGTAAACACTTTAGCCATAACATATAATATATACATGTATTGTTTTTGTGTGTAGGTAGTTGTGTATAAGTCAATCTGAGCTAAATAAACGTTATCTTATTATTATAAGGAGATAACCTTGAACCCACATCATACAATAATTGAATTCACAGAAGTTAACAAGGTTACAAACATGAATTAAGTATCTATTAATACAATAAAACTGATGTTAAATTACAAAAAGATTGATAATGTATATAATAAATACAACCACCATCTTTTAAATAGGATTCGGGGGTAGCACGTATTTGTGTACCTCGATTTGAAAAATTCTCTCTATAGATATTCGGAAAACTGAAGGTTTATATAGTAGAATTAAACAAAAACAATTGTGGAAAATGCAGGTTTAATCATAAAAACAGCCCTTAAACTTTTAAGGAAACGGGGTCTCCCATTGACTGGGAGTACTCTTAGGCCACGCCCCATCCCGAATTGTACTAATAGTTGAATAAATAAATTGAATAAAGTTGAATAAATTACGTTAAACTTGGAAAAAATATCCTTACGTAATTAATGGATGACCTCTTAGTGAAGAGACGATAAGCAAAAATTCTTTTGTGTTTGATAAGAATATGGATCCAATAACACAATTAAATAGTAATAATGATAATATATTTTATAATTCTTCGCAACCGGTTTTCCAGTTGTATACTAATTAAAATAATAATTAAAAGAAAAATATTTTAAGAAACTTACGTAAGGAATACGTTGGACTTCTCCCCCCTTCCTAAGTAAGGGTCCGTAAGATATCCAATACCCCCTCTCCCCCCAAACCCTTACGTAATTAATGGATGACCCCTTATTAACCAAATTAACCCTCGAACCTAACATTAAAAGTCAAAACTTTTCAAATCTTTGAAAACAAATCTTTGAATGGCGGCACGAGAGAGCGTGGCGGGCCGCATGCGACCTGCGGGTTTCTCATTCCTGATATAAACCTTCTTATATAAATAAAAAACTTATCATCATACAGACCTATGAACCTAACCCTTCAGCTTTCCGAATATCTATAATCTTTAAAATCGACGTACACAAATACGTGCTCTTCCCTAGGATCCGACTCCCGTAATGGTATAAAATAAAATCTTGTGTGTACAAAGTATCGTATTATAATCGAATGGGTCTACACGTAATATTTATACTCGATTACCGTCAAGATTTTATTACATGCCACACAAATTTGGCCTTGTACATGAAAATAATTTATTGATTATACCTGAATTCCTCGAGAAGCAATTTCCATGGACGATTGGTGCACTTCATTCGCCATTTCATCTTCTTCAGATAATTTTAAAAGGCCCATTTGAATTTGGAAATGTGAAACTTGTTTTTGAACATCCAGAATTGCAGACCATTTCGCTTTAATTGCATTTTCGCACAACCGGGGAATTAGGATTACTAAAATTAAAATAAGTAGTGTTTATTAAAATCCACGACAACTGCGAAAAGCTGCATAAACGCAGAGTAAACATAAATGACAAAATGTTACAAATGTGAAAAACTATTGTTAATCTGAAATCAGATGGGTGACGAACCAAAACTGAAGGATAAGAGACACAGATACCACAGAAGAGAAAGAACAAAAGCTATTTATTAGGAGTAAAAACCGATAACAAAAAGCAGATTTGGAAAGACTGAAATAAAAAAAATGGGATAAGGATAGGCAAAAGACTTCAAACACGAATAAAGGCACTGAAGGGTTGGTTCGAAAAAGACGAGAAGGCAAAGCGTAAAACTAACATAATTAAAGGGGCGCACACCCTAGAGAACATCGTAACAACGGTATACTCGAGGAGATGATTGAAAAGGAATTAAACGTGAAAGTGAGATTAGTAAAAACAAACAAGTTAAGGTCCGATAAAATGGAAGCAACACTAGCGAAAGTGGTATCATGACACAAGGACATGGAGATAATGAAAAATAAGGCACGAATGGAAAAAAAACTATACCGGTGTTCATTTTAAAACTTCCAGCAATTAATATCTCAAAAACCAAGTCGGATGAAAAAATGTTTCGGACAAAAGTTGTGTGATAGCGAGGGGGAAAGAAAATGGCAAAATTGTTCTTTTAATTTATTGACCTTTTCAAGGTGATTTGAAGGTCAACTTTCATATTTTGATTAATATTTTGCATGAATAAATAATCAACATTGTTAATCAAAATTTAATATTTACAAGGTTTAGAAGGCTATTTATTAGTATTAAACAGTGTAAAAAATGTTTGTAAAGGAGTGTTTTCATAACAAGCCTTGTAAAACTTGTAAATATTAAATATTGATTAACAATGTTGATTATTTATTTTGTTTCAACGCATCTTACTCGAAAAGCCTAATGTCGGATAAAAAAAATGTTCCAACAAAAGTTGTTTATTTATTCATGCAAAATATGAATCTGCTTATTGAAACTTATTGAAAAAACGTAAAATTTTAAATGAAAATCATAAAAACAGATGACATAAAATAATTACAAATAATAAATGCCACATACCCAAGAGGTTCCAGAGTAGATGTGGCAGTGATGGGGGTGAGAAATATGTTGTAGCGGCCCTAGAATCCGCACTATATAAACAAATCGCTTCGGCAGCGCAATCGTTAGAGCGCGTGCATTCACAGCTAAGACTCCTGGGTTCGAATCCATTTTCCACAATACAAAGCAACAACGATAGCCTTATTTCTTTCTTCTTCCTGTTATTGAACGCAGTTTTAAATTTCGTCGGGTTTCAAAAATGAAGCCGCTAGAGGTGTAAAACTTCCTCCTTCCGGTTGAGTAGAATCATAGTGCAAGTAGAAGTTTATTCAAGGGAGAAACGGCATAATTTCTAAAATAAATTATTATATGAATGGTATAAAACTTCAAATTTATGTTTACTTGTATTTACCTAGTCGTTCCACTTGTAATTTGATTTTCGAAAATCCTACTATTAATTCTGCATTGTTCCAAAAATATACCTATGTGATCTCGCCTTGCACGTACCACATATTTATATCATTTATCAGGATTTATATCAATAATTGCATCAATTTCCTACAATTCAACAATTTCAGTAAAAATAAAATTAGCCATCGCGATTTTATTAACAAATTATTTAATTTTTATGTATGTAACGATTTATCGAAATGTCAGGAAAAATTTTAATTTTTTATCAGGTAAAACCTGGTAATAAAAATAAAGTTATTTGGGACTTTAATTAACAATTAATTAAAATATTTTTCCCTTAATGAACCAACGTGATATTAAAATTTTTACAAATCACTACGATTTTAAAATATGCAAAAGGTAGTAGGTACCAATAACAAAATCAAATAAGTCCATAAGCATCGTGTAACTTTCTAACAAATAATGAATTGATTATATTATAACCATGGTTGGTTTACATATTGTAGGTAATATTTACCACTAAAATAGATTTTAATTTAAGGAAAAATATCAAAAACAATTTCATTTACCTTATTACAAACAACCACCTGTTGATTTGCCGGCTAAATACAATTCCAACGTCGATTTCATCCAGCAATTTATATAATTATTCTTTCAGTACCAGTAAATCGCTCATCGGTATCAAATAAAACTAATTATAAAAGCTATCAACTCACTTCAAGTAACTTTGTATTTATTTCAAATTGTAAGGTGTTGTTTGTGTTGAAATCAAAGTTGAAATGGCTTGTGGGTGTGGCGGCCGGTGGCGCCATCGTCACAAAGATTCCAGAATATCACAACAGAATATACAGGAGAAAGCAAAATTTTACGTTTCATCAAATTTCATTAAAAATATGTTTTTAATTTAAATTACAATAATTTCTTGATTTACGTGAAGTTTTAAATTGAACTGTAGCCAATTAAATTATTTCTCGTCCTGCAACTCGAGCTGCTATAATTAATATTTTACAATTAGTTTGAAGAAAAATGTTGAGTTCATTGTATTTTTACGTTTAAAGGGGCAAGCACAAAGCACAATGAACGCGAAACCAACGCGGTTGACGCCGACATCTGTCAGAAATACGTACAACCAAAGTTGTGTGCACAATGAACGCGAACCAAGCGCGCTAAAGGTGGCGATTCTAACCAATAGCGGATCTGGTCAAAGTTTATAGAGGGGGTAAATACATGTTTTGTAATAAAATTTAGGGAAAATTTAGGTATATTTTTAAAATTTGTATTGCAATGAAGATTCATGGGGGGGTAGTTACCCCCATTACCCCCCCCCCCCCGTAGATCCGCCGTTGATTCTAACCTTAAATTTTACAACTGTGTAATAATAACACTGAATGAAATAGAAATGTTTGTGTTTTAACATAGCTCTCTGCTATTCCTATCTGTTCTTAAACATCAAACTGTAACGCCCACCACATATGTAAATCACTATAACTTTTCATTAAATAAAAACTATCATTTGTAATTTTTAGTATTAATTAGTAATTAAATTTAAGAAAAACTTTGAACCAATATTACCTCTGTACGCCTATGTTGACTCGGCGTAATAAATTAAAATAAGAGACATGTAACTTAGTACTAAAATTATTTCCCACAGTTTTGGGTAACAAAATGTAACACAAATAACCACTTAAGGGTGGTCCTTTGAATTTGTTAAGACGAGACGATGGACCGTAAAAATAAGGATCGCTAACAGTTAAGTCTCCCCAAAAACGATTAGATGATTTTATCTCACACATGGAACATGTGAAAAATTCAATATAATAATAAGGAACACCAAACTTTAAAAGCAAAAGGCAATTAGTGCAATATTAAAATTGACAGATATTACAATTAATAGCTACCCTTAAATATAAGAACATGAAAATAAAAACTTTAGGGATGGCAAGGGCAAATCCTCCGTTGTTTAAAAATAAGATGGCACTTAAATGATAGCATAATATTTGGGTGGTCTGGAGACCGTACACTCCGCATAAAAAGGGCAATTATCCCGTAACACCATCTCAAAAGAGCAGGACCTTCTACGTGTTTCACATATTCAGGCCCCACTCCAATTAACAGAAATCAAATCAATAAAAAGGCAGGAAAAATCCAAAACTAGTCAGTCCTTCCGAGAGAGCCGTGCCATTTTGCCAATTAAATAAGACCGTGCGTGAGTCTTTAATTTCGAGATATTTAACTAAGTTCATTTAAATCAGTTCAGTGTTGGTTTAATGGTAATTCGACCGAATCATCGAATTCAGTTCTTTCGGGAAGTGCTCACAAATTTTAATTATTTCTTTTGTTCGTTAATTTAAATTTCATTAAATTAAAGTGACTAAACTCAACTTTCTTTCATTTTTTTTTCTTGATTAATTAAATTAGATTTAGTCTATTATTGTAATATTCATGTAAAGTTCCTTATTTTTTTTTCTCTTAAATTGTTTTATTAATATTTAATAAATTGATTAATTTGAAATTTATGATCTTTTATTATAAACACAGGTGTTTATATTTTGGTGTGGAATTGTTTGTCATATAATCCTGCGTCTCTGAGGAAACACCCGTTTTCCACGTCTACCTAAAATAAATTAACCATTGAAGAAGTAAGTATTCGAGTTTTGGATCATCAACTCGCTATCAAATTCCATTCGATAGAAAACCGACGATCCTGGTGGCAGCGCTAATTAAAAGAAGGGGTTAATTAAATTTAACCCATAAGTAAGTAAAGTACATTTGGTGGATCCGTGGTGGAATTATTAAAACCATCGTTCCGCGATTAGTACATTTGGCAGTCAGCGGTGGGATTTTCAATTTATAATAGTTGAGATTAGTACAAAACAAAAGAGTTGCAACGGATATAGGTGTAACAACCAGCGCTTTTGCTTAATTAATTTAAATACCGACCAAGAAAATACGGTTTAAGTATTTTCATTACCGACATAGATAATTGTAATTGATATAATTAAATAGAGGTAATTTAAGAATACCCTATTTAATTTAATGCATAAAATAATTATGTAGGATTTAATTTTTAAATATCGATGCATTGACTTTGCCGAAAATATCAGGAAACCATTTGTCAAGGTGGGTGCAAGCTCACAAGGATACCGGCACAGATGCGGCGGTCTGTCGCTCTCAAAGAGCGCTGGGCCCTATTCGGCGTATCAGCTACGTTAAATCAATGCATACGATAGAAATAATTTTACACTGCATGTGTATTTCACACGTAATTTGCACATGTGCGGAAATGGGAGGTTAATTTATATCTACACCGCCAAAAGAGCCTGGTCCATAAAACAGAGCGAGGGAGCGAAAAGTGTAGTTTTAATTTAACGCCTCATTTGCCAAATGTGTGGGAACAGTTTGTAGAAACCTTCATTTCGAGGAAACTTAAAAATAAGATACCGCCAAAAAGTCACACGGTCCTTGAAAGACCACACATGTAAAAAGGAAGTAAGTTTTGAAAACGAGGAAATTAAGTCACATCCCCCCGAACTTTGGAAAGGATGAAAAATCAAAGGGATTGGTTCTTCGCATGGCGTAAGGGCGTTTTAATGAATATCCAAAGTGGGAAATTGGTCATAAAAATCCCAATTTTTATAATTTACCAACTTTATTTCTTTGTATAAAGGTATCAATAGATTTGTTTTGTTGTAAAGAATTCAATTTATTATTGCTTGGAAATTCGCAAGTGTTAGTGTTGAGAAATCCTTTACCTGCGTTTCCGAACGACCATCGCTACAAAAATTAGGTAAGGTTTAATTAGGGAGTTTCGTCGAGCGTTCCCTCCCGAAATTACCGAACCTGTAAACTAAATTAAAGGTAATTATAATTAAAAGGAAGCTCGTGGTGGCAGCGACAGAAGCTATTTAAACAACGCACCCCCGATTTTCTACCTTGGTGTTAGCGGTGGAATTAATTTAATATATTTTTACTAAACCCCACCCACGGTTTTATACATTGGTGTACTTAGCGGTGGAATTAATTAAATATATTTTATTAAACCGCCAGTACGGTTTTCTACAACCGTTCGCGTAATAATTGGTAACTAACTCGTGTGTGAATTTTTATCATAACTGACTAACTTCTTGTTTATATTGAATGATTAACTCGCGTATGATTTTGTAATGACTTTAACTTGTACTAATCAGCTACTAACTTTTAATAATCGTTCGAATAATAATAATGGACGAGCAATTCGCGTGTAATTTTTTTCATAACTGCCTGAATTTTTGCTTAAGAGCGCGCTGCGGAAAGAAAGAGAGAGGGAAGCAGTAGATATGATGTTGAAAGAAGCCTCTAATCTTTTGTAGAGATTTAAAAAATTATTTGCGCCATATCTAAGGGAACCCTTGAACCCTTTGTGCATTAAGTTGATTTTATATAGTTTAAAACTCCACTAAGGGCACTTTTTGATTTACAAGTTTTGTACAAGTTTTCTATAATTGATGATGAAATCGCTTCAAAATCAGGTGTTGTCCTTATAATGATCTGCAGAAGGCAATAACGAAGTTTCATTAACATCCGTTGTCATAAAAATTCAAAATTGTCCTTGTTCATAAATTAAATTAACCTATTTACTTTTAATTTAAAGCGCTCAAAATTGGTTATTGCCTTCAATAGTCTTTTCTTATTAATATAAAAAAGAATTACATTGATACGACGTTTAGTTTTTTAAATGTGTACAAAAGATTAGAGGCTTCTTTCAACATCATCCTCTCTCTCTTTCCGCAGCGCGCTCTTAACAGCGTTATTTATTGTATTATTTTTACTGGCGGGGGTAGGTTTTCGCGTAAGAAACGTGAGTGTCTTCTTATGTGAATTAACCCGTGTTAGAGGCTTTTCTGAAAGTTTTCTAACGGCCGCTGCCTATCTAACATGTGTGAACCTTAAGTGTTTTAACACTCCCTTAATTTTGAAAGAAAGAGCCGCACGTTATGTAAAATTCGCTCCCTCACCACGGGTGGGCAGGAAGCGAATTGAATCGACTATTGGAAGCGGCGAGCTTAATTCTTTGGTAAAGCTTAGAGACCCTCCTACTAATTCTCGCAAGTTTCCAATTTTTCTTATGTGAAAAGGCGCTAATTGCTTGCACAAACTTAAACTGCCTTACACTTGTCTCCGAACAGATTTGTCTATTGGAATTGCTAAACTTTATGACTTCCTTAAAAATTCTAAATGGTTATTACTTGTTTTGTCGGCGTTTATTAATTTTTGCGTGCGGCAGTAAAGGACCGGTGACACCAGGCTTGGTTCCTTTCCTATCGCATAAAAGACATGGATTTTTATAACTTAAACATTTACACTTATTCTATACACCGTCAAATTTATATATATATATTTTATTATTTTATGTTAGCAATTTACAATTACATGAGATTAAATGGAACGGGTCAGCCTAAGCTGCCGTATCACACATTTCAGTAAGATTAATATCTATTATCAGAATGGTCGTGGTCACCGAAGCAAGGTTGAAATGTTTTTGAAGTTGTTATATCTACTTAATGCATATCATGTTGTTGTTTTGGCTAAGACTTGGTTGAACGACTAATTTTTGAGCTTAGCACGAAGTTTTTGATTTACGTTATGCTATTTTCAGATCCGATAGATCCTTTGCAGACACAAAAAACGCCCGGTGGTGGAGTTATAATAATTGTAGTGGACAAGTCTCTAGCCTCTTTCCAGATTTACCCGCACTGGTAGTTGGGAGACGAGATTTTACTTAACAGTAGCTCAGTCGAATACGGCTGTGTTTTTGGATGTCGCTAAGGCTTTTGATAAAATATGGCACTAGGACTTGCTTAACAAAATGCTTGAAGCAGGCATCCAATCGGAAATAGTGGAACCAATAAAGTCGTTCCTAAAGGACATGAAACTTGAACATGGACTTTAAAGTGCATCACAGCAGGTGTCCCACAAGAAAGCACCCTGTTCCCAAAGCTCTTCTCTATTTTTATACTCGATCTACCATCGGCTGACAGAGAGGAAGATAAACGAACAGATCCTGCATCATACGCGGACGACATCACGGAGGTGTCGAAGACCCCCATTCATAATAAGACGCCTTCAACGCCACTTAAATAAACTAGAAAAATGGTTCAGCGTTTCTTCTTTACTAGATAGAACAAAAACGAGTGTATATGGAGCAGAAGGAAGAACGAAGAAAATCTTCCCACAACTTGCCTCTATATGTATAGCACCGAAATCCCCTAGAGCAAAACCTCCAAATACTTGGGGGGCGGGGGTGAACCTCGACAGGGGACTTCGGTGGGGCCAACATACGACAGAAGCAGGAAACAAAGCTAGGGCATCATTAAGTCAGCTGCATCCATTTATCAGACAAAACAGGAGATGTCCAATCAAATTTGACTCGTAATGACTCGTCAGACCCGTAATGACGCATGCTTGCGAGACTTGGTGGTAAGCGACAGAGACTCGCTTAAAGAAACTCCGCGCAGTCCAAAGCACCGCACTGAGACGAATCGTGAAGGCCCCTAAATACGTCTCTAACGCCAGAATTCGGAAAGACACCGACGTGGAATCCAGCGACGACTTTATTCGACACTTGATGGGTAAGATCTACGATCGCCTGGCCATCTCCGCTAATCAGTAGGTTGGATAATTACCAGCTCGGCGACTTCATAAGGTTCGAGAGGCCCAAGGCGATTCTAGCACCGTAACCTCCTGAATTTAAGCGGCGCCAAGCTATGCCAGCTTTTGAATCTCACGACATCAAATCACTGCTATGCAAATTTCCAATGATGCTCGCGATATGCAAGACCTGTAATAAACCGGCCAGTTACGGATCTATCGATGTCTATTTTCAGGATGTCTGCCTTATCAGCACCAAGAATAAAAATTGTTCTTAATGCGCGGTATACCAGACTAGACCAGAAATCTTTTGCAGCTTTTGCACACCAATTCCCTGGGCTAGACACCGGAGAAGGGGGGGGAGTTATTTGGTTACTCGAAGTTGCGAGTGACGGGGAGAGATGATTGGTGGATGTATACGGGGGATATTGTGTTCCGGATATACGAGCACGCAGGCTCGGACTCCACCAGAGGGGGGGGAGGCGGAACTCCCGCTCAGACAGGAGCGACTTATCCTTCTCCGATTGACGGAAATCCGGCAATCTTATAAGTAATCCCTCGGGGATTTTTAGTATGAAGTCCTCCTCCACGAATTTTTTCCAACTCCATTCCTATGATTTCTTGAAGGATTCTTGAAAATGCCCTTTGGACTCCATCATTTCATTATAATCTGTCCTTTTCATATTCGAAGCTTCTCCTGTATAAAGTCGTCTTCCGCTTCAAATATTTTGTCCGCGCTTTTTCAAGATTATCGGTCCACCAGTCGGGTCATCCAACGTAGATTTTTTTAAACTTGCATGTGTTTATTATTAAATGAAATATTATTATCTATACATATCCATAAACGTGAACTCCTCGAAAACGTGAACACGCCATGCAGTAATGAGTTCACGTTATCGAGACTCTACTGTACTTTGTTTAAGCTTTAAAATGAGAAAAACATTTAAGATTAAACAATTTTTAAACAAAACTAAATATTTTTTGAAAATTTAAAAAAATACTTAAGGCTTATTATAACGAGCCGCCACTGGATCAGAGGACACTCCAAATTGCTCCAAATCCAAAAGCCCGATCCGCCATAAACAGGTAGACATTGTGGAATTGGTTAAATTCAGTTAAATTACTTCTCCAAACGGTGGTAGAAGTGCTCGTCGGTGCCGACATCTACTCCACAATTATTACCAAAATTAGAGACAACGATAGGCAAACCAATAAGTTTAAATTGAAATTGATGAGCCGTTTGATGAATTGAGCTCGACTACAACTAGTGAAATTTCTGTTATTAACGAAAAGGTGAAAGCTAGCACCAATGGTAAAACAAGTTCACCCTAATACTCTTAATCAAGAAACATATTTACCCATCGGTGCCATGTCTGATAAGTCGAGGTTTTCACCAAATTACGATGGCACCTCCCAAAGGTCAGTTTGCAATTTTTCAAAATTCTTTGTCGTACATTTTTATTTTATAGTTTTGTTACAATCGATGACATCATAAGTAACTACGAATATGAAATATCAAAATTTGAAAAGGAAAATGACGATCTGCATGAATTTACGTTGAGCCTGAGGTATTTATACTCCGAGCTACAAAATGAAAATTCAAACTTGCAAAGCCAATTGGACAGGGTTGACGAAAATTTGGTCCTAGCTCAAAGTGAAATGGAACAATATCGTGCAAGGACACAACGTATTTTGCAGGAAAATGAAAAATTCGTAGAATTAAAAAATGAAAAACTTTCGGGAAGTGATGGCAGTTAATGACTTCCTATGTCAACGAATTTTTAGTTACACACTAATTAGTAATAATTGGAAACGTTTTAGAAAAGAACTGCAATTTAGTGAGAAGAAATGTATGAAGAGTTATCTGCCAAATTTTTGAGAACCGCCGCGTTGTTCACTGTACAGCACAATTTTGTAACGGCTCAGAAGGGCAACCGTACTTCGGTAAATCTCTTATAAGATTCGTTATTGCATGAGAAAAAAATCTGATGTGACAACACATTACTTTCCCATTTAGTAGATTCCACTTTATTTTATATTAAATATTAATAAAACAGATGTTAACTCAAAAAAATTTTTAACTATAAAATACCCAAATTACTGTAATACTGTGATAATTTGTAATTTAACATGGTAACTCATATTTTTTAAAAGCACTTATTTTATATTTTCATTTTAACAATTTTGCATTGAAAAATTTTTAAAATTGTCATTTTCCAAAAAAAATTAGAAATTTGCGGAATGCCGTGCCGTCTATGTGCAATCAAATTTTAACTATGGGCGTAATGACGTCAGAATTAATTTTTTATAAGTAATTAAAAAATTCGTTTGATATTAATTACATAATATGTTTATATAAGTAAATTCGTTAAAATATTAAATTATAGTAATGAACAATACAAATCACTTTGACAGAACAATTCGTATGGGCTCATAGACCTTGGGAAAAATGCTAACTCAAAATTTTTTTTTAACTCGATAACAATACTTTCCTTTACTACGTAAATGGGAAAGTAAAAATGGAAACTGCTTTAGGAGAAGAATGCCGAGTGAAAACAAAGGTGTGGCCAAAGTATTACTTTCCCATTTACATAGTAAAGGAAAGTATTGTTATCGAGTTAAAAAAAAATTTTGAGTTAGCATTTTTCCCAAGGTCTATGAGCCCATACGAATTGTTTAAGACCAATTTTGGAATGATGTCCGGATGTGTGTGTGATGTATGAAGTGTGATGTATGAAGTGTGATGTATGAAGTATGAAGTGTGATGTGTGGTGATTCTGTCGTCAACGTTTTCAGACAAACGCGTGCACCAATTGAGTTGAAATTTTATACACTAGTTTAAAGTAACTGTCTAAAGAGCTGATTAGATTTTGGTTGAAAACCGTCCACTTTTAACCCCTTTTTTAGGGGAATGAAAATTGTTAAAGAGCATTGCCGCTTCCCGGTGGAACATATGAGATTGAAACTTATATCAATCGAAAGAGATTATTTTTCCGCATCTTATGATACCCCACACTTGATATTTCGCTCTTAAATTATTGTTAAAATGCAAAAATTAAATAAGCGCTGTTCAAAAAATATGGTTTGCCTTGGATAATTTTGATCCAAGTTTTTATCCAAATTTTGTATTAAACACATAAATTTGAGCAAATCACTCACTCACTCATTCATAATTTAGTGCGTATAGCTACGAGGGTCGTGGAGAGTTGAAATTTTGCATACCCGTGTGGTTTTACGAGGATTGAACGGGAAAATTTTCCCGTTTTTCATGGGACGTAACGGAGGGGGTGAAATGGCGCTTCAAAGTGGTCACAAAATATCGGTATTCACTTTGGAGAGTTGAAATTTTTCAGGAAGCTCCGGGCGGTGGACGAGGGGGCGAAACAATTTTTCTTTTTCGAAATTTTTTTCCAGCGCTTGGCAAGAGGGCTCCTCGCGGTTTTTCGTATTTTTGTATCTACTTCCAGAGTTTTCGTCCGATCGACCTGAAATTTGCTAGAGGGGAGGGGGCGGCGAAAACGGACAATCGGTATGGCCAAATTTTCCAATTTTTCATATTTTCAATTTCCCGTAGTTAAAATTTGATTGCACATAGACGGCACGGCATTCCGCAAATTTCTATTTTTTTTTTGGAAAATGACAATTTTAAAAATTTTTCAATGCAAACATATTATATTATTGTTAAAATGAAAATATAAAATAAGTGCTTTAAAAAAATATGAGTTACCATATTAAATTACAAATTAAATTTCGTAACTTTGATATCTCAAAGTAATTTGTGTATTTTATCGAGTTAAAAATGTTTTTGAGTTAACATCTGTTTTATTAAAATTTAATATAAAATGAAGTGGAATCTACTAAATGGGAAAGTAATGTGTTGTCACATCAGATTTTTTTAGTTACCTATTTGCTATAAAATTAATTTTGAAGGAATTACAAGTGTTTAGAAGTGAAATTGTGCAATTAAATGATGGTATTAAGGATAAATCAAAACAGATTTTGAGTTTAGAAGAACAGTTGCGGAAAAGAACAAAAGTACCAATGTATGAAGATTTGGATTATCGTCTTCAAACACTGACGCAAACTTTAATGTCGAAACAAATTACGTTGGAAGCAGTAGCAAAACCTTTTGCAGCGTTCTAGAAAGCAAGTACGTACTAATGTTTATTTTTTTTTACTGACTAAAGATATTTTGATGGAGATTGCTATCGAAAACCGCATAGCCCTAATGTGGTTACGGATCTGCGATCTAGATTTCGGTAAAACTTCATTATAATTACTAGAAAATTGCCAATAAATTACGAAAATTTTGCCGATAAATTTTAAAAATCACTCCAGAATTATAATAAATTATCATTTAATTGATTATGTAGAAAATTTATGATATTATTGGGATATTTTAATATTGACCAAAGTTTTGAAAATCATTTAGTTTAGATTTAGAAAATATACTTGTTAGTTGACCTTTCATATTAAGTTGTTAAAAAGTTTATTGAGAATAGGGGTCAGTAAGTGAGTAAAGGCCCGAAACGTTGGACAATTTGATCCTTTCAATTTCAAGCTTATTTTAGATAGATTATTACAAAGAATGAAATAAATGACGCCGTCATTCATAAATTACGTAATGTACGGTGAAGGAAGAAAATCGTATTATTTGCTTTTTTTTATTTTTACTAGATTGTGTCGTACTAATTTTGTAATGCACTGTACATCATTAATTTCTTGATAGTTTGACGATGATGGCGCCACTTGCGTAACGAAATGTCGTCAGTAACCCAACTTTTTTTAAATTTCAGGTAAACTTGGACGACATAAATAAGCTCAATTTTAATTATCGAAAACAATAATTAATTAAAGTCAACTTTATTAAACTGCAAAGTTCGGATTTTCCTGTCCGAATGACTGCGTTTGAAGGTAAAACGTCGAAAGTTTGAGGTTCGAAATTTTAAAATTCCATTATATTTTGTTTTAGAATTGGGCGTTCTTCCTGAAATTGCAAAAGCAATAGAAGAATTGGAATGGAGGTAAGTGTTAATGTTTCACGATAAACCTAAATAATGTACGCGCTTGTAGCCTCCCAACAGATATTCAAGCCCAAGGGGTTCCTTTGGTACTCGGTGGAGGCGATGTTTTAATGGCAGCCGAAACTGGAAGCGGTAAAACTGCTGCGTTTTGTTTACCCATTTTGCAGATTGTTTGGGAGCACTTGAAAGATCTGGAATCGGGAAAAGTAGCTAAAATTTCTCCTAGTAGCTGTGAGTAACTTTTAAAAGTTTGTCGATTTGATTTTGAAGTATCGCTTTTAGCTACCCCGTGGACGATGTCTTTGTTGGACCGCGACGCAACGGCATTTGCCGTTGATCCTAGCGGTTTGAGGGTTCAGTCACGGCACTTTAAAGATTGGAAAGGTGCAAGATGCACAAGAGGTGTGAATAGTGGAAAATGGGGCTTCGAAGCCACGGTAACAGATGAAGGATGGTGTAGGGTGGGTTGGTCAACTCTACAAGCGAATTTGAATTTGGGAACCGATAAGTAATAAAATATTCAACTTTGTTTGTGTGCAAATAACAAAGGTTTGCTTTAGGTTTGGCTTTGGTTTCGGAGGTACGGGAAAAAAATCGAATTGTTGTCGGTTTATCGATTATGGTGAATCTTTTGGTAAAAGTGACGTCATTACGTGCCTAATCGATGTAGACAAAGGAAAAATAGAGTTTTTAAAAAATGGAGTTCACCTGGGTCACGCGTTTTCATTTAATAAGCAACAAATAAGGCCGCCTTTTTTTCCTGCTGTTGTTTTGAAGGTAATTTTAGATTTTATAATTTAGGTTATTGGTGGTCTTATAATTTAATTTTTAGAATTCTGCAATGGCGTTTAATTTTGGCGACAAACCCATGAAGCATAATTTACCCAGTGGGTATCAAGCGATTAGCACAGCGACTGGTGATAAAATTGGCATCAACACGCTTGGTGAAGCAACTATGGGGGTTGTATCAAAACCTTTAAACAATGCCCCCCAAGCAATCATAATTGAGGTTTGTTATTTTGATTTATATGTATTTTTATTGGGTTGGGACGTTGCACAAATTCAAATTTCATCAATGTCAAATTACGTCCTATCAATGAGGACGCCTAACTCAACATTCATCATTAAGGAGGTTACCTGGCTGTCGCTTTCCCGGTGGTGGGAGGCCTCTGGCCACTTTTATTAGGCGGTTAGTAGGGGCTCTGTTCCACTCTGTGATCGTTCCACTCCTTTCTTCTCTTGACAACCTTAATGACATCCGTTAAGCCACGTTGCTCTCTTACATCAACATTTTGTTTTTAGTTTTGCATGCAGAACTCCATCGGCAGATCTCCATTGTCATTTTGTATGTTTTCATTAAAATATTGTTTTACTTGAGATACAGAATCATTTCCTATATGGGCATTTAAATTCCCTATTATCATGAGATGTATTGTTGGTCTAGAGCAGTGATTCTCAACCACTGTGCCGCGGCACTTTTGTGTGCCGCGAAATTCTAAAAGTGTGCCGCCAAATTTTAGATATATTCTTACGTGTCTATATACCTATACGAAGCCCAACATATTCCACAGGCGTTCAGAAGCCCAGGGTTTCCTTGATAGTTACAAATGTATATTTTATAGAAATGACTACATTAAATGAAAATTAGGAGAGGCAACATGAGAGGGGTAAATTATTTTCACATACAATTAATAACATATTAAGAAGGTTTTATGAAGCCCGAGATATTCTACGTACAATGAGAAGCCTATTTGTATAAATTTTAAACATTACACGGTTGTTACGAAGCCATGCAATGTTGTCAGTTTTCAAACTGAAAATTCAGCATATCTAAAATTAAACTTAAGATTAAACATTATGTGAGTCCTGTAGAAGCAAAACTCGGTAAATACAAACGTCATAGTTTTGGGTATTCACAAAAACAGTTTTTTACTTTAATAAACAACTTAGCGGTTTTATATTTTTATAGTAGTTGCCTGTAATGACAAAGAAATTAGTTAATTGGTCCTGAAACGTATCTGTAATAACAGCGACCGCCAAATTCAAAAATTAAATTGCATTTACCTAGTTTTGCATCAGTATGCTTGCAAAAACCTAGTTTTTCAGCGCTTATCGAAACTTTAACGAAAAAGTTAACTTGAAATAATCATAATTGAAACTCTTCCACTGCCGAACTGCATGTTGCTTGGAGCAGAGAGTCGCTTTCCACATTTTCATTCTCTGCTTCTGTATTCTCATTAATACTCTGAACGAGTGCTTTTTTTAAAAAGGCCATGCCTGCTAGAGTTTTCCAGTTTTCCACATTTCTCATTTTTTATCCACATGGCTCATTACATTAGCGCGTAATTAGTCAGAAGCAAAAACCGAGTTTTGCAGCTATCTGTGACAAGTACTCGTAAAAACCTAGTTTTGCAACCAATCGTGTATTTTCGATTTAATTTTACATGATAGAAAGCAAGTTTTGTAATATTATCGCTTCAGATTCAGATAGAGTAGACAATTTACTATAAGATGACGTTCTCAACTCGATTTTCGTTATTTTGCATTTACCGAGTTTTGCATCTACAGGACTCATGTATTGTGTAAAGCGCGCGAAAGTCACTTTCGTTACAGCAACATAAGTGTTTGTTTCTTTATAGTTAAAATGGATCGAACTAATTTCATTATGAAACTAGCACATCGTAATCAAACAGGTAAGTAATTTTTGATAAATTAGTTATCATTACAGATACAGCATATGAAAATTTAAGTATGGCAAAACCTCAAAATTTGAAAGAAAACTATAAAATTTTAACTCAGTGTGTGTTAACTTTAACAATTATGTTCAACAGAAAACGCGTCGGAGACGTGCAATATTTGAAAATGGACACTTACACTTCTAACATCAATACAATTAACGAAGAAGCTTTTGTTAAATTACTAACACCTGTAGAAAAGATATTAAGTCAAAGTTTTAAACGAGTAGTTACGAGTGGAAAAGGGTCGAGGCCAGTGCCTATTTTATTTTCTGGAAGACTACAGAAATTTATAAGTTGCTTAATCAAAATTAGAACCGAAACTAGCATAGTACCGCCTTCTAATCCTTACTTATTTGCCAATCCAGGTTCTTTAAACAGGTGGATGAATGGATGTAATATAATGAAAAAATTTGCTAATAAATGTGGTGCCAAAAACGCAACTCTTCTAACATCTACAAGATTTAGAAAACACATTGCCACCACTTTGCAGTTGTTAAACATGGAGGAGAATGAAATGGAGCAGGTTGCCACATTTATGGGCCATACAAAGAAGACCCATGAAGAATTTTATAGGTACTTTTTATTTTAATAAAACGACAATGTAAATGTATTTTTTTCTAGATTACCGCAGGATATTTATTAAACTTCAAAAGTTGCAAAAGTACTGTTGTTACTTGAAAAAGGAAAGGGTGATAAATTTAAAGGAAAAAGTTTGAATGATATCAACTTGGAAGGCGACATATTCAATTCCGATTCGGACGAAAACGACGAAGAAGATGATTCAAAACCTCTTTCAGAACGTGTTCTAGAACGTGCGGCTGCTTTGTCTTCGACTAAAGCAATAGACGACACACGGATGCAAAAAGGTAAAATTAAAAACTCGGCATTAATAAAAATGTTAAACACTGTGAATTTCGAGGAGAGTTACGAAAGTATTCAAAAAGCAGAAATTGAAAGCATCCAAACAACTTCTCGTCCAAGACACATAATTAGAAAAGTGATTACTACTAAAAAAAAGTATGTCTTTGATTATTGTATTGAATTATAATTTACATTATATATTTATTTTTAGAATCTCCAAAATCAGTGCGACATCGTTGGTCAGAAAAAGAAAAAAAACTAGTATTAAAATATTTCGAACAGCATATCAAAAAGAAAGTGACTCCAAAAAAGCATGAATGTGAACAGTTGATTTCCACACAGCAGGATACTTTTGCAAATATTAGCTGGGTCAACATCAAAACCTTAGTTTACAATACTTTTCGGAGTAAAAATTAGAACCATTACACTAAGCAAGAAAATTAAAGGAACGCTAAATTTAATACATTTTTTTTATAATTTTTGAAACGTTGTAACATCTTAAAATCGATAGTTTACAATCCTTGCATCGAAAAATTTTTTGGAGTTTCCATCAATAAGCAACCAAAACAAATATACTAACAGAAAAACAAGAACGTTTTAAAAATTATCAAAAAAAATGTATTAAAAGCGTTCCATTAATGTTTTGCTTAGTGTAGTTCTAATTTTTACGTAATTTTACGTGTATAGTTCTAAAAGTTGCGTTTAAAATGTTCAAAAAAACTTATTAAATATAGCGTTCCTTTAATTTTTTTGTTTAGTGTTATAGATTTTGTATTAAAATAAAAATAATGTAATACCATTTACGTGAAATATATCAAATTGCTTCAATTTATTAATTTGTTTAATTTAATTCCTCAAGTAAAACTTATAATGGTTTGTACTATAGTGGTTAAATTATAGTTACTTATAAAAATTGTTATTCCAATCAATTATCTTGATTTTTTGGTTAAATTTTATTTAGATAAGTGAATAAAACACTAACAGCCGTATGCATAGTCAACTTAGTGGCTACTTTCTGACAAATTGCAAAATTAAAATTGAAACAAAAAAGTGCTGAGCATAATTTAATGGAATAAATTCATAGCTTTTGAGATAAAATATAATGTATGATTAATAATGTTCTCGCTGCAGTGTTGCCAGCTTTAAAGGCTTCGGAAGATGTGTAGGATATGTAAGGACTCGTAATGTTGATAGAACATATGTCTACATATACAGTGTATATACGCCACGACCAATACGCCCCCTATACGGAATATCGTCGAAGTAAATCTGTATATTTTACGATATAAAACGACTTTACGAGCCAAAACGAAAAAGCGTCATCTGATGGCTATTAGCAGTATTAACCTAAATAGAGCTATATACACGCAAAAATTTACGAAGCCCAAAGTCGGGCTTCGTAAGTAGGTCTCGGGCTTCGTATCCAGCCTAAACCGTTTTTTTCCCTACTAGCTTATAAAGTACCATTATTAACCAATTTTTAATCGGAGAAATTGAAGATTATTCGCTTGATCAATAATAAAAAAATTTATGGCCATGGCTATTAATGAAAAGTGCCACTCTTTTGTTCCTGTTTTAAAGTAACTCGAGCTTCAGAATTTCACTTATTAAATGCAAGAAAAGTATTTTATTAACATCTTAATTCAAATACAAAGCATAACAATAGGTTTTCAGATGGTTATTACTTCCTGAAGTAGCAATTAATACGTAATTAAACTGAGCCCTAACAAACAAGCAAAAACTGATGCCCATCAATGTAAGGCAAAGTAATGCATTGGGTGGGATAAAGAAGGCGTCATCTACTATGAATTGCTTCCGAGGAATGTAACCATCACTTCTGAGGTTTAGTGTCATCAACTGCGTCGCCTGGAGGCTGCAATTCAAGAAAAACGACCGGCAAGACGGCATCAAGTGGTTTTGCAGCATCCGCATACCGCTAACATTATAAAAGCAGCTATTCAAGACCTCGGTTGGGAAGTTATTCCTTATCCGCCCCATTTCCCTGATCTTACTCCCATCAGAATCTCATTTAATAACGACGTTGCTTTTCAAAACTGAAAAGCACCGGATTTCTTCAGGCGTGGAATCGAAAAACTGCCAGAACGTAGGGAGTCAATCATAAACAATGCAGGAGAATATATTGGTTAGTTTATGTATTTTTTATATTTAAAAAATTAAATTTAAAATTAAAAAAACGCTACCAACTTATGCATCAACCCGATATAGATCTGCTCAGATTTTTTACTTCCTTAAATGATTTTGAGCAAAAATATACAAGCGATATCGTTCTTTTCAAGATTCCTGAACCCTAGTTTGTTAGTCTTCAGAAAACGATAAACATTTCACTAAAATAAAGACATGGAGAGGACTTCCACAACTTCATCTCCATGGCACTCCTCTTCAACTCCGGAAAAGTTAATCATTTTTGGGGAATCCTAGATGGGAAGTTTATTTTCATCCAAGATAATTTTCAAGCTTACAAAAAGAACCCATAACTGTAGCAAATTCTTTATATCCTCTGACAACTGAGCAGTACCGGAAAGTGTCAACATACTTAACTCACTAGGAACCAATCAAATTTACTTAATGCAGGTGACGTGACAGTTTGGTGTAATAGTCGGCGAAAAATCTCCAAATCTGGATTGAGAAACGGCCCGCTCCTATTTTATTTAACTGGTTCTTCATTTTTTAAATACCGAAATTTACTCTGGCAAAACCATTTCCAATTTCTATCTAAACAACTTTTTTTTTATTGTTACAGGAAAAGTTAATGCACTTTCCAACTTGGATCGACTTGAAAGGTGAAGATTCGGTTCCCAAAACCGTACACCATGTTGTGGTCAAAGTGGATCCACGAAGCGATCGAAGTTGGGGCAACCTAAATCGGTGCATTCCTACAGATGGCGTATGTTTTAAATTTCGTTTTGTTTATTTATCAAATTACACTTTTTTATCAGGTGCATGCAGAAGATAATGTACGGCAAGGTACATTACAAGGTACAACTCCTGAAGCGTTAAGCGAAGCTGTCAAACTATTAAAAGCAGAATATTGCTTGAGAGCCATAAGAGAACACCAAATGGATCGTGCACTTATATTTTGTAGAACGAAAATTGACTGTGATAATTTGGAATATTATTTTAACCAAGTGGATGGTAAATATTTTTCCTGCGTTTGTTTACACGGTGATCGTAAACCTTTCGAGCGTAAAGCGAACTTGGAGGCTTTTAAGAAGGCGCAAGTTAAGTTTTTGATTTGTACGGATGTTGCGGCTCGTGGTATCGACATCGGTGGATTACCATTTAGTAAGTTTGAGTATAAAGCGACGTGCAACAAGTGATTGATTTTAAATTTTATTGCAGTGATTAATATTACTTTGCCAGATGACAAGTCAAATTATGTTCATAGAATTGGACGAGTTGGCAGAGCTGAACGTATGGGGCTCGCTATTAGTTTGGTGAGCGTGGTGCCCGAAAAAGTATGGTATCACGGCGAATGGTGCAAAACCAGAGGTCGGAATTGCTGGAACACAAACTTGACAAATGCGAAAGGTTGCTGTATTTGGTTAAACGAAATGCAGGTGAGCTATTGCTTGATTCTGATATAATAAAACTATTTTTTATGAGACGTCACAGATCCAAGTGCGTTTGGTATAAACTTGCATTAATTTTAGTATCTGGCCGACATCGAGGATCATTTAAATGTGACCATTCAGCAAATTGAGACCGACATTAAGGTGCCAAGCGATAAATTCGACGGAAAGGTGACCTACGGTCAAAAACAAAAGTCAGCTGGTTCATCATATCAAACCCACACTGCACAAATGGTACCAATTGTGAATTACTTGCACAAACTTGATTGTGAAGCTCAGGTGACTTATCTGAATCAACGATATACCTAAAGCTTGGTAGTTTGTATTTTGAGATTGTGATTAATAAATTTATAAACTTTATAAAAAAAATAAAATTATATTTATCAGAAATACATTTTTTAGTTGGGTAATGTGCTCATAAAAGTTTTTGTAAATATAAATTTGGTACACTTATGACAAAATAAGAAATTTATTAAAGTCTGTAGCAATTTATTTCAAAGCACCCGGTACATGTGGTGAGAAGTAGACTTGTGCACACTACGAGCGATAAAGGGAGAAACGGAGGTTAGAAATTAAAGCCATATGTTTGAACTAATTTATTTAAAATTATTGCTTATATATTATAGAGTATAATATAGTAGTATAATATAGAAATGTGTGAAATAGACAAGTAGCCCCAACCCCCATACTTGGAGGGCCAGGTTAAATTTAATTTAAAAAAACTTGTATTGCAATGAAGATTCATGGGGGGGTAATTACCCCCCCCCGTAGATCCGCCGTTGATTCTAACCTTAAATTTTACAACTGTAATAATAACACTGAATGAAATGGAAATGTTTGTGTTTTAACATAGCTCTCTGCTATTCCTATCTGTTCTCAAACATCAAACAAAAGAGTTGCAACGGATATAGGTGTAACAACCCGCGCTTTTGCTTAATTAATTTAAATACCGACCAAGAAAATACGGTTTAAGTATTTTCATTACCGACATAGATAATTGTAATTGAGATAATTAAATAGAGGTAATTTAAGAATACCCTATTTAATTTAATGCATTAAATAATTATGTAGGATTTAATTTTTAAATATAGATGCATTGACTTTGCCGAAAAGATCAGGAAACCATTTGTCAAGGCGGGTGCAAGTCCACAAGAATACCGGCACGCGGTATGTCGCTCTCAAAGAGCGCTGACGCCTATTTCGGCGTTTTTGTTATGATAAGTCAATGCATACGATAAAAATAATGTTAGTATTTCGCACGTAGTTTGCACATGTACGGAAATGGGTGGTTGCTGGTTGAGTTATAACTACACCGCCAAAAGAGCCTGGCCCATAAAGTAGAGCGAGGGGGCGAAAAGTGTAGTTTTTAATTTAACGTCTCATTTGCATCATGTGTGGGAACAGTTTGTAGAAACCCTCATTTCGAGGAAACTCAAACATAAGATGCCGCCGATGTCACACGGTCCTTTTCTAAGGGCCACACATGTAATAAGGAAGTAATGTTTTGAAAACGAGGAGATTTGGTCACATTCCCCTGGACTTTAGGAAGGATGAAAAATCAAAGGCATTGGTTCTTCGCCTGGCGTAAGGGCGCTTTAATGAATATCCAAAGTGGGAAATTGGTCATAAAAATCCCAACTTAGGAGAAATTCACCGGTTGTTCCTCAAGTCCGTGCTCGATTAAATAAGTTCAGTTGTTCCGCGAGTCGGTGCTCGATTAAAGAAATAAAGAATATAAGGGTTATTTTGAGTCAAAAAAAAATCGTTTTAAGATATAAATTGTCATGCGCGTCAGTAGTCGGTGTTAATTTTGAGTAATTATTATAGTACGTGATTAAAAAGGTTATTGTTAGTAAAGTTAAAGAGAAGTTTGCTGAGTTTCCAAAGTCTTCCTGGATATTACATTGGGGGACTTAGATCGTCAAGGCGCATCAAAATAAGGTATCGTGACCAGACCAACCTGTTCCCAGTAATTTGTTTATTTTGTAATTATTTTTATAATTTACCAACTTTATTTCTTTGTATAAAGGTATCAATAGATTTTTTTTGTTAGAAAGAATTCAATTTATTATTGCTTGGAAACACGCAAGTGTTAGTGTTGAGAAATCCTTTACCTGCGTTTCCGAACGACCAACGCTACAAAAAATTAGGTAAGGTTTAATTAGGGAGTCCGTCGGGCGTCCTCTCCCAAAATTACGGAACCTGTAAAATACGTTAAGGTGATTTATAACTAAAAGGAAGCTCGTGGTGGCAGCGACAGAAGCTACTTCATCAACGCACCTCCGATTTCTACCTTGGTGGCTTACTAGCTGTGAGATAATTCATCATATTTCGAATTCAATCAACTAAACTACGCACCTTCAATTTGTTACCTTGGTGTCATCGGCGGGATAATTTTAATAACCGCTATCACGGATTGTTACATTGGTGGCTTAGCGGTGGAATTAATTTAATCTAGTTCACCCCAACATACGGATTGTTACATAGGCTACATTTTGTTTGAAAATTCCCAAAAAAATTTTAACATTCCCGGAAGCAATAAGTTAAACCGATTAAAGCGATAATCAAATATGGATTAGGTGTCGTCCATAAATTACGGCACGCAATTTTAAGCAATTTTTAACCCCCCCCCCGATCGTCACACAGACCTAGACCCCCCTCCAAGTATTACGTCACATATTCTTGAACCCCACCTGCAAATTTTTCAAATTTAAAATTTATATAATAAAAAGAAACCCGGGGTGAATTTCATGGGTGTCATCCCCACCTCGGCTGATGACCTTTTTTTCAGGGGTAGCACCCCAGAAAATAGTTTTTTCTAAATACTTATAATAAAATATTTAATCTATTATATATTTTGTGACATCACAAGGGTCGGAACCCCCCGCCCCCCATCGTCACAAGGGTCGGACCCCCCCCAGGAGCGTGACGTAATTTATGGACGACCCCTTATTGGATTAAGCTGCAGGACACACAGAGAAAAAAATCTTTTGATGTAAAGTATTTTTTACTTCAAATTGAAGTGCAAATTTGTCTCGCATCAATTTGACAACAAATGAAGTAAATTTGACAACAATTCAAGTAATATTTATTTCAAATTGTTGTCAGACGAATTCCTACTTCAATTTTTTTCTCAGTGCAGGTACTCAAAGGCTCAAAACAAAACAGTTGAGTCGGCCCTACAACGGGTACAATATTCATGAAATTCTAGGCTAACCAAAAGTTCGATTCAACTTTCCAGATATTTAGCGAAGAAATTAAACTGTTGCTCAGCCTAGCATTTCGTGAGTGTTGTGACCGTTGTAGGACAAACTGTTTTGCTTAATAATTATAAATCTTTGGCAAGATGGTATGCTGAAAAATATGTTTCTCAATCTGGATTCGAATCCTGGCCAAAGAGAATGTATATGATGCGCTGTTCCAAATGGGGGTCAGTCGAATTAAGAGTACATCCACTATAAAGTTTTTTTTTTTTTTTATTGACTCCATGAGTGATTACAATCCGTCCGTGGACGATAAGTAACATTATTTGTATTGATTGAATACATGGCACAGTGGAGAGCCAGCCCACTGGCAGGCCTCCTTTAGGAATACTACATAATTACACGTTATATAATAAGTTTGGTAACACATGCACTACTTCAGCTTGAAGTCGTTGGTCCTCGTCTAGGCAGCAGCGGCATGCACATTCCGCTTGATGTTTGGACGCTAGGTGATGCAACAACTTAGTTATTGTTACAGTGACGTTTGAGACCCTTGTAACAACTTTGCGATTCGTTGTTTTTCCTCAAGGGGGTGGTTTGTAGGTTTCGATTACGAATGATAGAACTGCCACCACTTAATCTTTGTGATATCGTAATAACCTCCTTGGTGCGGTTAATTACTGAGGTAGATTAAGAAACCCCTTAAAGTTAACTACCTGTCAACTTCACTGGACCTTGTTGGTTGAATTAAGGTAACGTGCCTCCTCTGATGTTTTGGGAAGACGCGGGAAAACCCAGAGAAATAACTACAATTTACTAATTAAAGTCGATCGCTGGAGTAACGACCAATTAAAGATTTAAATCGATATAATGGTATATATTGAACAAGCAATTAAACCTTTTATAAGGTTTATACAAAGAATTACAATTATGTCAAGATTTTTACAAGTGAAAGAAATCCACACACATATGGTACATAAGAGAAAATTTGTTACAAGTATTAATTTAACTAAAAGTCACCATACCTATTTATTACAAAAATCCTGTGCACGAAGGGTGGTAAGTTTGAGATGGTATATCCTACTATTGTAATCCCAAATGGTTACACTTATATTTTTAACACAATCGTTTCGTTGACTGATTAAAACTTAATGATAAGCAGAATGATTTTTAAAATATTGACCTTTTTTCACTTTAAAGAACTTATTTATTCGCGTTTCTCGAGCTACCGAAGTTTCAATGAAATAAAAGATATGAATAAGTGACTCGTTCACTTGACTTAAAGAAATGTACACTTGACTATGTGAATTCCGATTGGGTTAGAGTTCGGATTAACTCTTGAAATCAAATTCACCCGTTGGGTTACTGAATGAAATAATCAAAACGCGAAACGTGTTACTACCACGGTTGACTCTCTGCTTGATTCGCTCTCGGGGTATTTTATCAACTTCTCCCCATCTCTGAATATTAATATTACGCCTTCGATTGAATTCATTGACCAATTGCGTGGTTGCTTTTTCCCTTGACTTTAAAAGAGGGTAGTCTTATTAATTGGATATTCTCAAAACTTTCTTCCTTGCACGTGTGTGTGACTGATCCGCTGGCGAATTGTGTAGTTTTCCCACAGATTTTTGTATTTCTTAATTTAAAAATATAATTCCTACCCTCGTTAAAGCAAATGAGGCATTAAGTTGGGATCCCGCCTTATGAAGAATTTGACTATTTCTTAAAAACGAATCTTTTGGCGGTGTACTGGCTAATCCCTCATTTCCTTCCACGTGTGGGTTTTTAATTAGAATTGACTTTGTTCCCACAGTTTACATTGATTTAAATAACACATTCATGGTGCCGTGCCGAGTCTTTGGAAAACAGGTGTTTGCACCCTAAATTTTAAATAAAAGCCAAAACGTTTGTTAGTTAGATCAATGTACCGGGTGTTTAAATTTCTTTACCTAAATTATTTTTATATTATTATTCTTTATGCTAATTTATTATGACAATTACTCATGTCGGAAGTTGTTTATACAAATTTAATATTTGTATCGTAATTGTGAATAAAAATGAACGGGCGGTTTGTTACACCCTCCTGGATGCTCATCTTCGGGGAAGGTCCGTCGGGTCGTACCTCTTCAGTCTCCTCGTCTGGAGTCCAAGGAGAAGATCGCTTACTAGTACATTGGGGTGGTCGCTTAGTCGCAGTTGGTACTTTTTGCTTATAGATGTTATTTCTTCCTTAATGCTTTTGACCTGCAAGTCACTAGCAATAGAATGGTTTGTAACGTACCATGGAGCATTACAAATGCTACGTAGTATTTTGTTTTGGAAGCGTTGGATTCGCGCAATGCTGGAATCGCAAGCAGCACCCCACAGTTGTACGCCATACGTCCATATGGGTTTTATGATGGTTTTATAAAGTAGTACTTTATTTTCTATGGATAAAAGCGATTTATGGCCCATGAGCCAGTACATCTTCCTATGTACGAGTCCAAGCTGAAGACGCTTGCTCCAAATATGCTTAGCCCACGTTAAACGTCTATCGAGATGGAATCCCAGATACTTTACTGTTTCTTGTACAGGAAGGGTTTGGCCATATAAAGCCGCACTTGGGCAAATTCCTCTTCTGAGAGTGAAGGTGATATGCACAGACTTAGTGGTGTTTACTGCGATTCGCCAAGTCTTTAGCCAAATCTCAACTTTGTTTAGGTGTGTCTGTAAGAGGCGAGATGCTTGGTTTGGATCATCGTCAGACGCCAATATGCCCATATCATCTGCAAAAGTGGCTGTTTCGGTATCTTGGGTTAGAGGTAAGTCTGATGTATATAAAAGGTATAGAAGTGGTCCAAGCGCGCTACCTTGTGATACCCCAGACAAAATGGGCTGTAGGGTAGTATAGGTTTCCCCATATTTGACCAGAAAATACCTGTTTGTGAGGTATGACTCCAGTAGACGACAGAACGGATGAGGCAAGTTTTTTTTAATTTTGTACAGCAATCCCAGGTGCCACACTCTATCGAAGGCCTGCGAGATGTCAAGGAAGACAGCTGAGCAATATTTCTTACTTTCTAGGGCGGCTCTGATCTTTTTTACTACCCGATGAACCTGTTCTATCGTTCCATGTCCTTGGCGAAAACCAAATTGATGATCCGGGATTAGATTTTTTTCCTCAATGATGGGTAGCAATCTTTTCAGTAACAACAGTTTTTCAAATGTTTTGGAAAGAATGGGCAGCAGACTAATGGGTCTGTAAGATGAGGTCTCGGTTGGATCCTTTCCGGGCTTCTGGATCATGATGACTTGTGCGACTTTCCACTGAGATGGAAAGTAACCTCTTGTGATGATTGCGTTGAATATTATCTTGAGAAGTTTAAAGCCTTTTTCTGGTAGGTTTTGCAGTACTTTCCCCGTTATTAAATCATATCCAGGAGCTTTTTTGGCATTGATCTTTTTGAAGATGATGTCTTTGATTTCATGCATCTTAAATTTTTTTATTGGTAGGCTCATCTGGTATGGGGCTTTAAGTAGTTGATGAATATGATGTTCTTCTTCTGAAGGAATTTGTATTGGTGGAGGTTGAAATACTTTGATGAGGTGTTCAACAAACGCCCCGGCCTTCTCCTCATCATTCCGTGCCCAGGTTCTATCACTTTTTCTAATCGGCTGGTTTACTTTTTGAGTTTTTTTTACTTTTTTGGCAACCTTCCACAAGGAGTAATCGGTTGCTACACTGGCTGACAGGTTTTCAAGAAAATTTCTTATACCTTCGTTTTTTTGGTCTTCGAGCAATTTTTTAAGTTTTTTTGTAGCCCTATTTAAATTCGTTTTGTCATCTGGAGCTTGAGTCAATTGCCAGCGTTTCCGAAGTTTTCTCTTCGCTACTATTTCCTTCCCGATGTATTCAGGGCAGTATCCAGGCTTATCAGCTTCCGGCACCAGTGGTGTGGCATTCCACGCAGCTTGCTGGATTTCCACTATTAAATGCTCCACCGCTTCGTCCACTTCACCATCTGATTTCAGTGATATGTCGAGGTTTAGCCGCTGTGAAAGATTAGTTTTAAAAGATTCCCAGTTTGTGTTTCTGTTAAACAGCGCAGGTGGCCTTTCGACCTTGAATACAATCGTATCAAGAGTGACTAGCAGTGGAGTGTGGTCAGATGACAAATCCAGGCATGCCTTGACCTTAAGGTAATTGTGAGAAATACCACCAGTCACACAGAAATCGATCACGTCCGGAACCTTGTTTGGATCTGCGGGCCAGTAAGTGGGCTCCCCTGATGACAGTTGCTGTAGGCCACAGCTCTGTAACGATTGATAAAGCTGCCTACCTCTAGGTGTTATGAGTCTCGAACCCCAGTAGGTGTGTTTCGCATTGTAGTCTCCGCCAGCAATGAAACGATGTCCAAGCGAGTTGAAGAATGCCTCAAATTGCTCTTTTTTAATTGAGAGATTTGGCGGACAATATACTGCTGAGAGGGTGAGTGGTCCACGTCTATCATCGATTATTACTGATGTGGCCTGTATGTTTTTTTGGCTTACTTTTGTTATTTCATGATGTTTTATGGTTTTTTTAATTATGATTGCTGTACCTCCTCTTGCTGTACCATCTGGGTGTTGAGTATGGTAGATATTAAAGTTGGGGATCTTTATAAAGCTTTTGTTTGTTATGTGTGTTTCGGAGATGAGCATGACATCCAAATTTTGATTTGCTATGAAGGATTTTAATTCCAGTCCATGGTTGACTAGACCGTTGGCATTCCATATGGAGATATTTAGTTTACTTTTTAATTTGCTGCCCATTACATTTTGCCGATCATAGTTATTAGGAGATCCAGCATTTTGTCCATCTTCTCCATCATGTTGGTCAGCATTTGCTCGAGGTTATTTTGAGGTTGTTGTGGCGTAACCATTTGCATCTGATTTTGTTGCAAGGTGTTGAAAGGTTGATTATATTGGGTTCCATTTGCCGTCATTTGAGCGTAAGAAATATTATGTTGTATTTGGTGATCACCAGTTAGAACTTGATTTCCACTATGCTGGGTTTGATTGTCGTTATGTTGAATTTGATTTCCATTACTATTATTTGGGAGAGGTGGAAAAGTATTTACATTAATATCATGGTCATTGTTAGTGGTCATTACAGGTGCAGCATTGATATGTCTTTTACGAAGTGCTGGGTATCGTCTTTTTTGGAGCTCCTTGTATACAGAACACCCTTTAAAGTTGGCTGGATGATTTTCGTTGCAGTTTGTGCATTGGACCTTGTCGTCTCTTTCCTTGCGAGGGCAGTCAGAAGTTGCGTGGTCACCAGTACATTTAACGCACCGTGGTCTGTGTTGGCAATATTTTTGTGTATGACCAAAAGATTGACATCGAGTACACTGGGGAACCTCACGTTTGGGGTGGGGAGGTTCTATTTTAACTATTGTATTCAATAAATTAGTAATTTTGTAGATATCTTTGTTATTTGGCTTAGTGTTTAGCTCTAGGTTGATTAGGGGTAATAATATTTTGGTGCCTATTTTTCTGATGTAGGAAATATTTTTTACTTCGTGTCCTTTAGTTTGGATATCTTCTTTGAGTTTTTCCAAGTTTGTAGTAGGATGAACATTACGTATAACTACACGAAAAGTGCGGTTTTCCTTTAGTTGATACGTGTGGAATTGCGTGGCTTTTTCAGTAAGTGCTTTGATTATTTCTGTATAGAGCTGAGAGTTGTTCGGTTGAACTTTTACCTGATTATTATAAAGGTTTTTGGTTGTATAACCGTTTGGTGCAGTAGTATTAAGTACCTCAACGAGGGGATTTATGTCTTCGACACCCTCTACGAATATTGGGGGTGGTTTCTTTGTGATTTCCTGTACTGTTTCGCGTTCATCCACCAATTCTTCTTTATCTTCCCCCGTTCCTGCGAGAACCTGGAATTGATTTCAGGTTGGTGTTGGTTTGCTAAGCCAGTAATTGGCAAGGGTGGTTTGTTTACGCATTGTTCTCCTATGTTCTGGACTTTCGCTTTGGCGTTGTCTCTTTTTATACGTTGAGGTGGTCCATTCAGTCTCACGATTTTTTATCGTTTGCTCCGCTTTAGCCAAATCTTGTATTTGGTGAGCTGTAGCGGGAAGAATATAAGTAGAATTTGTTGGTTGTGATTGGGGTATATAGTTAGTGTTGAGTATCCCTTGAGGGTAAAGTTGCCCAGCTGATGTATAGTTCTGATTATAATATACGTGCGGGATTATTTGCTGCGATGGTGGCAGGTACGGTCCTGCCTGTTGTTGCGTCATAGTTGCATTCTGATTACAACAAACGGGATCGTTTAGTAAGATTATTGGTTCCATACGATTTGGTTGCGATACAACGCCGTGTAGTTGGGGTATATTGGCATTTTTTGATGGTGGTGTGCGTTGCATTTTATGCTTTCGCACTTTACTTCTAACCTCACTTTAAGTGGCTGGTATAACTAGTAACATGGTCTATAGATTATCGCACGACTTGCAAAGAAAACACTACACAATAATGTACGAATTCTTTTTAGTTAGCAATCACTTCATCAAGCACTAATAAGCACTGTTTAGCTTCACTTTTTACTGAAAACTGCGGTTACTCTCCCACTAACTCAGCCATTCGAAACTAAATTTCTTCTGCTACACACTAAAGAACAGGCTTATATCTGTCTATTAAAACAATAAAAAATGTGAACATGGTCAAAATTATTTAAATAATCGAATTTTAAAAGTACGGAAAAGTAGCAAGAGCATGGTGCACAACCGGTCGAATGCTACGACTTCGCTCGGCCGGAGCGCATTTTGTTGACGGTACGTGCAGATAGATATACTCTTACACTTAGAAAATTTCGCAGCAGCAGATGCACCTCGAGCGTCGTACATGCAACATCGATTATTTTTTGTTTTTAGGCGATTTTTAGGGGGTGAAACGTAATAGTTTACTGCCCCATACCGCGACTATACTTTTTAATGCTATTTCGAGGGTCTCTCACATCCCGGTTGCATAGATCCCGGTGTTCTTGATCGGTGGCGCCTTCTCGTATGTTTAGCCTAGTAACCAGAGTCAAATCCGCTCCGTAGGGGTGCAACGCGGAGCGGAGCGGAGCGGAGCGGCGCCCCGGAGGAGTAGGATTTGACGATGGATTACCCTCCTTTTCGAATGCACACCCCTAAAATTCGAAGGCAAAAAAAATTTAATTTTTTCACTTTTTCGGCAATAACCGCCTTATTTTCCATTTTTTCGCGAATATTTATACTAATATCTACTAAGCACACCCCCCCCTACCCGAATTTCAAAGAAAAATTAAAATCGGACCGAAAAAATTTCACTCCATTTCAAGGGACTGTAACCGGATACATGTGGGAGACCCCGTGTTCGACCGGCTACATGAATTTACTTTCCCTTCATTTCAAAAGTCGATATTTTTTTTATTTTGACCATGTTCACATTTTTTATTGTTTTAATAGACAGATATAAGCCTGTTCTCTAGTGTGTAGCAGTCGAAAATTTTTTTCGACTGGCTGAGGTAGTGATATAGTCCCCAAAACTGCTTCCGAGATCAAATTTACAATGTTCAACCAAATGCAGGGCCGGGCTCTCTATAAAGTAAAAATTTAATAACCACGAAACATAATTTGGTTGACAAATTGTACCTAGAGTTTGACAAGTACTTCCCAAGTTTAGCTGTTTTGTCTAATTAACTGAGCTACTGAAATGGAATTTCTTCACCAGATAGTCTGTTCCTAAAATGTGTAATATTCAGAAGCAGAATTGTGAAATATTTTATTTGATCAAAAATAACAAATAACAAATTAAGTAAATTAAATTTGTGACTTAGTTAGGCCCGTATGATAAATCAAGTGATTGTGGTGTTAAATAATAATAAATCGATGGAACTTAAATAAAAAGGGAATGTCCATTAAAAATCTGAGTAGAAAGAAAATTTTGAATTTTGCAAGTTTGGAAGTTGACGAATTGCGCCGTCTCCAGAGTATTAAGGAGGGAAAAAGATAAGATGGATCGTAGAAAAGCGAGAAACGAGGCAACGAGGACTCTCACCGCGTCCGTATACAAGTGAGGACGTATTTTGGTTATTGAATTATGAAAATTTTGAAGACCGCTGAAAGTAATTTTGATGAGAGGGTTGTATTTTCTGGAAATAAAAGTGATTGGAAATGTTACAAGTCAGAATTTAAGTAGTTATCTGCGAATTAGTTAACAATTTTTGGAAAAACGTATTGCATTAATGGTTGGTTGTATTTTATGATTCGAACGTTAAATGGATCAACGGCATGAAAAACGAAACTTGGTCGACGTAAACAACTGGCGTATTCACAGAAGAACTGAAATCCCTTCAACGGAGAAATAGTGGTAGGACAATATTTTTTGTGCGCGCGTTATTTAAAAGCGATCGCTATACAATATTTTAACAAGTGCGATATATTCTTGGGGGTTTTTATTTAGGTTAGGTATTTACCATAATTTGTGTACACTTAATTTGTTAAAGATTATGATTGATAATTCTGTTTTGTCAAAGATTTGTAAATGAATAAAGAAACAGTTTGTGGATGGAGAAATTTTATTTGGTTTAATTGTTATAAATTTATACAGCTTTCCAGAGTACGAGTAGGCTCAAGGTATACCGTATACGCTATTCACAATTATTTTCATTGACATAATTTACGAATTATTCACAACAGTAGAGAATGTTTTCGAAATTCGACTGAACCCAATTTTACGCCCATATTAGAGTCTCATTGCTGAGTTAGTCGGAGAGAGAGAAAAAAGTGCCGTTATTTTTTCCCCGCTATAAAAATCAATAAAAAGTGTTGTGCGATTCTTGCTTTTCGGGCTTTTGTGTTGTGCGAATTGACTGTTTTTGCGATCAAGCGAAGCAAGAAGTTCGTGGCGCCGCAACTGAAGGAAGGCAACGCATAACAACGTTGGGCAAACGGACGCAAGTTCGCCCGGTAAGCATAAAAATTTCTCATATTTTTGGTAGGAAAAGGTCAGAAATAATTTCCGACCCTTTCAAAAAACGTGGTAAATTTATTGTTTTTTATTGCTCTCTACAGGATTGCACCGTTAATTAGGTACAAATCCAAAACATAAATCGCTAAATATTAAATATTGCCTTCATAAATTGAAAGCAATACGTTAATTTTAGCACTTTTCTTAAATCGCAGTTTTTCGGCAAAATACGTTATTTTACCGTTAACAGCAAAAACCGTTAAACTTTAACGACCCTTTCAAGTTTTAAAAACGCCTTTGTTAAAAAGAATAAATCGGTTATCATTAACCGATAGAATTCTTTGGAAAACCGTTAGGCAATCCGCTGAACAAAGGACTCAGATACTTAAAGTACTTAGGTACTTAAGCAATCAGGTACTTTGACTTAGCGATTAAGTAACGGCCAAACCAAATTAACAAGAGCGTACAGCAACCACGTGCTGATTATTAGAATTAATTTTCCATCTTGATTATTTACTTAATCACCAAATTAATTTTAACAAAATACATTCAAAAGATTAAGTAAATAACCCAGTGCCATTTATTTGTGATTTTGACTATTTTTTGAACAATTGACACACTTGCTGCGACCCACTCTCCAATTAAAAAGTTCTTATCAGTAAAGCTCCCATAACTCTAAATCTCAAACTTAAATTCAAAATTTCTAAATTTAAAATTTTTAAATTTCAACTTCAAATCAAAAATTTAAAACAAAGAGTTTTAAATATTAATTCAAAAAATCTCCTTCAAATTCAAAATTTAAAACAAAGAGTTTTAAATATTAATTCTAACCTCAAACTCAAAAACATGTCTACTATGTCGAAGAGTAAAAATCTAACCGCTCACCCAGATCTGTCGAAGATGGCGGCAGAAATGGGATTAAATCTACTAGAATGGCAAGTGATGTTAATAAACGCGCTAGCCAATACATTCACAAACTCGGACCCCTCAGGACACCTCGAGTTTCCGGAAACGAGCAACGCAGCCGATCTAAGGGAATCCATAGTTCGAGCAGCCGATGGCTACGTCTTCGCAACGCGAGCTGTCCTTAAGGCCGATGAACTATCCGAAAGCAACGATTCCGAATCCCCCTCCCACTCCGAGGATGAAAGTTCTCAGGACGAAGAGGAGGATGATCAATGCGACCTCGCGGGAAAGCGCCAGAGGAGCAAATCGCTCGAAGCCCTCAACGCGAAGGAGTTTGAGGCGCAGACATTGGAGCGTGCAAAAGGACGCAGGCCCCAATGCCCGCGTCAGGAAAACTCCAACCCTCAGGAGACCGGCCCTGAGGAAGGGGTAAAAGACGGTGAAACGGCGGAGCCCTCAGCCCCCGCTTCACTAATCTTAGACCCCACCTCCCCGATGGAGGAGGGTGAGCTCTGCGCATCGATTGAAGATGCGGGCACACTCCCCCCCACCGAGGGAATCGCGACCCTGGGTAACGATCCGCCGATCCCAGAAAGCCAAGAGGTGAAGGAGAGCGCGATCTCTCCTAACCCCTTGGCCGAAGGGAACGAGACCCAAAAACCTGAAAGTGGGCCTTCAGCAACCACTTTTAAAGACCACATCGACCTCAAAGCCCTGTCGGAGGAAGGGAAGAAGTCAGTAGCGGCGACTATCAAATTCCACGCCCTATCGGTAGGGATCGGGAATCATGATCAGTTCCAGCTGACTCTTAACAACTCCGGCAGGCCTAAGAGGGACGTAGAGGCAGCAATTCGCAAGGCGGTGAGCGACGAGGCCGCAATGTTGGAGCTCGAAAAAGCCCTTTTAGCCGAGGAGGAGGGGAAACCCAATCCCAAAGCTAAAGGGAAAAAGAGTAAAAATAAAAAAAAAGCTAAGTCGAAGAAGCCGACCGAAGTAAAGCCGGTCATGACCCGGGGGGAGGGAGAGGGACGGGGGGGACAACTTCCGATATGGAAATGGAAGTTGACCTACCCCAAAGCCAAAACACCCCAGGTCCTTCAGACAAAACGGTCCCGGGACCGAGAAAAATCGTAAACCTGAACGCGCTACGCGAAATCATCTCATCAAACGACGTTCACAACGCGGAAATTCTGAATAGCCTCCCTAAGAAAGTTTTCTCGTCAGATTCAAGACCCCCCCTTCGCGGATACAGGAGGGGGGGCACTCCTATCAAACCTTCCAAACCATTGAATGTGCCCACAAATCCGGTGGGCCAAAGCAACGCTCCCAAATCGAAGAGCGGAACCCTGGGGAAGCCTTCGGGAACAGAACCCAAAGGCATCACCCAGGATACGAGAACACCCCCCCTAGTCCTAGTAGAGAAGGACAAGTGGCCAGCGCTGTCAAGGGCTATAGATAACGCAAAATTGCAATATACTAAGGCCCAGAACAGCAAGGAGGGTATCTCAATCCACCCTGCAACGGTGGAGGATTATCGAGGAATCACGACAATCCTCACTTCCAGGGGCATGAAGCATTACACCTTCAAGCTCCCGGGCGAAAAACCGATCAGGGTAGTGATCAAAGGTCTACCGGTGGAGCTCTCTGAAGGAGAGATAAAGGCGGACTTGGTGGAACAAGGTTTCCCGCTCATTTCTTTAAGCCAATTCACAAAAACAAACCCACAAACCAAAAATAAAGACAAATTACCCCTCTTTTTGGCAGTTTTAGATAAAACTTCAAAAGGAAGGGAGATTTTCAATTTAACCAGAGTCCTGGGGCTGAATATAAGGGTGGAAACACCCCATTCCAGAAACAGGGCATCGCAATGCCACAAATGCCAAAGGTTTGGCCACACTCAAGGCAATTGTCGGTCATTCGAACGATGTGTGAAATGCGCAGGAGCACATCTCACATCGGCCTGCAAAAAACCCCCCACCACCAAGGCCACCTGCGCGAACTGTGGAGGCCAACACCCCGCCAATTGGAGGGGCTGTATGAACCGCCCACAACCCCGCGCCGCGGGCACATTCAATGGGAATTCCAAGAGCAACACCGCTCCCAAAAATACCCAAACCAAACAGAATCCCAAACGTAAAACCGCGAAACCCAATTCCGCCACGGACGACGCGCTAAACGCAAGGATTATTAAATTATTAGAAACCATCTTAGGTAAACAGGCCATCAGCCAAAAAACCAAGCCCTCTAAAAAAGCCAAAAAGGCAAAAAAGTCAAACAAACCAGTTAGTGAAGTACACCAATAAATAAAAACCACTAACCAACCTCTTTTCATTTTACTAATCAAATAAAATGAACAGGACAAGAATTCGTCCTAAATCTATGCAAATCGCTTACTGGAATGCCAACGGGCTCAGTTCCCGCAAAGTTGAGCTACTTGACTTTGCGAGAAGAAACGATCTCGACGTCATCCTAGTAAACGAGACGCATCTCAAACCGGCCGACAGGGCCGAACTCCCCTCTTATTCTCTCTATAGATCTGATAGATTGTGGGGCCGGAAGGGCGGCACCGCGGTCTATGTCAGATCCTGCATTGAACACCACGAAAGGCCAGTTCCGCCGCTACAGAATTTAGAAGCAACCTCCGTCAGTATCTCTACGCTGAACAACGGATGGTTTCATCTAACAGCTGTATACAAACCACCCACAGACCAACTTCTAAATTCCGACATCGAGGCACTTCTGGGCAACGACGGCGAGCAAATCATCATCGCCGGCGACCTAAACGCCAAGCATCCCGCGTGGAACAGCCGCAAGGCCAACACCGCGGGAAAAGTCCTTTTAAGACTTGCCGATGCGCATCACTTCCTAGTAGACGCCCCAGTGGAATATACACATCTATCGTATAATCCAGCACTCTCACAAAACGACCCGAACTCACAGCACCATCCAGATCATTTTCACGACGTCCTAGACGTAGCTGTAATTCGCAATCTGAAATTCCTACACAGGCTCACAACCGTCAGTGAGTTGGACTCAGATCACAACCCCGTCCTCCTTCAGCTTGGTGAAGACAAAGAGGACGAACATCAGTCATTTTCTAAAGTAATCGATTGGATAAATTTCCAAAACCAACTCGCGCATAACCTGGGCCCTATCCCTATCCTGGAGGACGTCGACGACCTGGAAAGGTACGTAGGCGTCTTCGAGGAAAAAGTTATCGAGGCGGTAGAAATTGCCACCAGAACGATTCCCAAACGTGACCCTCGCGACCAGTTACCTGGTAACATTAGAGAACTGATACGTCAGAAGAACAGGGCTAGAAGGCGCGCCCAGCGCTCCTTCAACCCTGCTGACAGGAGGATCTATAATGACCTAGCAGCGGAAGTTAGGTGCGAGATTAAGGCATATAGGGAATCGACCTGGGACAATAAGCTCGAGGAGATCTCACTTGAGCAACCCTCGGCATGGAAATTTATAAAAGCGATTAGAGGTAATAAAAGAGCTAAAATCCCCCCCCTCGACGGACCGAACGGATTGGCCCTCAGCTCCCTGGAGAAAGCTGAGGTGCTGGCTTGCAGCCTGGAAGATCAGTTCAGCCCAAACGCTGACACCGATCCGACAGTAGCGGAGCACACCACGAAAGTCGAGAGCGAGGTAAGGAGGAGATTAGCGGATCTTAAAACGCGCACCGACGGGTCGAATATCACACCGGTGACATTCGGCGAACTATCTACGATCGCCCGCAAGCTAAACAAAAACAAGGCTCCGGGGCCTTGCGGGATCACGAACCGGGTAATTTCTCAGCTTCCGAAGAAAGCACTTGCGGCGATGGTCGCGATCGTAAATGCCATGTTGAGACTGAAGCACTTCCCATCTAGGTGGAAAGTTGCGGATGTCATAATGTTTCCCAAGCCAAACCAAAACCTGAAAAATGCAAAATCATACCGGCCAATCAGTCTACTGCCTTGCCTAGGCAAGCTTGCAGAAAAAATAATTGTAACTCGTTTAAATCAAGCCACGGAAGAAAACCAAGTTATTCCTAACGAACAATTTGGTTTTCGACCAGGCCACTCAACAGTGCATCAGGTGGTTAGGCTCGTGGAACATATCACGCTTAACTGGAACAAGAAGCAGTCTACGGGGGCTGTGTTCCTGGATGTCGCCAAGGCATTTGATAAAGTATGGCACCAGGGCCTACTTTATAAAATGCTGGAAGCCGGCATTCAAGCGGAAATAGTGCTAATGATGGAGTCGTTCCTGAGAGATCGGAAGTTTCGAGTAAAACTCGAGGACACCCGCTCCACTTTAAAGTGCATCACAGCGGGGGTCCCCCAAGGGAGCATCCTCTCTCCCGGGCTCTTCTCCATCTTTATCCACGACCTTCCATGTGCAAACAGGGGGGGCGACGACAGGGTCGAGGTTGCGCTTTACGCGGACGACACGGCGGTATTCTCCAGTTCACCCAGCTCCACCCTCCTCATAAATAGAATTCAACAACATCTCGGAAAACTGGAAAAATGGTTCAGTACTTGGCGCATAGGGGTAAACCCTAGCAAGAGTACTGCAACCTTTTTTACCAGACGAAGAGAAACAACAATACCTACAAAACCAGCTAGACTTCCAACTTCATGTCTCCGAATGTATGACACCGAGATCCCTTGGAGCGACACTTCCAAATATCTGGGGGTGAAGCTTGACAAGGGATTACGATGGTCCAATCACATAACGGAGGTAACAAACAAAGCCAGATCAGCTCTCTCACAACTATATCCTTTCATTAACAGCAAAAGCAAGTGTTCTCTCAAGTCAAAAATTCACTTGTACAAAGCGTGCGTCAGACCCGTAATGACGTACGCGTGCGAAGCTTGGGGCTACGCGGTAGACTCTCATCTGAGCAGACTCCGCCGAACTCAAAGCGTCGCACTGAGACGAATATTGAGGGCACCAATACTAGTCTCAAACGCTAGAATACGGGAGGACACAGGCGTAGAATCAATCGATGACTTTATCCGTCACCTGACGGCTAACTTCTACGATCGCTTGGCCACCTCCGAAAACCCACTAGTCAACGGGCTTGGTAATTACCAACTCGACGACTATCTGCGGTATAAGAGGCCCAAGGCGATTCTTGCGCCGAAGCCACCCGTGCTTTAGCGTTGCCACGACTAAGCACTTCTCGGATCTCGCGACCCCAGGGGCCGCGATATGCGAGAAAGGCTACTCCGCAGGCCATTCGGGGGGTTTTTAGCTCGCTAAGAACCTCTTTTTCTGTGTTTTCCTTCCAGGATGACTGCCTTACCAGCATCAAGGACGTAAATTGGTCTTGATGCGCGGTATACCAGTCTAGAACAATGACCTTCAGTCATGGTTGTTCTTTGCACACCTCAATGGGTGCAACCAAGGGGGTATTTTTTACAACGACTCGCCCTTGCGGGCGGTCGAGATGGGATGAAAGGTGGGTGTATGCGGGAGACCTTGCTCTCCGGCGGCTTTCACGATGCCAGCTCGCAGGCTCAGGCTCAAAGGGGGGGGAGGGCAACCTCCCTCCTAGAAAGCGGTTAGGCCAGGTACGACACGACGGAGGTAGGATTACCGAAATCGGAGCGACTGACACTCCTCCGAAACGGAAATTCCGGCCGAAGGAATTTCGACTTAGCCACTCATACGCGAAAACTTGCCACTCTTCCTAAAAATTTCTAATTCGTTTGAATACCCAGTCAAATAGGGTGCAAAAACAAACGACGTCAAATCAGCATTACCAGCTATACGAACAGCGACTGCGTACGTGAGTTCAATAATAATAATTCTGCCATTTCCGTCGAGCATCGAAGGGGGGGAAACCCAACTTTGACCTTCGGCGGATCTCGGGTACAGGGAAGGGCGTCAAAACCCAACCCCGTATTCACAAACCAATAAGGTGCGTGGCGCACCAGTCATTATGAAGGCTGTAACAGTTTTAAACTAGGCACACCGAAATACAATTCAGATTACGGATTATAGAAGGCCAGCTACATCTTAAAAAAAATCTGATGTGACAACACATTACTTTCCCATTTAGTAGATTCCACTTTATTTTATATTAAATATTAATAAAACAGATGTTAACTCAAAAAAATTTTTAACTCGATAAAATACACAAATTACTGTAATACTGTAATAATTTGTAATTTAACATGGTAACTCATATTTTTTAAAAGCACTTATTTTATATTTTCATTTTAACAATTATATAACATGTTTGCATTGAAAAATTTTTAAAATTGTCATTTTCCAAAAAAAATTAGAAATTTGCGGAATGCCGTGCCGTCTATATGCAATCAAATTTTAACTATGGGCGTAATGACGTCAGAATTAATTTTTTATAAGTAATTAAAAAATTCGTTTGATATTAATTACATAATATGTTTATACAAGTAAATTAGTTAAAATATTAAATTATAGTAATGAACAATACAAATCACTTTGACAGATCAAAATTATCCAAGGCAAACCATATTCATTTAATAGCGCTTATTTTATTTTTGCATTTTAACAATAATTTAAGATGGAAAATATCAAGTGTGGGGTATCAAAAGATGCGGAAAAATAATCTCTTTCGATTGATATGATTTTCAATCTCATATGTTCCACCGGGAAGCGGCAATGCTCTTTAACAATTTTCATTCTCCTAAAAAAGGGGTTAAAAATGGACGGTTTTCCACCAAAATCTAATCAGTTTTTTAGACAGCTACTTCAAACTAGTGTATAAAATTTCAACTCAATCGGTGCACGCGTTTGTCTGAAAACGTTGACGATAGAATCACCACACATCACACACACATCCGGACATCATTCCAAAATTGGTCTTAAACAATTCGTATGGGCTCATAGACCATGGGAAAAATGCTAACTCAAAATTCTTTTTAACTCAATAACAATACTTTCCTTTACTACGTAAATGGGAAAGTAAAATTGAAGTAAATATTTTGCCCACTTTTCAGTTCGATAGATCAGAGCCAGTAGATTTAGAGAGTACCGTCATCCTTTTACCACACGAAATGCCGATAACAGGTCATATTTTATCCACCTTCATCAGCATTACCAATGTTTATATTGTTTATAATAAGAATGATATAATAATTCATTACTATTTTACAAAATAGTACCCTGAACTCCGTAGTACTATGGGCAATTAATACAGAAAGTTGAAAACAAGCAATTGTTTCTTACAGTTGACAGGATAAAACATGATGACCTTTGCACGCCACCTGGTGGACAGCGTTATCGTTAAGATATTGTTATCAGCTATTGTAAATTTACCATAACAATAACTTAGTGATAACCCTGCCCACCGGGTGGCGTGAAAAAGCCTTCTATCGAACTGAAAATAAACGAAATATGTTTGACACGTAGTTCCATAAGAGCTATCCCTCTATATATAGTTCTCTTTGCCCTGGAGTATTCGATGTGAATACGCGCGCTTAGACAACTGTACTACCGAAGTGATTTGTTCCGTTGCGCGGAATTCTAGTATATTTATACCGTTGACTAATTCTAGGACCGCTACAAATCCTTATAATGCAGCAATCCTAATTCTGTGAGGCCGCACAACCCCATTTGACATGTTCTAAATGGCTAAGGGCAGCCAGTAACGAGCCTGAGCTAGCTAGTTGTTGTAATTCTTGATTTTTATTGGTGCCGCGAATATTTAAGGCGCCCGTGATTGCGATTCGGTTCAGTTATTCGGCCTTCCAATTTAGTGGCGACATCTGTTGATAGCCATAGAACTCCACCAGGTGTTTCCAAACCTCCCATATGGTTTGTCTATCTGGCAAAGGTACAGCGGTAATTTATAATGTGATTTTAACTTATGTTACAGCCCTTGTTCCATATTTTATATTCCCAAATGAATTTTCGGTTTACTGGTTTGAATTTTTACCGCGGCGTGTAAGACGCGCACAATTTAAAAGTCTCTGCTTTAATTTAGTCGTTACTAATATAATAATCATCTGCGTCAATTTTGTTAAAACTTGATGCATTAGATGCTCAAAACAAATGCCGGTTACTGTGCAGTTAATGCAACCACTCGAAACTAAATTTCTTCTGCTACACACTAAAGAACACAGTTAATATAACAAATTCTCAAAATATGAGGCGAGAATTTGTTATCAAAATTTTGAAATAATCGATTTTGAAAAGTACGGAAAAGTAGCAAGAGCATGGTGCAGAAGCGGTCGATGCCACTTCATCGCTCGGCCGGCGCGCATTTTGTTGACGGTACGTGCAGATAGATATACTCTTACACTTAGAAAATTTCGGAGCGGCAGATGCAGGTCGACGGTCGTACATGTTACATCGATTATTTTTAGTTTTTACGCGATTTTTTGGGGGTGAAACGTAATAGTTTACTGCCCCATACCGCAACTATACTTTTTAATGCTATTTCGAGGGTCTCTCACATCCCGGTTGCATAGATCCCGGTGTTCTTGATCGGTGGCGCCTTCTCGTATGTTTAGCCTAGTAACCAGAGTCAAATCCGCCCTGGAGGGGTGCAGAGCGGAGCGGAGCGCAGCGCAGCGGCGCCCCGTAAGGGTAGGATTTGACGATGGATTACCCTCCTTTTCGAATGCACACCCCTAAAATTGGAAGGCAAAAAAAATTTAATTTTTTCACTTTTTTGGCAATACACGAGTTATTTTCCATTTTTTTGATTATATTTATTACTAATATCCACTAATCACACCCCCATCTATCCGAATTTCAAAGAAAAATTCAAATCGGACCGAAAAAATTTCACTCCATTTCAAGGGACTGTAACCCGATATATGTGCAGACCCCGGGTTCGACCGGCTACATGAATTTACTTTCCCTTCTTTTCAAAAGTCGAAATTTTGGTTATTTTTCAAAATTTCTCGCAAGTTATTTTTTCTATAGCCTAAAATAAGCCCATTCTTTAGTGTGTAGCTGAAGAAATTTTGTTTCGAGTGGTGACATTACGTGCACAGTCGCCCAAATGCCTAAATGGGCTGAAATTCAAGTTTTTATTTAATGAAAATTTTTTCTTAAAATTTCGAAAAAACCGATAAAAAGATAAATGAACCATTTCGTTACTCATTCCGGAACCTAAATTCAAAATTTATGTAAAAAAACGCATCGAAATTGATTCAAAATTCCAGATCCATTTCGAAAATAAATCTTTCATCTACACATTTGTTTTGATCATTCAATGCACAAATTGGTCAAGATAATAGGTTTGTTTCATCGACGAGTTCTCGTTAGTTCTAGAGCTATGCGCATGCTCTTTAACTAAAATCTGTTTCATCAAACGTTAAAATTTGAACTGCTAGTTCTACGAACTCTAGTCCGCTGTTTCATCAGCCTAATTGTGAGTTCTAGAACGGTTCAAATCAGTACTTGTTCAGAAGCAAGAATCAGCAAGAACTTGTAGTTCTAGACCGCCCATAATATCCCGACTGAAGAAGTACTAGTACGAATACTTGTTTTAGCCGCCAATAATGCATAAAAAAATTATTTTATTTTATTTATTTTAATAATTAAAAATTATTTTAACTCATTACGCACTTTTGTGCTAAATTGTGCACGCAAAATTTCCTCATCACTAGAGACATTGTCAATAATATCATCATTGAAATCACTGAAATCTGAATCACTCATTTTTTCAACTTAAATGTTTATAATTGAATGTAAATAAATGTACGTTTCTGCATGTTTTGCAACAACAAATTTAGGTTGGGTTTAATAAAGTTCAAGATAAAACTCGAGTCAATCCGACATCCGAGTTTTCCCGAAAAATTAGGACTAAAACTGTTTCATCAAACTTTTTTCTTACGACTAGTTCTAAAGTAGTTATTGCGGACGCATGCGTATTAGAAAATTCTGAACTAGAATCGGTAGTTCTAGAACTGTTCAATTTGTTCGCGATGAAACAAACCTAATGATTAGTAATATTATTAAACTAAAACTGGTTATTTTGAATTTGAGGCGCCCTCTACGCCACGGTGAAAATTCGGAAAGTAAATTTGAGAGATATGGAAGAAGGGAAAAAAATTCAATTTATTCTAAATTACCTCCAGTTTGAATAGATAGATCATTTTCTGGGACATTTCACCTCCCCCCACCAAAAAAAAAACTTTATTAAAAATTTCGAAAACAAAAAAGGTGCAAATAAAAGAAGTACTATTGAGACTATTTTGGACCCGAAACTCGAATATCTCCAAAACTAAATGGGTACAAACGAATCGAAAATACACGGTTCTAAACTTTAGACTATTTTGGTTTTAAAATAGAGGGGGGGGAGGAGGCTGACGAAATGCATTTCGCCAGCATTCAAGATGGCTTACCGATATTTATTATGACAACAATTAAAGTAAAATTATAAATAAATAAACGAATCTCGTTGAGGTCCTAGGTCTTTATTGAAAAAATTAAATTTTCCCGACGTTTCGGGCCGTTTATTGGCCCATTTTCAAGGCTAAAATGATACAAAAACATAAAAATAAAATAAATATAAACAATGAAAACCAAAAACAAATTACAAACCTGCACGTAGTGTAAAAATAAATGTAAGGTAATTTGAATTTTAGCCTTGAAAATGGGCCAATAAACGGCCCGAAACGTCGGGAAAATTTAATTTTTTCAATAAAGACCTAGGACCTCAACGAGATTCGTTTATTTATTTATTTACAAGGTCAACTATATTTTCGTATATATAAAGTAAAATTGTTAGGTCATAATCAATTATTTCCTAAGTCCCCCGTAGCTCATGACTTTTAGGTGTCGATTCAGAAAAAAATATTGTATATCTGAAAATTGAATCAAATGTCCCCAAGGCATTGCTAAACAACATACTAAAACTCCAAGACCTCAAACTTCGGATTCAGTTATTTCTGCCTTTGCAGGTCATCTTCCACCTATAACTTTTGATTTTGACCCAGAAAAAATGTTTTAAATCTAATAATTGGCTCAAATAATGTACCTACTAGGGGTGCGCGATTATGGAATTTCATAATCGATTATCGATTATAAAAAATAATCGATTTTTTTCGATTAATCGATTATTAAAAATAATCGATTATTCATAATCGACTATGAGTTCATAATCGATTATGAACTCGTAATCGATTATGAACTTGTAATCGATTATGAATTCATAATCGATTATGGACATCCAAATGGCAAATCCATATTTTGAATCCAAATATGGATTTGCCATTCAACTTTTAGGTATTTTTGTTTATAAATTTGATAGTTTTTAAAAAATATTTTTTTGCTTTTCAATTAAAGATTGCAACCCTTTTTCATCAATATGGATTTAAATTATTTGTCCGATATTTTGAGTGAAAGTGTATACTTTTACAAAATGAATTTTAATTAGAAGCCTTTTAGATGAATTATTGTTAACAATAAATTAATTACATAATGCATAATACAATAGTAACATTCAGTTAAAATTTAAAAACAAAATATTTGGTACTTCAGATTTAATCAGCGTTTTTATGAAGGAGTCGTAAATTCTCATCAACACACCTGTAAGTAACATTATTATCGGCTACGCAGGTAAGTTATTACAGATTGATACCGGACCGTAATGTGTTATCAACTGGTGCTTAACAACACTTCTTATTAGCACCACCGTAACACAATTAGCAAAATAATAAATTATATAGTAATTTAGTAACCCTTAATAGCTCTACCTATTATACATAGTTATAAGTTCATAATCGACTATGAGTTCATAATCGACTATGAGTTCATAATCGACTATGAGTTCATAATCGACTATGAGTTCATAATCGATTATGAATTCATAATCGATTATGGGTTCATAATCGATTACAAGTTCATAATCGATTATGAACTCATAGTCGATTATGAATAATCGATTATTTCAATAATCGATTATTATAAAATATCATAATCGATTATGAAATAATCGATTATTCGAATTACGTAATCGATTAATCGATTATATGCGCACCCCTAGTACCTACTAACCTGTTGAACACTCAAGACCTCAAACTCCGGCTTCATTGGGGAATTATGATGAACAAAGTTTAAGAAACAGAATTTTTTCTGGGTCAACCCTAAAAGTTTTCGACGGAAAATCTATAAAATATAAATCAAAGAAGCCGCGCTTTAAAGTCTTAGTATGTTCTTCAGAAATGTCTTAGGAACATTTGAGCCGAGTTTAAGATTTACAATATATTTTTCTGGGCCAAAACCCTAAATTCCCAAATGTTTTGAGCAGAAGACTTATCAAGACAGAAATAAATAAATTAAGCTGTCGTTTAAGGTCTTGGGAGTTTTAGTACGTTGTTCATCGATACTTAACAAATATTTAAGCCAATTTTCAGACTTCAATATTGCTTCTGAATTTTAACGAAATTTCATCTAATATGCTCGAGCTCCCTGAGGAATGGCGAATGTTGGAATCTCAACAGGTACATTTCGCCGTCCCTCCAGTCCATTCCTGGACTATAAGCCTCTCCCCCATGAGGGGGCGGGTTCATGGCCATACCCTACGTTCGTTTTTAAATTACCCATCCAAATGCAAACCACAAGCAACCCTGCTGGACTCATGTGATCTATTGACCACAATCATTTGCATTGCGCTGCGTCGCTGCTCTAAGCAACTAACGCCCGGATTCATAGACAAGGGATTACTTATACTAAGAACCTTACTTGGCTAAGGGACCCTTGAGACTTGAGTAGGGATTTTTAGGTGACTAAAAGTTATTTCATGTTACGTGACTGTATAAAATAATTTCATAAACGTCAGTCAATTAAAATTTGTATTTATTAACCTATTTATATTATATTTATGACGTTTATAATTTCAACTGCGTTAGTTCGTGGTTTAACCGTTACGACCGTTACTTAGAACCCCTCTTGGGCAAGAAACGATTGTTACTTGAGTAACTGATTTTTTTTTGTCCATTTCATAGTCAATACTTCGTGAATACTCGGGAAAGGAACCCTTACGCAGGGATATTTGGTAACTTTAGTGTTTCATGTTGAATACAATAATTATTATTGTACTAGTTCGCAATTTATCCGTTACTCAAGTAACCCTACTACCTATATTGAGTTTTTCCAAGTAATCCCGCCCCTTGAGTATCGGTTACACGACTACAAAATCGAAATTCGACACTTAAGTATTGACTAGTACTCAAGTAGCGGTTTTCAATAAGTTTCTATAGCAACTGTCACTACTTTGCCAAGTAACCCCGCCCCTCAAGTATCGAATTTACGACTATGAAATGGAAAACGAACCCTTAAGTAAGTACTTATACATAAGTATCGACTATGAATCCGGGCGGAAGTTGGTTACTGTGCAGAATTGGATACAATTAAGAATGAAAATAAGTATCGTGTTGTACGCCCGTAAGGTCCAGTTGTTCAGTCTCAGGTTATCTTATAACCTGTGTTAATATCAATAGAAATAATTGTTTCAAAAATTGTATCCGTGGAAATTAATGTGGGTTAAAAGATAACTCGAAACTGAACAACTGGATCTTAGAAGGAACCCATATTCTTGGACTCCAGATTGATTTTGGACTTATCTGGAATTCCCAAATTGATGAGTTCCATTCTATACCTCCAAAAGTAATTTTTTGTTTGATTTTTAACCATAAGAAACCTTAAATTTCGTACCAAAAACAAACTTTAAATGTTATCTAATTATAACGGTTTATTAATAAAAAATATGTACACAAATTTATAAAACAGTATCAGTCAAACATTGTATTAAAATATATCACAAAGACCACATGATTGTCAGATTTATGAATGATCGAGACGAAAACAAAACTAAGTTAATTAAGTAGGATCGTAGGATGTAGATACTAAAAAAAATTAAGTACGGAATTTACTTATTGTATCATTTCCATATTTCTGTGAACTGTAACAGATGCAATAATTTTATTAGGTATGGTAGTCATTTGCAAATCTGGTTTTTGTGGTAACAATTTCATTTTATTATGAAAGTCTAAGCCAGCCTTTGGTATTTTGGATGAAACGGACGTATGAATAGAAGTAGCATCAGAAATACAATCTTCTTCTAAGGAATCTATTTCTACAGGGGCGAATGATAAATGCTCGGATTCATCATGCGGCGTCATGGTAGAATAACCATGATCCGACTCGACGGCAGTTAATGGACGTCTGTAACCGGTAGAAACACAATAAGGCGATATCGGTTCTACCTTTTTTGAATCTTGTAACAACTTATCTTGATGATTATCAAGTTCATGAAAATCGTCACTCATATTAAAATCACTCATTCGGACACGATTCTCCTGATTGGAAGTTAAATAAAATCTTTCAACTGACGAAGAACTGTATGAACGATAACAAATAAACAGTAACCCTGAAACGAGGAAAGCAGCAACAATAGATCCCACAATTGGACCGATTGGGGAGTAACTTGAGCCTAACAAATCCTCAGGAGTCGAGTGTTCGTTTGCCGAGTCACCATAAGGTGTAAGAGAACCTAAAATTCCGTTAAAGCACGTAGTAAATGAGGTACAAAATGGATTGGTTAGTAAAGTTTCTCCGTCGACGTCGTATTGGCACCATTCACAACCCAACACACCTAAACAAGACTGGTACGTCGGTTGAGATTCACACGATATTGGAATACATGATTTTAAATCATTTTTGGCAGACAATTTTAAAGGCATCGGTAAAGTTTGTTCAGGTAGGGTTGAGCAAATGGGATTATTTATAAAAGTGCGATTGGGATGTGTGCATGTGTTTAAATTTAACGGACACTCACAAGGACATTCACATTCTCTTTGTTCCATCCTATTACAGTTCAAACACAACCGATCCACCATACTACAAGGACAAAAAGTAGCAACAATTTCACAACTAGCATTAACAACACCAATAAAAATATTTGTATCTTTTACTACACCAACTTGATATTTGACACAATGTTCACCTTGCACACCGTTAACTAAAACTTCGGGATAACTTGTATTTAACTTATAATAACGCTGAGCAGTTCCATCTGCATAGTCATTACACAACATCTTCTTCACTAAATCATAACGATTAAGCAAATCGTTAGCAACAAGCGACTCTTTATGAATGATATGCTGCTGCTCGATAGGTCCATGACCATTCGGATCAATCAAGTTAGGATGATAGATCAAATACCCCCTATCATCCATCATAAAACATTTAACATTTTCGTTCTTACAAAAAGGCATACGTTCAAGTAACAACTTATAAATGTAACTGTACGTTACGTCCATTGCCATAACAACGTGATCGTTTGCATATGCTATGGTAACAATATAACCTGCTCCTCCAGCATCCAAATAAGGCGGCGTAAGAATTGTTTTATTGCGATGTTCAACCGCCCGTAAATACCACATTCGCTTAGTCGGCTCAATATCTGAAGAAATAAACCCACCGGGAAAAACTTGCAAAACACCTGTAAGTGATGTAACATAACGTCTAACAATATAATTCGTTCGTGATCCACTTAAATGTTGCTCACGTAAAAACTCCAAAATGTGAGCTAAAACCAATACCTCATCTCGTACTTCATCTTTCAGACCAGGGTTTGCCAATAGCCTCGTATTATCTTTAAAATACGCCATATAACTTTGAATGCTTAATGGACTGACCGCTTGTTCCGCAAAAGTTTGAATGTGTGAAAAAGGGGTTTGGAAACAAGACGCACTCAAATATAAAGAACCGGCATCTAAAACAAAACTGTCAGATAAATAATTCCTCCTCCTTCAGTAAACTTACCGATTGTTGCAACTTGGTTTAAATGTCGACATAAATTTGGAGCAGGCAAAATATCCAAGCGATGATGCACCAGCTTATTGTTAATGGAGTTAGGAAACCAAGACACTTTGTAAGGTCGAACTGGAGGAATTTCGCTTTGGCGTACTACTATGCATATGATATAGTGACTCTTGACTCTCCTCCAAATGTATTTGATCTAAAAACTGACCAATGAGTAACAGTGTTAAATTTGTGGCCAAAAATTACCGTCTCATTTGCGTTCATTAATGTGTGAAAACTTTCTTTTTCTGTCAGCATTAACTGGCGAACCATCTTGAAATTTTCGACCTTTTCTAAATGCAGAATATCGACGAATTTTATTTGTTCTGTGATCGATGTAGGTCTTGGATAAGAAGGATGCATTATAACAGTTCCTAAAACAAATTTCATTAAAATTATTCATAGAATTTTTTGGCAAACATGACAGAATGGCTAGTAAAACTCTTTTCTACCAGTATTTATTAAATCAACAATAGCACGTAGTTCTAGTGAAAAAATTTTACTCCTCCACATTTCAATAATCTTGTGTACAAAATATCAATAATTTATTACTAATCTCAAATAATCTCCCATAATATTTAATAATCATTAGTAATCTGAATAATCTCTAATAATTTGAAATAATTTTTAATAATATTTGATAATTCTAGGGTAGGAGTTTATAACGGTTTATGAGTTCCAAACAAACAAATATTCATTTTTATATAAGAGATTTACAATAATATGATAAAATGGTTAAAGCACGTTATTACCCGCCCTAAAATTGAAAATTTCGTATAGAGATTCGGAAAGCTGACGGTTTATATAGTATAATTAAAAAAAAAAATTTGCGGAATATTCATAAGCTTTTGAATAAATCGACTTTGAAGGTTAAAAATTTACTCATCCAGTGACGCGCATAAGGAATCTCACTTCATTCTGTTGACGGTGCGCGCACAAAGATATACCCTAACACTTAGAAAATTTCACTTCGTCAAATGCACCACGCCCCTCGTACGAGTTACATGTATGAAATTTTACAATTTTCACATTAGTCGATTTTTTTGGGGTTCTACGTTAGAGTGGTTAGAGTTAAATGCTGTATACCTCTAAATTAATTTTAAATGCTATATCCCGTTTTTTTATGATCCCGGTGGGGTATATAGATCGTCTTTATGATTGTTTTAGCTAAGTTCAGCCGTTCAGCGTTTTCAAAACCGCCCGGAGCCCCACAGCGCAGCGGAGTGTAGGTTTTTACAACGCAACCGCTTCCGAGTCGAATTCGGACCTAAAAATGCTCAAAATGCCCCAAAATTACACAAATTTCTTTTAAATTTGATTATAGGCGTGGCCTACACTTTTCCCTCAATAAAAGGGTTGTTTATGATATTTTCGATAATTTATTTTGCTAAATCGACTATTCAAACCTTCAGCTTTCTGAATCTCTATGGAAAATTTTCAATTTCAGGGTTGGCAATAACGTGCTATCCCCTGATCAAATAATTGGGATTTTACATTAACCAAACGACACCAATTGTAACTACCCGATCGGGTATACCTCAGTTTCTTTTAACGTGTTTTAATAGTGTTTGAGTTTGTTTTTGTGAGATTTTTAATTCAGTGCAGTGTTTAATCTTTAATTGTAATCGATAATTACAAATTTTACATCCGTGTCACCCGTATAAACAAATCAACATTCTACTGAGGTATACACGTTAACGTAGACATTGAAGTTGACGCTAGCGCCATCATCGGTAGTGTAAAATCCCAATAATACATGGAATAAGATTAGTCAAGTTAAATTTTTGTAGCGTATAAACATTAGTTTAAACACCATAAAACATACTAAAATATATTTACAGATAAAGTTAAAACAATAGAAAATTATTACATTAAAATTATTATTATTTATACCGAAATCACAATATTTATGTACACCCTGTATATTTATTTATAACACTATTTAGCAGCAGAAAAGCGCAGTAGCGCCATCAGTTGTTCAAATCTTTTACTCTTAAAATGATTATAATTATAATCATAAATAATACCAAGTAATCAATAATAATCATTGATAATCTCATGTAATCCTAGATAATCACAAATAATCTTAATAATCACAATAATCAGTAATAATCTTAAGTAATCACGATAATTTATTAATAATCTCGGTGGGGATTACCTAACCCTGGTCACTCCAAATAAATTGAAAATTTCCTATTGCAAAGAGGAAGGTTTATATAGTATACTGACATAATTTTCACAAGCGAAGATATAATCAAAATTTTGAGTAAATCGATTTTGAAGTTTGCAAATTTACATGTAAAATTAACGAGATTCCCGCGCGTCGCTCATTAACACTTAAGAGTATTTTTGCCTTCATCCCGGTTTGCTTGATGGGTGGCGCCTTCTCGTATGTTTAGCTCTGCCGCGGAGCGGCGTACGCGAATGAAAAACCGCCCGGAGGGCCGTAGGGTAGGTTTTTTGTTGCGCCCAATTCTGGCCGTGCCAGATTATATTTATTACTAATATCCACTAATCACACCCCCAATCTATCCGAATTTCAAAGAAAAATTCAAATCGGAAACCGGGATGAAGGCAAAAATACTCTAAGTGTTAATGAGCGACGCGAGGGAATCTCGTTAATTTTACATGTAAATTTGCAAACTTCAAAATCGATTTACTCAAAATTTTGATTATATCTTCGCTTGTGAAAATTATGTCAGTATACTATATAAACCTTCCTCTTTGCAATAGGAAATTTTCAATTTATTTGGAGTGACCAGGGTTAGGTAATCCATCCCATAATCTCAATAATTTTTTACATAATAAAATCTGTGTACATCAAAAATCTAAGTGAACAACCCCTCGATAAATGTTACATCACACACCAAATAACTTCACCTAAATAACCCATAATAACTATACACGAGATACATTATCCCCCCCCCCACTCGCCCAAATTATTAAATTAAATAAGTGTCAAGTGTTTGGGCTTCCATTCAAATTATTTGAACCACACACAGCGAAAAGTTATTCGCAAAAACTTTCAGGGGGGGGGGGGAGAATAGAAGTTCATTGAGATTCTTCTATGAGCTTCTATTCCCATCGTTTGTATTTAAAAGATTTTTAATATAAAATCAATTATTTAGAACAATTTTGGGGGGCTGCAGAAATGTTTGTTCCCCTCTTCAATCGCGATTTTTTAATAAAATTATTACTAATCGTTTGAAAATCTTTTGAACTTCAATGAGACGACAAACGATGATGAGCAAGCAAAGAAGCACAAATGGTAACACGCTAATTTTTTGTATTTTTCTCATTTTAATTTAATTGTGGAAAACTACATAAAAAGTGCAAAATAAGTGGAAAACTAACTTTTCCCACAATTACTTCAAACAATAATATTAAAGGTCCCTAAAATTAAGCCATGAGCAAATTGTGATTTTTAAAACAATTATTAGGTACCTACCTTTTATATTAATAATGAAAGCATAGGCGTAGTCTTGAAAACTGCTGTAATATGTTACATCTTCAACAATATTTGCATAAAACAAATCCAAACCTAGCAAACCGATGTTTCCGTTCATACCACACACAGTTGATATGGAAATGGTCACATCTAAAATAAACAAACGTTTAAAACACCAAATCCTAATTTATTTACCTACTATGTACCTTTTGCTACATTATCCCATACAGGTAACAATATTTGTGGTTCGACAGTCAAATTATTCGAGTAGTCGAAAATGTTATAAAAACGTGCAACGGCAAGTCCAATTGCTTGGGTTGAATTAACAGGTATCATAATACCCTTTCTTATATAATTCAAATTCTCAATATTATATTTGGTGTAATTCTGCTCAGCAATGTCACGTAGAAAGTGCGTTTCGTAAATCACAGGTTTAGAATCTAAAAGAACTCGGTTTAGTTAAAATAGTCCTTATAAATATAAAAAATTACCATCTATAACAGCACAACTGTTAATTATTACGTTTGCATCCAAATCTTCCATCATAACTGCAATGGTTTCCAAAACTGTTTTTGCTTCGGTTAAGGATGAGAGCAAACCTCGGCTAACATAAAGTAACATTATAGTTTCATTTGAATTTAACTTGCTAGATTTTATTGTGTTAAGAGCTTGGTGGAAGCCCAACGAATGATTTGTGATTCCGTTTCCTTTTGTAAGAGAATCGACGAATTTGTTGAATAAATATTTGTTGTGATCCGTAGCTGGTGATATCCTATGGGCCTCCCTAATAGGAGCAACTTGATTTGGAGTTAAACACTGGTCGGTTAAATACGGGGAACTCCATTCATCCGATATTGCAAGCAAACCAATTTTATCTCTTTTAGTCATCACAGAAATTATTTGTTTAGCTAAAAACAGAAAATTTGTTACCTCTTGCGTGAATTACTCTTATTATTTTGACTTGAATTCTTTTGAATTCTCAGTTAACAGGCTAATTTAATTTTTAATTGAATTTGAAATCAAAAGCTGTTCCTTTAGTGAAAAAGATAATTCACGTGATTATGCAAAAATAATTAATCGTAGCCAAATAATGTTAAAATAAAACTCGCAGATAACAGTTTTCATTTTAATGAGTACTCAAGAAACAGTTTTTGACTAAAATTTGTTACCCTAGAACAGCGTTTCCCAACCGGTGTGCCGCGGCACACTGGTGTGCCGCGAGGGCTTTGTAGGTGTGCCGCGAAAAATTGGACAATTTACAGTAGACTCCCGATTATCCACGAGCGGTTAACCACGTTGCGGCTTAACCACGATCCACGATTTTAACCATGATTTTGCAAATAAAATAAGTGTTTAAATGAATAATAATTATAATTACGGACTTTGATTTTAACGTCGAATGGAAACAACAAACATGATAAATTCTCACGCTAAAAATACAACGAGCAAAGTTTAGTGCGTGAGGCAGTGCTCGCTGGGGTAGTCAGTGGGTAGTAGTGGGTGTAGTCAGTAGTCGCATCCTCACATCGCGCGCGCGCCACTCTCCAGTCTCAGTTGACGTGTTGACGTGCTTTGTTGCTATGTGTAATAATAGTAGCTACTAGTTTCGGGCCACGGTCAGTCTGTTCCACTGATTTGTTTACCAACGTTGCAGACACTTGTTATTTTCGTTTTATAATGGATCGCTTTTTAATTAAGAAAAACGATTTACCTAGCACGAGTTCAAGTGAACATACGGGTAGCGCGGTTGATGTTATTGCAAAGAACACTGTGTTGGCAAGTAGGCCTATGAAACGCAAACAAAATGATACAGGAAAGTTTCGTCAGTACCACGACAGCTACCTATCACTCGGTTTCACGTCGTCTGGTGGAGAACAGCCCAAACCTCGATGCCTAATTTGCTGCGAACAGTTGTCTAACGAAGCAATGGTACCAAGTAAGTTAAAAAGACACCTACTTACAAAACATGCATTTGCGGTTGAAAAACCTGTTGAATATTTTAAAAGATTATTGTCAAACGAATCTACCCAGGCTTCAACATTTACTAAACTATCATCCGTATCAGAAAAAGCACAGGAAGCCAGTTACACTGTGGCTGAGCTCGTTGCACAAAAAATGAAATCCCACACGACAGCTGAGTCCATTATTTTACCAGCATGTTGTGAAATTGTAAAAATTATGTTTGGTGAAGAATACGCAAAAGAGGTTAGAAAAATCCCGGTATCTAATAATACAATAAGTAGGCGTATTGAAGAGATGTCAAAAGATGTTGAAATCCAAGTGAATGAAAAGCTTAAAGCAGCCGATTTTTTTGCTCTTCAATTGGATGAGTCCACAGATATAACTGGGAAACCCCAGGTTGTAACTTTTGTTAGATTTATTTGCGAAAGTGAGTTAATTGAACACTTTTTATTTTGCAAAGACCTTCCTGGAACTACAACCGGACTGGATATTTTCCAATTAGTTAACAATTATTTCTCCGCTTCTAGTTTGTCATGGCATTCTTGTTTAAGCGTTTGTACAGACGGGTGTCCTGCAATGGTAGGCCATTTGACAGGTTTTCTGGCCTTGGTTAAGAAAGAAAATCCAGATATTATTTTTACTCATTGCTTTCTCCACAGAGAAGCTCTTGTAGCAAAGTCTTTGGTACCCGAGCTGAATGATGTTTTGCAAACTGTTGTAAAAATGGTAAACTTCATTAAAAGTAGGCCTTTAAAGTCAAGATTGTTTGAGAGTTTGTGTTCTGCTATGGATGCTGAGCATACCCAGCTGTTGTTACATACCGAAGTAAGATGGCTATCTCGAGGACGTGTACTTCAAAGATTCTATGAACTGAGGGAAGAGTTATTGATATTTTTTACTTTGGAAGAATCAGAATACTCTGGTTTCCTTAGTGACGATTCCTGGTGTAGCAAAGTTGCCTTTTTGGCAGACATATTTGGAAAACTCTATTTTTTAAACAAAGGTATGCAAGGAAGGCATGAGAACATTCTCACATCAACCGACAAAATAAGTTCTTTCCAGCAGAAGTTATCATTTTGGATAACAAAAATTGAAAAACATGCGACCTGGGATATGTTTGATCTTACCAAACATTGCCAAATTGACTCAACTCTTTCAGCATTAATTTTAAGAAGTCTACGTCTGCTTGAAGTAAATATAAAAAAATATTTTCCATCTCTTGACGTTTCATCAATGGACTGGGTAAGAAATCCTTTTGTCGATTCTGCTTATGAGACCGCATTGTTCACCACTGATGAAGAAAGTGAACTGATTGATGTAAGAAATGACCGTAGTCTCAAACTACAGTACGCAAAATTAGCTGAAGATGCTGAGGCACAATCAAAACTAAAGAAAACTAAAGTGAATGTTGACATCGCATCTTTTTGGATTTCTCTGTTCGGCGAGTATCCATTGATCTCCAAGAAAGCCATGCAAGCAATACTGCCCTTTTCTACATCTTATATTTGCGAAGCTGCATTCTCGTCAATGAACGCCATCAAGACCAAAAATCGTTCTCAACTAAAGACTGTGGAAGACGACATGAGAGTATGCTTATCAACCATTCGACCCAGGAAGAAACTTCTAATGAAGGCTCACCAGGCACAGATTTCCCACTAGTCAACTAGTGAGTTTAAAGTCATTTAAAATACAATTTATTTTGTAATACTCTACTGTACATTTCAAAAACATGTTTCTTACAACATTAAAATAATATTGATATTTGTATTACCATTAAAAATAGTTTTCCATTTATTTACCCTAAGAAACATACCATGTATTAATATGTTCTAGTTTTGCCTTAATGTAATAAAACGGTAGTAAAATAAGTTGTTATAGATATAGATAGATATAGTAGGAGAAAAAAATATATATATAGGCAAGTGTGCCGTGAGTGAATATGATTTTCAGTTAGTGTGCCGCGGGGTAAAAAAGGTTGGGAAACGCTGCCCTAGAACAAAAATCCCGAATGTTGTACATTATTTTGTAGTCTACGGCTTTCAAGTTATGGATCAAATTAAGTCAAGATTTAATTTAAAAAAATCGAAGTTTTATTTTTTTGTGTTCCTTACAAACCCTGTATCTTTTTAATGAAACGTTTTATTTAAAAAAAATGACACCGTTTTCTTGGATAGTAAATTTAACAGACTACAATTTTACTCTAGTAGGCTTTTTTGAAACTTCCATATTTTTTACAGTTCAGGGGTTTTAGTGAATTTAAATAAATTTTTGTTCTTATGCAATTCATTAATGGATGTTTGCGACCACCAAGTTTCTCTTGGCAAATTACTTTGGTGGTTTGCCATTGCCTTCCAAGGAAAGAGGTCAGAAATAAAGTTCTTACTTCTCCTTAAACAAATTAGGTGCACCTTAAAAGCAGAAAATTCATAGATTTTTGACTTCTTCCAATGGGAGGACACAAAATTTAAATAAAAAGGAAACATAAATTTTCTTATTTAATTACAAAATAATTTCATTCTAAATAAGCTTTATTTTATTCTATTATTTTAACGGGGGGGGGGGGGGGGCCGATACCCCACGACCGATGTACAACACCTCGTAGGTGGTGATAGAAGAGACTGTTCTAAGAAAAATGTTTGACTAAAAGGTTTGTCCCCCCTATGGGGGGATTAGACTTCATTAAAACAATTTTTTTAATTTCTAAGGGATCGTCCATAAAAAACGTTCACGTCTGGATAGAAAGGTCCCCCCTCTCCTTCTCTTCCTCCTCCTCTAAAATTCAAAGACATGCTTTCAATACTTTTTTCAAAACTTAAAAATTGTTTTAAGTTCATAAATGGATTTTTTTAATTTCAAAATTCCTAAAAGTACTGAATTTACTTAATTTTATCGTTTTTAATTAAATCACTATTTCTTAAATTATTTTTCTCAATTTTTCAACTTTTTATAAATTTCTTTTTAATAAAAAATTTCGACCATTTTCAAAATAAAATCCGTGCTTTTTACGACCCCCCCCTCTTTCTTCATACACTCTCACGAAGTGGTTAATAAAAATATCTTACGATGTTTTTTGAAAAAACCTTGCTTTATCTTACAATTTTCTTTTTTTTTAAAGTTAAATTTCCAATATTATTAGATTACTACGTGATATATCAATAAACGACTTCAAACAAGGTCGGATACAGGGGGTAGCCTCCCCATGAATTTTCAAAAAATTGCATAAAGTTTTACCAAACAAAAACCTTGTATAGTGGATGTAATTCGATAACTGGGGACGATCCCACAAACGAAACCACCCGAAAAAAATTTTCGTGTGCTACACACTAAAGAACATGCTTATATTAGTCTATAGAAAAAATATTTAGGGGGGTAATGTTAAAGATAACCCCAATATCGACTTTTGAAAAGTATGGGAAATTAGCATCGAATATGCGGCAGACCCCTGGCAGACGCTATACAATTCAAAGACGGTCCCTTGAAATATCGTAAAATTTTTTCGCTCCGATTTGAATTTTTCTTTGAAATTCGGATAGATGGGGGTGTGATTAGTGGATATTAGTAATAAATATAATCACAAAAATGGAAAATAACCCGTGTATTGCCGAAAAAGTGAAAAAATTAAATTTTTTTTTCTTCGAATTTTGGGGTGTGCATTCGATAAGGAGGGTTGTCCATCGTCAAAACCTACCCTTCCGGGGCGCCGCTTCGCTCCGCTACGCTCTGCACCCCTCCAGGGCGGTTTTGACTCTGGTTACTAGGTTAAACATACGAGAAGGCGCCACCCATCTAGAAAACCGGGAGCTTAGAGACCCTTGAAATAGCATTAAAAAGTATAGTTGCGGTATGGGGCAGTAAACTATTACGTGTCACCCCTAAAAAATTGCGTAAAAACAAAAAATAATCGATGTTACATGTACGAGAGACTAGCTGCATCTGCCGGTGCGAAATACTCTAAGTGTTAGGGTCATTAAAACTGCACGGACTGTCAACAGAATGAGCGACGCGCGGGAATCTCGTTAATTTTACCACTGAATCTCGTTAAATTAGCTAAGTTCAAAATCGATTTATTCAAAAGTTTGGCCCCCTACCCCCCTAAATATTTTTACAATTTGCTCTATTAACTGTGCTCTTTAGTGTGTAGCAGAAGAAATTTTGATTTCGGAGGTTTCGGAAGTGGGACTGTAGCCCGATAACTAATTTCAAAACTCATTAATCCATTCGTGCCGTCATCATCGAGATTTTTATGTCAACTGCATTACCATTGGTAGTATTGTTATCTAAATTATTACTTCTTAAAAAAGTTGAACGTATAAATTCAATTTCGTAGAATATTTCCACTTTCTTTCAAAAATTTTTTGACATTTTTAGCATGCAAAAAATTTGGGCAACTGAAATTTGAGCGTCCCAATGAGAGCCCCGAAAGTCCCCTGTCAGATTTTCCTCTGATTGAGGATTTTAATTCCTGCAACTTTTAGGCTTCTATACAAAGTATAGCAAGAAGCCTTATGATCTGGCTCCGTGTCCGTCTGTCTGTCCGTCCGCATAATTCAAAATCATACAGAGCGTTTCAAATCGTGTTGGAAATACTCTGTGTGTATAGAGGTCTAAGAACTGGGTAGCCAGTGCGCTACTTTTAGGCTTCTATACAAGGTATAGAAAGAAGCCTTATGGTCTGGCTTCGTGTCCGTCCGCATGTTTCAGAGCCAATCATAACGTTGATCAACTGATACGTTGTTATATTTTAAATACATCGCCTATATAGTACTAGATGATACCCCGTCCGAGGACGGGCAGCTAGAAGGACGGGCAGCTACCCAAGGTCATATGGCTTTTGGATTGCACTGAGAGCTTTCCTTAATCTTCATTCAACTTAAGTTACCTTGGGTAGCTGCCCGTCCTTCTAGCTGCCCGTCCTCGGACGGGGTATCATCTAGTTTAAAATAAGTAAAAAAATTTTAAATATTGATTAAGTTTAATTTAATTTAAAAAAATATATGTAAGTTTTTTGTTTATTTATTTAATGTTGTTCTCATCTCTTATTATAAAAGGCCAAGTCCTTCCTTCCTTCTGTCTGTCCCACGGAAATACCCGAAGCAAACCGAACCGAACGCATAACGGATAATTTCATAACCAATCGGATAAACGTATCATCGGATCAACGTATCATCGGATCAACGTATCAACGTATTTAAATTTCCTATATAGGTGAAAAATCTCTTATTATAAAAGGCCAAGTCCTTCCTTCCTTCCTTCCTTCTGTCTGTCCCACGGAAATACCCGAAGCAAACCGAACCGAACGCATAACGGATAATTTCATAACCAATCGGATGAACGTATCATCGTATCAACGTATCATCGGATCAACGTATCATCGGATCAACGTATCGCATGGGACCGAGCGTCAGCAGCTTGCCGCGCTTGAGTTTCTTCTAAAGTTTCACGTTGTTGACGTATCGCATGGGACCGAGCGTCAGCAGCTTGCCGCGCTTGAGTTTGTTCCAAAGTTTCACGTTGTCGACGTTTCGCATGAGACCGAGCGTTAGCTTGTCGCTGTGATCGAAGCTGTTCTTCTGTGTTATTAGCTCTTGTACGTGCTTTTCTCTCACGATTCAATCGTCGTCGCTTTGCAGCAGGATTTTCAAAATTTTCATTATCCATTATGGAAGTTCCCATAATGCTTTTTTGGAAATAGACTTACCTATATAGACAAAATGATACGATGATACGTTGATCCGATAATACGTTGATACGATGATACGTTGATACGATGATACGTTGATCCGATGATACGATGATACGTTAATACGATGATACGTTGATACGATGATACGTTGATACGATGATACGTTGATCCGATGATACGTTGATCCGATGATACGTTGTGCGTTCGGTTCGGTTCGGTTTGCTTCGGGTATTTCCGTGGGACGGACAGAAAGAAAGAAAGACTTGGCCTTTTATAATAAGAGATTGCGTTAATCTGTTAATCCGTTGCTTCGATTCGCTAATGCAATTTATAAATACGCAAATGTTCGAAGGAAATTTACTAAGTTAAAGATATTTTCGAAGAGGTCTCCCTATATAAACTACTTGTTTTACTTTGATGTGAAAAAATAATTTTTTATTGATGTGGTTAGTGAAGTTAAGTTATAAATAAAAGAGAAAGGAGAGGATTGGTCCACCTGAAAAAAAGGACCATACATTACAGAGAAGTAAAATTTCTAATAGAATGGAAAAGTTTGATTGTTATTACTTATATAGTAAATGATAATTACCAATCGCAAAAAATTTAATTGGTGCAGATTATCTGATTATTTCAAGTGAAGCTCGTGATGGTTTACAGTTTCTTCTTCAGGTATGTTGAATTTTAATATGTGGAGTTCTACTTGAAATAATTAGTTTACTTCTTGTTAGATTTAGATCAACCTATATACAGATGATTAATCTATTAATCCGATGATACAATGATCCGATGATACCATGATACGATGATCCGATGGTACGATTATCCGATAATCCGATGATACGCGTACAACCAATTATGATTCTATGGTTTTCTACAACCGTTAAATGTTAATTAAACATTGAAAATCAAGTAAAAATATATATATTATTGCGTATAATATTCCATATAAATATATAGTGTCAAATTAAGAACGGTTATAATATAGAATGTTTTAGTTATCGATTAACAGATGATGTGATAATTTCTTATTGCGATGTTAAGTCACCTTAAGGTCGGTTTTACAATTGTCTCTCGACAACCTTGTTTGAGGTGGATCCATCCTCTTCCTTCTCTTTTATTTACAACTTAACTTCACTATCCACATCAAGCCACTGCTGTGGTTAAAATAAAATAATAAATAATTAGTGCAGATTATCTGATTATGTGATGTTACATTATATGGCGACCAAAAATAACCAGATAATAACAACTTTCCACACCAGAAAGGTAGCTGTATAGAAGCCTAAGAACTGCCGCTAAAGCGAGTTCCACCTTGTTTATTAATAACTAGCTTAATTTCATGTTTACGGAAAATTACCATCAGATCAAAACTGAAGAACACAAAATTCTCTATTCAAAAAATAATTTATATTATTTAAAAACCTTTAATTATTATTGAATTATTCAAAAACTCTGTTCCAATTATTTCAATTTTTTAAAATAAACCCCGTATCACTATTCTGGAATAAAGTTGTATTTGAAGAATAATAAGATGTCAAGAAAATTTTGAAAAATCTACTTTATAGACAATTTTATGTTCTTTGATTTTGATCTGATGAGAATTTTCCGTAAAAATGAAATCAAGATAGTTATAGACGAAAAATCGCATTGACGCAATTAAAATCCACCGAACATCTAAAATCCCCAATAAAGAAAGAAGGGGTCGTCTATAAATTACGTCACGCAATTTTAAGCAATTTTTAACCCCCTCCCCCTTGATCGTCACACAAACCTAGACCCCCCTCCAAGTATTACGTCACATATTCTTGAACCCCCCCACAAATTTTTCAAATTTAAAATTTATATAATAAAAAGAAACCCGGGGTGGATTTCATGGGTGTCATCCCCACCTCGACCGATGACCTTTTTTTTTTAGGGGTAACACCCCAGAGGAAACATCTATGAAGGGCGGTGCGCCCCCCCCCAGCTACGGCAGTGGCTTCACCACTCAAAAATTGTTTTTTTTAAATACTTATAATAAAATATTTAATCTATATATTTTGTGAAGTCACAATTTTTGAAATCCCCCCGGCCCCCAACGTCACAAGGGTCGGACCCCCCCCCCCAGGAGCGTGACGTAATTTATGGACGACCCCGAAGCCGATTTTATAATTAGGACACTCAAATACATATTATGTCTGCAAAATTTCAGTTTTCCAGACAGTGAACCAAAATTTCCTTGCCTGGATTAATAAGAAAATTATGAAGAAATTCATTTTGCAGAGAATTTTATGCTAATAAATTTTAGGGCAAGCAAATCCGAAAACCCAACTCCCAGTTAACCAGTAGGCCCTTACCATCACCGGAAGCCTACGAAACAGAGCTAAATGCGCCCCTTGCGGTGGCGAAAGAACAAGAAAGGATCGCGGCGGTAAATTTCGATAATAAATTTTTTTTTTACTGCAGTGTAAACAGCATTTAAAACTTTAAAGCACCTTATCTCAAACTACGTTTTCAAAGTCGGTGTTCAAGATATTTTAACAACTAGTACACAATTCTATTTCAAATTTTGTGCACTTCTTTTGGACATCCAAATCTTTTCATCCAATTAATTTCCCTTCTTTTAGACATCCAAATGTAGTCTGTAGCAGAGGGATTTTTTATTTCAATGCGTACTTTTTATTTTATGGATGAAAAGTATCACTTTTTTTGAGAAAATCGATATTTTAACTTTGCACAGCTGCCATTTGGTCTAAATTCAATTTTTCGGAAAACGGTTTCGTTACAGACTAGATAAACTTATATATTTACTAAATTTTTGAGTTTAGATAACCTGGTTCTGCATAAGACTGAACACCGCAAAATGCATTTTACAAATCAGTCGCTTAGATGCAAAAGCCGACATGTCACAACTTTTCCCAAAATGAGATTAATACATCAAAAAATTAGAAATGCAAAATCCTACATACCCATAAAAAATTATAAGAGAAAATCCCGACAAATACCGAGTTAAACGAAACTAAAATATCATTTTAGATGCAAAAACCGACAAGTGCCTGCCTATTTTAAGTGCAAAACCCGACATTTCCAAAGCACCAATAAAAGCTCAACATTTTGATAACCCGTGACCATTGAATTTTCAAAGGTTTCGTTGTTTAGTATGCTTTGACATACCTACTATATTCCCCCTGATCGTGTTTTTGGACAAATTGAAAATATTTATAAAAAACATACGGTAGTTGTTCATCCTGATGCCTAAATTAATTGAATTAAAAAGTTTGCAACTGTTCACAAAATTGGAAGTGATATGGTGATTAAAGATTGGAGAAGCGAAACTCAAAATGTTTTGAAGCAACCCAGTTATTGGCATTTCACGTTTCAACCTTGAAAAAAAACATTTTTCTCATAGGACCCCAAAAGTATTAGAAAATGGGGTACCTATTAACAAGGATAAGAAGCAAATTATTGCAAAGCTACCAGAAAAACACTATGGAAGTGAATGGGAAAAAGAAGATGAGTTCATTTTTTTTAGAAAAGTTTTCCAAAATGTATTGAAGAGAGCACAGATAACTACAGAACAAGAAAACTGTGAAGAATAAATGGTTAATCTGTAGTAATTGACGTTTTTTAAATAAATATTTACGAGTTTAGGTGCAAAACCCGACATGTCCATTCTAATAATTAATTTTTGAAGACTTCTGACTGCCCCTCATTTTTTCAATTGATTTCTATATTTTTCTTTATGAGTAACAAGCTATGCTAAAAAAATGGTTACTTCATTCGGTCGCATAAAGATTTTATAGGTTTTTCTGCATTATCTAGTTTTCTATTTCACTGGACTTGTCGGGTTTTGCATCTAAGCGACTGAAATAAGGTTGTCGAATATCGAACGTCACTTGATTAGTTTTTAATATTTTTGTACAAAAAAATTACAACGTATATTTTAAATAATGCTCTTTCTAATAAAAAAGTTTTTGTGTAAAAATATACCGGGTGACCGGCCGAAAACTGAACATAGGGAAATAACATGGGAAATTGATTTTTTCTAAATTCCTGCTTCCCATTATAACTGACATGAATAACAAAAATACCAAATTAAAGAGATTTTTTTCCGCGCCTAAAGATACCAAACACTTAATATTTTGTTTTTTAATTATTGTTAAAAAGTCGATAGTAAAATTAAGAAATAGCGCTTCTTAAAAAAATATTAGCGGGCTGGGTCGTTGCATTACGTCTAATGTGCCGCATTGCTATTGTTTTTAAACTTTTTAAATTTGTTTTTATTTTAAAAATAATAAAAACGCAATTTGAATATTATTTTATTATAACAAGTTGACCAATATTAAAAGTTAAAAGTAGTTTTATTTAGTCAACAAAACCCAAGAATAAGAAAAATATCAATTGGATTATTAAATACTGAACGAAAGTAACCAAATAATAATAATATTATAACAAGTATTTGAATAACCCTCCATTCTGCACTAAACAGTAACCCAATCTATTATAAAATGATTCTCTTACATTTGCTAGCTGTCTAGCAGTAATTTGATTGCATTCTGCAAAGATCGCGTTCCTCAAAGAATCAATATTTGGGTGACAAGTTTTATAAATTTTGCTTTTAATATGACCCCACAAAAAGAAGTCACACGGTGCCAGATCAGGAGATCGGGCTGGCCAGTTTATAGCACCACCACGACCAATCCATCGATTTGGATATGCTTGGTTTAAATAATCTCTAACGTTTACCCCAAAATGTGCTGGACAACCGTCTTGCTGAAACCAGACCTCATGGTGTTCAGAAGCTATTTCGTCTAACGCAGGACCAATATTATTTATAAGAAGATCTAAATACATATCTGAATTTAAATTTCCAAGTATTTCAAATGGACCAAGAACACGGTTATTATAAATGCCAGCCCAAATATTAATTTTTTGAGGATATTGTGAGCCGGTCATTAAATTTAGTCTCGGATTTTGTATAGCCCAATAGCGATGGTTTTGTACATTTGGCTCATTGTTTAATGTAAATGTACATTCGTCTGTAAAACATATTTGTTTCAGAAAGTTCCGTTTCTGTTAGCACGTTCTTGCATTTTCTCACAAAATACAAGCCTGGATTCTTCGTCAAACAAAAATATTTCTTGATGACATTGATATTTAAAAGGATGGTACTTGTGCTTTTTTAAAATTGTTCCAACATTTTCTCTACCAACATTACACTCAGCTGCAATGGATCTAATGCTTGCATTTGGATTCGCAGAAATTAAACCTAATATAGTTTCTTCCAATTCATGGTTGTTTCTCTGATATCCTATTTAAAAAATAATGATAAGACAACTTCAATTAATAATTTTGGTTAATACCTTTATTTAAATTTGTCCAAGTATTACCAGTGACTTCAAATTTCTTAATTATATTCTGTATGGCCGATATTGATGGAATTTGGCGATTATTAAATTTAACAGAAAATAAGTCACGTATTTGGCGTAAACTATTACCGCTGTAATAATATTTTACCATGAAAACTTTTTCTTCAACAGACCACTTCATTGTTAACAAAATTAATTTTAATCTGTCAAAGTAACTTTTGTTTGTAATATTTGGCTTTCATACAATAGCAATGCGGCACATTAGACGTAATGCAAAGACCCAGCCCGCTAATATTTTTTTAAGAAGCGCTATTTCTTAATTTTACTATCGACTTTTTAACAATAATTAAAAAACAAAATATTAAGTGTTTGGTATCTTTAGGCGCGGAAAAAAAATCTCTTTAATTTGGTATTTTTTTTATTCATATCAGTTATAATGGGAAGCAGGAATTTAGAAAAAATCAATTTCCCATGTTATTTCCCTATGTTCAGTTTTCGGCCGGTCACCCGGTATATCCAGTCTCCCAAAAAAAAATAACAAAGTCGTTTTTTTTCGACCTCCTGACTAGGCATAACCCCTTAATCATTACTTTTCTACTGAAGACCGCACTAAAACTTTTTCAAGTTGATAATAAAAAATAAACCAATGAGAGATGCTTTATGAACAAGTAGATTGACATAAGTGATATTTTAAACCACACTAGTCCTTGATTTTAGATCAAAAATCGCTTTGACCATATCATTAGCTCAATTAAGTGTTACAGCAGACAGACACACAGGCATAGATTAATTTAGGCAGGGACCTAAAGCCCTTGCCGGATGCTATTATCACTATTATTCTTGCCTGCACCCAAACAGAGACATAATAACAAGTTCGGCTTTCCCTGCCTGCTATTCCGAAAAAAACTTTTGTTGAAACCCTTTCGGTTTATTTTATTCGTCCCCCTCCCAAGCTATTCATTTAATTAAACAAATTAAAAATTTGAAAAAAAATACATAGCTGTCTTTTATGTAATGTATACTATCAATTAAAAAACAAATTAGCCTGTTGATTGCAAATGGTCAGTTATTCATTTTCTGAATGTATTTTAGACTATAATTCACTCGGCTATAAAAAATGCTTTTTACATACCAACGGCTTTGACGATACGAAACTGTCGTTTACTAAGAGATCCACCATGATCGAGCAAGAGCATGACATTTCTAGGAGCTGGATTGGTGTGTCCCATGTATAACTTCCACAAAAGTGACTGATCTTGATGTTTACAGTTAGATATTGGAACGTTCCAGTTGTTGGAAACATCTTGCGATGATAATAAATAAATTTGTTTGATAGCACCTTTAAGTTTCTTAACATTTGAATTTTCTTTATTTAAAACTGTAAAAACGACAATTAATAAACTTTGTTGACAAAATGTCATTAATATTAAATACCTTGAATAGGAGTTAGAATAGCTTCCGAATTGTTCGAATCGGGTGTATAAATTTCTAACCGTATATCATTTTCGTTTTCATAATCACAATTTGTTATTGCAGATTGAACCAATTCGTTTAAAGGCGAATACTTTTCAATTTTAGCTTGAGCTCTTATCAACAGCTCAAAAGCTTCGTTTAGTTTACTTTCTAAATTATTTGCAAATTTTTTCAGCACCTTATCAACATCCTGTACTGCTAACGTAAACTTTAACTTACTATACAAATCCTAAAACAAAAATGTAAAACTAAGGTAGTGAAGGTTCTCAAGCGTCTTACCTGAACAATAGAAACACCTAACTCTTCGTTGCTTATCTTTCCAAGCTCATCGCTGACTTGTTGTGTTACATTCTTTAACGAATAATCTTGAATTTGTACTTTATTTGTGGACGTAATATTTACAGAATTAGCTACACTTAAACAAAACTGTGTAACGAAAATTAATCCATAAAATTGCTTTTTCTTTACACCCTTGTTATAAAAATACATTTTTGGTTAGGTTAACCGATGTTCTAACAAAACATTTTTTCATTTAATTAACTTGCACGACCTCTCCGCACTACATTAAACAAGAATTTTTAAATTAGTTTAAAATAATATTGCAATTTATATTTTTAGAACATAAAATATAAACAAAAATAAACGTTTCGATAGTGAACATACACCCAGTGATGCATCATTTAAGTATTTACTGGAAGTGTCACAATTAACTCCGTTTTCACTGGATGCCTAACGTTATACAGGGTAATCAAACATCAGAACATTTAAATCAGTTTTATTCCTTAGTTTGGCCAAATTTAGCTTAAAAAATAAATGAGAAGTTGAAAATATCATTTTTGGGGTTGTTGCATAACTTAGATAAAGCGGATTTTAGCCTCGAATACCACGGAATATTGTTTTCAGAGGTAGACCATAGTTTTAGAAACCGGGGAGTCTGGGGGAAAATTGATTGTAGTAAAAACAAGGTGGAACTCGCTTTAGAGGCAGTTCCTAGGCTTCTATACAGCTACCTTTCTGGTGTGAAAAGTTGTTATTGCTAGTTATTTTTGGTCGACATAATATTTATAATGTAACATCATATAATCCGATAATCTGCACCAATTAAATTTTTCGAGATAACTTCTTATTAGGGTATCAACGTCTTAAAGTATCAACGTCTTAACGGATCAAACGATCAACGGATCAAAGGATCAACGAATCAAAGGATTGTAGATAATCGAGCTCGCGGTTTTAAATTTAATCCCACCGTTAGTCACCAATGTAGATAACCGTGGAGGCGTAATGTTTAATTATATTTAATTAATCCCACCGCTGCCACCAATGTAGATAATCGAGCTCGCGGTTTTAAATTTAATCCCACCGCTGCCACCAATGTAGAAAACCGTACTAGCGGTTTAATAAAATATATCCCACAGCTGAACCATCAAGGTAGAAAACCGTGGAGGCGTATAGTAAAATTATATTTAATTAATTCCACCGCTAACACCAAGGTAGAAAATCGCTATGTTGGAAGGAGTAATTATTTATTTATATAGCTTCTGTCGCTGCCACCACGAGCTTCATTTTAGTTTCACTCACCTTTACCTATTTTGCAGGTTCAGTAATTTCGGGAGAGAACGCCCGAAGAAACTCCCTCTTAACTCTTGCCTAAGTTTGTAGCTTTGGCCGTTCCGAAAACGCAGGTAAAGGAGATTTCAACGCTAACACTTGCGTATTTACTAGCAATAATAAATTGACTTCTTTATAATAAACAAATCTATTGATACCATTATACACATAAATAAAGTTGGCAAATTATAACAATAAGTACAAAATAGTCAAATTTCTGAGAATAGTTTAATTATCTTTGGTTTAATTAAACATGCACAATACCTCTTTATTTCTATTCAGCTCGCTAAGTCACCAATGTTGTTAAATGCCTTTTCTAATGCTTATGTTAAGTGCCTTTTCTAATGCCTATGTTAATTGCTTTTTCTAATACCTTTGTTAATTTCTTTTTCTAATACCTTTGTTGGGGTCCTGCATCTTTCTTTATCTTCTTAAGTACAAGGCCCATTATACCTATACTTTAGTGCCTGATGCATAAGCCTGTCTTTGTTATGCCATAGCACGCAATTTATTGTTTAATTAGTTTAGGGGTTCCTAGAATGTTCTCATTCAAATAGTAACACTTGTGCATTTGTTCGGCAATTCTAGGAAACCCTCTCTTTCGTTTACTCTTAGTATCTTCTTAAAATAGTTAACCTGCGAAGGATCCAGGGAATATTAAATCAGTTAATTTTGTGAGTCGAAACTGTAAGGTACACATTGCAAGTACGAAACAGTTTATTGAAACTCCTTATTATACTCATCAATTCAAGGAGCATTTTGTAAATCAGTTGTTATACGTTGTTATTCATTTAATGTTGTGTTTTGTAAATAAAATTGTTAAGTGATCCAAAACGTGTTTTAAGTAAGGCCAAGAAGCTAGCAACAAATGTAAATCCAGGAAAGTAGTTTTTTTGAAACACGCAAACTTCTCTTTTATCTTACTAACAATAACCTTTTTATAAAATTTGAAATAAACACTCTAACTTTTAAACTCATACTATAAATTCTCAAAATTAACATTTAATATTTTATTCAATTTTATTTAAACAACTTCGACTTTTTAATTAAGTATCGACTCAAAACTAATCAAACACGGAATCGCGGAGTAACTGAACTTATTTATTCGAGCACGTACCCGATGGACAACTCCTAATTTTTCCTAAGTTTGGATTTTTATGACAAATTTCCCACTTTGGATACTCATTTCACCACCCTTACGCCAGGCGAAGAACCAATCCCCTGATTCTTCATCCTGCCTAAAACCAAGGGGATGTGACCAAATCTCCTCGTTTACAAAACTTATTTCCTTTCTTACATGGGTGGCCCTTTAAAGACCGTGTGACTTTTCCAGCTGCATCTTATTCTTAAAGTTTCCTCGAATTGAGGTTTCTACAAACTATTCTCACACATTAGGCAAATGAGCCGTTAAATTAACACTATACTTTTCGTCCCCTTGCTAATACTTATGGACAAGGCTCTTTTGGCGGTGTAGCTATAAATTAACAACTCTGCTTCGTATAATGAAAATTGATAAAATCCGCTATTGACAGTGATCGGGTTCCCCTTGTTAGTTGTAATGTATTATTATCGTTCAAAACAAAATCAAAGTATTTCTGAGCGAGGTCAAGCGAGGTTATATCATTAGCGTGATGTCACGTTGATGTTGCTTACAGCGCACCATCGTTAATATTTCTCCCCTATAGCATAATTATTGTAATTTCACAATCAGAAATTCAGTATAAATAGTAAAGGTGTAATAATTTAGTCTAAATTTTAAATACATTTTTTAAATTTTTAAATACAAGCAATTCCAAACTGACATGAGTTAAAATTAAAATTCAGCACTATAAAAATAATTATTTTTATATAAAAATAATTTAGTTTATATTAATTTGATGATCATCGAACAAATATTTCACGCTGTTGTGTTTGCAACAACGCGATCAATGCATTTATTAAGTTGTATGTCCTAGTTTACGTCAGCTGATATTATGAGAATAATAACAATTCTTCTCAGTTAGTATATTGCAATTTCAATACTATAAAAATAATTAATTCTAGATCTTATCACAATCACATTTGCGAAATAGCTTTAAAACGTATTGATAGATGTCACTAGCACTTCACGTCGTAAATCAACTTTATACGTTACCTTAACATAAAGCGATTTTGATCATAACGGATCACCCAGTTCCGATCTAGATCTGAACTACACCGCACGTCAATTTTTGCGTTCTTTAATTTTCACGAATTAAGTTCAAAAAGTAATTTTCATTACTGTTCTCTAAACGATAATCTAATATAGAAGTGAAAGTGCTACATCAAGACCCCTTTCTATTTAAATTTTCGTCGTCAAAGCGTTTCAACACGCTTATAAGTGACTTCCCAGTTTCCCGGCAAAAAAGAACCCGCCATTTGTTAATGTGACGTAGCTAGCTACGTCACAATTAGCAAACGGTTGCGCGCTCTGTTGCCCCCTTCCCCTTTCGAGGTCATCACCGACGTTCAGAAGCGAACGTAAACAAGGTTAGTGTACTGAACTTGACCTAGATTCTTTTCAGACTATAATTTTATCGCAACCTAACAAAAATTTTGTCAGTCAACAAATTCCTTTTCCTTTTAAATTTTCAAGTTCATTCAGATTTAAATAAAGGTTGATTCACAACACTTAATTAAATTTCAGATTTAAAAATTAAACTTGCATTCAATTAAAACCAGCTGCTTCACAGATATAAATTTTATTCAAATTTAATCTAATCATTTTAGATTTCGCAACATAATTTAATTTAAAAAATTAAAAAAAAAAAAAAATTTTATTTTAATATTTAAATTAACTGTACGACATGACGATTACTAACGACATGACCATGACCCCTGAAAACTTCAAAACCCTCCTCACGTTATTTGCTAGTCAAACTGCCATCATCGAAGGTTTACGCGCTGAAATCAGCAAACTTACCGCCCAATTAGCCGCGAAAGACGCCGAACCTCCCAAGGTCGTGCAACCACCTCCGGTCGCACAACCACGCGCAGACGCCCCCTCAGGGAAAAGGAAGGAGAAGACCCCCTTCCCCCCTCTACCGACCTCCTCCTCCACCAAAAAGGTAGCCCCTATCAAGGCCAAAACGATCAAACCAGCCACGACCAAGAAAGCTGACCCTCCGCGCCCCCTTATGGAATCCGCTATTCCTAAGCCGCGACGCTCGCTCCGTGCAGTTATACCTGCACATACCCTCTCCATTGTCCAACTTCCATCAGAGGCAATGGATATCCAAGCCTCCACCTCCACTGGCGGTGACACCTTCGTCACCCCAAGCGACCGCAATCTTAAACGCGCCCGCTCCAACGTCAGCAATGACAGTGAAACTTCCGGGCCCGCTACCAAGAACAGGTTCGCCTGTCTCGAGGTAGAAGACACCCCAACCGATACCAAAGCCGAACGCGACGATGATAACGGCATGGACACCAATAGCCCCCAAATCGACATCAACGATTCCCAATCGAACTCCCAGGGTGCTTCACACCCAGACCCTACCACATACTCCTCCTCCAGCCGAATCCCCCCAATTGTCCTCCGTACAAAGGACAACTGGCCGGCCATCAACAAAATGATTCGCGATCGGAAAATTGCCACCACCAAAATCCGCACGCTCGTGGACGGCATCTCAATCCAGCCGGCCACCGAGACAGACTACCGGGCCCTCAGCCGTTTACTTGAGGAAAAATCCCTCCCCTCGCACTCCTATTCTCTCCCTCAGGACAAACCACTTAAAGTGGTTATCCGAGGTCTTCCAATCACAATAACAGCCGCAGAAGTCAAAGAAGACCTTGAATATCAAGGCTTCAATATTCAATCAGTTTTTCAGATGCGCCAAGGTCGCGATAAAAAACCTATGCCATTATACCTTGTCCATCTAACCCATAACACAGATGGCAAGAAAATTTTCGACATGACATCAGTCCTGTCTATCAATACTCGTACCGAAACCCCCCACAAACGTACAGAGGTCGGTCAATGCCACCGTTGTCAACGGTTCGGGCATGCCCAAACCCTCTGCCGCGCCCCACCCAAATGCGTCAAATGCGCAGGGGATCATTTAACACCTTCCTGTCAAAAAATCCGAGAGGACCCGGCCACTTGCGCTAACTGCGGGGGAAACCACCCCGCAAACTACAAAGGTTACGCCTCGTTCCCCAAGCCCAAGAGGCGAGAACTTTCAGCCCGCGAAGCATCTTCCCGCTTCGCTGGCCGCCCCACTTACAACTACCCCTCCTCTCAAGGCCCCAATCGACCATCCTATCTAGGAGTCGCTAGCCAACATGCCCCTCACAGGGAAGCAACACATGCCACCCCCACGCCCTCCACCTCCTACGAGGAGGCCCCCTCCCGACAAATGAGAGCAGTTCTTGATCTCCTTCAGAGAGAAAGAGTCAGCGACAAAGTCATTGACCATTTCAAATCAATCACGAACTTCAATGCCATTAGCAACGCATCCGTTAATGTCTAAACCCAGATTCCAACCCACCACTTTGCAGACGGCTTTTTGGAACGCCAACGGCCTTTCAGCCAAACGAAATGAACTTCTCGCGTTCGCGCACGATCACGACCTTGACGTAATCTTGGTCAACGAAACCCACTTCAGAGCTGGCCAACTGGCAAAACTCCCTTGCTATTCACTTTATAGGAACGACCGTGACGGACGCGGCGGCGGAACCGCAATTTACGTAAAATCATCCATCGAACACGTCGCAATACCGACCCCCGACCTAGAGTACCTTGAAGTCACTACGGTGAGCATCCACACCGCACATCACGGTTGGTTGCAAATCTCTTCCGTCTATAATCGCCCTCAGCAACGCATCCTCAAAGAGGACCTAGAAACCCTCCTTGAAGGCCCCGACGCGAAGATCATCGCCGGCGATTTCAATGCTAAACACTCCAACTGGTTGTGCAAACACACAAACCATGTAGGACGTGACCTACTTTCACTAGCAAACGAGCTGGACTTCGCGATCATCGCTCCCACCTCCCCTACCCACTTTTCTAACGCAGGTACGCCGTCCATTCTGGACATAGCCATTTTCAAAGACGTACAACTCCAATACGACATCTCCACCAGCGAAGAGCTAAACTCAGATCACTACCCGGTCCTTCTGACACTCGGACCGCTGTCACCCCCAAAGGGCCCTCCCACGAGAACGACAACAGACTGGACCTCTTTCAAAGACACTCTGTCAAAAAACCTTGGACCAATCCCATTCTTTGAGTCCCCCACTGACCTAGACCAATTCATTGTCAATTTCCAAGACAACATCACAAAATCCGTTGACGAAACTTCTTTTCAAGTCAACACCACGGACGTCAGAGACAAACTCACTCCCTCCCTCAAAGATCTTATCAGAGCCAAAAACCGAGCGAGGAAACTCGCCCGGCGAACTCGTAACCCTGATGACCAAAGGTCATACAACCGGCTCAAAGAGCAAGTAGACGTTAAAGTCAAAGAATTTCATGACAATGAATGGTTAGACACCATTAACTCCCTATCATTTAAAGACATGTCCGCATGGCGCATGGCCGCCGCCCTCCAGGGGAAAAAGAAGGTCACCATCCCAATTCTCTCCCGCCCTGACGGCACTATTGCCCGGAGCGATCTTGAAAAGGCTGAAATCTTCGCTGGCAGCCTCCAAGCTCAATGCTCCCCCAACACCACAAGATTAGACCAAGACCATATCAATTCGGTCGAAAATTATGTCACCACCACCCTAAACACCTCCGATGACACACATATCACCCCCGCCTCTCTTCCGGAGGTCACCATTGCCATTAAACGCCTCAAAAAGAGGAAAGCCCCAGGTCCCGATGGCATCACCAATACTGCCCTCAAAGAACTTCCCCAAAAAGCCAAAGTTGCCATCACCGGCGTAATTAACGCATGTTTTCGACTCAACTACTACCCACAAATTTGGAAAACCGCTGACGTAGTGGTAATCCCCAAACCCGGTCAAAATCTCAAACTTCCGAAAAGCTATAGACCAATCAGCCTGCTCCCTTCTATTGGAAAAGTAGTTGAAAAAGTCATTCTCACCCGTCTCCAAGAAGCCATGTTCGATAACAGTATTATTCAAAACGAACAATTCGGCTTCCGTGCTGGACACAGCACGACCCACCAAGCCCTCCGATTAGTTGAGCACGTCACGCAGGCACTAAACAAAAAAGAATTCACCGGCCTAGTGCTACTCGACGTATCGAAAGCTTTCGATAAGGTCTGGCACGAAGGCCTCCTGTTCAAAATGCTTCAATCTAAAATTCAAATTCCACTTGTCCGACTTATTGCCTCCTACCTTCACGACAGAAAACTCCAAGTCAAACTCATGAACACTAGATCCACAAAGCGCCCCATCACCTCCGGGGTCCCCCAGGGTTCGATCCTTGCAGCTTCACTGTTTAACATCTTTATGAGCGACATTCCAACCCCCTCAGATCCCGCAACAAAAATTTTATTATATGCAGATGACACTGCATTTTACACGTCCTCAATCCACCCGGACATAGCCACAACCCGCCTCCAGGAGGCGATCAACGATCTCGGGAGGTGGTACGAAACTTGGCGCATCGAGGTTAACTCGAGCAAAAGTTCCGCGATCATGTTTCGAAATCGTTGCAAGCCTCACAACTCCAGTGTCTGGATGTTTGAGGAGCAAATCCCCTGGAAAACCAAGGTCAAGTACCTTGGCGTTACCATGGACCGAAGTCTCAAATGGGACGCTCACATTTCCTCCGCAACCGGTAAAGCCAAATGCCTCTTCAATAGATTGTTCGTCCTCATGAACAGTAAAAGTACCATGTCCCCCGCTAACAAACTAAGATTATACAAAGCCATAATCCGCCCGACAATGATTTATGCCTCCCCTGTCTGGGGATACGCACGCCCTAGGGCCATAAATAAACTTCAAGTCATTCAAAACAAAAATCTCCGAGCTATTTTCAGCGCCCCCTATTACGTCACTAACAGGCGACTACATGCAGACGCCAAACTAGATCTTATTAACACTCTTAACCGCAAACATGCCACCAATCTTTACAACAAATCCAAATTTTCAGAAAACCCACTATTAAATCAACTAGGTCAATACAACCCAGCCGACTTCTTCATTCCCCGTCCCAAATCACTCCTGACCACGGACAACTCCTGACCATAACTCACCCCCACACAGACTAATGTATGTTCACAGGTTTAACTTACACAAATTCTCTTCGAAAGTGAATTTATTCACTAGATTTGTGTAATTTTTCGATCAATTTCCACAAGCTTCGATAAATCACCCCCCATAGTATCACTACAATCCCACTAGTCGCCAATTCTGACTAGTTCCAAGTAGAAGCCACTCACTTCGAGGTCATCAATAGAAATTATAATTTCTTTCTTCGAATTAGGGACTCTACTATATCGGCAAACGTAAAAAATTTCTTTTTCTTCACATATCTCATATTCACAGTCACAGTCCAGGTTTCTAACCAGTCAGTCCGCCAAGCGCCAATTCCCAGAGACCCACCGGTCTCTACAATTTCCAATGTCATTAATGTATTCTTTCAGATGAAGGAGAAGGCCGGCCATGCCGGGATGCTCCATCAAATACATATCAGGTAAAGGTAAAGGTACGGATCACTCTAAATGTGGTGTATTGGAAATGTACTAAGAAAATTTTTGAAAACCTGGTTTCCGCTACGCGGATGGCACATACCGGGTATAAATTAAAGAAAAATAATTAGCAAAAATGCGTTGATAAAGTTGTGATGGATATAAATTTTTTCAACGTTCGGCAATTTGAAAATCATATAGGTATTACGTCGTTGGGTTTTTTAAATTACCAACGAGGTTTTCTCATGAATTATTATACTTTAGTCAGTGTAGAGCTGCCCCAGATATGAGTTTGTCAAAATTTTTATAATAAGTATCAGCCACTTTAACCCATTGCCTTTTAACGTTCTTTTCGACGTTATGGTAATGTGCTAATGTGATGATTAATTTTCCGTGTTATTGTTTTTTTTGTATGACTATACTGATGATAAACAGAAAGTGTAATCTTTTATTAATTAATTTTAGTTTATATTTTATTTGATGAAAATCGAACAAATATTGCACGCTATTGTTTTTGTAATCCCGCGATCAATGCATTATTACGTTGTATGTCCTAGTTTACCTCAGCTGATATAATGAGAGTAATAATAATTATTCTGATATAGCATAATATTGTAATTTCACAATCAGAAATTTAGTATAAATAGTAAAGGTGTAAGTAATAATTTAGTCTAAAATTTATCCATTTTTAAAAAAATACAAGCAATTCCAAACTGATACGAGTTAAAATTAAAATTCAGCACTATAAAAATAATTATTTCAAAATCTGGACTATACTGATGATGATCAGAAAGTGTACTCGTTCAATAATTATAATTTTAGTTTATATTAATTTGATGATCATCGAACAAAAATTTCACGCTGTTGTGTTTGCAACAACGCGATCAATGCATTATTGCATTGCATTATTAAGTTGTACGTCCTAGTTTACGTCAGCTGATATGAGAATAATAATAGTGAAACTCATGTCAGTATAAATGATAAAGGTGTATTAATTTAGTGCAAAGTCATTAAATGAAGTTCATTTTGAAATGTAAGCAAATACAAACTTCATTGTAGTGTCACACATTGACCTTGACATGTCAACATGATTTCTTGTACTGTTAGTCTGTAACTCATAATTTCTTACATACACTATGTACATGCATTGAAAATTACAAGAAAGAAAGAAAAAATGTTGCGCGGCCTATTCGATGCTAATTTCCCTACTTTTAAAAAGTCAATTTTGGGGTTGTTTTTCAAGGGTTCACGTAAATTATGTTTTCCATAGACTAAAATAAGCCTGTTCTTTAGTGTGTACCTGAAGAAATTTTTTTTCAGCTTACCAGGGTTACATAACTGGATCCTGTTATTGTTTATTAATTAAATGTCTTTATATTCTTCACTTTTTAATGTTTTTTATTTTTCATTTATATATATCCGGCTTGGGTAACCGCGTTGCGGTACGCCAGATTTGCAAAAATTTGGTACTGACGATACGACATTTTTCATTTAACTCCTGTCATTGTACCATACCGTTGTTTTGTGGGTTCGTATTTTATGGATCTCTCGTGAAAACTTTGTTGGGAGTAAGAGAAAGTACTGACATCTATGTTATAGATTGTATACTTTTATATTAAGAATGTTTACATTAGAATAATATTCCATCAGTATTTGTACCTATATTTCTTCAACGGTATGTCGGTGTCTTTCTTCAGCACTTTATAAATACATTGGTTTCCTTAAACATCGATTTGTTTTTTTTTAACGATTTCCATCTTACTATCTCAAGGGGAAACCGATCACTGTCAATAGCGGATTTTATCAATTTTCATTATACGAAGCAGTTTATAATTATTAGTACTGTAAAGGGTCCAAATTATAGCGTCCACATTAGAGCCATTTAGGGATAAATTAATTTTTAAAAGTTCATATTGTTATGATACTGTTCATAATAGGCTATTATAACGACGTGTTATACATAAGGACTTCCTAGGTCAGTTGATACAAGAGAAGTGTGCGAATGTATGGATCCAGCGTTTCGAATCCCAGTTTCGCGATTTTTTTTAAATAATTATTTTTTTTAATTTATACATCATTCGCAGAAATGTATCGAAATTATGAAAATTACTATTTTGTATAACAATAATCATTTTTTCAATTAAAAAAATGGACAATTTCGTATTTTCATTTCATTAGTACTATTGATAAATTAACTATAATATTTAAAACCGCAAAACTTGCTTATTTTTTTTATAACCGACAATCTTTCGTTTCTTACCAGGATGCAATGTAGACGACAATAAAAATTTAATATTAGATCAGGATGGGAATTCAAAATTCAAGAAACCTTACGTAAATATTGAATTGTGCAAAATTTGTCTTGTCTGATTAATTAAATTTATTGATTTACGCAGTGGCGTAGCGAGCTTAACTCGCGCCCGGGGCACAATACCTTTTTAGCGCCCCCCCCCCCCATTTGAAAACCATATAATATTATAAATACAAAAATATCATACAATCCAATTCGAAATGTGGACTCGAGTTTCGAAGTTGTTACTTCTCATCAGCACAATTTACGAATAGATTGTACGAGCGCATTACCGGCTAGTTTGCCATCCACGAGCAAAGTAAGTGAATACTTACAAAATTGCAAGTTTCGGCAACGCCATCGCACGGTTCTTGGGAAAGGCCCCATTGATAATATATGAGATTAAAAATTCTCGGCTCAGCCAGCATGTATTAAAAATACAAAAATATCATACAATCCAATTCGAAATGTGGACTCGAGTTTCGAAGTTGTTACTTCTCATCAGCACAATTTACGAATAGATTGTACGAGCGCATTACCGGCTAGTTTCACATTTCGAATTGGATTGTATGATATTTTTGTATTTTTAATACATGCTGGCTGAGCCGAGAATGTTTAATCTCACATATAATATTATATGTAAAATATACTCGCAAATTTTATCAGACAAATTAAGAAAGGAGATAATTTATGTAACCACACAGCGTAGATGCCATAAGGAAGTGCTGACAGACACAGGTCGAGTCAGCCCTGCCAGTAGAAAAGACGTGCCATTTCTATTATGAATATAATATTATTACAGTTTGATTTAGACTATTAGTGTTCCTTTTTTTCCTTTTTATTTACGAATTAACATTTATTATATTACACTGACACTAATTTTAAATTCTTTTTCCAGAAATCAATTAAAATAAAAATTATCCAGCAATTTTTTGTTTTGCGGATCATTTGGCGCCCCTTTGTGAGTAGCGCCCGGGGCACGATTCCCCCTCTTGCCCCCCCTCGCTACGCCACTGTGATTTAGTTACGTTTTTAATGGTGCACTTTAAGATTGGTGTAACCTAATACATTAATTTTTAGAAATTAAATATTATAGTTAATTTATCAATAGTAATGAAATGAAAATACGAAATTGTCTCCTTTTTATTAAATCATTATTATTATTGCAACTTCATGTCAGATAGTGACATTGAACTAGAATTAGAGGAATTTGCAAAAACCTCTGCTCAAATAGAAAAGATAAGTGTAGCTTTTAAAAACAGTCGTTTTAACCCTTACAAAATGCATTCCGCGACGGCTCAACCAAGTGTCAATGATGCACCTCAACAACCGATGTTGATTCAGTTCGAAACGCAGGAGCTGACTGCATTAACGAATTCACTACCCGAGTTTGACCCGAATAGCAATTTATCTACGTTCATATCGAGTGTAGATAATTTAGTAAAATTTATAAATAATTAGCTGGCACAGGCGGCCTGCCGGCCGCCTTTAGCCATCTAGACCGTGTCAGATGTGGTTGTTCGGCCTCACTCAGGGAAATTGTGATGTCCTTTTGTCACATAGAATTTTGCGTTGGCAAAATTATTTTTTGTCAACAAATTTTTATTTCCGTTTTTGATTATATTTCAGTTTTCAACGCCACTATTAATTTTCTTAACATCTTTTTTTATTCATTTGATTTTAAATCAATTTTTATTTTTCAACGCCTGTAGTTATGCAACTAAGTTACCACCAATTTTATTTTAAGAATGTTTTTGCGATCACGCATGATCGAACGTTCATCGACAGAGTTGACAAATAGTTCATAATGGCAGGACGTACAAATTTTACGCTCCGACAATTTTTAATTTTTCATCAATATTAATATTCTTTCAACACTTAAGTTTAATTTACGACGATGAAGTTCAATGTAGTGTGTAGTGTGGTGGCATTTTTTTCAACACCAAACGATCTATTCGATCGATAATCAATTTTATGGATGTTGTAATTTTTAATGGCGCTACCCAAATTGGAACATGGCCGTACAAATCAAATCTTGACTTTCGGCAAATCATGGCCGCCCATTCGAACGAAGTATCTTTTTTGATTACTCCACCCTCGCCCGTTTGGACAAAACCAGAGGGATGTTTTAACAACCCCTAAGGACGAGTTCGCTTTTCAACAGGTTCAAATGGTGCCGCCTTTAGAATATTTTTAGTCAACTTTACTTGCAAGTTGGTTTTTTTCGAGGTGCCATCTGGCCTGAAGGTGTCCCGATTATGGCGTGCTTTATTTTAATTGCAATTTCCAATGCACAACATCCAGCACATATGGTCGTAAACAAATTTAAACAACATATTTTTCATTTTCAAAATAACAGCTATATTTTAATAATTTAATTAACAATTTTTTTACATGTGTTACTTTTCTTGAATACTGTTTTAGGTCAAATTTAATTAGCAGGATTTCTGTTAAACCATAGTAAGGAACGGAGACATGTCACCGATCTACCATTTTTTTAATCAAACATCAAAAAACCGTAAGTTATTTAAAGAATTGTCTCATGTGAAAATTGTTAAATTTGAATATACCTTCAGTATAACGTAGCTGCTTTTCAATATGAATTCGTTTTACCAATTTTTTGACCACCTTCAGTGGCATTAAATTCTTTACTTGCCTGCCTTGTGCAGTTTAACGGCGTATTGTACACGTCATCTTTTCATTAAGATATTTTAATTCGTATCGAAGTTTGATTCGATCCGAACAACACGATGTTCAACCCATCTTTGCGTCTTGGTTTATTTTGTCGATTTATTTTTGTAAATAAATATTTTCATCTTTCCTTATTGTTATAATTATTGTATATGTGTAGTCAAGAATTTGTTCAATTGTTTTACGTTTATAAAAATTTTCATTTCAATTAAAGTGTGTTATTCTAATCAACCAACTATTTTTTATTTTATTTTTTATTTACATTTTTGTCTGAGTATAAGTTACTAGACCATCGAAAGCTTTTACTGAGGCATGGCGCCCTCATGGTAGTGATTATTTAGCAAAGCCAATTACTTTTTAAGGATCCACGAACCTCTTCGGAGAACCCCGTCTCTCCGACGCGGGGTAATTCCCAGTAGCTAGCTGATACGTACTCTCCATCAACGATCATGAAAAGTGGCAGGTGAAGCCGAAGACTCAATTTTTTATGACCATTTGCCGGGTCATAGCTTTTTACGTTTGTTAACGAGTCAAAAGTTAATTCGACATTTGGCGCCTCAACTTTTGGGGCTCGACTAAAGAATGTAATTCTACAAAATTACAACCATACGTGTAGACCATGGTTGTTCGGCTTTCGGCCTCACTCAAGGGTATCGCAACCATACATGTACACCGTAGTTGTTCGGCTTTCGGCTTCACTCGAGGATATCGCAGCCATACGTGTAGACCGTGAATATTAATTGACAAATCTGAATAACGGTTGACGATTTCTGAATATCAATTGACAAATCTGAATAACGGTTGACGATTTCTAAATATCAATTGACAAATCTGAATAATGGTTGACGATTTCTGAATTACTGGTGGAAAAGGTGTAGAACATTACTATATGGTAACCTAACATTTGAAGGGTAACAAAGAAATAGTAACGAGTGTCTAATCGCAGTCGAACATCCCTCCAATAACAGCCATGTTACCGCCCCTTCAATTCGAGCTTTTGAAAGATTGTAAAATTGTAAATTTTATCGCTCCGAGCAAGTAGCGCGCAGAATTTTATTATTTTTCCCTTATGCAAGAAATTATATAATTATATTAAATGATTAATTTAGCTGATGAACCACTTTGGCTTGAAATTTGAAATTGCACAAAATAAAGTTAAAAATATTTTTGAAAAACCTAAAAATACTAGAAACTCCGGTAGCTCTCTCTTAACGCGTTGTCTACTCCTTCTCTTAAATTTTTGCGCGGTTTCCCTCGTTTCGGTGCCCACCATTTTGTATGTAACCATCAGTTTTGTTCTGATTTCGTCTACCATATTTCTCATTACGTCAATTATGTCTCTGATCGTTTTGTTTTTATTCTTTCCTACCTTGACTTTTCCGGCGATCGACTCCAGAAATGCATCTCTATTGCCAAAATGATTTTCTCCAATTTTTGATTCATTTACCATACTTCGTTGCTATAATATGTCACGATGCTCTTTAAAATTGCGCTATAATATATGCGATGTTTATTTTTTTTTAAATATGTTCCGGTCCCAGAACTTTAATTACGAACCGTTGAAGTTCAAACGAATGGAATAAAAGCTGATAAAAATTCAAACGATTGTTGAAACAAAAATCAAAAATTTCTAGGGGGGGGGGAGGCAAAATGTATCTGTGTGATCACACAACTATTATTTTTCCCAATGATATAAAAATCAATCCCCCTGAATAAGTTGATAAAAAGCATGTTTTGTATTTAAAATATCTTATTATCCCAACAGAAAAGCAATAGTTGTTTATGCAACTGGTGTGGAAAAGGCATTGATATCGCACGTGTGGGATGTTTACACGTGGCGTGAGCCATGTGCATACTAGTGCTATAATAATCCCATTTCATTGTGATCTTCTATACCTCGGAAGTGCAGTTGTTTAAAGCAAATATTCACATCTAAAAAGCTAAATTGGTGACCCCGATAGAAGTACATCAACCACTACTTCTTCTAAAAATTTCATGTTTAGGAAATATCACATGAACTTCTTCCTCTCTCATCAACAAAGGTTAGCTAAACCAAGAGGTCTACTACTTTCAACCGGTTAAAGCACTCTAACCAGTACTTCGAAATTGTATTTTTCCTATTGAGTTTGGTAAAGTTTAAGGTTTATAAAGTATAATTAAATAAAAAAATTCTTGGATGATGGACTTTTAATATGAAAAATAAGACTTAGAAAATCAAAATTTTACACATTCAGTGACGCGCATGATGGAAATTTGCGGAATCTCGCCCATTCTATTGACAGTCCGTGTAGTAAGATATACCCTAACACTTAGAAATTTTCACTCCGGCAGTTAGACCACGCTTCTCTTAAGAGTAACATGTACCAAAGGTTACTGTTTTCACATTATTTTTTGTTTTATTCGATTTTTTGGGGGTGAAACGTAAAAGTTTACTGCCCCATACCGCAACTATACTTTTAAAAGCTATATCCAGGATTTGTAGGATCCCGATTTTCTAAAATCCCGGTTGGGGTGTATTAATATTCCTCTAGTATGTTTGTTGCTGGTGGCGCCACCAACGGTAATGTAAATCGCCAATACACGGGTAGTTTACGATTTTTTGCTAATATTTTTTACTAAATCTACTAATCACACCCCCAGCTTTCCGAATCTCAAAGAAAAAATCAATTTTCTTCTATAATTTTAAACGTTCACAACGGTGTCAGGGTCACATTCGGACCGAAACATACCCAAAAAGTCCGAAAATTACCCCAATTTTTGTTAAATTTCATAGGGGGCGTGGCCTACCTTTAAACCCCTAAATTCGGGTTGTTTTTCAATTAAACTTTATGTTCCTTGGTTTATATTAAAGCTAATTACTTTTTTGATCTAAATATTAAGCCATTTCTATAGGGAAATTTCAATTTCCGAGTACTGGATAGGGTGCTATCCCCCTTGCAACCAAGGTGGTTGCTAGGGAGAGGGTGATGTAGCGGTCCTAGAATTAGATATGAAATATAGAAATTCCACGCAACATAGACTCAGCTATGTAGCTCGTGTGTGTTCATATTTAATACTCCGGAGTCCAAATCTACTTGGGAGATGTAGGGTGTATGCAGCTAAATTATATCAAAAAAAATTTTGGGCCCAGAGACCTAAAATTCTACTTCCCACACCCGCACTCAACGTGTTAAGTTCAATTGGTAAATAACGGGACACGGTCTTAAAATTAAAAGAAAATCTAAACCGCTCGGAAAATCGGCGGTTCAAACGAACAGCTAGCACGTGAGCGTAGTGATTGATATTTAATTCTTCAAAATATTAATTTTTTTAATAGACAACGAAAGCCGTGACGTCACAAGGGGCGTAACTTTTCCAACGTTTTCCAAACAATTCATATTTGCGTGTTAAATTCCCATAAGAGGATTTGTTTTTGCTGTTTTTTATATTGTGTTTAATTAATAAGGATTTTAGTTTTAATAGATATTAGTTGGAGACCTTAAATAGTGTATTTTTATAAAAAAAATTTTATTTTTATTAATTTTTAAAAAAATTTAAAAAAAATTACGCGACACTATAAAAATACACTATTTAAGGTCTCCAACTAATATCTATTAAAACTAAAATGCTTATTAATTAAACACAATATAGAAAACAGCAAAAACAAATTCTCTTATGGCAGTTAACACGGCAATATCAGTTTGTTTGGAAAAGTTACCACAAGTATACGCCCCATTTTGACGTCACGCTTTCGTTGTCTATTAGGAAATAGGGGAAAAATATTAATTGTACGCACCCTGGTGGCTGTAATATCGATTAAATATTTGACGTCTTAATTAATTAAAATTACTTTAAAAATTAATTCAAATAGGTTAAATTTAATATTTTTTATTAAATTATTTATTTATTACTTAGTTGTAATGTATTATTATCGTTCAAAACCAAATCAAAGTATTTCTGAGCGAGGTCAAGCGAGGTTATATCATTAGCGTGCATCAGCGTGACGTCACGTTGATGTTGCTTACAGCGCACCATCGTTAATATTTATAAAATTATAAAATTTAAGAAACTTTTTAGTGCTCCTTGCATTGTTCTGGGTTGCTAGGATACGCGTTATTTTGTTTCTTCAAGTTTGAAATTTCTGACAGGTGCATTGTGTTCTCTGCTTTAAAGTGATTTTTTTTAAATTAAAGTGAATTTGAACGGTTTTAAAATCATAAAAATATATTAGTGCTCATATAAGGATAGTGGAGAAGGTATGAAGCATGAAATTTAGGTACAGGGTACAATTTTTTTTGTGATCTTTTGAAACTTATTGCTTACCCTTGCTAAGATTTTTCAAAATACAATGGTACTTTTTCCGTCAAAAACTTATATATCTATTTACAGGTTTCTTCGCCTTTAAAATGTCTGACTCCAACTCACCAAATCAAATATCGGATCCACTTAACCCTTTAGGGTCATCATATCTGTCCGATTCCAACACAACATCGGATTCTGATCAATCGGCTGACACTGTTATTACTACTATAAGTAATCCTTTCTATATGAAAGAACAAACGACAAGTCAAGTCATCGAAAAAGAAATTCATTCGTTCCTGACTTCTTTCTGCACACCACCACCAATTGATTCTGTGCCGTAAGCTTTTTCATAAAATTAAAGAAGATATCAAAAAGTGCTTCAATCTGTTATTACTTTCAGGATACTGCTTTTTCCCCAAAATTTGGGACAACTGATTAATAAATGCATCCGGTACTACGCTGCCATCTGCAATCTGGCCGCATTTTATATCGACATCCGAGGAACACCAGTTCTTGTCGCATGCAGTAGCGACCACTTACGGTAAGTTAAGTTTAAGGTAAACTCGAATTTATTAGCCTTGTTTTTATAGCCAAGAATACATTAATCGATATAAGCCGACATTCCTTTGTCTACGAGAAGACCGTGAACGTGTTAGTGTTAGACACTTGTATAATTGCATCGTTAAGAATAAAAAACGTAACGGGTTACGTAGAAATTTAGCATATGAATTCGAACAAAAGTAAGTTTCAGTTTAATTATTGTTTGTGAATAATTTTAATTATTTGTAGCGACTTGGGTAGTGAATGTTCAGATCAGAAACCTTTTGCATCTTTTGCAATAAAAAAATCTGAGGTTTTGAGTGCTTCGGTAGATGCGAATAATGACCAAAGTAGCCAAGAAGAACTTTCCATTACATCTAATGTAAGTTTCTTTTATTATAAAAATGTTAAAATTTAAATTATTGAAATTGATTTTGGAAATGTTGTGTTTGACCATTGTTGAGTTGAGATCGTCATTTATTAATTAGATAAACTTGGATTTAGCTCACAACCAGTGGCGGATTTAACAGGTGGGCAAAAGCGGGCTTGCCCACTGGGCCCCCCCGACGGGAGGCATTAAGGGCCCCTCTTGCTAAAAGTTACACTTTCGATTTTTTTTTTTGAAAAATGTTTCGGTGAGTCTTTTGTAGACAGCACGAGACAAATTTCTCTTCAGGGGCCCCTGTTATCGAAACACTTGCAATGCTTCGTAATAATCATAAATTAAATATAAAATCAAAAAAGTTGTGTAATTAATCAGTTATTAAAAACGTCTACGATTTTATCACGTTCGTCAAATATTTCTGACTCGTCAAAAATGCCCGGTGAGAAAGCTAACGACAGTCCTCTGGATATGGCAACGAAACATCGCATTGCATACTACGAAGTTCTCGACAGGATGTGCAGCGAATTACAAGAAAGAGCCAAAGGTTTTCATGAGATAAACTTACTTTTCGGATTTCTCAAACCTGAATTCTTCAAAAACATGAATGAGAATAAAGTTGAAAAAAATGTTTGCAACTTGATGTAGAAATATCCAACTTTTTTTACAACTGCCCTGAAGCATGAGTGATCAGTTTTGCGGATTTGTACTTCTCACAAGAACAAGATTCTACTGGGCATAGTCCATTGCAATATTTGAACTTCATTGTTGAAAAAAATTTGATGAGCAGTTTTCCGGAGTGCTGCAGTTTATTGCGTTTATTCTTGACACTTCCCGTCAGCACAGCCAGCGCCGAACGAACAATGAGCTCATTAAAGAAAGTCAAAGATCGTCAACGTTCTACAATGAGTGCAGAAGCATTGGAAGATTTCAGCATACTTTTCATCGAACAGCATGTCGCCAATCAAGTTGATTTGAATGCTACTATCGAAGTTTTCGCGGAGAAGAAAGCGAGAAGAGGATTTAAAAATATGTAAATGTTCTCAATGTAAAAACGAATCCAACGTTCAAAATGCTCGATAAATAAATTCAAACCATTTTATACTGATAAATTTCTTGAAACACATACCTATCACTTCCAATGAAACACTTGAGCCAAAATAAATTCTTGTGTACACAATTCAATAGGGGGGGGGGGCTAATGAAATTTTGCCCACCGGGCCTTTTTCCTTAAATCCGCCACTGCTCACAACCCTTTGTAAATAACAGTTCTTCCTGACTTTCATATCAACTCATAAAGAAAATGTTTATTTTTTAATCTGATTTGGGATAAAAATTCAGGGGTAGAAACTACAAAGCTCTGTGACACAAAAACCATATTAAGTCTATTGGTTGCCTGACAAAAGCTCAACTGACAAATGCCCAAAGGCATGCAGGTTTGTAACAATAATCAGGGACGTGCCCATGGGGGGGGGGTGAGGGGGGACCTTCCCCCCCAATACTTTAGAAAGTTGGCAAAATCACCCAAAAGTTGGTGAAGTTGGCAAAAGCCGCTAAACCAAAACTAGGTTTGTAAAAATTTTATCAACTCCAAAAAATTTCAAGTAATAAAATAATATAATATGCCTATTTTCTCCAACTGTACTGTACATATCAACTGTACAAAATAACGTGTGTAGTTATACCGGGTGTTCATTTTAAAACTTCCAGCAATTAATATCTCAAAAACCAAAAGTCAGATGAAAAAATGTTTCGGACAAAAGTTGTATGATAGCGAGGGGGAAAGAACATGGCATAATTGTTTTTTTAATTTATTGACCTTTTCAAGGTCATTTGAAGGTTAACTTTGGTTTTTTAAATGGCACCTTATATTTTTTTTAGCAGATTCATATTTTACATGAATAAATAAGCAACTTTTGTTAGAAAATTTTTTTTATCCGACATTAGGCTTTTCAAGTAAGATGCGTTGAAATAATCAACATTGTTAATCAAAATTTAATATTTACAAGTTTTAGAAGGCTATTTACTAGTATTAAACAGTGGAAAAAATGTTTGTAAACGAGTGTTTTCATAACAAGTTTTCAAAATGTTCCCCATTTGTAAATATTAAATTTTGATTAACAATGTTGATTACATATATCCTTTAAGGAATCTCGATAATCCATTCATGCGCGTCGCTAGTTTCAACGTATCTTACTCGAAAAGCCTAATGTCGGATAAAAAAAATTTTCCAACAAAAGTTGTTTATTTATTCATGCAAAATATGAATCTGCTAAAAAAATATAAGGTGCCATTTAAAAAAACAAAGTTGACCTTCAAATGACCTTGAAAAGGTCAATAAATTAAAAAAACAATTATGCCATGTTCTTTCCCCCTCGCTATCATACAACTTTTGTCCGAAACATTTTTTCATCTGACTTTTGGTTTTTGAGATATTAATTGCTGGAAGTTTTAAAATGAACACCCGGTATTTTGTAACTATTTTAGTTATATTTTGTAACTAAACACGTTACTTTAGTTACACAATGTTACTAATTTTGAAATAATTAAATAATGCGTAAAAGTTTTGCTTTTGTTGAAACCAACATTCAGTGTAAAATGTAATAAAAAATTTTAATTTAAGTATTCATAATAATTATTTTATTTAGGGCCGCGATTAAAAAGGACAAATATTTGTCCTAAAAGTTGTAAGATTTCTCAAAAATTTCTTTACTACGAGGGGTCGTGTTTATATTCCCGGACTAGGCATGAAAACAAAAGACTAGAGCAACAACAAAATTTTATTTTTCAATATAGTTCCCCTGCTTATGGATACAGGTATAACACCGTTTCAATAACATCTTTAATCCAGTATAAAAATATTCATTTGGTTTTTCCGCAAAATGGCCCTCAACAGCTGCTATAAGTTCGTCATTGTCCCTAAATTTGGTCCCCCTTAGTGTTTTTTTGAGATTCGGGAACAAAAATAGTCACCAGGTGCTAGATCTGGACTATAAAGGCGCATATTCAATTTCTTCGAAGCCACAATCAGCTACAGCACCTTTTGAAAGTCTGGACTTGTGCACTGGTGCATTGTCGTGGAGCAACAAGACACCTTGCGTCAGTTTTCCGCGTCTCTTCACTTTTCACTCTTCGCTCTTCAAGCTGCTAATTGTCGCTTCTTTAGTCTTGCATCCTCCAGTACCAAACACTTGGTTTTTTCAACAACATCTGAAGTGATCACGTCAACAGGGCGCCCTGGACGGGGATCATTATTCAGTGATTCTCGACCATGTTTAAACAATTTTGACCACTCGCAAATAGCTGACTTAGAAGGGCAATCATTCCCGTATATAGCCAACATTTCTTCAAGAATAATTTTTGGAGGTTTTCCTTGTTTTGTAAGGAAAAACAGCCCGGTATTCGATTTTATTCATTTCGATACATATACAACGCGCGACGACACAAACTGACAGATAATAAAATTAATAATGATGCAATTGTTTTGTAAATTGCCACATAGGTTACCAAGGCATATGTGATTAAAAAACAGCATAATGAAAAATTGCATCAAAATTCAAAACAGCCAGTCCGGGAATATAAAGACGACCCCTCGTACAACACGGTTTTGCGGGTCGCGTTATGTAACCAGCCCCAGCCAAATAAAATTTTCCTATTGACTACTGTAAATAGAATGGTTAATAGAGTCTATAGAAAAATTATTTTGGGTGAAGCCTTGAGAAATAACCCTTATTTCGAATAATTAAAAATCCGGGTGAATACGCCACGCCCCCATGCAATTTCACAAAAATTGGGGTAATTTCCGGACTTTTTGGGTATGTTTCGGTCCGAATGTGACTCTGACGCCGTAGCAGACGGTTAAAATTATGGAAGAATCGATCAAATCCGAAAAAAGTGCGGAAATCGGCAACATTCATGCCAGGGGATACAAGTCATAACAGCCGGGCGGCCGCGGCTACTGGCTTTGCCGTGCCCGGTCGGAATGAGTGAAAATCAAAATGTATCACCCATTATTTGTGTGGGATTCGATACAGACGGTTGGGTCTTTTTAAAAACCGCCGGTTTTTTAAATGCTACCACTTGGGCTAAACATATTTGAGGAATATTAATTCACCCCAACCGGGATCAATTAAATAGGGATCATATAAAACCAGGATATAGCTTTTAAAAGTATACTTTTACTTATCACCCCCAAAATATGGAATAAAACAAAAAATAAAGGGTAAACAATAACCTTTAATAGATGTTACGCTTACGAGTGGTGTCGTCAATTTCTAAGTGTTAGGGTATATCTTTTTGCACGGACTGAGAACAGAATAGGGAGATTCCACAAATCGTCCCTCATGCGCGTCACTGAATGTGTAAAATTTGCTAAGTTCAAATTCGATTTATTCAAAAGTTTGACCCGCTTTCACCCTAAATATTTTTACAGTTTACTATATAAACCTTATACTATCCAATAGTCAATAGGAAATTTTGATTTGAGTGGGGCTGGTTATATAACCCTAGCCGCGAAGTTGATATTACTGACAACATTCATTTAGAGAGAGTCATCAATTTGTGGTCCGAATTAAAGAACAGAAGAATCCGTCTAAATGAATGACAATTATTCAATATTAATCTACTTTAATAACATGTACTACGTATAATATTGTAAATAAAATTATGTTTTTATTATTTATAAAATGATCTACTTTTTATGTCCCAACTTATACCCAATTACTTACAAAAAGTTGGCAATTTTTAATTGATTCAGTTGGCAAATTGAGGATTGCTCCCCCCTGAAAAAAGTTGGTTGAGCACGTCCCTGACAATAATAATAAACATAGCTACATTCATGGGCTACATTATAATTTTTGTTCAATGAAATTTTGTCCACGAGCCTCCTTTTATCACTTGAGTTTTTGAGCGGGAATCCAGAAACTTATTGGATTGTTAATTGCACGTACCAAGTCCCATTATCCCATCCTCAACATGTAAGATTCGCTTTTAAATTTTGATTTTTTTTGCAAATTAATATTAAGTAAAAAATGTACCTACCTATTTAAATGATTTCTGGTTATATAATTTTTTAGTTAAATGCACGAGAATTTGTATCACAAATCCCAGCCATAAGTGAAGATAACAAATTGGTTACACCAGAAGATATGCCAAACGTTTCTTCGTTTGCAAGTAAATTTTCGGTCGGAAGTGAGAAGGATTCAACGCATCCTTATTTGTTTGCTCCCGAACGAAGCTCTAGGGACTTATCGTACAAGGCAACATATTTTGAGTTTAGACCACCCATAAGCAGCTCCATCAGCGGACTTTCTTTGGATCTCCCTGTACCGTCCGAACAATCTGACGATTCTACAGAATTGGATGCTAATCCATTGATAGAATCTACGGAAGAACACGAGTCTACACCACAATTAGTTGTAGACTTTCGTTTTCCTATGAAGGAATATCTCGAGTTAGTATGTGCTCTAAAGCCCAAATCAACGGAACAAATCTCGTCACCCGAAAGTGCCAGCGTTCCCATCATTAAAGACTTGCAAAACCAAGAGTCCTTGGCCAGTATACCGCAATCTGCGAGTAAATGTTTAGCTAAACGCACCCCAATGTTCTTCACGAGTACTCCAAAGTCTGAAGCACCGTTTATCAAACAAATCGTCCCACATTTACCTATTAGTTTTTCGGCTACAATTTCCTCTATCGATATCGCCCCTGTAACCACTCTCTCCACCACGGAGAGTTCACCATCCGTAGAGCAGCCAGATTCTCCTACGAGTGATACAAAAGATTCTGCGAAACACTTGCAATCTCATGAAAGTTCCGTACAACCCTTAAGTAGCATTATCCAAGATCAGCTCCCAACTTCCTCAAGCGATATTTATTATACAGCTAAACTCCCTATCGGTTCGAGAGACCTTCGTGATGCTTGTTTTGTTCCAGGCCATATTGCTAAGAGTATACCTATAACTGTAACGCCAGTTGCTCCCCCTCGTTCTGTTCGTCGATTACAACTAATCGCCATTCCCCAAACTAATTACCCATTCTGCAACGTTGAATCGACTCTCTCGTCAAGTGATTCTGCTTCTGGAGAAGGCAGTCCTAGTTGGAGACTTACTACCCCTGCCTCTTTCAGCACTGGTGATGAACTACAATTTCATGGAGAATTTAGTTCTGATACAAGTGCTTCTTCTGAAGAAGTTGACAAAACATTTATGAGAGAATCAAAAAATTACATTGATTACGCCATAGAATATAAGGGCTTCCTGGAACAAGTAATTATTTCTCATCAAAATCAAATTACGCAACTAATTAGGTACTCAATTTTTAGGCATTTAATTATGTCAAAGCTACCCCATTCTTGGTGAGAAGTTTAAGAAGTACCGATGATTTTAGATATTTATTACGAAAACACGAATGTATAATTGAATTGTACAATATTCCGAAGACGTGCAATACCTTTGATATTTTGAGAATTTATTACGAAGAACCGAGGTGCCTGATTTGGTGCGATAGCTCCCATGCTCTTTTAACAACTCAATCTGTGAGCCAAGGTAAACATTATTTTAAAAAATTTAATATTAACAAATTAACTGCACGCATGATAACGTTTTTAGCTAACCGAGCATTGAAACTTTCACACAAGTATATAAAGTCACGACCGATTGCAGATGGCAGTCCAGTTGCTACTGTTATTGCCTGCTCTTGTAACTTGAAGCCAATGTTTGATTCGTTGGATAAATGGGTTGACGACAGTCTTTATTTTTAAGTAGACTTAAATATTTAACGTTCCATGTTCTACCTTTTGTTTATTAGTTCCTAGTTTTGGTTATTATTTCATTTACCACTAAAGTAGTTTTACTTCGGTTTATTAAATAAATTTAAGGTTCTGTATAATTTGTTACTTACTGGTAACGAATTATGTTTATGTTTCTAATAAAGATTTTTCACAATTTATGATATTTAACATTTTATAGCTTTCTATTTATAAAACTTGAGGGTCACGTTCCTGTATGATGACAAGAAAGTTAAGAATTATAATTTGCTTTGCACTTTGGCTTGAATGTATTTTTTTTCTTTACTTGAACTTATAACTTCGTCGATGGTCGTTCCAATAAAGCATGTGTAATTCTAGTCTTAGAAAACGAAGGGAGATACCTTCCAGCTTGAGGTAATCAAGAGTAAAACCTAGTAAGAATGTTTTTGTTCATTTTTATCTTTCCAGCTGGAAGAAATAGTTAGAAAAACATTTGAAATTTTTGTATTTACATAATATTTTTGCACAATAGATGAATGAAAAAATTCAAAGAATTTTTGAATATTTGCATATTCAAACAGTGATCAATGATTTACCAAAAATTAAGGACGAATTTTGACCCCTCCCCCTCCGCCATATAAGGGCACGAAAAATTTCAGGACCTCCTATCTTGCGGAAGGAACACTTTGAACGTTCCCCTTGCATGCAGGAATTCGTAAGATTTCCACGGCCTCTCCTCTCCAAAATACTTGTACGTAATTATTGGAAGCTCCCTAATACATTTATGCAAATTATTTGTATCAGTTGGGTTTATGAACTTCGATGAAATAGATTTAACAACAAGTAATAAATCGCTGAGAATTTTTGATAAATCTTTTTTTTTAATCTTTTTCGTGTCCATTCAACAATTCATATGAATGTCACTTCTTACGATAATACTGTTTATGGGCAGGATAATACATTGGTACACAGCGCTAGAGTGATGCAACATGATTTAGGGAAAAATTTATCAAACATTTAGAACGGCCAGCAATAAGTCCTAATGTGAACCCCATAGACAACTTATGGGGTATAATGATATTAAGGAAGATTTATGAAGGCAATATTTATCGAGTAATGAATTAAAATTTGCTCTATTTAGAGGGTGGAAATACATATATTCCCTCTAAAACATAGAAAATTGATTAATTCAATGCCAAACCGAATTTTTGACCTTATTTCTCAAAATTGAGTTGATAATATATTTTATTAAAATTGCTATTTCATAAGCAATAAATAATTGATAAACAGTAGATGTTTTTATATCTAGTCTAGGACCTAGACCTGGTTATGTAGGGAAAGTTGAATATACAGAGAATTTTTTTTCAGAAATGCTTAAAAGGTGTCTTGGTAAGTGTTTTTCATTTAGGTGGATATCCGGCACCTGGTACATTTTCTTGGTATATCTTCTTTAATACTTGACCAATTTTCACGTAACTTGAATTAATTTATTGTATTTATTATTATTTATAATGTAAGAAAAATTGTTCTGCTAGCTATTTTCGCTTGATATTCTTTTATATATTTTTTAATGATACAAAAAGGTTCCTCAAATTTTTCATTCCATATAATGCATTTTATAATAAATTTTCGACACTCCTACTGGAAAAATAAGGTAGTAATGATAATACCATTAAAAAGTTATATTAACATAAAAATAATCTTTATGAACAATATAAACAATGATTATTTTTTTTTTAATTTGAATGTGATCCTTTCACGCTCTAACACTTACAAAACGAGCAACTGGCTAATTCACTTTCCCTACAAATGCATGAGAATTTGGCAAAAATTTGGATATTCTTAAAAAACTGTCTGCCATTAAACCATTTTCTATCATTTCAAAACCAAATTCACAGGCATTTAAACGAATAAATAGGTATATCACCAATACAGAGTTGCTGTAAGTATATATAGAAATAAGATTTCAGCAATAATGGTCCCTTAGCATTTTTGTTTATAGATGGCAAATCCTCAATATATGTATTCTTCCCATAATGATACAACCACAATCTGAGTTCATTTAAAGATCTGTAAGATGACCCCTTCTGCAATAACTGCACTAAGTACTTTTCTGCTGGCTGAAGGCTGTTTTCTATCTCATCCCAGTTAGGCGATACTGCAAAGCTTTCTAAATATGCTATAGATGCACTGTTAAGAGCTGCTTTCTTGCTACCAAACTTACTAAAGAGAGTGCATGGATGGCTGGAAGTAAGGAACATAAGTTTTTACTCATTTTTTGGTGAATGGCATACATAGGATAAAGTTGCGTGGAATTACCAACTCCAGTGAGTACCCACATTTTTTTTAAGATCAAGTCGATGAAGAGTAGTCCAATGAAACAACGCTAAAACCATTATGTCAGTGTCAGAATTAACAAGAACGATTTTAGTAAACCCATATTGGGATGCATGAATCAGCATTCTAAAATCAGCTTCCTCTAATGGCAAAAACTGTATTTCTGGGTATTTTCTGGTTTTCCATTTTGCACATATGTACACTTGGTGAGAGTGTCTTATTATCCACCAACCCAAATAAATTGAAAATTTCCTATTGCAAAGAGGAAGGTTTATATAATATACTGTTAAAATATTATGTGTGAATGTATTATCAAAATTTTGAATAAATCGATTTTGAAGTTAGCAAATTTAACATGTAAAAGCCGACCGACACGCGGGAATCTCATACGAGATGATACACCCTAACACTTCGAAAATTTCGTCAGATGCTGCTCGCACGTCCTACAGGTAACATGACTAGAATCCCGGTTTTTACGCGATTTTTTGGGAGTTGAACGTACAATAGAACTGCCGCATACCGCGACTAAACTGTTTAATGCTATTTCAAGGTTCTCTAAGTTCCCGGTTTCTTTTATCCCGGTTTTCTTGATGGAAGGCGCTTCTCGTATGTTTAGCCCAGTAAACCATTGTCAAAACCGCCCTGGAGGAGTGCAGAGCGGAGCGACGCTCCGGAAGTTATAAAACTTATAATAATAATATTTTAAGTTAAGGGAGAGGAGGGAGTACCACTGGGTGCTTCCTTAACATGATAATATTTTTTTTGACATCATTTACTGAATGTTATTGATACTGTAACAGATTGTAAATAATAAAAGGAGTTAAAAAAAAATTATTTGGAGTGGTGGATAATAGGTAACTGTCCCCGTACACTTAAATATTTTATCTTCTTGGTAACCATAAGAGATACTATACATGTGGTTGGTAGTACATAGTGTTTGAGCTAATTAAATTATCAGTGAGTCTACAACAATACTGTTTTGATGATAATTTGTTATAACTAATTGTGATATGAAAAGAAAGCAGAAACTGTTTCATCATAAGTTTTCTTGTCATTCTTCATAGAATTCCCATAACAAGTCTTCTCATGAAATTGAAATAGGTTATCCTCTTTGCCGCTACAGTAAGATATTTCCAACTCTTTCAACAATGCACTTTTATATGGTTTTGTCAGTAACCATTTCTCATCAAATAGTGAGCAATAATCAGATAGATCATATCGAAACGGTCTTGAAGATCATATCCACGAGCTTGAGCTACTTGTATCATACGGTGGGCTGTTCGACTTCTTTTTGATAATAGACTTCCATGTAGAACTTGTAATTTTATATTTTATTTTATTGCTATCAAATGCTGGTAGCATGACTTTGTAGATGATACTTGGAATTCTTGTTGTTTTGTCTTCACACCGTGTTTTGTGCAGTGTAGAATACAAATCATCACCGGTTTTAAATATATTTAAAACCTTTTCCTTTCTATTTTTTAAAACTAGTGCTTTTATTAATAAATTGTGTAATGGATTAGGAAGCAGTTGAAACGGGTTACCTTTTTGTAAAATATATTGCAACATTGAGTTGACTTTTTCACCTAAGCTTTGGGTTTGAACCTTCACCTCTTATTCAAAGGGGCGGGTGCGCAATTGCATATATTTTTATCTCATAAACTAGAAAGCATAGAGACTTACAGTTTGCGCCAATCAAATCATTTCAATCGAGTCACAATCAAATCATTTCAAATATACGCCACTGAGGAGATCTAATAAGATCGAAACATGTCTGTCGTTGTTGGAATGATTTGGTTGTGACTACATTTTTTTACCTTACATTTATTTTTACACTACGTGCAGCCTTGAAAGTGGGCCAAAATACGGCCCGAAACGTCGGGAAAATTTAATATTTTTCAATTAAGACCTAGGACCTCAACGAGATTCGTTTATTCATTAATTAATTATAATAAGGTTTTTCTTCCCTGATGGGGACAGGGAGAAACTTCCCTGATGGAATAGACGGTGTAAAAATCGTTAGGTCCCGTGGTTCGGAATCCACGTTAAACTGTAGGTCCTCTGTGGTAGTCACACATTTTCAACACGCAACGAGCACAGACAGGGGTGAATCGGGAAAATGTCGCTCGACGTTAAAAAAAACCATAGTTGAATTCAGAAAAATATTTAAATTTTAAAATTCCTGAAAATTAAGTTTAACAATTGATTAAAATTTTCTGTGTTCTTGGAAAATTATTCGAGATACTGAATTTAGAGGAAAATTTTGCAAACAAATGTTGTAGCAAATTCATAGTTGAATTCAGAAAAATGTTTAAATTTTAAAATTCCTTAAAATTAGGTTGAACAATCGATTAAAATTTTCTGTGTTCCTGGAAAATTATTCGAAATACTGAATTTAGATGAAAATTTTGCATACAAAAGTTGTAGCAAATTCATAGTTGAATTCAGAAAAATGTTTAAATTGTAAAATTCCTGAAAATTAGGTTGAACAATTGATTAAAATTTTCTGTGTTCCTGGAAAATTATTCGAAATACTGAATTTAGAGGAAACTTTTGTACGCAAAAGTTGTAGCAAATCCATAGTTGAATTCGGAAAAATGTTTAAATTTTAAAATTCCTGAAAATTAGGTTGAACAATTGATTAAAATTTTCTGTGTTCTGGAAAATTATTCGAAATACTGAATTTAGAGGAAAATTTTGCACACAAAATTTGTAGCAAATCCATAGTTGAATCTATATATTTTGTGACGTCACAATTTTTGAAACGCCCCGCCCTTCATCGTCACAAGGGTCGGAATCCCCCCCCCCCTACGAGTGTGACGTAGTTTATGGACGCCCCGAAAGTAAAATTTACATTACTAAAATATTTTTTTACATTTAACTTAAATGTTTTTATTTGCATTTTGGCATTTCATGTCATTACAAAATTATTTTGTGGTATCCTTTGATTATTTTGGTACAGTTTTCTTTTTTTATTCCTGTAGGGCCTTATCCTGGAGAAAAAATAGCATACGTGATGGGTACAGAAACGATCCATTACAAATGAGATTGTTTATCAAAAGTCGGCTAACGCCTCGTTCTGATAAGCAATCTCATTTGTAATGGATCCTTTTCTTTTACTTAAATATTATACGTAAATAATTATTATTTGATCAAATATTCAATTTTGTTTTCCATTACGAAAAGCACTAACTACAGAAAGCAAACGAAGAAGTTTCGGGCTTAACTTAAAGTAGGGGTAATAAAACTGGATACAACATTTTTTTACTTTATAATTTGTAGGTACGATGCAATTACAAATAAGGACGAAGCAGATGAAAAATCATCAGTTACCAATAAGGACGCTGAGGCTGGGACATCATCAGTTACTGATAGAGACGCTGAGGATGGAGAATCATCAGTTGCCAATACGGATGCTGGGGCTGGAACATCATCAGTTGGCGACACGGACGAAGACGATCAAAATTCATTAGTTGCCGATAACAATGAAGAGGATGAAAATTCATCAATTGATTATTTCAATTGTTTTCCCACTGTAGTAAGTATACCTAATACTTTTTGTGAGAGGGCGGGGAGGGGTAGTTACATAACGTAATGGGACTAGAAATTAATTTTAATAAAATATTATCGTTTTTGTGCTTCAATAAGACAATGTGCTTTGTGGAAAAAGGGGAGGGGGGCTCGTAACATAATTTTGAAATTTAAATGTTTAAATTGTTTTAGTTCACGTCAAACATGAGTAATGATGCGAGCCAAATTTCTAAAGAAGAATCGAAAGTTTTCTTGCAAATGATTGAGCAACACCAGAAAACTAATCGTGCTTCTCGATTACATCCTTTGCAAAAGCAAACTTTGCCTGCCAACCGCCCCATGATTTACAAATTTTCTGAGGAACCTCAGCCAGAAGATCCTTATAGTATGGGGGATTCATTAATAAGCAACCCAACGGATAATGCAAGTTCCGTGGTGCAAAAGTTGAATGTGCTAGCTTTGGAGACCGTTCCAGAAGATACATTGACAGACGATATTGGCGAATATGGCCAGCAATTCTTTGAGTTTAAATATGTTATGGATCAGGTAATATGAACGTATAAGTTATACTTCAAATATAACGGAATTTTTTTTAGATATTGGACTGCGTGTGGGATGTACCATGATTTGTAGAAACTCGTTGTGATTTTGAGGCTTACAAGTTTATTGCCAAAACTGAATTACACAGCGTTGTGGAAGTATTATTATCCACTATTATACCACTATTAATCGTTTTGTTGTGATGCATCATTTTAAAGGTGTAAAACTCTAGAAATGTCCAGATTTCTAAAAAAATATTTTAAGAAGCTTACGTAAGGAATACGTTGGACCCCCCCTACGTAAGGGTCCGTAAGATATCCAATATCTATCCCCCCCAAACCCTTTCGTAATTAATGGATGACCCCTTAGTAAAATTTTGCAATTTAAAAAAACTAGCTAGCTTTTAGCAAAACAAATCTCGACCATTTACCTAAGAATATTCAATACGTGGCAGTGGGTGTCAATAAACCCTCACGCCCTCATTTCTTTAAAGGCACTAATAGGTACTAGGATTCGAATAAGGAACTTGACATGCAAATTTCCAAATCTTCACCATAGACTGATATAATTATCCACTGTGTTAGCTAACAAAATTGCTAATAGAATGCCACCAGTACAAGAATAGCTGCTGGCCAGCGTCGTTTATTCAACAGTCGCAATAGTACCTGTAGCGTAGTCGTAACAGCGGCTTCCTTTGAAGGAAGCAAAGGAATCGGATTCTCTATTAAAAATTGGAAGTCACGTTTTTAGTCCGTTGGCAACATGGCATAGTAGAGCTACAGGACCGAGTAGGGGGGCATAGCCCCATACCTCTACAACCAAGCCCTACATCAACTCGCACACACAGGGAATGGCCCAGTTCGGCGCAGACCCGGTTCGGCGCAGACGCGATCAATGCATTATTGCATTGCATTATTAAGTTGTATGTCCTAGTTTACGTCAGCTGATATTATGAGAATAATAACAATTCTTCTCAGTTAGTATTGTTGTGTCCACAACATCTCGTAAGATCCGCGATCAACAACGGTCGGCACGGACGGGATGTGGTTTCAACAGTTCATATTTGAGTTTAGTTAATGTAGTATTGTTTTGATTGTTTCATAAAATTGCATTTTTAATTTTGAAGTTATTTAAAAAAAAACATTGTTTGGTTGTTATGCTTTTAAAATAATACACTATGACATGCGCGTTTTAGTAACGTTGATTAAAAATAAAAACAAGAAAAGGAAGATGTAACGTAGGAGATGACGAGAATAACAGAAAAAAAGAAGTCAGTGGCTAAAAGCTCTCGAACGAGAGAGGTCGTGTTTGACCAAAGGAGATTGAAAAAAGCTCTCGCACGAGAAGGTGTTCTCCAAAAGTGAGTTACATGCGAATATCGAAACGGAGTAGACGTAAAGTGTCCAAGCGAGAAATCAATTGATTAGATTGAATTCTAACACCGGTGGGTGATAAACGTGGTCAAAGCAAAAGACACAGAAAAAATATTACACGAAACAATACGTGTAATACTACAGTGCCGACGATCATCCTAGTGGGTGAATGTTAAATAATTGGAACCGACCAAAGCAGATCCCATTCCCCGTCCGTGATGAGAACGGATTGAACGAGGTCAATCCAGAAGGAAGTAGGTGCATCCATTACGCGAAGTGCACCGTCATAGTGCTACGAATAAGTTGTCAAAACAGTGAGCTAGGTATTCGAATACATACGCCAAAAACTAAGGTAAATTTTAATTTGCAGTTTTATGTGTATCCCTTTGTTAGATTTTAAGTTTTGTTCAATAAATATGAATTTTGTTACTACATCTTTGTCTGTGTTGTTCTTTGTTCATCGTGACTCTTAAGCAAAAGTACTGATCCTGAGATAAAGTCAACCAAATAGGTAGGTCCGCTGATAAAAGGTGCTTAACACAACAGTATATTGCAATTTCAATACTATAAAAATAATTAATTCTAGATCTTATCACAATCACATTTGTGACATAGCTTTAAAACGTATTGATAGATGTCACTATTAGCACTTAACGTCGTAAATCAACTTTATACGTTACCTTAACATAAAGCGATTTTGATCAAAACCGATCACTCTAAGAAAAACAAGATTGGACAATGCCACAGATGCCAGGCATTCGGACATGCACAGAGATGCTGCAGGAGTGATCCGAGATGTGATAAGTGCGCAGGCAGGCACTTAACAGCAGAATGCAACATCCCGGACACGGAAAAAGCAACCTGTGTCAACTGCGGAGGACAGCACCCCGCAAGTTATCAAGGCTGCCCGAGATACCCAAAACCACGCGCAACAAACCGAAAATGGCGGTATCAAGAACCGCCAAGAAGTCAACCGCGGTTTCAACCACATCGGACCACCCCGGGACAGTCCTACGCAGACAGGACTACCGGAGAAACCCGAAGATAAGAAAGACGCCAAGAACAAGCACGCCCACTGCCCCCTCAACCGAGAGACGAATACGTGCCCCCCCCCCCGCAACCGAGAGGGCTACCGAGAGGTACCCAAGGTGAGGGGGCGGAAGTAAAGGCAGAGGTGACGACCAAAGCTCTGGCTTTCATCCTAGCGGCCCTGACCAAATACGGGGTCGATAAAGGGCTAATAGAAGAAACAGTAAAGAACTTCAAGGTGATTCCCGAAGCGCAATAAACACCTTGAATCAACAATCCAAAGAGAATATCAACCGCATATGCCAACACGTAACAAGGAAAGTACCATCTCTCCTGAGGACGGCCTACTGGAATGCGAACGGACTGACGGCACCAAAAAGGCTCGAGTTGATAGACTTCATCTCCGAGCACGATTTGGATATCGTCTTTGTCTGTGAAACATTCTGGGGACCGTCCACAAGAGCGAAGATACCAAACTTTAACTTGTATAGGTGTGACCGAGATGGACAGTGTGGTGGAACGGCAATCTACGCCAAGAGGACGTTGCGACACCACGAACTACCCATCACAGGGAACAACACCCTGGAGGCGACTAGAATAGTCGTACAAATGAGACACGCCGGGGACATACAGCTCACAGTAGCATACAAACCCCCCCACCTCCCGCTACCCAATGAAGAAATCGAAGAAATTTTCAGCGGAAACGGGCCGAAGATAATCGCGGGTGACCTGAACGCGAAACACTCAGACTGGCATTCAAGAAAGGACAACCCTGCCGGCAAAGCGCTAAAAAGATTAGCCGACCGACTCGACTTTGTGGTAGACGCACCTGAAGAAATTACGCACGAAGCAACCTGCGGACCACAAAGCGACGACGTCCTGGACATTGTCCTCCTCAAGGACGTGCCCATCTTACACCATCTAGAAGTTGGTGAGCCGCTAGATTCTGACCATTATCCTGTCTTATTCTTCTTGGGAAACTCACAGGGAGACAACGATGCGGATGATCGCGAATACGTCCAGAGAACTGCATGGCCGGTTTTTCACGACCATGCACTTCGTAACCTGGGAAAAATTCCGATCATCAACTCGGAAGTCGAACTGGAAGAGTACACTCAAAAATTTGAGGACAAGATAAATGAGTCCCTCAACCACGCGACCACCCAAGTTCTAAAAAGGAATTTCAACGAGTAACCCCCGGATATCAAAGACTTGATAAGGGAGAAAAGAAGGGCACAAAGAAGATACAGGACGACCTGGCACCCGGACGACAAACGGTACTTTAACCAATTAAGAAATAGGTTAACCCAGGAACTGAAAGATCTTCGCAACGAAAGGTGGGACAGGAAACTGGACTCCCTCTCCTACGAAGACAATTCAGTCTGGAAAATGGCAAGAGCCCTCCGAAATACCCGATCCACAATCCCAGCGATAAACAGTGACAACGGCCTTGCCGTCACTGATCAAGAAAAAGCTGAAGCTTTCGCCGACGCATTCAAAGAACAATGCACCCCCAACTACGACGACGCAGATGGGGTCCACATCTGCCACGTCGACACGGAAGTCGCGAGAAGATTAGAGGAAGTTGACCCGGATCCAATAAAGCCAGCATCTACAGACGAAGTAGCACTGGCTATAAGGGCAACTAAACCGAAGAAAGCACCGGGGCCGGATGGTATTAAAAACCAAGCCCTAAAGAAGCTTCCCAAGAAAGCCGTCACAGCACTGACGGGGATGATTAACGCTGCACTAAGACTGAGGTATTTTCCGGACAAATGGAAGCTGGCCGATGTGGTCGTCATCCATAAGCCCAGAAAACCCAAAACCTTAGCGCAAAGTTATCGACCGATCAGTTTGCTGCCAACGATAGGCAAGATAGCGGAAAAGATCATCCTCACCAGACTGGACGAGGAGGTGAGCGACAAGAACATAATCCAAGATGAACAATTCGGCTTCCGTGGGGGGCACTCCACCACCCAACAGATACTGCGAGTAACAGAAGAGATTACCGGTACGTGGAACCGTTAGAACGTCGTAGCGGCGGTCTTCTTAGACGTCGCGAAAGCGTTCGATAAGGTTTGGCACAACGGTCTAATTTTCAAAATGCTACAGGCAGGCGTCAAACCGGGACTTGTAAAACTGGTAGCATCCTACCTGAAAAACAGGCGGTTTAGGACAATCATCGACGGCACAAGATCTCACGAAAGAGTAGCCGAGGCTGGAGTGCCCCAAGGCTCCCTACTTTCTCCGACGCTATTTAACATCTATGTCAGTGACATCCCGAGGACTGCAAGAACGAAGATCGCGCTATATGCCGACGACACTGCGATCCTTGCCCCCTCCCTTAACCCGGTCATGGCAATCAAATACTTGCAGGAATCGATGGACGCCCTGGAAACATGGTTCCGCACTTGGCGAATCGAGGTAAACTCTGACAAAAGTGAGGCAATCATGTTCACCTGGCGTCGACCGAAACTGGACAAGAGAGTTAAAATATTCGATGAAGAGATACCTTGGACCGGCTCCGTCAAATACCTTGGTGTGACCCTCGATAGTCGATTAACTTGGGTGAAGCACATCGACCAACGAGTGACTCTAGCAAGGGGTCTAATGTCTTCATTGGCCCCCCTGCTAGGTCGCAAAGGGGCGATGTCGAAAGATCTCAAGATAAGAGTCTACAAGGCGATCATCCTCCCTATCCTTACGTACGCCGCCCCCGCGTGGGCCTTCGCGAGTGAACGACAGTTAGAGAGGCTACAAACAATTCAGAACACCTGCCTGCGCAGGGCACTGGACGCGCCATGGTTTGTCACCAACCGTCAAATCCATCAGGATACAAAGACGGAACAGGTAAGTAAGATGATATACAAACTAACAGAAAAACTGTACGAACGGAGCCACGACTGCGAAAACCCTCTAGTAAACCAACTAGGGAAATACGAAATCGTCGATTTCCACAGGTTTAAGAGGCCGAAAAGCATCTTGAGTCCAAGAAATACAGGATAAACTGGTAGCAAACAATTCATGCGATAATGCTGATTGGGATAACCACTTCTCTTTCAGCGATTACTTTTTTGTAATCTGTTTCAGCGAGTTAACTCTGTTTCAGATTAAATGAAGTTTAACCCGTTCTCTTCCCTTTGGGATAGGTGCTATTCGTCCCGTTATTTCTGGGACAGGAGCTACACTTCCCCATATAATATGATTTTTGGGATAGGTGCTTTTTATCCCGTTTTTCTTCTCGCTTCGCATCAAGCATGGATCATGGACAACCGGGCCTCACCCGGCGGTCTGAAAATTTTTCTTTTCTCATTTTATTCTACTAATATCATGCCTTTCTCAAGGCATAATGCGACCGGCTTCTACGCCTTTTCAGGGTTTTGACCCATGTTACATTTTCAACGAGAGTTTTTATTCTTTTCTCCGCCCAGCACGTGCTTCGCTTCGCGAACCATGCTTGCTTGCTTGTACGGATCACTCTATGTGGTGTACTGGAAATGTACTAAGAAAATTTTTGAAAACCTGGTTTCCACTACGCGGATGGCACATACCGGGTATAAATTAAAGAAAAATAATTAGCAAAAATGCGTTGATAAAATTGTGATGGATATAAATTTTTTCAACGTTCGGCAATTTGAAAATCATACAGGTATTACGTCGTTGGGTTTTTTAAATTACCAACGAGGTTTTCTCATGAATTATTATACTTTTAGTCAGTGTAGAGCTGCCCCAGATATGAGTTTGTCAAAATTTTTATAATAAGTATCAGCCACTTTAACCCATTGCCTTTTAACGTTCTTTTCGACGTTCGTTATGGTAATGTGATGATTAATTTTCCGTGTTATTGTTTTTTTTGTATGACTATACGGATCATGAACAGAAAGTGTAATCTTTTATTAATTAATTTTAGTTTATATTTTATTTGATGAAAATCGAACAAATATTGCACGCTATTGTTTTTGTTCGGTTTTTGTAATACCGCGATCAATGCATTATTACGTTGTATGTCCTAGTTTACCTCAGCTGATATAATGAGAGTAATAATAATTATTCTGATATAGCATAATATTGTAATTTCACAATCAGAAATTTAGTATAAATAGTAAAGGTGTAATAATTTAGTCTAAAATTTGTCCATTTTTAAAAAAATACAAGCAATTCCAAACTGATACGAGTTAAAATTAAAATTCAGCACTATAAAAATAATTATTTCAAAATCTGGACTATATTGATGATGATCAGAAAGTGTACTCGATCAATAATTATAATTTTAGTTTATATTAATTTGATGATCATCGAACAAATATTTCACGCTGTTGTGTTTGCAACAACGCGATCAATGCATTATTGCACTGCATTATTAAGTTGTATGTCCTAGTTTACGTCAGCTGCAGTGGCGTAACTCCCGTCCCCGCAGACCCCGCACTGCGGGGGGGCCCACAACAACAAGGGCCCTTTCGGCAAAAAAAATAAATAATTGAAGAAAAATTTGTATGCGTTATTTTTAATAAACTTGTACATGAACATAGGCACGACTATAAATTTTAATATATTTTATTTGAATGTCATGTCTACGGTTTCTGAACAATTATGTATTTCAAAAGAATCGACACGGTTTTATAGTAGTGTCATCACATTGCAATATGTGATGTCACATTGCAATGCGAACTGGCGGGCGGCTAGCAGCAGCACAACCTGTCATCTGCTGTGTTTGTTACTTTGTTTACTGTTGATGAAACAACTAAACGTCCAAGTTTATATTTGTGATTGTGTGATCATCTGATGTAAATAACAATTTTGTACTTGAAGGTAAGTAAAGCCAACTACATATCTATTAATATAAATCTATATCGATTCTAACAAAAAACATACTTTTCTAGCTTAGAATGTAGGCTATCTCGCTCGAACTTAGGCCTAGCTCCTGTGCCCTTGCTAGCCGTTTATACGATTTTAAACTCGAAACCCTAACTCGTGCCAAATTATGTCAAACCAAATCTCACATTTTGTTAATGTTTCTTTTAGACAGAACCGATGCAAAAGAGTTGTTATGTTGATGTAACCAATGAAATGCATGGCATTTTAAAATTATTATTCTTTATTCAGCTTAGGTTAGTTTACAGCAGGGCTGTATTTCCAAATAGACGGACTAGGCACGCGCCTAGAGCGGCAAAATTTGGAGAAAAATCTCATTTTTGGTGTAGTACCCGCGAGTTTTGATTTTAGTAAAATAAAAGTTTAGCGAGTTATTTAGGGATCATAAACAAGGTATATAATTAATATATGGTTTTCTTTATAACACATTAAATTATATTATAGTCTACGCTCACAGGGTGTACTCGCCGCTCGTCCGATACCTAAAGTTTCGCATATTAATTATTTTGTATATTTTTAGATTTCGCCATGAAACCAGTTAAGCCTATGCCAAGACCAAGTGGTAGCCAAAAAAGGAAATTAAAAAACAGAAGGAAGAAGCTTTGGCCAAGTTGACGAAAATCAATAGTTTTTTCAACACAACGGCCGAACTTGAATTTGCTTCAACATCATCGGAACCAGTTGCTCATACTACTGCTTCAACAACCGAAAAATCACAAATTCAAAATGACGTTACTTCTGATGTTGATAGCAACGGTACCTTTAAGCGTACAGAAGAATCGGGTGAATTCCGGGATATGGAAGCTGAACCTACCATTACCAATGAAGCTGCTCCAGGAAGGGAAGACATAGGTGCCTTGAGTGCATTTGAAAGTATTAGTATGGATATAGAAGAACCCTCCATGACATTAAACGATGAGACTGAAAATATAAATAATGAAATACTTTTAACCGATCCAGAAATACCAAAATTTGATGTAACAACAGAGTTTCCAACAGACCGAGCTAACTTTTCTGAGTTAGTCAGTGACGAAATACGACGTTTTGTTCTCACCAATGGACCTTGTCAACCTCAAGGGCCTTTCCCAAAAGATCAAAAGCAAAATAGATCATTTTCAAATCACTACTATGAAAATATTTCAAAAACAGGGCTTAAAATGTACAGAAAATGGCTTTGCTATTCGTTAAAAAAAGATGTTGTTTACTGCCAAGCATGTTGGCTTTTTGCCAATAGGAAACTTATGCCTTCAAGCAGTTGGTTCACTGGTTTGCGGGACTGGCAAGGGCTTTCCAAAAAACTCAAATCACATGAAGCAAGTAGTTTACATCTAAATGCTTGTGTAGTTATGAATTTATGGAATAACAAGCAGACTGTAGATGTGGCCATGGAAGACGAATTAAGAGAACACACCAACAAATGGGTAAAGGTGCTGGACCGTATCGTAAATGTGACATTAACGTTAGCAGGTTCAAATTTATCTTTCAGGGGCCACTTAGAAGAGATAGGGAAACCGAACAGTGGAAACTTCTTGGCAGTAGTAGATCTGTTGAGCAAATATGATCCAGTGCTACGAGAATTGATAAGTGGGCCAAAAAATAGTACCAGATACCTTAGTCCTAAAATACAGAATGAACTAATTCAACTTTTGTCCAAAAAGGTTGAAAACGAAGTTTTAAAACGGATCAAAGCTGCCCCATTTTTCTCTATAATTATGGACACAACCCAGGACATCACGAAAACAGACCAGCTCAGTCAAGTTATTAGATACGTCACAATAGTCGAACAAAATGATTCAGCAATTCCAATCGATGTCAAAATAAATGAAAGCTTTGTAGGATTTAAAGAAATCATCGATCAATCTGGGAAAAGTCTAGAAGAAGAGATTCTTAAAGGCCTTGAGGAAAAAGGTTTAGAACTCTCGAAATGCCGTGGTCAAGGTTATGATGGAGCGGCCAATATGTCTGGCCCATACAAAGGTGTAAAAACAAGGATCGAACAAAAGCAGGCATGTGCCAAGTATGTTCATTGTGCTGCTCATAACTTAAACTTAGTTATTAATGACTCCATTAAAAACATCCGAGAAAATTCTTCATTTTTTGATGTAGTCAAGAGGTTGTACCTCTTTTTGAGTCAAAGTATCAAGAGATGGCAGCTTTTAACATCAACCAGCTTAACTTTGAAAAGGTTGTGTCCTACTCGCTGGGCGTCGAGGATGGACTCATTAAAAGCTCTAAGGTACAACTACCGAGATGTTTTAAAAGCGTTGACCAAGATAATATTGACATCCACCAAAACTGACGAAAAAACAACAGCTTTATCTTTAAAGAATCATATGGAAAACTTTGAATTTGTATTCCAGGTCGTCTTTCACTCACTTATTTTAGAGTGCACTAACCTAGTTTCTAAAGTGTTGCAGAAGACTGATGTTGACCTGTTTGAAGCAACCAATTTGCTGAAGAAAGCAAAAAACGAAATGGCTGACATGAGGGACAATTATGAGTCAGTCATACTAACTGCAACGGCTATTGCCCAAGACTGGGGTGTCGACCCTAGTTTCAAAAGCAAAAGGAAGCGAAAAGTTAAAAAACATTTTGATGAACTGACAGAGGATGAACGGCTTACTGACTCGAACCTGTATTTCAAAACTTCAGTGTTCTATGGAACTTTGGACATTATCGTCGGGCAACTCAGCAGTAGGTTTGTTGGCATGGAACAAGTTACAAATACCTTTGAAGTTCTAACACCTAAGTTTCTCCAGTCAGCCTCCAACGATGAGTTAGTGGAAAAGTCAAAGCTTTTGGCAGAAGAATACCATGAAGATATATCAGCAAACTTTCCCATCGAAATCTCCAGTTTCAGAAGACTTTTCAGAGAAGAAGTCGGCAAGCTGAGCTCAATCAAGGAAGTGGTAAATTTTTTATTTATCACGCATTATTCTGTGGCTTGCAGTATTCCTGATGTTTGTACTGCGTATCTACTGTTTTTGACTCTACCAGTGACCGCTGCAGCAGCAGAAAGATCTTTTTCCAAACTTAAAATAATAAAAAACTATTTGAGAAGTACTATGGCTCAGGAACGTTTAAATGGCCTAACCATCCTGAGTATAGAAAATGAAACTGCAAGGTCATTAAACATCAAAGAAGTTGTGATGTCTTTTGGAGTCAAAAACGCAGCAAGAAGGCGTAAATTCACTTAAATTGGACATGGGTGAACTGTATACTTTTTGTTTGATTCAATCAGAGTATGTCTGTATGTTGCAATATGTGTAAATAAAATAGTTATTGCTTTTTATTAGTTTTGTAAGTTGGCTAAGTTGTGACATTTATTCTGTAAAAACTGTAAATATGTAAAGTTTACTAACTGTCTTTTTTATCAGTAATAAGATTTTGTAAAAATATTAAACATTTTATCTCAAAAATAATTAGATAAATTAAGGTAATTTTGCAAAAAAGATAATAAGTTAAATGTGTGAAAATTGCGTGAATGTAACAGAATATATATGCTTGAATGTGAATCTCGATGTGCGTGAATGTTAGGATAGTGTACGACTACGACTGCCATATATTGTGTATTATCAATGGCAATAAAGAATTCGTAAAAAAAATAATAGTCATTGTTTTATTTTCAAAAAAAGGGCCTAATTTTATGGAAAATCAGGGTTTGATTAGGTCAAGTTAAGGGGGCCCCATGAGAATTTTTGCAGGGGGGCCCAAAAAAAATTGTTACGCCACTGGTCAGCTGATATGAGAATAATAATAGTGAAACTCATGTCAGTACAAATGATAAAGGTGTATTAATTTAGTGCAAAGTCATTAAATGAAGTTCATTTTGAAATGCAAGCATATACAAACTTGTAGTGTCACACATTGACCTTGACATGTCAACATGATTTCTTGTACTGTTAGTCTGTAACTCATAATTTCTTACATACACTATGTACATGCATTGAAAATTACAAGAAAGAAAGAAAAAATGTTGCGCGGCCTATTCGATGCTAATTTCCCTACTTTTAAAAAGTCAATTTTGGGGTTAAGGGTTCACGTAAATTATTTTTTCTATAGATTAAAATAAGCCTGTTCTTTAGTGTGTAGCTGAAGAAATTTTTTTTCAGCTTACCAGGGTTACATAACTGGATCCGGTTATTGTTTATTAATTAAATGTCTTTATATTCTTCACTTATTAATGTTATTTATTTTTCATTTATATATATCCGGCTTGAGTAACCGCGTTGCGGTACGCCAGATTTGCAAAAATTTGGTACAGAAGATACGACATTTTTCATTGTACCATACCGTTGTTTTGTGGGTTCGTATTTTATGGATCTCTCGTGAAAACTTTGTTGGGAGTAAGAGAAAGTACTGACATCTATGTTATAGATTGTATACTTTTATATTAAGAATGTTTACATTAGAATAATATTCCATCAGTATTTGTACCTATTTCTTCAACGGTATGTCGGTGTCTTTCTTCAGCACTTTATAAATACATTGGTTTCCTTAAACATCGATTTGTTTTTTTTTAACGATTTCCATCTTACTATCTCAAGGGGAAACCGATCACTGTCAATAGCGGATTTTATCAATTTTCATTATACGAAGCAGTTTATAATTATTAGTACTGTAAAGGGTCCAAATTATAGCGTCCACATTAGAGCCATTTAGGGATAAATTAATTTTTAAAAGTTCATATTGTTATGATACTGTTCATAATAGGCTATTATAACGACGTGTTATACATAAGGACTTCCTAGGTCAGTTGATACAAGAGAAGTGTGCGAATGTATGGATCCAGCGTTCGAATCCCAGTTTCGCGATTTTTTTTAAATAATTATTTTTTTTAATTTATACATCATTCGCAGAAATGTATCGAAATTATGAAAATTACTATTTTGTATAACAATAATCATTTTTTCAATTAAAAAAATGGACAATTTCGTATTTTCATTTCATTAGTACTATTGATAAATTAACTATAATATTTAAAACCGCAAAACTTGCTTATTTTTTTTATAACCGACAATCTTTCGTTTCTTACCAGGATGCAATGTAGACGACAATAAAAATTTAATATTAGATCAGGATGGGAATTCAAAATTCAAGAAACCTTACGTAAATATTGAATTGTGCAAAATTTGTCTTGTCTGATTAATTAAATTTATTGATTTACGCAGTGGCGTAGCGAGCTTAACTCGCGCCCGGGGCACAATACCTTTTTAGCGCCCCCCCCCCCATTTGAAAACCATATAATATTATAAATACAAAAATATCATACAATCCAATTCGAAATGTGGACTCGAGTTTCTAAGTTGTTACTTCTCATCAGCACAATTTACGAATAGATTGTACGAGCGCATTACCGGCTAGTTTCACATTTCGAATTGGATTGTATGATATTTTTGTATTTTTAATACATGCTGGCTGAGCCGAGAATGTTTAATCTCACATATAATATTATATGTAAAATATACTCGCAAATTTTATCAGACAAATTAAGAAAGGAGATAATTTATGTAACCACACAGCGTAGATGCCATAAGGAAGTGCTGACAGACACAGGTCGAGTCAGCCCTGCCAGTAGAAAAGACGTGCCATTTCTATTATGAATATAATATTATTACAGTTTGATTTAGACTATTAGTGTTCCTTTTTTTCCTTTTTATTTACGAATTAACATTTATTATATTACACTGACACTAATTTTAAATTCTTTTTCCAGAAATCAATTAAAATAAAAATTATCCAGCAATTTTTTGTTTTGCGGATCATTTGGCGCCCCTTTGTGAGTAGCGCCCGGGGCACGATTCCCCCTCTTGCCCCCCCTCGCTACGCCACTGTGATTTAGTTACGTTTTTAATGGTGCACTTTAAGATTGGTGTAACCTAATACATTAATTTTTAGAAATTAAATATTATAGTTAATTTATCAATAGTAATGAAATGAAAATACGAAATTGTCTCCTTTTTATTAAATCATTATTATTATTGCAACTTCATGTCAGATAGTGACATTGAACTAGAATTAGAGGAATTTGCAAAAACCTCTGCTCAAATAGAAAAGATAAGTGTAGCTTTTAAAAACAGTCGTTTTAACCCTTACAAAATGCATTCCGCGACGGCTCAACCAAGTGTCAATGATGCACCTCAACAACCGATGTTGATTCAGTTCGAAACGCAGGAGCTGACTGCATTAACGAATTCACTACCCGAGTTTGACCCGAATAGCAATTTATCTACGTTCATATCGAGTGTAGATAATTTAGTAAAATTTATAAATAATTAGCTGGCACAGGCGGCCTGCCGGCCGCCTTTAGCCATCTAGACCGTGTCAGATGTGGTTGTTCGGCCTCACTCAGGGAAATTGTGATGTCCTTTTGTCACATAGAATTTTGCGTTGGCAAAATTATTTTTTGTCAACAAATTTTTATTTCCGTTTTTGATTATATTTCAGTTTTCAACGCCACTATTAATTTTCTTAACATCTTTTTTTATTCATTTGATTTTAAATCAATTTTTATTTTTCAACGCCTGTAGTTATGCAACTAAGTTACCACCAATTTTATTTTAAGAATGTTTTTGCGATCACGCATGATCGAACGTTCATCGACAGAGTTGACAAATAGTTCATAATGGCAGGACGTACAAATTTTACGCTCCGACAATTTTTAATTTTTCATCAATATTAATATTCTTTCAACACTTAAGTTTAATTTACGACGATGAAGTTCAATGTAGTGTGTAGTGTGGTGGCATTTTTTTCAACACCAAACGATCTATTCGATCGATAATCAATTTTATGGATGTTGTAATTTTTAATGGCGCTACCCAAATTGGAACATGGCCGTACAAATCAAATCTTGACTTTCGGCAAATCATGGCCGCCCATTCGAACGAAGTATCTTTTTTGATTACTCCACCCTCGCCCGTTTGGACAAAACCAGAGGGATGTTTTAACAACCCCTAAGGACGAGTTCGCTTTTCAACAGGTTCAAATGGTGCCGCCTTTAGAATATTTTTAGTCAACTTTACTTGCAAGTTGGTTTTTTTCGAGGTGCCATCTGGCCTGAAGGTGTCCCGATTATGGCGTGCTTTATTTTAATTGCAATTTCCAATGCACAACATCCAGCACATATGGTCGTAAACAAATTTAAACAACATATTTTTCATTTTCAAAATAACAGCTATATTTTAATAATTTAATTAACAATTTTTTTACATGTGTTACTTTTCTTGAATACTGTTTTAGGTCAAATTTAATTAGCAGGATTTCTGTTAAACCATAGTAAGGAACGGAGACATGTCACCGATCTACCATTTTTTTAATCAAACATCAAAAAACCGTAAGTTATTTAAAGAATTGTCTCATGTGAAAATTGTTAAATTTGAATATACCTTCAGTATAACGTAGCTGCTTTTCAATATGAATTCGTTTTACCAATTTTTTGACCACCTTCAGTGGCATTAAATTCTTTACTTGCCTGCTGTGATATATTGACTTACTCTGTATATATATATTTTTATATTTAATAATGAGTGTTGGTAATGTAGAAATGATACTAGAATGATACTTGCAACATGGTGTTGTATTTGGTTGTATTTGTAGTTACGCTGAAATTATATTTAAGTTTTGTAATATAATATTTATCATCTACCTGACTATTATTATTACCTCGGCTACTTTATTACATTGGCGACGAGATAAACAGTGAAGTTTTTTGAAAATTGCAAGGTGCAAAAGAAAAGGATTCGTTATTTTTTGTGGTTTTAAAATTGAAATAAAATGGCGCAGACAAATAATTATCGTGGTGTAATTGGGTCAATGGAACAATTTAATATTAACGATGACTGGAAAATATACAAGGAAAGATTGGAACAATATTTTTTGGTGAACAATATTGAGGAAACAAAGAAAGTTTCAACGTTGATTACCTTGATTGGACCGGCTGCATATGTTGCACTACGAGATGTGTGCTATCCAGATGTACCAAGTAGCAAAACATTTCCGGAGTTGTCGGAGATTTTAGCGTTACATTTTACGAGGAGTACACCAGTGAATCGAAAAAGGGTGTTGTTTATAAATTTAAAACAGCAGTCAATGGAATCGGTTAGAGATTGGTTCATGCGTTTAAAAAGCGAAGCAGCTTATTGTGAATTTGGTCAGTCTTTAGATTTGTTAGTAGGTTTGGTTTTCATGGCTGGGTTGAACAAATCGCAAATGTTGGATAGACTTTGTGAAGAAAGTCATGGAACGTTGTCAAAGGATTTACTCAAAATAGCGTTAAATAAAGAGGCGAATATGGTACCAATGGATGGTACAACAATTAATAAGATGGATCAAAGAAACAATGGTAAACGAAATTGGCAAGATGGTACACCGGTTAAGAAGACGAATATCAATAAAGGAAGCCCCAAGGTGGTGTGTTTTCATTGTGGCGAGGAGAAGGCACATAACTTTAGCAAGTGCAAATATAGGTTATATCGCTGTAAAATTTGCAAAGGTGTTGGACATTTGGCGAAAATATGCAAGAAAAGTCAACATTATTTAAATGATAAGGTACATGTTGAGAACAGTTCTGTATCAAATTCCAATTTTTTTAATCTAACTTATGTTGATAAAGTTAGTAGTATTTTTAAATTGGAACCAATTAAAGCTTTGGTTAAAATCAATAATATTCAGTTGGAAATGGAAGTTGATACGGGATCTGGTCTTTCTGTAATTTCTGCTGATACCTATAAGAGATTATTTTCAAAATATAGATTAGATAATTGTAATGTACAACTTTATTGTTATGATGGTACGGTGATTAAACCGTTGGGAAGACTTAAGGTTAAAATTGAAATCAACGGAATAGTTAAAGACGGTAATTTATTAGTTGTTCAGAAGAGAGGACCTTCATTGATGGGCCGTGATTGGATTCATTTGTTTGATCTGACTATTAGTAATCAAGGAGATTTATATAATATGAACCATAAAAAGCCTTTAATGCTAGATGATCTTCTGAAAGATTTCAAGGGTTTATTTGCAGACGGAATAGGTTGTTATAAATTTAAAAAAATTAAGCTGGAAGTTGATTCTGATGTCAAGCCAGTATTTTTAAAACCACGAAACCTGCCTTATGCGTTTAAAAATTTAGTCGAAAAGGAATTAGACAAATTAGAAAAATTAGGAGTAATTGCAAAGGTAGAACATAGTGATTGGGGTACACCATTAGTACCTATTTTAAAAAAAGATGGTAGTATCAGAATTTGCGCAGATTACAGGGTTACGATTAATAAATATTTAAGAGACGTACATTATCCGATACCGAGAGTAGAAGAATTATTTGTGGCACTACAGGGTGGTAAATTTTACACGAGGTTAGATTTAAGTCAGGCGTACAATCAATTGCAATTAGATAACGAAACAGGTAAACTGTTAGCTTGGAGTACACATAAAGGTATTTATGCTGTAAATCGATTACCTTTTGGTACAAAACCAGCTTGCGCAATTTTTCAAAAAGTTATTGAGAAAACCATACAAGGTGTAGAGGGTGTAGTATCATATTTAGATGACATATTAATTACTGGAAAAGACTATGATGAGCATATTCAAAGGTTGAAACACGTTTTTAATAAATTGGAAAGCGCTGGTTTTACACTTAGTAAAGATAAATGCGAATTTTTTAAAGAGGAAATTAATTATTTAGGTTTTGTAATTAATGCTCAAGGAATTAAGAAGGATACTGATAAAATTAAGGCAATTTTGGAGGTACCACGTCCATCTAATGTATCCGAAATCAAAAGTTTTGCAGGAATGGTAAATTATTACGGTAAATTTATTGAAAATTTGGCAAGTATTATGCAACCACTATATGCGTTATTAAAAAAAGGTGTTTGTTTTAAGTGGGATATTAAATGCGAGATGTCATTTAAAAAGGCTAAGGTAGCCATTGCATCTGAAAAAGTTTTATGTCATTTTGATCAAAGATTACCCATAAATTTAAAATGCGACGCATCCAATAAAGGGATCGGAGGTTTAATTAGTCACACTTTTAGAAATGGTGATGAAAGACCAATAGCTTTTGTTTCACGAGTTTTAACTGATGCAGAAAAAAATTATTCAACAATAGATAAGGAAGCTTTGGCTATTTTTTATGCAGTTACTAAATTTTCACAATACTTGTTAGGTAGAAAATTTGATTTACTCACTGATCATAAACCATTAATAGCTATCTTTGGAAATAAGAAGGGAATGCCTTCTATGGCTACTAGCAGATTGCAAAGATGGGCTCTTTATTTGAGTAGTTTTGAATTTGATATTAAGTTTATAAAAGGCAATGATAATATTAGTGCTGATACATTATCTCGATTACCATTACAATTAAAAGATAATTTAGATAGTGAAAAAGACTATAATTATTTAAATTTCGTACAAGTTAATTTTACAATGAATGCCAAGGAAATTCAAATTGAATCAAGAAGGGATCTTGAAATTTCAAAAATTATATTTTACGTTAATAATGGCTGGAATACTTGTATTGATAAAGATAATAATCATTTTTATACTAGACGAGACGAATTAACGGTAGAACAAGGGATTTTAATGTGGGGTTATAGGGTAGTAATTCCTACAAAGTTTAGGGCACAAATTTTAGAGCAACTTCATGATTCACATTTTGGTGCATCTAAAATGAAAGCTAAGGCCAGGCAATATTTGTGGTGGCCGGGTCTTGACAAGGACATTGAAAATGTAAGTAAAGCTTGTTCAATATGTTTGGAAAATAGACCACTACCAAGTAAAATGCCATTAAAACAATGGGGTAGTACGACAAAACCATTTGAAAGAATTCATATAGATTTTTTGGGTCCATTCAAAAATAAGTTATTCTTAATATTAACAGACGCATATACAAAGTGGCCTGAAGTTTTTCAAGTGAAAGGTACAACTAGTAAAGAAACAGTAGAAATTTTAAGGGAAATTTTCGCTAGATTTGGGTTACCAAAGGTTATAGTAAGTGATAACGGTACTGCATTTACTTCGGTAGAATTTAAAGTTTTTTGCGAGAAAAATAATATTAGGCATAAAACTAGTCCACCTTATCATCCATCTTCTAATGGGGCGGCAGAAAATGCTGTTAAAAGTTTTAAGAGCAATTTCAAAAAGGCTCTACTAGATAAACAAAATATAAATGATTCGGATCGGACCATAATCAATCGTTACTTATTTAATTATAGAACAACTCCCCATAGTACGACTCAGGAAACTCCGGCTAAATTGATGTTTGGGCATGAGTTAAGAGATAAATTTTCATTACTGTTATCTGACGGTGATAGTAAAAATAAAGATAGACAGGTGAAAAATTTTAAAGGTTCAAGGCAGATAGTATTTGAATTAGGACAGGGCGTTTATGTTAAAGATTACCGTTCTGTAGATAGATCCTGGAGTCGAGGGAGGATTGTTGGCATTTTAGGCGATAGAGTATATTCAATTTATATTCCAGCTATTGATAAAGATAATAATCATTTTTATACTAGACGAGACGAATTAACGGTAGAACAAGGGATTTTAATGTGGGGTTATTGTTTGCAATAGGATTGTTGGCATTTTAGGCGATAGAGTATATTCAATTTATATTCCAGCTATTGATAAAATCTGGAAAAGGCATGCGGATCAAATAGTGAATGCAGGTCCGGAAGTTGAGGTGTCTAATGTAGGTCCAGAAATTCCGGAAAATACGGAAACGGAAAAGTTGTCAGATTCCGTTGAGATCAATGATAACCTGGGGTCAAAGCAGGTTGAAATTGATACAGGTGCGGATGAAGGTATAGCTACGGAAGCTGTAACAAGTCCGTATAGCATAGGTCGAAATCGAACAAGGCGAAATATTGTAAAGCCGGATCGATTGACATATGTTTGATTTATTGTAATTAATTTTGTTGTAATTAATTTTGATTTGATTTATTGTAATTAATTTGGTTTGTCTCCATTAGGGGTGGAGTATTGTGATATATTGACTTACTCTGTATATATATATTTTTATATTTAATAATGAGTGTTGGTAATGTAGAAATGATACTAGAATGATACTTGCAACATGGTGTTGTATTTGGTTGTATTTGTAGTTACGCTGAAATTATATTTAAGTTTTGTAATATAATATTTATCATCTACCTGACTATTATTATTACCTCGGCTACTTTATTACACCTGCCTTGTGCAGTTTAACGGCGTATTGTACACGTCATCTTTTCATTAAGATATTTTAATTCGTATCGAAGTTTGATTCGATCCGAACAACACGATGTTCAACCCATCTTTGCGTCTTGGTTTATTTTGTCGATTTATTTTTGTAAATAAATATTTTCATCTTTCCTTATTGTTATAATTATTGTATATGTGTAGTCAAGAATTTGTTCAATTGTTTTACGTTTATAAAAATTTTCATTTCAATTAAAGTGTGTTATTCTAATCAACCAACTATTTTTTATTTTATTTTTTATTTACATTTTTGTCTGAGTATAAGTTACTAGACCATCGAAAGCTTTTACTGAGGCATGGCGCCCTCATGGTAGTGATTATTTAGCAAAGCCAATTACTTTTTAAGGATCCACGAACCTCTTCGGAGAACCCCGTCTCTCCGACGCGGGGTAATTCCCAGTAGCTAGCTGATACGTACTCTCCATCAACGATCATGAAAAGTGGCAGGTGAAGCCGAAGACTCAATTTTTTATGACCATTTGCCGGGTCATAGCTTTTTACGTTTGTTAACGAGTCAAAAGTTAATTCGACATTTGGCGCCTCAACTTTTGGGGCTCGACTAAAGAATGTAATTCTACAAAATTACAACCATACGTGTAGACCATGGTTGTTCGGCTTTCGGCCTCACTCAAGGGTATCGCAACCATACATGTACACCGTAGTTGTTCGGCTTTCGGCTTCACTCGAGGATATCGCAGCCATACGTGTAGACCGTGAATATTAATTGACAAATCTGAATAACGGTTGACGATTTCTGAATATCAATTGACAAATCTGAATAACGGTTGACGATTTCTAAATATCAATTGACAAATCTGAATAATGGTTGACGATTTCTGAATTACTGGTGGAAAAGGTGTAGAACATTACTATATGGTAACCTAACATTTGAAGGGTAACAAAGAAATAGTAACGAGTGTCTAATCGCAGTCGAACATCCCTCCAATAACAGCCATGTTACCGCCCCTTCAATTCGAGCTTTTGAAAGATTGTAAAATTGTAAATTTTATCGCTCCGAGCAAGTAGCGCGCAGAATTTTATTATTTTTCCCTTATGCAAGAAATTATATAATTATATTAAATGATTAATTTAGCTGATGAACCACTTTGGCTTGAAATTTGAAATTGCACAAAATAAAGTTAAAAATATTTTTGAAAAACCTAAAAATACTAGAAACTCCGGTAGCTCTCTCTTAACGCGTTGTCTACTCCTTCTCTTAAATTTTTGCGCGGTTTCCCTCGTTTCGGTGCCCACCATTTTGTATGTAACCATCAGTTTTGTTCTGATTTCGTCTACCATATTTCTCATTACGTCAATTATGTCTCTGATCGTTTTGTTTTTATTCTTTCCTACCTTGACTTTTCCGGCGATCGACTCCAGAAATGCATCTCTATTGCCAAAATGATTTTCTCCAATTTTTGATTCATTTACCATACTTCGTTGCTATAATATGTCACGATGCTCTTTAAAATTGCGCTATAATATATGCGATGTTTATTTTTTTTTAAATATGTTCCGGTCCCAGAACTTTAATTACGAACCGTTGAAGTTCAAACGAATGGAATAAAAGCTGATAAAAATTCAAACGATTGTTGAAACAAAAATCAAAAATTTCTAGGGGGGGGGGAGGCAAAATGTATCTGTGTGATCACACAACTATTATTTTTCCCAATGATATAAAAATCAATCCCCCTGAATAAGTTGATAAAAAGCATGTTTTGTATTTAAAATATCTTATTATCCCAACAGAAAAGCAATAGTTGTTTATGCAACTGGTGTGGAAAAGGCATTGATATCGCACGTGTGGGATGTTTACACGTGGCGTGAGCCATGTGCATACTAGTGCTATAATAATCCCATTTCATTGTGATCTTCTATACCTCGGAAGTGCAGTTGTTTAAAGCAAATATTCACATCTAAAAAGCTAAATTGGTGACCCCGATAGAAGTACATCAACCACTACTTCTTCTAAAAATTTCATGTTTAGGAAATATCACATGAACTTCTTCCTCTCTCATCAACAAAGGTTAGCTAAACCAAGAGGTCTACTACTTTCAACCGGTTAAAGCACTCTAACCAGTACTTCGAAATTGTATTTTTCCTATTGAGTTTGGTAAAGTTTAAGGTTTATAAAGTATAATTAAATAAAAAAATTCTTGGATGATGGACTTTTAATATGAAAAATAAGACTTAGAAAATCAAAATTTTACACATTCAGTGACGCGCATGATGGAAATTTGCGGAATCTCGCCCATTCTATTGACAGTCCGTGTAGAAAGATATACCCTAACACTTAGAAATTTTCGCTCCGGCAGTTAGACCACGCTTATCGTAAGAGTAACATGCACGAAAGGTTACTGTTTTCACATTATTTTTTGTTTTATTCGATTTTTTGGGGGTGAAACGTAAAAGTTTACTGCCCCATACCGCAACTATACTTTTAAAAGCTATATCCAGGATTTGTAGGATCCCGATTTTCTAAAATCCCGGTTGGGGTGTATTAATATTCCTCTAGTATGTTTGTTGCTGGTGGCGCCACCAACGGTAATGTAAATCGCCAATACACGGGTAGTTTACGATTTTTTGCTAATATTTTTTACTAAATCTACTAATCACACCCCCAGCTTTCCGAATCTCAAAGAAAAAATCAATTTTCTTCTATAATTTTAAACGTTCACAACGGTGTCAGGGTCACATTCGGACCGAAACATACCCAAAAAGTCCGAAAATTACCCCAATTTTTGTTAAATTTCATAGGGGGCGTGGCCTACCTTTAAACCCCTAAATTCGGGTTGTTTTTCAATTAAACTTTATGTTCCTTGGTTTATATTAAAGCTAATTACTTTTTTGATCTAAATATTAAGCCATTTCTATAGGGAAATTTCAATTTCCGAGTACTGGATAGGGTGCTATCCCCCTTGCAACCAAGGTGGTTGCTAGGGAGAGGGTGATGTAGCGGTCCTAGAATTAGATATGAAATATAGAAATTCCACGCAACATAGACTCAGCTATGTAGCTCGTGTGTGTTCATATTTAATACTCCGGAGTCCAAATCTACTTGGGAGATGTAGGGTGTATGCAGCTAAATTATATCAAAAAAAATTTTGGGCCCAGAGACCTAAAATTCTACTTCCCACACCCGCACTCAACGTGTTAAGTTCAATTGGTAAATAACGGGACACGGTCTTAAAATTAAAAGAAAATCTAAACCGCTCGGAAAATCGGCGGTTCAAACGAACAGCTAGCACGTGAGCGTAGTGATTGATATTTAATTCTTCAAAATATTAATTTTTTTAATAGACAACGAAAGCCGTGACGTCACAAGGGGCGTAACTTTTCCAACGTTTTCCAAACAATTCATATTTGCGTGTTAAATTCCCATAAGAGGATTTGTTTTTGCTGTTTTTTATATTGTGTTTAATTAATAAGGATTTTAGTTTTAATAGATATTAGTTGGAGACCTTAAATAGTGTATTTTTATAAAAAAAATTTTATTTTTATTAATTTTTAAAAAAATTTAAAAAAAATTACGCGACACTATAAAAATACACTATTTAAGGTCTCCAACTAATATCTATTAAAACTAAAATGCTTATTAATTAAACACAATATAGAAAACAGCAAAAACAAATTCTCTTATGGCAGTTAACACGGCAATATCAGTTTGTTTGGAAAAGTTACCACAAGTATACGCCCCATTTTGACGTCACGCTTTCGTTGTCTATTAGGAAATAGGGGAAAAATATTAATTGTACGCACCCTGGTGGCTGTAATATCGATTAAATATTTGACGTCTTAATTAATTAAAATTACTTTAAAAATTAATTCAAATAGGTTAAATTTAATATTTTTTATTAAATTATTTATTTATTACTTAGTTGTAATGTATTATTATCGTTCAAAACCAAATCAAAGTATTTCTGAGCGAGGTCAAGCGAGGTTATATCATTAGCGTGCATCAGCGTGACGTCACGTTGATGTTGCTTACAGCGCACCATCGTTAATATTTATAAAATTATAAAATTTAAGAAACTTTTTAGTGCTCCTTGCATTGTTCTGGGTTGCTAGGATACGCGTTATTTTGTTTCTTCAAGTTTGAAATTTCTGACAGGTGCATTGTGTTCTCTGCTTTAAAGTGATTTTTTTTAAATTAAAGTGAATTTGAACGGTTTTAAAATCATAAAAATATATTAGTGCTCATATAAGGATAGTGGAGAAGGTATGAAGCATGAAATTTAGGTACAGGGTACAATTTTTTTTGTGATCTTTTGAAACTTATTGCTTACCCTTGCTAAGATTTTTCAAAATACAATGGTACTTTTTCCGTCAAAAACTTATATATCTATTTACAGGTTTCTTCGCCTTTAAAATGTCTGACTCCAACTCACCAAATCAAATATCGGATCCACTTAACCCTTTAGGGTCATCATATCTGTCCGATTCCAACACAACATCGGATTCTGATCAATCGGCTGACACTGTTATTACTACTATAAGTAATCCTTTCTATATGAAAGAACAAACGACAAGTCAAGTCATCGAAAAAGAAATTCATTCGTTCCTGACTTCTTTCTGCACACCACCACCAATTGATTCTGTGCCGTAAGCTTTTTCATAAAATTAAAGAAGATATCAAAAAGTGCTTCAATCTGTTATTACTTTCAGGATACTGCTTTTTCCCCAAAATTTGGGACAACTGATTAATAAATGCATCCGGTACTACGCTGCCATCTGCAATCTGGCCGCATTTTATATCGACATCCGAGGAACACCAGTTCTTGTCGCATGCAGTAGCGACCACTTACGGTAAGTTAAGTTTAAGGTAAACTCGAATTTATTAGCCTTGTTTTTATAGCCAAGAATACATTAATCGATATAAGCCGACATTCCTTTGTCTACGAGAAGACCGTGAACGTGTTAGTGTTAGACACTTGTATAATTGCATCGTTAAGAATAAAAAACGTAACGGGTTACGTAGAAATTTAGCATATGAATTCGAACAAAAGTAAGTTTCAGTTTAATTATTGTTTGTGAATAATTTTAATTATTTGTAGCGACTTGGGTAGTGAATGTTCAGATCAGAAACCTTTTGCATCTTTTGCAATAAAAAAATCTGAGGTTTTGAGTGCTTCGGTAGATGCGAATAATGACCAAAGTAGCCAAGAAGAACTTTCCATTACATCTAATGTAAGTTTCTTTTATTATAAAAATGTTAAAATTTAAATTATTGAAATTGATTTTGGAAATGTTGTGTTTGACCATTGTTGAGTTGAGATCGTCATTTATTAATTAGATAAACTTGGATTTAGCTCACAACCAGTGGCGGATTTAACAGGTGGGCAAAAGCGGGCTTGCCCACTGGGCCCCCCCGACGGGAGGCATTAAGGGCCCCTCTTGCTAAAAGTTACACTTTCGATTTTTTTTTTTGAAAAATGTTTCGGTGAGTCTTTTGTAGACAGCACGAGACAAATTTCTCTTCAGGGGCCCCTGTTATCGAAACACTTGCAATGCTTCGTAATAATCATAAATTAAATATAAAATCAAAAAAGTTGTGTAATTAATCAGTTATTAAAAACGTCTACGATTTTATCACGTTCGTCAAATATTTCTGACTCGTCAAAAATGCCCGGTGAGAAAGCTAACGACAGTCCTCTGGATATGGCAACGAAACATCGCATTGCATACTACGAAGTTCTCGACAGGATGTGCAGCGAATTACAAGAAAGAGCCAAAGGTTTTCATGAGATAAACTTACTTTTCGGATTTCTCAAACCTGAATTCTTCAAAAACATGAATGAGAATAAAGTTGAAAAAAATGTTTGCAACTTGATGTAGAAATATCCAACTTTTTTTACAACTGCCCTGAAGCATGAGTGATCAGTTTTGCGGATTTGTACTTCTCACAAGAACAAGATTCTACTGGGCATAGTCCATTGCAATATTTGAACTTCATTGTTGAAAAAAATTTGATGAGCAGTTTTCCGGAGTGCTGCAGTTTATTGCGTTTATTCTTGACACTTCCCGTCAGCACAGCCAGCGCCGAACGAACAATGAGCTCATTAAAGAAAGTCAAAGATCGTCAACGTTCTACAATGAGTGCAGAAGCATTGGAAGATTTCAGCATACTTTTCATCGAACAGCATGTCGCCAATCAAGTTGATTTGAATGCTACTATCGAAGTTTTCGCGGAGAAGAAAGCGAGAAGAGGATTTAAAAATATGTAAATGTTCTCAATGTAAAAACGAATCCAACGTTCAAAATGCTCGATAAATAAATTCAAACCATTTTATACTGATAAATTTCTTGAAACACATACCTATCACTTCCAATGAAACACTTGAGCCAAAATAAATTCTTGTGTACACAATTCAATAGGGGGGGGGGGCTAATGAAATTTTGCCCACCGGGCCTTTTTCCTTAAATCCGCCACTGCTCACAACCCTTTGTAAATAACAGTTCTTCCTGACTTTCATATCAACTCATAAAGAAAATGTTTATTTTTTAATCTGATTTGGGATAAAAATTCAGGGGTAGAAACTACAAAGCTCTGTGACACAAAAACCATATTAAGTCTATTGGTTGCCTGACAAAAGCTCAACTGACAAATGCCCAAAGGCATGCAGGTTTGTAACAATAATCAGGGACGTGCCCATGGGGGGGGGGTGAGGGGGGACCTTCCCCCCCAATACTTTAGAAAGTTGGCAAAATCACCCAAAAGTTGGTGAAGTTGGCAAAAGCCGCTAAACCAAAACTAGGTTTGTAAAAATTTTATCAACTCCAAAAAATTTCAAGTAATAAAATAATATAATATGCCTATTTTCTCCAACTGTACTGTACATATCAACTGTACAAAATAACGTGTGTAGTTATACCGGGTGTTCATTTTAAAACTTCCAGCAATTAATATCTCAAAAACCAAAAGTCAGATGAAAAAATGTTTCGGACAAAAGTTGTATGATAGCGAGGGGGAAAGAACATGGCATAATTGTTTTTTTAATTTATTGACCTTTTCAAGGTCATTTGAAGGTTAACTTTGGTTTTTTAAATGGCACCTTATATTTTTTTTAGCAGATTCATATTTTACATGAATAAATAAGCAACTTTTGTTAGAAAATTTTTTTTATCCGACATTAGGCTTTTCAAGTAAGATGCGTTGAAATAATCAACATTGTTAATCAAAATTTAATATTTACAAGTTTTAGAAGGCTATTTACTAGTATTAAACAGTGGAAAAAATGTTTGTAAACGAGTGTTTTCATAACAAGTTTTCAAAATGTTCCCCATTTGTAAATATTAAATTTTGATTAACAATGTTGATTACATATATCCTTTAAGGAATCTCGATAATCCATTCATGCGCGTCGCTAGTTTCAACGTATCTTACTCGAAAAGCCTAATGTCGGATAAAAAAAATTTTCCAACAAAAGTTGTTTATTTATTCATGCAAAATATGAATCTGCTAAAAAAATATAAGGTGCCATTTAAAAAAACAAAGTTGACCTTCAAATGACCTTGAAAAGGTCAATAAATTAAAAAAACAATTATGCCATGTTCTTTCCCCCTCGCTATCATACAACTTTTGTCCGAAACATTTTTTCATCTGACTTTTGGTTTTTGAGATATTAATTGCTGGAAGTTTTAAAATGAACACCCGGTATTTTGTAACTATTTTAGTTATATTTTGTAACTAAACACGTTACTTTAGTTACACAATGTTACTAATTTTGAAATAATTAAATAATGCGTAAAAGTTTTGCTTTTGTTGAAACCAACATTCAGTGTAAAATGTAATAAAAAATTTTAATTTAAGTATTCATAATAATTATTTTATTTAGGGCCGCGATTAAAAAGGACAAATATTTGTCCTAAAAGTTGTAAGATTTCTCAAAAATTTCTTTACTACGAGGGGTCGTGTTTATATTCCCGGACTAGGCATGAAAACAAAAGACTAGAGCAACAACAAAATTTTATTTTTCAATATAGTTCCCCTGCTTATGGATACAGGTATAACACCGTTTCAATAACATCTTTAATCCAGTATAAAAATATTCATTTGGTTTTTCCGCAAAATGGCCCTCAACAGCTGCTATAAGTTCGTCATTGTCCCTAAATTTGGTCCCCCTTAGTGTTTTTTTGAGATTCGGGAACAAAAATAGTCACCAGGTGCTAGATCTGGACTATAAAGGCGCATATTCAATTTCTTCGAAGCCACAATCAGCTACAGCACCTTTTGAAAGTCTGGACTTGTGCACTGGTGCATTGTCGTGGAGCAACAAGACACCTTGCGTCAGTTTTCCGCGTCTCTTCACTTTTCACTCTTCGCTCTTCAAGCTGCTAATTGTCGCTTCTTTAGTCTTGCATCCTCCAGTACCAAACACTTGGTTTTTTCAACAACATCTGAAGTGATCACGTCAACAGGGCGCCCTGGACGGGGATCATTATTCAGTGATTCTCGACCATGTTTAAACAATTTTGACCACTCGCAAATAGCTGACTTAGAAGGGCAATCATTCCCGTATATAGCCAACATTTCTTCAAGAATAATTTTTGGAGGTTTTCCTTGTTTTGTAAGGAAAAACAGCCCGGTATTCGATTTTATTCATTTCGATACATATACAACGCGCGACGACACAAACTGACAGATAATAAAATTAATAATGATGCAATTGTTTTGTAAATTGCCACATAGGTTACCAAGGCATATGTGATTAAAAAACAGCATAATGAAAAATTGCATCAAAATTCAAAACAGCCAGTCCGGGAATATAAAGACGACCCCTCGTACAACACGGTTTTGCGGGTCGCGTTATGTAACCAGCCCCAGCCAAATAAAATTTTCCTATTGACTACTGTAAATAGAATGGTTAATAGAGTCTATAGAAAAATTATTTTGGGTGAAGCCTTGAGAAATAACCCTTATTTCGAATAATTAAAAATCCGGGTGAATACGCCACGCCCCCATGCAATTTCACAAAAATTGGGGTAATTTCCGGACTTTTTGGGTATGTTTCGGTCCGAATGTGACTCTGACGCCGTAGCAGACGGTTAAAATTATGGAAGAATCGATCAAATCCGAAAAAAGTGCGGAAATCGGCAACATTCATGCCAGGGGATACAAGTCATAACAGCCGGGCGGCCGCGGCTACTGGCTTTGCCGTGCCCGGTCGGAATGAGTGAAAATCAAAATGTATCACCCATTATTTGTGTGGGATTCGATACAGACGGTTGGGTCTTTTTAAAAACCGCCGGTTTTTTAAATGCTACCACTTGGGCTAAACATATTTGAGGAATATTAATTCACCCCAACCGGGATCAATTAAATAGGGATCATATAAAACCAGGATATAGCTTTTAAAAGTATACTTTTACTTATCACCCCCAAAATATGGAATAAAACAAAAAATAAAGGGTAAACAATAACCTTTAATAGATGTTACGCTTACGAGTGGTGTCGTCAATTTCTAAGTGTTAGGGTATATCTTTTTGCACGGACTGAGAACAGAATAGGGAGATTCCACAAATCGTCCCTCATGCGCGTCACTGAATGTGTAAAATTTGCTAAGTTCAAATTCGATTTATTCAAAAGTTTGACCCGCTTTCACCCTAAATATTTTTACAGTTTACTATATAAACCTTATACTATCCAATAGTCAATAGGAAATTTTGATTTGAGTGGGGCTGGTTATATAACCCTAGCCGCGAAGTTGATATTACTGACAACATTCATTTAGAGAGAGTCATCAATTTGTGGTCCGAATTAAAGAACAGAAGAATCCGTCTAAATGAATGACAATTATTCAATATTAATCTACTTTAATAACATGTACTACGTATAATATTGTAAATAAAATTATGTTTTTATTATTTATAAAATGATCTACTTTTTATGTCCCAACTTATACCCAATTACTTACAAAAAGTTGGCAATTTTTAATTGATTCAGTTGGCAAATTGAGGATTGCTCCCCCCTGAAAAAAGTTGGTTGAGCACGTCCCTGACAATAATAATAAACATAGCTACATTCATGGGCTACATTATAATTTTTGTTCAATGAAATTTTGTCCACGAGCCTCCTTTTATCACTTGAGTTTTTGAGCGGGAATCCAGAAACTTATTGGATTGTTAATTGCACGTACCAAGTCCCATTATCCCATCCTCAACATGTAAGATTCGCTTTTAAATTTTGATTTTTTTTGCAAATTAATATTAAGTAAAAAATGTACCTACCTATTTAAATGATTTCTGGTTATATAATTTTTTAGTTAAATGCACGAGAATTTGTATCACAAATCCCAGCCATAAGTGAAGATAACAAATTGGTTACACCAGAAGATATGCCAAACGTTTCTTCGTTTGCAAGTAAATTTTCGGTCGGAAGTGAGAAGGATTCAACGCATCCTTATTTGTTTGCTCCCGAACGAAGCTCTAGGGACTTATCGTACAAGGCAACATATTTTGAGTTTAGACCACCCATAAGCAGCTCCATCAGCGGACTTTCTTTGGATCTCCCTGTACCGTCCGAACAATCTGACGATTCTACAGAATTGGATGCTAATCCATTGATAGAATCTACGGAAGAACACGAGTCTACACCACAATTAGTTGTAGACTTTCGTTTTCCTATGAAGGAATATCTCGAGTTAGTATGTGCTCTAAAGCCCAAATCAACGGAACAAATCTCGTCACCCGAAAGTGCCAGCGTTCCCATCATTAAAGACTTGCAAAACCAAGAGTCCTTGGCCAGTATACCGCAATCTGCGAGTAAATGTTTAGCTAAACGCACCCCAATGTTCTTCACGAGTACTCCAAAGTCTGAAGCACCGTTTATCAAACAAATCGTCCCACATTTACCTATTAGTTTTTCGGCTACAATTTCCTCTATCGATATCGCCCCTGTAACCACTCTCTCCACCACGGAGAGTTCACCATCCGTAGAGCAGCCAGATTCTCCTACGAGTGATACAAAAGATTCTGCGAAACACTTGCAATCTCATGAAAGTTCCGTACAACCCTTAAGTAGCATTATCCAAGATCAGCTCCCAACTTCCTCAAGCGATATTTATTATACAGCTAAACTCCCTATCGGTTCGAGAGACCTTCGTGATGCTTGTTTTGTTCCAGGCCATATTGCTAAGAGTATACCTATAACTGTAACGCCAGTTGCTCCCCCTCGTTCTGTTCGTCGATTACAACTAATCGCCATTCCCCAAACTAATTACCCATTCTGCAACGTTGAATCGACTCTCTCGTCAAGTGATTCTGCTTCTGGAGAAGGCAGTCCTAGTTGGAGACTTACTACCCCTGCCTCTTTCAGCACTGGTGATGAACTACAATTTCATGGAGAATTTAGTTCTGATACAAGTGCTTCTTCTGAAGAAGTTGACAAAACATTTATGAGAGAATCAAAAAATTACATTGATTACGCCATAGAATATAAGGGCTTCCTGGAACAAGTAATTATTTCTCATCAAAATCAAATTACGCAACTAATTAGGTACTCAATTTTTAGGCATTTAATTATGTCAAAGCTACCCCATTCTTGGTGAGAAGTTTAAGAAGTACCGATGATTTTAGATATTTATTACGAAAACACGAATGTATAATTGAATTGTACAATATTCCGAAGACGTGCAATACCTTTGATATTTTGAGAATTTATTACGAAGAACCGAGGTGCCTGATTTGGTGCGATAGCTCCCATGCTCTTTTAACAACTCAATCTGTGAGCCAAGGTAAACATTATTTTAAAAAATTTAATATTAACAAATTAACTGCACGCATGATAACGTTTTTAGCTAACCGAGCATTGAAACTTTCACACAAGTATATAAAGTCACGACCGATTGCAGATGGCAGTCCAGTTGCTACTGTTATTGCCTGCTCTTGTAACTTGAAGCCAATGTTTGATTCGTTGGATAAATGGGTTGACGACAGTCTTTATTTTTAAGTATTTAATAGATTTAAATAGTGCGTTTCATTGTGATTATAACAAACTTTATAAATTTAATAACTTTCATCAATGAATGCAGTTTCATTAATATCATACACAGCATTTTTTTCAGTGTGTGTGACGATGGGGGAGGGGGTTCAAAAATTGTGACGTCACAAAATATATAGATTTAATATTTTATTATAAGCAAATTAAAAAAAACTATTTTGTGAGTGGCTACGCCACTGAAGCCCCAGTCATCAATTGTACAACCTAATTTTCACACATTTTAAACTTAAAACATTTTTCTGAATTCAACTATGGATTTGCTACAACTTTTGTATGTAAAATGTTCCTCTAAATTCAGTATTTCGAATAATTTTCCAGAACACAGAAAATTTTAATCAATTGTTAAACTTAAATTTCAGGAATTTTAAAATTTAAATATTTTTCTTAATTCAACTATGGATTTGTTACAACTTTTGTGTGCAGAATTTTCCTCTAAATCCAGTATTTCGAATAATTTTCCAGGAACAAAGAAAATTTGAATCAATTGTTCAACCTAATTTTCACAAATATTAAAATTTAAACATTTTTCTGAATTCTACTATGGATTTGCTACAACTTTTGTATGCAAAATTTTCCTCTAAATTCAGTATTTCGAATAATTTTCCAGGAACAAAGAAAATTTGAATCAATTGTTCCACCTAATTTTCACAAATATTAAAATTTAAACATTTTTCTGAATTCTACTATGGATTTGCTACAACTTTTGTATGCAAAATTTTCCTCTAAATTCAGTATTTCGAATAATTTTCCAGGAACACAGAAACTTTTAATCAATTGTTCAACCTAATTTTCACACATTTTAAACTTTAAACATTTTTCTGAATTCAACTATGAATTTGCTATAACTTGTGTCTGCAAGACTTTCCTCTAAATTCAGTATTTCGAATAATTTTCCAAGAACACAGAAAATTTTAATCAATTATTAAACCTAATTTTCAGGAATTTTAAAATTTAAATATTTTTCTAAATTCAACTATGGATTTGCTAAAACTTTTGTGTGCAAAATTTTCCTCTAAATCCAGTATTTCGAATAATTTTCCAGGAACACAGAAAATTTTAATCAATTGTTCAACCTAATTTTCACAAATTTTAAAATTTAAACATTTTTCTGAATTCAACTATGAATTTGCTACAACTTTTGTATGCAAAATTTTCATGTAAATTCAATATTTCGAATAATTTTCCAGGAACACAGAAAATTTTAATCAATTGTTCAACCTAATTTTCACACATTTTAAACTTTAAACCTTTTTCTGAATTCAACTATGGATTTGCTACAACTTTTGTAATTATTACGTTTTTGATGACAACGTAGACCTTTTTAAGAAAGGATTTTTTTTTCCAGGTGCAGAGGAGGGAGAACCTTCATAGGCACTACCCCAATCTGGAATGGTAGTGTGAGATTCTTACTCACTAAAACCCCCTCCCCGGTAACAGCCGGATTCACCTCTCGGTATTTCTTCAGCTGACTAAATTTCCTGACTAAAATTACCTCGTTTCTTGGTTTTTAAAAACAAAAACGAGTGACCTTTTTTGTTTTTTAAGGTTTTAGAGGTGACACCTTTCGAACGAGCAAACCGCCTATGGAAAAATGGTAAATCCTATTGGTTACTTGTGTTGGCCTCATAGTTTTTTCCCTGGATACAACCTCTAAAAAATAGGTCATAAGCCTAGGTAGGGATGACACCCATGAAATCCGCCCCGGGTGTCACCCATGCTAGCTACGCCACTGACTCTGTCCCAAACATCCTTTAATGATAGCATTTCTGTTACTAAGGTGTCGGGGCTCAGGTCTTCGATGTTGTATTTATTTCTTACTTCAGACCAGTTCGATCCTCAGAAAGGCTCCCTGAATGTTGTCAAAACCCGGTACCTTTCTGGCTTGCGTGTTGTTCCTCCTTACATAATTTAATAATGAAAATTGATTAATTCAATACCTACCCCATCCGAATTTTTTAACTTATTTTTTAAAATTGGTGGATGGTACGAGTATTTCCCCTTCTGAGTAAATGCAAATTCTCTTAAACATGCGCGGAGTAAGTCAAAATAAAGATATTTTGGGACAGACCCACCTCAAAAACCCGCGGTGGCACCTTCATCTCCTACTCAAAGAGGTGGAGTGCGCAATTGCATATTTTATTTTTTTTTCTTTCTTAAAAACGGGAAGACATAGAGACTTGTGGTTTGCGTCAATCGACAGAAAATAAAATTCTACATCCGATACGTATTTTTTCATGGATCAAAAATTCAAATTTTTTCACCCACTACATAAAATACGATCGGTAGCAGCTCTATAATCTTACATTTTTGCATATTACGCAAAAATGGACCTATAAATCAAAATTTAGCAAGGAAAGAAAGTTATAGCTTACGATTTTATCTATAAATTGATATCTATTGTTGCGTCCTCGTGCTCCTTTGTTTGTTTTGATGACGAGGAACAACAAACCTTGAGCACTTACCTTATGCGACTCTTATGCCCAGTTTCAGCAACTTTAATTTAGGAATTTAATCATAGATTAAATATTTAATCATAGATTAAGTCCGATTTGGGTTTTAGCAATATAATTTTTAACACAGGTTAAATTTAATCAATGATTAGCGTAATCATAGATTAAATCTGTAGTTTGGGTTGTAGCAACGTTAATTTATGCTTAACACAGGTTAAATACCCAAAGTATTTAATTACTAGTTGACCAGTGATTAAAGTTAAATTACCAAAAACCTAACCTCCTTTTATTATAGAAAAGTGTGTAAATACGCAATTAATATAAATTTGACCGTCTCATACAGAGAAAACCAGAGAAAAAAATTATTACAATTTTGTTTAAAATGTTTTTTTCAAATTCCAGGCGTGATAGGTGCCATCGACTGCACACACGTGCGGATTAATTTTTAAAGCTTTATTAAATTTACAATAAAATAAAATAAAAGTTTAATATTTTTTATGAGCACCCGAGTACTTTTTGAGAAAAAAAATTCAGTTATTAACAAATTAACAATTTATTTATCAATATCACGTAATTTTACATTTAGTAGCCGCAATTGTCTTCCTTCTCTACTTCTTATAATTTTTTGTTCTTTTCTGTGCCATTTCAGTAAAATATATGTAAAATATAAAATATTTCAATGAACTGTATTCACAGAATATAGGTTATAAACCTCACTTGTTGATAATTTTCGAACTAATTGAACTACTTGCATAGTATGAAGTAGGCGTTGTTGTCGTTTCAGGAGTACCACCATAACTATTCTACACATAATCCGAGATTAACTAATTACATATTAGAAAAGGTTGCTACAACCCATTCAAAATTTAACAACGGATTATTTTTAATTTGTGTTAACTAACACAGGTTAAGGTTAAGGTTGCTGAAACCGGCCCTTAATCTTAGGGTATCTTTACCGTCGTTGCCTCACTTTACAAATTGCTAATAGCAGCAGCTCAAAAGAAACACAATCGGTTCAGCTAACAGATTTATTATGGATACTGAACACATGAATGGAACATAAAAATCAAACTCAATTAAAAAAATGAACAAACTTAGAACTATCCTAAAATTAATCCAAACCTTTATTTATGATGGTGACCCGGCTGGGCGTATAGCACAACAACAGACGCACATTCACTTTTCTTCTTGATTAAGTATCGCCTGGTCCAAATTGTAATATGCAATGTCTATGTCCCTGACATGAGACAGTTCCAGTCCAATTGCTATTCCAATCCTTTCCCCGTAGAAAAACACGGAACCTTAGTCCGTACTGCTGTGATTCAAAATGCTTTATGAAGGCTCCCAATTCAAAAACGAATATTAGATTCGTAAAGAGCACAAAATTCTAAGTCGAAAGACACTTTAAAAATTTGCATTACGAGAAATTTCAAATTTTCTCAAATTTCAACTTCATGACCAAATTTGAATCTCTCAGGATAAGTAAGACATGATAAAAATAATTAGATTGATGATTGTGACATCAAAAATGAAACAAAAGATTTAATTAGCTTGAAATTAATTAAAAATTGTTTGTTGTTTTGTACATGTCCATAACCTTAAAAATGTGAAACTTTGTAATCAAATTTCTTTAAAAATAACATGTTATATAAAAATTCGTTCACATCAAAAATTAAGTAATGATTTCATCTATGTGACGTGAGTAATCTTAAAACGTGAATTAACAAAGTTGTTAATAAGGGTGATATTTGTGCAAAACCAAAAATTTGTAGAAGATGGCGTAAATGAGTCAAAGAAGGATCCAAAATACATCACAAAAATGCCATATACCAATGGAATTGCATGGAAGACGTCTGTTGGAAACACAATTTCAATATGGACCATGAATCTAGAACAGAAACAAATTTTTAATAAAATTTAAAATCCAAAATAATTCAATTTGACTCACATTTCAAGAACAGGCCTACCAATTTCTATCGATTTTGGATCAAAATCAGTTGACTGGGAACATTACAATAGAGTGGATGTGTTTCGTTTGTGTCCAAAAAGAATAACAACCATTTGGAGGTCAAATAACATCAATGGCCGACCACTACAACATTTTTGCTAAATTGTGATTTTCAAAATCAACTCAACATTTCACTGAGACCTGAAGATATTGCCAATTCATACAACTTACCTTAATCAACTCGATGTCATCCACAAATTAGGTAAACAACTTTAATAAACAACAAAAATTTGAATCGAGAAGAACATCAACACAAGGTTACGTGAGGTCATCTAACTAGCAACTGAAGTGATTCAACAAAAGCGCAGGTGCACATGACTCATCGAGCGTCATTCTTAATAAAAGCGTCCATAGACGAATATCCTTTTAATTCGAAATTGCAACTTGAATATGCGAAAGGTACAGTGAATCTTTTATTTTATATTTACAAACTTTGCCATCAGCATTTAAAACACAGGATTTGGAATCAAGGCTTTCAAGGAAGTGCATTTTTCATTACCCTTTATTGAAAGGTTTCTCATTCAAGCATTATTATTTTATTTGTCAACATTAAGCTTTACCAAAAGCACATATATTATTTACAAACATTTAAACCGCTAAGTACAGCGAGAGACTTAGTTAGTTCATAACTAATTAAGCACGACAAGAAGGAAAGAAGAAGTCTTTTTAACTTGTAAATTTGATGAATCAACTGTTTTTATTTGTAAAATTTCATTAATGGTAGATCTGCGATCTACAAATCTGTATAATCATTTATTTGTGTGCGCTTTGCGATTATTTTTCTTTGTCAATATAAAAATTTCTTTAAAAGCTTTTGAAATCTTTTTTATTATTACTCAACAAAAGCAATACAATTATCCAGAGAGAGCAAATTTATCTTCAATATTAAAAATCACCTCTTATTATAATCAAAAGGAACCGACCCCTGAAAGTGTCATCAACTGAGTCTAGTAAGAAGGGGCATAAGTGTTGAACATCCCTCAACTAAAAAATTTCATACGAACCATTTTTAACAAAACATTTTTGTCTAGCCAACTTAGGGCTGGCGCTTAAATTAGTTAAGGGAGGTCACAGCAGTACGAACAGCCTTGTGAGAAACTTCGTCTTTGCGAAATCTTCTACTCACTTCTAATCTTCTATCTTCTAATCAAATGTTGATCAGATAACCAATATTTATCTTTATAATCGATGATAAGTCACACCCCGAACTCTGGTTGATTAATTCAACTCACAATATTTTATTTTTTGGAAAAGGAATTTGAACACGTCCGTCCGGTACGCTCTCAAAATGATAACTGCTCGTCTATTATTTATTATTTCGTTTTCTTTTTTGTTTTTTCTCTTAATTTGTTTTTGGGTATCACTAATTTTTTTATCGTTGTTACGTGCGCGTCTTCCGGCCTACGCATCATTTTTTAGCATTTGGATGAAAACCAACTTAAAATTAATTATCTTAAAAATTACCATTTATCATAAAACATTAACTATTATAACTTAAAAAACATCCCCGATTGTGCTTCCTTTGGTAACTGGCTTTCTTATCTTCCTTACCGATCAAAGCGGGTCACAACATTATATATAAAACGTTACAGATATTTGTTTAATAATGTGTGAAGTGGCATGTGAATATACGTGAATAGAATTGCAACATGGCGTTTAATAAATGGAAAAAGATGAAGTTGCGGTTGCGGCATTTGAAAGAAAGGGGTCGTCCATAAATTACGTCACGCAATTTTAAGCAATTTTTAACCCCCTCCGCCCCCATCGTCACACTTCGTCACACAAACCTATAGACCCCCCTCCAAGTATTACGTCACATATTCTTGAACCTTGAACCCCCCAATTTTTAAAATTTCCTTTTTTTTAGGGGTGGCACCCCAGAGGAAACATCTATGAAGGGCGCTCCGCCCCCTACCCCAGCTTCACTACTAGCCACTCAAAAGCCACTTGTAGCGTCACAATTTTTGAAACCCCCCCCCCAGGAGCGTGAAGTAATTTATGGACGACCCCATACAAAAGTTCTAACAAATCCATAGTTGAATTCAGAAAAATGTTTAAATTTTAAAATTTGTGAAAATTAGGTTGAACAATTGATTAAAATTTTCTGTGTTCCTGGAAAATTATTCGAAATACTGAATTTAGAGGAAACTTTTGTACGCAAAAGTTGTAGCAAATCCATAGTTGAATTCGGAAAAATGTTTAAATTTTAAAATTCCTGAAAATTAGGTTGAACAATTGATTAAAATTTTCTGTGTTCCTGGAAAATTATTCGAAATACTGAATTTACAGGAAAATTTTGCACACAATTGTAGCAAATCCATAGTTGAATCTATATATTTTGTGACGTCACAATTTTTGAACCCCCCCCGCCCCCCACCGTCACAAGGGTCGGAACCCCCCCCCCTACAAGCGTGACGTAATTTATGGACGACCCCAAAGAAAAATTTAGATTACATAAATATCTTTTACATAAATATTTTTTTACATTTAACTTAAATGTTTTTATTTGCAATTTGGCATTTCATTTCATTACAAAATTATTTTGTGGTATTCCTTTGATTATTTTGGTACAGTTTTCTTTTTTATTCCTGTAGGGCCTTATCCTGGAGAAAAAATAGCATACGTGATGGGTACAGAAACGATCCATTACAAATTCGCTTGCTTATCAAAACTCGGATAACGCCTCGTTCTGATAAGCAATCTCATTTGTAATGGATCCTTTTCTGTTACTTATACGTAAATAACTATTATTTGATCAAATATTCAATTTTGTTTTCCATTACGAAAAGCACGGGAAGTGACCAGCCTGTATAAGTTAAAATTTTTGCGTAGTACTCGAAAATGGCCCAATAAATCAAAATTTACTCATGAAAAATGTTTAAGCTGATACATTTCTATATCTAATTCATTTTATTAAAATTAATTAATTACCGTAAGGCCGTATCGTTTGTTAGCATTTTAAATAAATTTTGCATTTAGAAATAATTCGAACTTTATATTTTCAAATTTGGTGCCCGTCATTACGTCACTACCTGCATCGATTCGCATCGATTGTGTTAAGAAGGGGTTGCGCGGGAAATGCAACGGCGCGGCGCCTGCGATTTTGTATCGTCTAATATCGTCTTTGTGGTCTTCTTCCTTACTTGATGGCTTGGTTTAAGTACAGTTTGTTTTAAATTACATTGAATAAATACATTTTATGGAATTTTATGGAAATTGCAGCTTCTTAAGACTCTTTGTTCGGTGAGTAACTTAAATATTTTTAATTGATGATAATTATTAAAAATCGGGGACGGGTGACAATGTTCCATCATCGAATTTTAATATTTTTTGGTGACTTTCGGGTAGTTTAATGTTAATAAATGACAGCGGCAACCCTCCTATAGCAGGATAAACCAACTTTTGATAGAGAAAATCGACTTTGAAAGTACATAATTTTACATGTAAACGGGTGGAATCTCACTCATTTTGTTGACGGTACGTGCAAGTTGAACTAGTCTTAGACTTAGCCGTTTGCGGAGAGGCAGTTGCAGCCCGACTCGACTGCATGTAACATCGACTATTTTTTGTTTTTGCGCGCTTTTTTGGGGGTTAAACGTAATAGATAACTGCCGCATACCGCGACTATACTTTTTAATGCATTTTCAAGGGTCTCTCACATCCCGGTTGCATAGATCCCGGTGTTCTTGATCGGTGGCGCCTTCTCGTATGTTTAGCCTAGTAACCAGAGTCAAATCCGCTCCGTAGGGGTGCAGAGCGGAGCGGAGCGGAGCGGCGCCCCTGAGGAGTAGGATTTGACGATGGATTACCCTCCTTTTCGAATACACACCCCTAAAATTCGAAGGCAAAAAAAATTTAATTTTTTCACTTTTTCGGCAACAACCGCCTTATTTTCCATTTTTTCGCGAATATTTATACTAATATCTACTAAGCACACCCCCCCCTACCCGAATTTCAAAGAAAAATTAAAATCGGAGCAAAAAAATTTCACCCCATTTCAAGCGACCGGCCGACGATGTGACACATCGACCCGGTGGTACATCAGCGACCCGTACTATTTCAACTCGCAGCATCTTTCTTATTTTCACACTTTTTTCGAATTTTTTTTTATGATCACCTCCGCGCCGACAAAAGTTATACATTCGCATTAAAACATTGCCAAAAAGGCCGTGATAAACACAAAATTTTTCGAAATTAAAAGTTGGGGGCGTGTCAATAATTCTTCAAGCCACGCGAAAATTATGCCGGCAGCCTATCCCGGCCATGGGTTATGGTTTTTACTCAATTTTCGTTATTAATTCTTAAAAATCCTCAATTATCCACCCCTTATTGTGTACCTTAACCCTTTTTTGACCTATATATCAAGGGAAAATTTTTTTCGGAAATTCCTTGTCTGCTGGGCCGTTCACTCTCTCACCAAAAATCGGTTGTGTATCACACATGGTAAAATTTGCAAATGGCTCGCGTTCGTTAAAATTTTTGAAATTTGTAAAATAATTTAAAACGAAATATTTATTTTATCCGGGGAAGTCCCTGTAGTTATTAACTACTAAACTAAGTAAGTGTATACCAAAATATAATTTGATTTTAGTGAGTTCCCAACTGGTGCCATATTTGCTAACGACTTTTTCGACCCAATATGGATGCCTTAGTATACAGAGAAGATTCGCTGGCTCGACTTATTAATGACGAACTACGCACCTTCGTCGAAAGCTTTGGCCACCCTAGTTCAAATATAATAGCGTAAGAAAATACTTTATCTTTGTACTTTTCTTTCACTTAAGGAAATGATTTTAGGTTATTGACATTTCCAATGAATCTGGGGATCGTTATTACTAAGTGTATCCGATACCACGCAGTCATGTATAATCTCGTAGAATTCTACGTCACAATGGCTGGTAAAGTATTTATGGTGGTGTGCCAATACCATCACCTAAAGTAAGTTACTACGACACTTTTAAATACAATTAATTGCCAATTTATTTTTCTAGACTCCAGTATCAACAGTATTATAATTCCAAATGGCAGAACTCGAATGAAGATAGCGAATTGATTGATCCTTACCATTTGTACGCTTATATTAATAAAAGTATCGCTAGCTTGACTACAGAAAGCAAACTAAGAAGTTTCGGGCTTAACTTAAAGTAGGGGTAATAAAACTGGATACAACATTTTTTTACTTTATAATTTGTAGGTACGCTGCAATTACAAATAAGGACGAAGCAGATGAAAAATCATCAGTTACCAATAAGGACGCTGAGGCTGGGACATCATCAGTTGCTGATAGAGACGCTGAGGATGGAGAATCATCAGTTGCCAATACGGACGCTGGGGCTGGAACATCATCAGTTGGCGACACGGACGAAGACGATCAAAATTCATTAGTTGCCGATAACAATGAAAAGGATGAAAATTCATCAATTGATTATTTCAATTGTTTTCCCACTGTAGTAAGTATACCTAATACTTTTTGTGAGAGGGCGGGGAGGGGTAGTTACATAACGTAATGGGACTAGAAATTAATTTTAATAAAATATTATCGTTTTTGTGCTTCAATAAGACAATGTGCTTTGTGGAAAAAGGGGAGGGGGGCTCGTAACATAATTTTGAAATTTAAATGTTTAAATTGTAATTAATGGATGACCCCTAAGTAAAATTTTGCAATTTAAAATAAACTAGCTAGCTTTTAGCAAAACGAATCTCGACCATTTAGTACCTAAGAATATTCAATACGTAGCAGTGGGTGTCAATAAACCCTTACGCCCTCATTTCTTTAAAGGCACTAATAGGTATTAGGATTCGAATAAGGAACTTGACATGCAAATTTCCAAATCTTCACCATAGACTGATATAATTATCCACTGTGTTAGCTAACAAAATTGCTAATAGAATGCCACCAGTACAAGAATAGCTGCTGGCCAGCGTCGTTTATTCAACAGTCGCAATAGTGCCTGTAGCGTAGTCGTAACAGCGGCTTCCTTTGAAGGAAGCAAAGGAATCAGATTCTCTATTAAAAATTGGAAGTCACGTTTTTAGTCCGTTGGCAACATGGCATAGTAGAGCTACAGGACCGAGTAGGGGGGCATAACCCCATACCTCTACAACCAAGCCCTACAACTCGCACACACAGGGAATGGTTCGGCGCAGACCCGGTTCGGCGCAGACCCGATTCGGCGCGAGTGCAGTTCGGCGCAGTCCCGATTCGGAGCGAGGCCGGTTCGGCGCAAGATTTTTTCCCCAGATTTTTTCAGGTTCAGAAAACCTGAATATTTAAATTTATTACTACAGAAAAACCTCGATTATCAGTCAGCTTTGAGATCTATTATTGGTAGACTTAAAATTTTACTCTCCATTTTACCCGCTACGCCACCCTTACTTTTTATTTAAAAAAAATAATAATTATTTAAAAAAAAATTTATTATTTAAATAAAAAAAATATATATAAAAACAAAATTATTCGCGCATAGCAAAATTATGCGCCAATTCGCGTAAATAATCGATAATATCCCGATTCTCAAAATCTTCCACCAGTGTTGCGATTCTTCTGTCCGCGTCTCTGTATTTTTTCAATTTCAAGGGTGGAGGATTTCCAGCAACAAGTCGCTCATAAGCAACATCTTGACGTGTTTGACTTTTTTTTAGCCCATTAATGAACTTCCATATATTAGGATGTGTCATCGGATTTGTACCAAAACGGGTTTGCGCCGAACCGGCCTCCCGCCGAATAGGGACTGCGCCGAACTGTACTCGCTCCGAATGGGGGCTGCGCCGAACCGTACTCGCGCCGAAACGGCTGCGCCGAACTGTACTGCGACGAAACGGCTGCGCCGAACTGTACCCGACCCCAAGGATAAACACAAGCTCGGCTGATATCGTGCTATAAATTTTGATGTCGAGTGGTTGCAAAATGTTATAGGACTGTGTCGGCCCTAGGTGCGGGTGTTTTGGCGAGTATCCATCCAATCGACCTGTTACTGTTGCGATTATTGTCATGGCGTAAAGTCAGAAACAAGAAAGCATCCACTTTTTTGGGAGAACAAATCAACCCCCCTAAACTTCGAGTACAGGGTAGACATTAAGAAACGCATGAACGAACTGATACTATCCGAATGGCAATGAAGGTGGGATGAAGGTGAGGTGGGTAGGATTAACCACCAGTTCATTCCCCGCTTGAAAAGCAAGATGGAAGGGGGCAACTCCTTCCACCTTGCCTACCTTCTCACCGGGCATGGCGAGTTTGGCCGGCACCTTAAGCGATTAGGGAAGTCGGAAGACGGATTATGCCCGGAATGTAGAGTGCTCGATAAACCTATAGTCTTCGATTCCGAGAGTCTAAGTTTCATGTGCTTGTACCAATTATTGAGGTTGTTTACACAGTTTTGCAATTTAATTGACAATTCATTTCTAGATTCGTTCTATTCGACCTATTCTAGGTCGCTATGTCATCCGCATAATCAAGTTGTTTCAAATAATGGTCCAAAAGAGAAGGTTCCAAAGATTGTCCAACGTCCCGGAGATGCCGTAGAAGATGACGGCTAGGAAGATACCCTTAGCCATTCCTATTCGTCATCTCAGAGGTGTCGATTTTCTCATAAAAATGTTTAAGTGCTAGGGTTGTACTTTTGCCTTCCACGAAGCCTTATTGACACCGGGGCTACAGTCCCACTTCCGAAACCACCTAAATCAAAATTTCTTCTGCTACACACTAAAGAGCACAGTTAGTAGAGCAAATTGTAAAAATATTTTCGGGGCAGGGGGCAAAACTTTTGAATAAATCGAATTTGAACTTAGCAAATTTACATGTAAATTTTAACGAGATTCCGCGCGTCGCTCATTCTGTTGACGGTACGTGCACTATCAATGACCCTAACACTTAGAGTATTTCGCACCGGCAGTAGCAGCACGTCTCTCGTACTTGTAACATCGATTATTTTATGTTTTACGCGATTTTTTCGGGGTTTAAGCTCCCGGTTTCCTTAATCCCGGTTTTCTTGATGCTAGGCGCTTCAAATTTCTTTAGCTTCCTGGCGCGGAGCGCCGACGGCCATGAAAAACCGGCCGGCCAGGCGGAGCCAGGACGACTTGGGTTTTTCGATGCACACAGTTATGGCCGGGCCGGATCCACCCAAAAAAGCAATTAGCGCCATCAAAACCGAATCTTCTTTATTGTTTAGCACACGAAAATTATTTTCGGGTGGTGTCGTTTGTGGGATCGTCCCCGACACCGGTCGTGATAAGGGGTATTACTCTCAAGAATTCTTGTTTTGATGATTTTTTATAAAGTTTTGCCGAACACTGGAAGAAGCGTGGTCGGCCTGTAATTTTTAATGCTGCTTGTTTCCCCATCTGGATTGTTAAGTAGGATCCGTCGGACTCCTATTTGCCACAGTTTGGGGAAATAATAAACTTTTAAGCATGAGTTGTAAATACCCATCAGGGGTCGTCCATAAATTACGTCACGCTCCTAGGGGGGGGGTTCCGACCCTTGTAACGATGTGTGACGATGGGGGAGGGGGGGGTTCAAAAATTGTGACGTCACAAAATATATAGATTTAATATTTTATTATAAGCAAATAAAAAAAAAATATTTTGTGAGTGGCTACGCCACTGAAGCCCCAGTCATCAATTGTACAACCTAATTTTCACACATTTTAAACTTTAAACATTTTTCTGAATTCAACTATGGATTTGCTACAACTTTTGTATGTAAAATTTTCCTCTAAATTCAGTATTTCGAATAATTTTCCAGGAACTTAATCTTCAGGAATTTTAAAATTTTAAAACCGGCGTGGGATTTTATGGGACTTTTAGGAGGTTCATTAGAACACTCCAATGTACATCTCTACCAAAATTCAGCTTGCCCGGATTTTTTGCAAGTTAAAAACCTTCCTTGCCTGGACTATAATAATAAAAAAAAAAATTTTTTGATACATTTCTCCAACTCGAAGTTTCTCTAATTCGAACTTTTTTGGTGGTCCCTTGAGATTCGAGTTAGGAAAGTTTCACTGTATTTAGTTTTTGGTATTTTCAAAAAGTATACCAAAATCTTTCATTCAGATTTGCTCTAGGAAAGTCCGATTTAAATGATAAACTTCAGTTGACACTATTAAAACTTAAAACCCCAATCAACCTCGATTCTATTAATTTATATTCTAACAACATTTTTCTAGGGCTTGTTTTCTTTCAATGGGGGGGGGGGGGTTCAACTGACTGCGCCACACTCTGTAGCTCTTATTAACCAACTTTTTTTTTGAAATTATTTAAAGAAGCTTCTCTCAGAATGTTCATCATTATGCCTCGTACTAACTAGCGAGGGGAACTGCGAACTTGTAACAAATGTGACGTCCCCATAAAAATACCATTTTTGGAATTTCTAAGAAAATTGTGTTTGAATATTTATAAAATAAAGTTTATCTAAATTTTTGCTTGTTTAATTCCAATTTTTATTACAACCATAAAAATTTTAACAAAATTAATGAATAGGTTTTTTAATTTAAAAGGTCAAGTTTGATTTCAGACAAAAGAAAAGAGATTTTCCGATAACTGTAAGTACCAAACTGCATGTACTTGGGAGGATGATTTTTTCAGCATATTATCTTGCGAAGCAGGGATCCGTTTTGTGATAGTCTATATGTATTTGGATGGAACATCCTCTGGCAAACATCAACACGCAGCTTAATCTAAGATTGATCTACCTGAGGAAATAGGTCGTGAAAACTTTGCAGAAAAGCAAAATAGCAATATTCCAAATGAAATGGAAATGCTTGATGATGATTTATTATTAACAGCCGCCATGATCTACTAGTGCGTGATTGCCATAGTTGTGCGGCCTAAAGGCCGCACTCAATAAGTTGGTAATGCGTTATGAAGAAATAAATATATAGGCTGTTCGTATATCATATTTTCTTTTGTTTTATTTAATTAATAGAAAAATAGTTGCTCGGCCTTCGGCATCATAATGTTACATAATGCAAGACTCAGGGGGATTACGCCAATATGATATGTCAAAACTAAAGGCTTGCCTCACCTAAGGAGATTTACAACCATACGTAAAGGTCATAGTTATTTTCAGTGCCGTCCCATAATTTTACGGGGTGAGACGAAAATTCAAGAACTATTTTCACGATTTTACATTCTTAGTCTACTACCTGCAGCTGGGTTTACAGTGTGTGCATAAACCCAGCTTGAAGCTGCATTTGCAACCTAAAAATTAAATATAAAATTTTTTATTTTATTTATTAATAACTTAGCTGAAATCGTAAAAAATTTTTTTAAACAATTCCAAAAACAATGAAAATTTAACATAAAACTATAGAAATTAGGCATTATTAAAGGGGGCTTGCCCTGATGGGAATCTAACAAAATCGTTATTTTCTAATTATTCATTAATAGCAATTTTAACCCCCCCCCCCCAAATTAATAATTTCCATAGTTTCATTTTCTCTAATCTCTGTTTGCAGATTTGTTTACAATTAAACTTGGAGGTCATTCCATCTCAAATCAACTGAAAAATAGGCAACTTTTTTTTTTAATTTTTTTTTTATTATAGTATTATTTACTAGTTCAACAAAATTACATTGTTATACATAGTAGTGATAATAAATTAATATAATAACTTTAAGAATAGCCTAGTGAGGTCATGTACCTCGATACAATATTATTGTTTACAGATATTTGTCTTGGGGTAGACAAAATTCGTAGTTGTTTTTTTGATAAATTCATTGATTGTTGGGCAGTTGAGTTCATAATGCAAAGATGAATTTCTTACCAACCATGGAGCATTTACCGCTATCCTGAGAATTTTATTTTGGAGTATTTGTAATTTGTTTATTTTGGTATTGCTTGCGTTGCCCCAAATTGAGCAAGCATACATTAGTGATGATTTTCTATTAATAAGTGGATATAAGAGTTTTAGTTTCACATAGCCCTCCACTAGTTTTTTCTGGATGTGAATACTCCAATTAAGTTTTGAATCTAATTGCACTCCTAGATATTTAACAGAGCTATCCACCGGGTTCCAAGGAATAAGTTCACCATTTAAGGACAATTTTGTGGGTTCCATAATTTTTCTTAATGTGAATATTTTAGCTACACATTTTGAGTAGTTAATTTTTAGATTCCACTTGTTGAACCACTTTAATATAGAGTTAGTGGCTACTTGAAGGTGTTCTATGCTGTTTTCGATGTTTTTGCTAGCTGTCAGAACAAAAGTGTCATCATCAAACGTTCCAATTTCACTTGTTGATGAAGGAATATCATGAGTGTATAAGATGTATAAGTCTGGCCCCAATACACTGCCCTGGGGCACACCAGCTTTGATGAATTTTATCTCAGATTTTGAAGAGCGAATTTTTACTTGAAATGATCGATCGATAAGGAATGACAAAAGAATTGCTTTCAGATAGTCAGGTATTGGTAAGAGAAGAATTTTGTATTTAAGACCTTCCAGCCATAATACGCTGTCAAAGGCTTGTGCAACATCCAGGAAGAGCACAGTTGTGAACTTCTTATCTTTATATCCTTGTTCAATTGCTTCGGTGATTCGTAACAGCTGGTGTGTTGTAGAAAAGTTTCTTCTAAATCCGAATTGATGCGGAGGAATTATATTCTTTTCATCCAAGATTTTTATCAGTCGAATGTGCATGATCTTTTCTAGCAGTTTTGAAAGAGTAGTCAAAAGACTTATTGGCCTGTAACTTGATAATTCGTTTTTTGGTTTTGCAGGCTTTTTAAACACGATAATAATGCTATGTTTCCATTTCATTGGAAAGTAGCCAAGCCTTAGACAGGTGTTAATTAAAGTAGACAAGATCGATAATGTTCTTCTGCTCAGGTTTTTCAGAACTACGTTTGGTATTAAATCGTGGCCCGGCGCTTTATTAATGGATAGTGTTTTGATTATGGATGATAGTTCATTTGGTGAGGTTGGTTCCAAGTTTGATCCGGGTATTGGGAGATGAGTTTCAATGTAGTTTATTACATGCAAATGATGACTAGGGGTGCATAGCCTATGAGGTTGAAAGGTCTTTTCTAGATGATCGGCAAAGAGTTTGCATTTTTCTTCATCTGTATAATAGATTGTGTTTCCTTCTTGTAGGATTGGAAGTTCTTGGGGTAGGCGTAAGATTTTTCTAGTGGCTTTCCATATTCCCGATTCGCCAGGCTCTAATTCGCTAAGGTATCTTTTATATGCATTTATTTTGTACTGATCTAATTCTCTTTTCACTCGATGAGTTAGATTGTTTAGTCGAGTTTTGGTATTTGGATCTCTTGTTCTTAACCACAGACGTCTAGTGTAATTTTTTTGTTTAATTAATTCAAGAATATACTTAGGTGGCACATTAAAATGCGCATTGTGTTTTTTCTTTGGGAAATTTTGTTTAATGGCAGATTTTACATTGTTGCTAATACATTCTGTAATTATTTGCACTGCTTCGTCGATATTTGCTTCAGTTTTAATTATTTTTGGTAGCTTAAGATTATCGTCACATAAGTTGTTGAACAATTCCCAGTCCACAATTCCGTTAATTAGTCTGGGTTCGTCATAATACTCATGTGTAGTCGTTTGAAATGTTATTATTACTGGTGCGTGATCAGAGTCTAATTCTAAAAGGACTTCCTGAGTAATTGTTTCGTCAAAGTTCTTCATAACTATGATGTCCAGGATATCAGGTTGATGATCCTGTCGATAGGGATCATATGTATTATCATTTGGTGCCATTACTAGTAGTGCCAGTCTTGATGAGATGTCGTTGAGTTTGATGCCTGATGGGTTAGAAGCTCTGCATCCCCAGGTTTGATTCTTGCTATTTAGGTCACCTATGGCAAGAGTTGGCTCGTTGGTGTTGAATAATTTTTCCATGTCGCTTTCTAGTAGTTGTTTATTCGGTTGTTTGTAGGTGCTGATTATTTTTAAGTAGCTATTTGGATTTGCTTTTAGCTGTATTGCTACTGTTTCGAGGCTGGTACACTCAATTGGTAGAATTTCGTGGTGATTTATTTTGCCTTTGATAAGTATGCAGACCCCACCTGCTGCATGGTTTGTATTTCTATCATTGCGGTATACTCGATAACCAGATATTTTGAATGGTTCGTTTAAGACAAGATGGGTTTCAGTAATGCACGCTACGTCGATGTTGTGCCTGGCTAGAAATGCTGTGAGTATTGATCTGTGATTATTGATACCATTTGCGTTCCAGTTAAGGATTTTTAATTGAGATATTGGAGGATAATTATGGGCCATTGAAAAGCATAGGAATTATTTGGGTTATAAGAAATTGTTTTATTTGATCTAGATAAGGACTTAGCAATTGAAGAAGCGAGTTGAAAAGTTGTTGGATTATTGGCGTTGGTTGTGAGTTTACAGCGCCGTTGGGACTAGCGTTTATATTATTTGTAATATTTGGATGTATTGTTGAACTTCGTTGGTTGGGATTGTTAGGATTGATGTTGCTTGAATTACCTAGATTAGCATTTCTGATTGCTTGAGCGTAGGACCTATTATTTGTTGTGTTTTTTCTGTCTTGGATGTACTTACATCCTCGAAAGTTTGCGGGATGTCCCTCTCCACAATTGACGCATACTGGAGGTTCTTGGATATCCTTGGTGCATAGGGAGTAAAGGTGATCACCTTTGCACTTGACGCATCTCGGTTCAAGAGTGCAGTAGTTCTTAGTATGACCAACTCGTTGACAACGATAGCATTGTGGGACAAAATTGTTTTTTCTTCTGGGTTCAACGATTATTCTAGCTTCCCATATTTTTTCGATTTTAAAGACATCTTTGGCTTCTTCGTTATCTGTTAGTTCAACGATGCAAACTGGCATAGGTGTTTTATCTTTGTATAGCAAGCGGGTAATTTTTAAAATAGGTAAGTTATAGATTTTGAGTTCTTCTTCAAGATCAGATTGTGTTAATGAAATGGGAACGTTTTTAATTGCTACAGAGATTGGCTTTTTGTCGGGATCTTGGTACGTATGATATTTAATATTGTGCGTATTATAGTATTTTGTTAGTTCCCTATAGTCATTTATATCATAGGTGTTAACTTTAAGAAAGTTTTTTGAATAGGACGTATCGAATTAATTTTTGGCGATTGTCTTGATGTCAGTAATGACCTGAACGTGGTTTAGTGGCCCAGATAAAAAGATGGGCGGTATTCTTTTTTCTTTGTTTTCTTGGAGTTGTGTTTTGTTGAGACGAAGATTCGAGTGTTTCAACAGTTAGCTGTTGAGAAGTTGTTTGTGAATTCAATGTACCTGGATTCAGATTTTCGGGTAGATAAAATTTGTTTTGTTCTAATATCGAGGTAGGAGACCATTGATATTTTCTTTGAACCGAATCAATTGGTGGTGATATAGCATCAGCCTTGCGCTTCTTAAGACTCATTTCTTTTTCTCTTTATACTAATTTACCCCCTAAGATAGGGGGTAAATATTCGATCGTGTTGACGAATTAAATGTTCAATTTGTTAATTTACAATTTTAAAGGTTAACTTACTTTGCAAATGTATTAGCACTTATCATAAAACACAATTGATAACTCAAATGCTGGGCACATACGTACTCGCTCGTTGAGCTCGCGCGGTCGACTTAAAAATAAAAATATATGTGTAAACACTACTTGTTATAACCAACCAAATTCTTGTCCAATTGCCTCTGATTAAATAGATGAACTCTAGTGGGATAGTGGATCGCAATAAAACAATTAAGTTGTCACGTCAACGTTTCGGAAGCATTTATTGTTCCATCATTAGGACTGTAATAAATAATGTCGATGAGAAGCAAAGCAACAAAATCATGGGGGGGGGGGGGTTCACAACTCATAAAGTTGGTGTATATTGTTAATTTACATTTATTATTTGACGACTCTAATGTTATGAGATTGCAAAATTTTAATTTTGACACCACTGACGATTGTGACCCCATGGCCTTCAGCATTGACCTACTCCATGATTAACGCAGAAAACGAATACATCCAGTTGTTTAGGTATGTCACCTTTATGAGTTGTGAACCCCCCATGATTTTGTTGCTTTGCTTCTCATCGACATTTTTTATTACAGTCCTGATGATGGAACAATAAATGCTTCCGAAACGTTGACGTGACAACTTAATTGTTTTATTGCGATCCACTATCCCACTAGAGTTCATCTATTTACTACTTGTTATTTAATGTTTTTAAAGTTTTGCACATTTGATTTTGTTAATTTCAGTTGAATGTTTCTAACATTTGTTATTTACACTGATTGTTAATAAAAACTTGTTCATTTATTACATAAAAAAAAATTACTTACTGTTTGGAGAAAATTTGTTTTGCTTTTTTTCCCACAATGCCAAGCAACAACGATTGGCTTGTTTCTTTATCCTTCCTGATAGCAAAACCCAGAGTCAAAGAGAATTATAAGAACAGTCAGGAGACAACTTTTTTTTGTTTTTCTTGGGAAAGGGGAAATCTTCTAAAAGACACCACCAGCCCGCGCAGAGTGGTAGTGTGAGATTCCTACCCATTAACCCCCCCTCTACCCGCGGTGAAGCCGGGTATCTTCGATGTATTACATCCGTACGCCACCGGAAAAACTTTCCGTGCATATTACACAAGGAACTATAGTAAACTACTATAAAAGAACAGGATTTGATGAACATTCTTGGTTGAACCTTGGATCGATATGGATGAATCCTTTCCAGTTTTGAAATGGTTATTTAAAGAGTTCATACAATATGAATTAATCACGTTGAATTACAGAATATTAGCACATGATGTTTTATGTATAGATTACATGTTAAAAAGTGTTGTTCATTAGCTTCTAGCTGTAATTTGAAGAAAATTGTAGCTGCGTTTGACATATTTGAAGAGCATTTCGTTAAGGACATCTTATTACAATCTAATGCTCTACCCACCTAATTATTATCAAAAGTAAGTCAAACAACGCGTTGACATTGTGGCAAAATGACACTAAACTCGACACTGTAAAAAAACATTCTTTTCCTCAACAGGAAAAACGAAAACACTGAATTTTCAAAATAACATTTATTAATTATTATGACAGATAAAACAACACACGTACACTTTACAAAAATTTGATGTATAATACAAAATATAAATAAGATTACAGGATTAACTCTAGGAGGTCGCCACATGCTAAACTCGCATCAATTATTATGACAATTCTGTACATTTAAATTCACATTTTATTTGTTCATCTCTTTTCAATGTTCATTAAACACAAATCGCATCAAATCAACACAATTAATCAAATTCAGTACAACTGAACTAACACAAATTAAATCAACAAAATTAATCAAATTCAGTATAACTGAACTAACATCGCTATTGACGGGAAGCAATGTACCTGAATTTATCACAATAATAATTATATTTGAATTTAAAATGTAATTAATTTGTTTCAATTTGAATCCCGTTTTGTTACAAATTGGACTACCACACTGGAGTAATTTATAAAATGATTAAAATAGAAACTAGTTGGTTGTTGCAAAACAACTTGTAGGAAAGCCATTGCGTACCTGTGTTACCAAAAATTATTCACATTTTCAATTTCCATATTTGTTGTTGGTCAATGTATGGCAGTCTATCCTAACCCAGGGATTCTTAGCACCCTCCGTCTTTCTCCTATTCCGATGACTGCCATGAGCGGCAGGGTCCAGACCGCTGGGCACTGAACCCCTTTTTAAACTTTTCTTTCTCTTTATAAATTTTGGGGAGTATTAACCGTAGAACAGATACATGTGTTCCTGTGACAGCATTTCCTCTGCCACGGCTCATCACTATGGTTATACCGCCAGTACTCGGTCGCTAGAGCCTCGTCAGTGAAATTAGGGCGCGCCACGTAAAGGTGAGGTTAGCATTTGGGTGGTAGAGGCTATGTATGTACGCATATCCACCCCATACACCCCACAATCTGGTACTCCTCAATAACTCTTCCAATACTAGTAAATACAGACGCCAAATCCTCAAGAGAAACATGATAAAAGATATTCAAAAAAAGGCGATTGCAAGCAATATTTGGAAAAGACGATGTTAGTTCACCTTCCAAGGATTCTGAACAAACAAATTAACGCTGCATCAACTTTTGGAAAAATGGATTCCGTAAAATCGCACAGGAAGCGTTTACTGACGCCAACATGTGATTCAACAACTCGTTAGGATCCATGTCGAATACAAAGATGAAAAAGTTAATTAACAAGAAAAAATGTGCACCACCCAATTGTAACCATAACCGAGCAAAAAACATAAAATTATCATCCACATCAGGTATGGAAATTAAAACGAAGCTTAAACCAGGAATTTCCATACCCAAATCTGAGAATGAGAAAGATCCTAATGCAAAACTTTCAAGGAAAAGGAAACATGCAAATAAAAAGTCAGCGACTTCAGGGAAGCCTCTTAAAAGCGGAGAAGATCAAATGGATGCCAACGAAACTGAGACATCAGTAAAACAACACGATACAACAAAAGACAAAAGTCTCAAAGCACAACATTCTAAGATGATCGAGAACAATTTGAACATGAGAATGGAAATGGAACCCTTGGAAGAAGGCGTTCTTATAAGCATTCTAGAGGTGGTGCAAAAAACTGCCCAACCTATTGATTAAAGCTTTCCTAATCCTTTTGTTCACATTAAAGGAACCCCAGCCGCATTATGTGGAGATCAAGTGTGTATCATTGATTTAGATGACTTCCCAGAAGATACATCTCCAGAAGATTTGTTAACAAAACAGGAGCAAATAGTGGAAAAATACGGCCAAATATTTTACTTCCCTATGCTAGAAACGCTTATTCACCGGTGAATGAAGATGACGAAACATATTCCTTTGTTACCGCACCCAACTACGAAATTGTTCAAGAAATGCAAAAGGAAGATTTCGACCAGGTGCGTGATCTGAGTGAGAAAAATTTAAGATTGCAATGATGAACAGAGCAAGAGCGAAATCCGAAAAATAAATGAATCAGCCCCAGTTGAAGCGTCACAATTTTAAAAACAATGAAATATATTCACCAAAAATTCTGAGGTGGTGATTTCCATGACTATATTTCATTGTTTTTAAAATGGCTCGAAATAAGCTTTTATCTAAAATTGATCATGTGGATAATTTTTGGTGACAGGTCACCAATGGCTTTGCCACAACCTCAAAGTGTTATTTTGCAGCAACCAACTAGTGTCTATTTTATAAATCATTTTATATAATCATTTTATGACTTACCTCCAGTGTTGTACTTCAATTTGTAACGCTCTGTGACGTCGATAATGTGCAAGTTCCATGAATATATTAAATCGTATTAAAAATTGCGACGCTTCAGCTGGGGCTGATTAATTTATTTTTGGGGGATCGCTCTTGCTCTGTTCATCATTGCAATCTTAATTTTTATCACTCAAATTAGGCACCTGGTCGAAATCTTCCTTTTGCATTTCTTGAACAATTTCGTAGTTGGGTGCGGTAACAAAGGGATATATTTCGTCATCTTCACTCACTGATCAATAAGCGTTTCTAGCTTATGGAAATAAATATTTGCCATGGCCATATTCTTCCACTATTTGCTCCAGTTTTATTAACAAATCTTCTGGAAATGCATCTTCTGGGAAGTCATCTAAATCAATGATACACACTTGATCTCCACATAATGCCGCTGGGGTTCCTTTAATGTGAACAAAAGGATTAGGAATGCTATAATCAATAGGTTGGGCAGTTTTTGGCACCACCTCTAGAATGCTTATAAGAACGCCTTCTTCCAAGGGTTCTATTTCCATTCTCATGTTCAAATTGTTCTCGATCATCTTAGAATGTCGTGCTTTGAGACTTTTGTCTTTTATTTTATCGTGTTGTTTTATTGATGTCTCACTTTCGTTGGCATCCATTTGATCTTCTCCGCTTTTAAGAGGCTTCCCTGAAGTCCCTGACTTTTTATTTGCATGTTTCCTTTTCCTTGAAAGTTTTGCATTAGGATCTTTCTCATTCTCAGATTTGGGTATGGAAATTCCTGGTTTAAGCTTCGTTTTAATTTCCATACCTGATGTAGATGATAATTTTACGTTTTTTGCTCGGTTGAGGTTACAATTGGGTGGAGCACAGTTTTTCTTGTTAATTAACTTTTTCGTCTTTGTATTCGACATGGATTCTAACGAGTTGTTAAATCACTTGTTGGCGTCAGTAAACGCTTACTGTGCGATTTTACGGGATCTATTTTTCCAGAAGTTGATGCAACGTTAATTATATCTGTTTGTTCTGAATCCTTGGTAGGTGAACTAACGTCGTCTTCTCCAAATATTGATTGCAATCGCCTTTTTTTGCATTTCCGTCATCATGTTTCTTTTGAGGATTTGGCGTCTTAAGTTTGCTAGTATTAGAAGAGTTATTAGGGAATACCAGATTATTCTCTTTTTTTTTGCGGATTGTGCGTGCAAAGGGGCACAAGTCTAAAATGGGTATTTTGAGTTAACGCAGTTTTAATGTTTTTACGCTCCTTTACTCTAATAATGTAAATCGGCTAAGGAGCCGTCCATTAATTACGTAAGGATGATTTTTGTAATTTTGGACCCCTCCCCCCGAAACGTAAGGGTACGTAAGATTGTGGTAACCCCCCCCATCTTACGTAAGGATTATTTAAAAGAAATTAATTTTGACCCCCCTCTACACCCCTTATATTTATAAAATATGAATAATAATATATTATATAGACAATAATAAATACAAAAATTTAAATAAAATTTTTATTTACATAGATGAAAAACCGTTCGTAAAGATCGCCAAAGTTTGATGCCATTTTCTAAAATTCACACTATTATGCCACTATGTTTAAAATGATTTTTAAGTACTATATATTTCAATAAATAGTATTTCCATTATAATATAATCTATATTCGGTTATGAATGTCTTGCGACATTTTCCCGATACCTCCCTGTCTCTGCTCGTTGCGTGTTGAAAATGTGTGACGAGCACAGAGGACCTACAGCTTAACGTGGATTCCGAACCACGGGAATAGACGATTTGTACACCGCCTACTCCATCAGGGAAGTTTTTTTAGCCATAAATAATGTTATCTGGGGCCAGCAGATAGACATTTGGTGAGCGAAAATTTCTTCTATAGATAGTACCTCTCAGGATTTGAACCCGTGAATATTTGCTTGAAAGCGAACACGCGAGCATTTCAGCCATTCGCTCACCTCATAATATAATACCTGGATATAATTACCAACATAAAAAGAAAAAATTATATTTGATTTTTAAATTTAATTTAAAAAAATTAATATTTTAAGAAACTTACGTAAGGAACACGTCGAACCCCTCCCTTCCCTCGTAAGGGTTTGTAAGATATCCAATACCCCCCCCCAAAACTATTACGTAATTAATGGATGACCCTTAAACAATAACTGGTAAAACTTTTAGCACATTATGGTAAACAATTTCATGCTGCATTGATTATAATTTTTCATAATTTAATTTATTTAAAAATTCGCCAAAATCGACTTATACTTGCCCTTTGCACGCGTACTTGTCGTTTTTTTTTGTTTTATTCGTGGCGATTTAGCGGTATTACTTTTTGTCAAATTCTTTGCGATAGATGGCAGCATATAACTAGGACCTAATGTATTTAAAAATAAATCTTGATCGCTCTATTGATGCCGATCTTGCTATGCATTTGGCAGTTCGAATTTCTCGACCTCCTATGGAGTTGCACCTCTTGATCACTTTCGTTGTAGTACCAGGTTTTGGAGTATTTTCGAAATTTACTTCGTTATTTAATGCACCATTCGGATGTTTGTTTGAAAAGTAACTTTGGTGTTTATTTTTCAATGCAATGTGTAATTCGTTTTGCAATTCTAAATCTATTTCATGTTCAGCAAAAGACGTATGTTTTATCGTTTCGTGGCCATATGGCGAAGAAGTGCTATCGTCGGACGACGAAGTAGACTAAAATGGAGCCATTTTAAAAACGATGAAATATATTCATTGAAATCGCAAATTATCGACGTCACAGAGCGTTACAATTTGGACTACGACATTGGGGGTAATTTAAAATGATTAAAACAGAAACTAGCGTTTCTAAAATAGACAAGTTTCGTTTACACAGCATTTTAACCCGTTTCTGGGTTATTGTAGTAAAACAATTCAATTTTTTCCCCTATTTCTAATGGTATAAAGAACTTTTATCAAATCACATAAATGAGAGTGCGAGAGTGAAAATAATATAAACTTTTTTCGAAAATTATCTTTTTTAAATGGTAAAAACAACTTAATTTGCTTCTACTGTAAACTTGTGTTTTTTGACTAAAGTTCTTTATACCAAACATCAAAGAATTAATTATTATTTTGAAGTCGTTATTAATAAATTAATTAAAATGGTGTGTCAATTTATTATTGTAAGAAGCTTGACAGAAAAAATCCTGAAATTATTTTTATTTAAATAAAAAGGGGATTTTAAGAAATATTCTGTGAAATGTCTTCAGTTTTATAAATAATAATGTAAATGATATAAATCGTACATAGGAGACCATGTTTTTAATGAATATCCATTGGGTAAGGGTGGACACCAATTGGTCAAATTAATTACAAAATATTATGCAAATATAAGATTACATTACGAATCAAAGTCATTAATTCAAGAAAGCCATGTACGCAGTACGTACACAAAAGCAATTTTGTTTAAAAAGCAATAAAATATTATAAGTGTTAATTTGTATTATTTTGTCCTAACTTTTGTATGTTTGAAATTTTGTTAAAAATTTATAAACTAATTATTAAGTGATGTATTTTTACTTTTATAACTGCATGTTCGTAACTTCAATCTTGATATTTTGAAATGTTATGTTGACCCCTAATCGAATGCAACCTGTCTTGCACCTAAAAAAGAAAACAAACTGTTATATATTACCTGACCACGAATGCTTCACAACAAATGCGCCTATGAGCTATCTAGTAAATTCATGATCGAAGAGTAAACTAGCCAACTTTCTTGGCTAGTTTATAAACTAACCAAAATTTCAGCTATTATGGTAGACATTTTGTTTTCTACTAAAATAACCAAGCGATAGATAAACTAGACAAGTAAACACTTTAGCCATAACATATAATATATACATGTATTCTTTTTGTGTGTAGGTAGTTGTGTATAAGTCAATCTGAGCTAAATAAACGTTATCTTATTATTATAAGGAGATAACCTTGAACCCACATCATACAATAATTGAATTCACAAAAGTTAACAAGGTTACAAACATGAATTAAGTATCTATTAATACAATAAAACTGATGTTAAATTACAAAAAGATTGATAATGTATATAATAAATACAACCACCATCTTTTAAATAGGATTCGGGGGTAGCACGTATTTGTGTACCTCGATTTGAAAAATTCTCTCTATAGATATTCGGAAAACTGAAGGTTTATATAGTAGAATTAAACAAAAACAATTGTGGAAAATGCAGGTTTAATCATAAAAACAGCCCTTAAACTTTTAAGGAAACGGGGTCTCCCATTGACTGGGAGTACTCTTAGGCCACGCCCCATCCCGAATTGTACTAATAGTTGAATAAATTCCGACTATTACTTTTGTATCCTTCTATCTATTTACGTTAAACTTGGAAAAAATATCCTTACGTAATTAATGGATGACCTCTTAGTGAAGAGACGATAAGCAAAAATTCTTTCGTGTTTGATAAGAATATGGATCCAATAACACAATTAAATAGTAATAATGATAATATATTTTATAATTCTTCGCAACCGGTTTTCCAGTTGTATACTAATTAAAATAATAATTAAAAGAAAAATATTTTAAGAAACTTACGTAAGGAATACGTTGGACCTCTCCCCCCTTCCTAAGTAAGGGTCCGTAAGATATCCAATACCCCCTCTCCCCCCAAACCCTTACGTAATTAATGGATGACCCCTTATTAACCAAATTAACCCTCGAACCTAACATTAAAAGTCAAAACTTTTCAAATCTTTGAAAACAAATCTTTGAATGGCGGCACGAGAGAGCGTGGCGGGCCGCATGCGACCTGCGGGTTTCTCATTCCTGATATAAACCTTCTTATATAAATAAAAAACTTATCATCATACAGACCTATGAACCTAACCCTTCAGCTTTCCGAATATCTATAATCTTTAAAATCGACGTACACAAATACGTGCTCTTCCCTAGGATCCGACTCCCGTAATGGTATAAAATAAAATGTTGTGTGTACAAAGTATCGTATTATAATCGAATGGGTCTACACGTAATATTTATACTCGATTACCGTCAAGATTTTATTACATGCCACACAAATTTGGCCTTGTACATGAAAATAATTTATTGATTATACCTGAATTCCTCGAGAAGCAATTTCCATGGACGATTGGTGCACTTCATTCGCCATTTCATCTTCTTCAGATAATTTTAAAAGGCCCATTTGAATTTGGAAATGTGAAACTTGTTTTTGAACATCCAGAATTGCAGACCATTTCGCTTTAATTGCATTTTCGCACAACCGGGGAATTAGGATTACTAAAATTAAAATAAGTAGTGTTTATTAAAATCCACGACAACTGCGAAAAGCTGCATAAACGCAGAGTAAACATAAATGACAAAATGTTACAAATGTGAAAAACTATTGTTAATCTGAAATCAGATGGATGACAAACCAAAACTGAAGGATAAGAGACACAGATACCACAGAAGAGAAAGAACAAAAGCTATTTATTAGGAGTAAAAACCGATAACAAAAAGCAGATTTGGAAAGACGGAAATAAAAAAAATGGGATAAGGATAGGCAAAAGACTTCAAACACGAATAAAGGCACTGAAGGGTTGGTTCGAAAAAGACGAGAAGGCAAAGCGTAAAACTAACATAATTAAAGGTGCGCACACCCTAGAGAACATCGTAACAACGGTATACTCGAGGAGATGATTGAAAAGGAATTAAACGTGAAAGTGAGATTAGTAAAAACAAACAAGTTAAGGTCCGATAAAATGGAAGCAACACTAGCGAAAGTGGTATCATGACACAAGGACATGGAGATAATGAAAAATAAGGCACGAATGGAAAAAAAACTATACCGGTGTTCATTTTAAAACTTCCAGCAATTAATATCTCAAAAACCAAGTCAGATGAAAAAATGTTTCGGACAAAAGTTGTGTGATAGCGAGGGGGAAAGAAAATGGCAAAATTGTTCTTTTAATTTATTGACCTTTTCAAGGTGATTTGAAGGTCAACTTTCATATTTTGATTAATATTTTGCATGAATAAATAATCAACATTGTTAATCAAAATTTAATATTTACAAGGTTTAGAAGGCTATTTATTAGTATTAAACAGTGTAAAAAATGTTTGTAAAGGAGTGTTTTCATAACAAGCCTTGTAAAACTTGTAAATATTAAATATTGATTAACAATGTTGATTATTTATTTTGTTTCAACGCATCTTACTCGAAAAGCCTAATGTCGGATAAAAAAAATGTTCCAACAAAAGTTGTTTATTTATTCATGCAAAATATGAATCTGCTTATTGAAACTTATTGAAAAAACGTAAAATTTTAAATGAAAATCATAAAAACAGATGACATAAAATAATTACAAATAATAAATGCCACATACCCAAGAGGTTCCAGAGTAGATGTGGCAGTGATGGGGGTGAGAAATATGTTGTAGCGGCCCTAGAATCCGCACTATATAAACAAATCGCTTCGGCAGCGCAATCGTTAGAGCGCGTGCATTCACAGCTAAGACTCCTGGGTTCGAATCCATTTTCCACAATACAAAGCAACAACGATAGCCTTATTTCTTTCTTCTTCCTGTTATTGAACGCAGTTTTAAATTTCGTCGGGTTTCAAAAATGAAGCCGCTAGAGGTGTAAAACTTCCTCCTTCCGGTTGAGTAGAATCATAGTGCAAGTAGAAGTTTATTCAAGGGAGAAACGGCATAATTTCTAAAATAAATTATTATATGAATGGTATAAAACTTCAAATTTATGTTTACTTGTATTTACCTAGTCGTTCCACTTGTAATTTGATTTTCGAAAATCCTACTATTAATTCTGCATTGTTCCAAAAATATACCTATGTGATCTCGCCTTGCACGTACCACATATTTATATCATTTATCAGGATTTATATCAATAATTGCATCAATTTCCTACAATTCAACAATTTCAGTAAAAATAAAATTAGCCATCGCGATTTTATTAACAAATTATTTAATTTTTATGTATGTAACGATTTATCGAAATGTCAGGAAAAATTTAAATTTTTTATCAGGTAAAACCTGGTAATAAAAATAAAGTTATTTGGGACTTTAATTAACAATTAATTAAAATATTTTTCCCTTAATGAACCAACGTGATATTAAAATTTTTACAAATCACTACGATTTTAAAATATGCAAAAGGTAGTAGGTACCAATAACAAAATCAAATAAGTCCATAAGCATCGTGTAACTTTCTAACAAATAATGAATTGATTATATTATAACCATGGTTGGTTTACATATTGTAGGTAATATTTACCACTAAAATAGATTTTAATTTAAGGAAAAATATCAAAAACAATTTCATTTACCTTATTACAAACAACCACCTGTTGATTTGCCGGCTAAATACAATTCCAACGTCGATTTCATCCAGCAATTTATATAATTATTCTTTCAGTACCAGTAAATCGCTCATCGGTATCAAATAAAACTAATTATAAAAGCTATCAACTCACTTCAAGTAACTTTGTATTTATTTCAAATTGTAAGGTGTTGTTTGTGTTGAAATCAAAGTTGAAATGGCTCGTGGGTGTGGCGGCCGGTGGCGCCATCGTCACAAAGATTCCAGAATATCACAACAGAATATACAGGAGAAAGCAAAATTTTACGTTTCATCAAATTTCATTAAAAATATGTTTTTAATTTAAATTACAATAATTTCTTGATTTACGTGAAGTTTTAAATTGAACTGTAGCCAATTAAATTATTTCTCGTCCTGCAACTCGAGCTGCTATAATTAATATTTTACAATTAGTTTGAAGAAAAATGTTGAGTTCATTGTATTTTTACGTTTAAAGGGGCAAGCACAAAGCACAATGAACGCGAACCAAAGATTATTATGGGATTATTATCCAAGCAAACCACTATGCCTTTATTTGTTCTGGCATTTAATCTATATGCCTCTTGATTATCTTGATTTGCAACTCTTTCTTCCGCGTCTATAAAATTCACAGTTGAGATGCTATTATATGTGAGATCAATTGTTATATCAGAAGATATTGCAAATATATCACCAAACTGAAAAAAAAGTCGTCTATAAGGATCTATTAAATAATTACGCTTACAAAAGCCAGGGATGGATACCTATCTGAATTAGATTTCTACTCAAATTAGATTTCTGTCTTCCACGTCAATAATTACGATCATAATTATGGTCATAATTTGTGCAGAACGCTAGACGTAATATGTAAATTTCAGATTATGACCATAATTACGATCGTAATTATTGATGGTGTAAAACCCTTCAAATATAGGCTAAAATAAGTTTTTAAGTGGACGTATAGAATTTCTAAGCGATATTCTGGGAATATGTTCAAATGCACCTACTTGGCAACATATTAAAAGTCCCAAGTCATTCTACATGGGATGTTCCTGTAAAATTGAGAAAACCTGCCGGAAGTCCTGGATTTCCTTTGGATACCATTAGAAAGCAAATGGAGTGCCCTAGAGACCTCATTTTTTTAAAATACTGGTAATGACGAGATATTGCTATATTATTGCTCAATATTATTGCTAATGTTGAGCTCAAGATACAGTGGAATTTCGATATAACGATCTTAGATTTAACGAAACTTTTTAACATGGAACATGTTTTTACGGTCGTTACCTCGCAAAAATCGACACCAAAAACCGACACCAAAAATCGGCACCATATGTATAATTCAAATTTAAAGTTTATAATTTGAATATAGAGTAGATTATCGAATAACATCTTCGCATTCACAATAATGAATTTTCAATAACAAAATTTTTATTACCAAAAATTTAAATCCGAAACCGAGCGCAAAAAGAAAATTTGCTTATATATATAGTAAATTTTTATTACCAACACAAAAATTATAAGGGATTATCCTATTATAACCAACAGTAAGAAGAAGAAACGAGATAGGCACCCATAAATCTCGAGGAAAACTATGATAAACGGTTTAGTACCGAAAAACATGTTCCATGTTAAAGATATTAGTCGGAGACTAAAATAGAAGGAATCCGGGGGTCAAGGGGGCGGAGCCCCTTTGCGAGGCGCGGAGCGCCGAGTTTTTGTAGGAATATTGATTTGCATAATAAATTATAATATGCATTTTTGTCTCGTTTTAACAATATAGATTTGCATCGGCACATTTGCTAATTTCACTTTTCACAGATATTAAGCGCTTTCGCCGTGAATACTCCAATGACAAAGAAGACATCGTCACCAAGGCTTGATTGGTCAAGCCACCCGTGGTTACGTTAGCCAATGAGAGGACCTGATTTGCTTGGGCGATGCGATCGTCGACTGAGTAGGCGGCAACGGCCAACGGTTGGAACTGCAGCGGTACTAATATCCATCCAGATATTGTTCGAACTGCTTAACTCGAACAAAGCTTATTTTACTTTTCACAGTAACCTCGGTCGTGTAATTCGGTTCGCCGATTACATGGCTTTCAGTTACTGATTCAAATCAGGCTCGATGCCAACACGGGTCGCTTTTCTCAAAAAAGCCCAAAGCGCGCGTAATCAACATCAGCTGAAGGAGAATTAAGCGGGGCTATGCCCCGTAATTGCTCCACTTCGTGAAGCAAGTTAGTGGTAGTAGAGGTGTGTCAGGTTATCTGCCGCATCAGCTTAAGAGCAAATTGTTTTTATAGCTAGGTACACCAGACTAGATTAAATACTTTTGGAAATTTCGCGGTCTCCGTCGGTATTTGCCTCACTGGTCTAGGGTGGCATAGGGACAGTTTGGGGAAATCCACTCGGGGGAACGGAATCGGGAGAAAACCAGAGGATTTACCGCAGCATCGGAGCGACTGACACTCCGCCGATACGGAAAATAAGAAGGTTAGACCCCGATACCGATCACTTTTGCAACTACTTCTTCATTTACACCCAGTGTTCTGTCACATTCTTATCACCACAACCCGACCCTGACATCGAAGGGGATCAGGTGGCGACGTCAATTCAAGCATAACCAGCTTTATTATTTTCCGTTAATACACGGGTAGTTTACGATTTTTTTGCTAATATTTTTTACTAAATCTACTAATCACACCCCCACCTTTCCGAATCTCAAAGAAAAAATCAATTTTCTTCGATAATTTTAAACGTCCACAACGGCGTCAGGATCACATTCGGACCGAAACATACCCAAAAAGTTCGAAAATTACCCCAATTTTTGTTAAATTTCATAGGGGGCGTGGCCTACCTTTAAACCCCTAAATTCGGGTTGTTTTTCAATTAAACTTTATGATCCTTGATTTATATTAAAGCTAATGACTTTTTTGATCTAAATATTAAGCCATTTCTATAGGGAAATTTCAATTTCCGAGTACTGGATAGGGTGCTATCCCCCTTGCAACCAAGGTGGTTGCTAGGGAGAGGGTGATGTAGCGGTCCTAGAATTAGATATGAAATATAGAAATTCCACGCAACATAGACTCAGCTATGTAGCTTGTGTGTGTTCATATTTAACACTCCGGAGTCCAAATCTACTTGGGAGGATGATTTTTTCAGCATATTATCTTGCGAAGCAGGGATCCGTTTTGTGATAGTCTATATGTATTTGGATGGAACATCCAAACATCCTCTGGCAAACATCAACACGCAGCTTAATCTACGATTGATCTACCTCAGGAAATAGGTCGTGAAAACTTTGCAAAAAAGCAAAATAGCAATATTCCAAATGAAATGGAAATGCTTGATGATGATTTATTATTAACAGCCGCCATGATCTACTAGTGCGTGATTGCCATAGTTGTGCGGCCTAAAGGCCGCACTCAATAAGTTGGTAATGCGTTATGAAGAAATAAATATATAGGCTGTTCGTATATCATATTTTCTTTTGTTTTATTTAATTAATAGAAAAATAGTTGCTCGGCCTTCGGCATCATAATGTTACATAATGCAAGACTCAGGGGGATTACGCCAATATGATATGTCAAAACTAAAGGCTTGCCTCACCTAAGGAGATTTACAACCATACGTAAAGGTCATAGTTATTTTCAGTGCCGTCCCATAATTTTACGGGGTGAGACGAAAATTCAAGAACTATTTTCACGATTTTACATTCTTAGTCTACTACCTGCAGCTGGGTTTACAGTGTGTGCATAAACCCAGCTTGAAGCTGCATTTGCAACCTAAAAATTAAATATAAAATTTTTTATTTTATTTATTAATAACTTGGCTGAAATCGTAAAAAATTTTTTTAAACAATTCCAAAAACAATGAAAATTTAACATAAAACTATAGAAATTAGGCATTATTAAAGGGGGCTTGCCCTGATGGGAATCTAACAAAATCGTTATTTTCTAATCATTCATTAATAGCAACCCCCCCCCCAAATTAATAATTTCTATAGTTTCATTTTCTCTAATCTCTGTTTGCAGATTTGTTTACAATTAAACTTAGAGGTCATTCCATCTCAAATCAACTGAAAAATAGGCAACATTTAAGGATTTGTCCCAAAGGGCATTTATTTCTTCAAAGTCAAAAGACTTGTAGGAAAACGCTGTAACTTCATCCACAGTGGTCTAAATTAAAAAAAAGTTCTGAAAAAGTAAATGAACATTGTATTCAAATATTAACCAAATTTTATTCTTTCAAACCCTAAATGGGTTAATTTTCTAACATTATCCCTACCTATTTCTAAACAGGGTCTTTTTTTCCTTTTTGCAATTGCAAATGTGCTGAGGTAGGGTTTGGTTACTGAAAATAAATTAAAAATAGAGAAAAGTTGACAAATATCAGTTTTTCGCCTATTTCTCGACTTTCGTTCAAGTTTGTGGCAAAAATAGTTGTATATAAAATTAAAGCTAATTAAATTTTCTTCAAAAAAGCTTCTAAACATATTTTTCGCGGGATTCGTTCTGAATATAAGTTAACAAATTCGTCGTTTTTTGGGCATTACACGACGTTTCATGAACGATTCTGAAGAAGTCATTTGTGCGTCTTTAGTGGTGATGATTCGGTGTCCACAGTTTTATTATCATCATTTGTTGTGAAAGAGTGTTGAAGTTTTACGCATATTGTATATGTTTAGAAGCTTTTTTGAAGAAAATTTAATTAGCTTTAATTTTGTATCCAACAATGTTTGCCGTAAAGTTGAAAGAAAATCAAGAAATCGGCGTAAAACTGATTTTTGTTAACTTCTCCCCATTTTTAATTTAATTTTAGTAACCGAACCCAACCTCATCCCACAATCAAATTTGATTCACATGCATTATATTCAGCATAATTGGATAAAAACAAAGTAAAAAAATTAAAGAAAAAAAAGACCCGTTTACAAATAAGATTAATATTACAGAATTAACTCATTTAGGGGTTGAAAAAATAAAATGTTCTGTTCTGTTTAACAGAACATTTTTTATTTTTAAATTTAGACCACTGTGGATGAAGTTACAGTCGTTTTCCTAAAAGTCGACACACCAACTTTTTGAAGGGCCAAAAAAGCAACAAATTCTTAAATTTGTATTTTTTATTTATTACTATGATGGTGTGTACCAAATTTCGTTAAATTTAACGTAGGTACAGTTAATTTTTCACTTGATTTGAGCTGGAATGACCCTTACTGCAAAATTAATCTTTTTAGCATTCCAGCCTATTTATTTTTGAAAATTTGATATTTACAGAAAGTGCATTCTAAATACCACTTTTTTGAAACAACTCCTTAAATTAAGAACTAAAATAAACGTTTACAATTAAATAACGAATAGAGTAAAGCAAAATTTTTAATATTGTTGCCCATTTTAATTAATTTTAAGATTGTAAATGCAGTTAAAAAGGTGGTAGAACCCTTTAATAGGTAAAATGGTCTGAGAAGGTCCCACCCAGATGTAATCTGCCTAGAAAAACTTGCTCAAAATTACGTGTATTCCATTTCCTATGGTTCCGACTATACATTAAACTGTAGGTCCCCCTATATACGATTACACTTTACACCACACACCTAATAGAGAAGATGATTACAAGAAAGAAGGATTTAGTCTTTAATTTTGAAAACAATTTAAACAACAATATTTCTGGGATTTGGACCTTATTAGGGGATATCAAAACTATTTAATCATTTGTCGACGTTTCGAGATTTATTTTTCTCTTCAAGACTTATGAATCTAGTCTTATCATCAAACCAAAATAAATCATGTACTCAAAAATTTTAAATTCCTTTCAAAAACTTTAAAAATCATCAACATACTCGTAAATCATAAAAAATAATAAAAAACATTAAATAGTTGATGGACGATAACATGAAGATTGATTTGAAAACAATATTATTCTTAATAATAATTGTGATTTCTTTCCTGTTATTGGGTACAAACCTGTTGGAAATGTATGTTTGATTGAAATAATGCAGTTGTAAATTCTTCAAATTGTGTGAAATCATTTATTAATTTAACACAACATTCAAACAATTTTGTAAATCAATTCCTTAATTAATTTTCTAACTTCCACAATTGTGCATTAATTTTCTAATACGTAATTTAATCTACATTTTGTACTAAAGACCTAACAATAAGAAAATGTAATTACTAAAAATCATCCTGAGCAATCATTTAGTTATTTAATAACGACTTAAAATAAACATAATTCGCAAAAACAATTATTTTTAAAATTTAAGTTTATTGCTGGTTTTAGTTTTCTTTTACGTTGGTATAAATGTGAAAAGAATTATGAAGTAGTATCACATAGTTTTAGAATGCAATTTTAGAAGGTGCACTTGTGATGATGAAAGTATGTGACAGTAATTTGTGGACAGCATATGCGTGGCTGCAAGTTTTGCAAGCAATTTTTAAAATAATTTTTAGTACCAATCACACTATGATGCTACGTCTGTTTGATTTATGATCAGGCGAGTATTGCTCAAGATCTTCTGGCTGTGTATTGAGAGCAGAATAATCTACAGGAAATAACGCAGTCGACATAGGTGATGGCATAAATCCTAAAACAAATTGTCCCGAGCCATTCGGATATCTTGCCAATAAATAATTCGAAAAACATAAACGAAAAGCTCGATAACCAAGTGGATGATCTCCATTCTAAAAATAATTGTGTTTAAAATCTCAAAAAAAATTCTAAAGTACCTTACCGATGTCATAGCTTGAAATGCCATGTCTAAAATTTCGCCCACTCTTATTGCATCAAATCCTAAAACTGAAGAGTAAAATGAACTCAGTTCATCTCTTGAAATTATTCCAGAGCCTAAAACACTTTAAAAAATAAATTTAATTTTTAATTGTCAATCACTTACAACTTCTGTTAATAACTTGAAAGAGAATTTTTACCAAATACTGCAACCATATGGGAAAATCAGTAAGGTTTCTTGAGCCTGATATAAGTTGAGCCCATTTATGCAACCATCCTTCTCGAGTTATGAACATTTGATTATTTACTTTAAAACCTAATAAAGTTATAAAACAATTTAAAAGGTGTTTACATTGTTTGGATAATCAAAACTCTTATTTTGAGCTAAAAATTTTGAATTAAGAGATTTTTAATATAAAAAATCGAAAGTTTCCAAACTAAATCCAAAATTATATCTACTATATCTCAGAAATAGCTTCTTGTATGTGAAAAATGAATGGAACCTAACTTGTAGAGAATGAAATTTCCGGAGATAGCACCCTATCTAGTACTTGGAAATTGAAATTTCCCTATAGAAATGGCTTAATATTTCGATCAAAAAAGTCATTAGCTTTAATATAAACGAAGGATCATTAAGTTTAATTGAAAAACAACCCTAATTTAGGTTTAAAGATAGGCCACGCCCCCATAAAATTTAACAAAAATTGAGGTAATTATCGGACTTTTTGGGTATATTTCGGTCCGAATGTGACTCTGACGCCGTTGCGGACGTTTAAAATTATCGAAGATTCGATAAAATCCGAAAAAAGTGCGAATATCGGCAACATTCATACCAGGGGATACAAGTCACATAGCATCAGGCTCGCCTACTGGCATAGGAGTCCCCGGTCGGAACTTTTACGTTTCACCCCCAAAAAATCGAATAAAACAAAAAATAATGTGAAAATAGTAACCTTTCGTGCATGTTACTCTTACAAGAGGCGTGGTCGAACTGCCGGCGCGAAAATTTGTTAGGGTGAAAGTGTTAGGGTATATCTTTTTGCACGTACCGTCAACAGAATGGACGAGATTCCACAAATTTGCTTCATGCGCGTCACTGAACGTGTATAATTTACGATTTTTAAAGTCCTTATTTTCATATTAAAAGTCCATCATCCAAGAATTTTATAATTTAATTTTACTTTATAAACCTTAAACTTTACCAAACTTAATAGGAAAAAGTCAATTTCGGAGTACTGGTTAGAGTGCTTTAACCAAATTTCCTATAAAAAATATTTTGAACAATTTTCTGAAAATACAACAGAATAGTAAATAATAAGCGTTCCAAGTGCGAGACCTTGTGTGTCAACTTCAATGCATTTTATCCACTGTCGTCTGGCCATCTCTTGGGCGGTCGTCTTACTGCATCTCGGTCGCTAGTTGATGATTCTGGTCGCCAATCTGCCGTCTCTCGCTCTTAAGACATGTCCAGTCCAGTTCCACTTCTGTTTTGTTATTACTTTCCCATTTACGTAGTAAAGAAAAGTATTGTTATCGAGTTGTAAAAAAATTTTGAGTTAGCATTTTTCCCATGGTCTATGAGCCCATACGAATTGTTTAAGACCAATTTTGAAATGATGTCCGGATGTGTGTGTGATGTGTGGTCAATGGTCGTTCTATCGTCAACGTTATCAGACAAACGCGTGCACCAATTGAGTTGAAATTTTATACGCTAGTTTGAAGCAGCTGCCTAAAGAGCTGCTTAGAGTTTGGTTGAAAACCGTCCATTTTTAACCCATTTTTTAGAAGAATGAAAATTGCTAAAGAGCATTGCCGCTTCCCGGTGGAACATATGAGATTAAAAATCATATCAATCGAACGAGATTATTTTTCCGCATCTTATGATACCCCACACTTGATATTTTGCTCTTAAATTATTGTTAAAATGCAAAAATAAAATAAGCGCTATTAAAAGAATATGGTTTGCCTTGGATAATTTTGATCTGTCAAAGTGATTTGTATTGTTCATTATACTATAATTTAATATTTTAACTAATTTACTTACTTATATAAACATATTATGTAATTAATATCAAATGAATTTTTTAATTACTTATAAAAAATTAATTCTGACATCATTACGACCATAGGTAAAATTTGATTGCATATAGACGGCATGGTATCCCGCAAATTTCTAATTTTTATTGGAAAATGACAATTTTAAACATTTTTCAATGCAAATATAATATGAAAATATAAAATAAAGTGCTTTTAAAAAAAATATGAGTTACCATGTTAAATTACAAATTAAATTTCGTAACTTTGATATCTCAAAATAATTTGTGTATTTTATTGAGTTAAAATTTTTTTTGAATGAACATCTTTTTTATTAATATTCAATATAAAATGAAGTGTAATCTATTAAATGGGAAAGTAATGTGTTGTCACATTAGATTTTTTTTTGTACTACATAAGTCCATGATTCTCGTTTTTTCACGGTTCTATTCGTTGCGTGATAGGAAAGAAAATAAATTTTCCGAGTCCGCATAAAAACGAAAAAGGTCCTGACACAAAAAAGAAAAGGTCCTAACGCAAAAGAAATTTTTACTTTATAGTCAGGCGGAGTAAAGTAAAGGCGGAGAAGCTAAGAACAACACAACGACCAATGGAGAGAAGAATGCTAGGGGTTAGTTTGAGAGACAAGGTCAAAAATGAGGAAATAAGGAAAAGAACAAGAGTGACGGACATAACGGAACGCGTAGCAAAGTTGAAGTGGCAATGGGTGGGACACGTAGCCATCAGACAGAGCCCACTTAAATGGACTTATAAACTAGCTCACTGAAGACCAAGAGTTACCAAGAGAAGCGTAGGAAGACCCCAAAAGAGGTGGCTAGACGACATAAAGAGAGTTGCGGGAAGATACTGGTTTCAGACGGCTCAAGACAGAGAGAAGTGGAGAGAAATCGGAGAGGCTTACGTTCAGAAGTGGACGGAAATAGGCTGAAGAAGAAGTCAGAGCCAAATATTCAAGGCTTAAATCTAGGCTTTTGTATAAGGGCACCAAACAAATCAAGGCAAGTCCTATGACTTCACTGAATTAGCGAGTAAAATTCATTGCATGAGGATTTTAAAGACCGAGCCGTAGCAAGGGTGAGGTGAATGAGGCTTTTGCCTCAGGCGCCATCGCAATGGGGGCGCTAAACCTTCACAAAACCCAATAAATAATAGATTAAATTTTTCAAAAAGATAAGAATTTTTTTTTTGGAGGGGGGGGCGCATATATTCAAATTTGACAACGATTTTATTTACAAAATCGCCTAAAATTCCCTGCTAGCCTTTTCCCCAAATGGGGATTTTAATCCCCTATAGTAATTTTTCGTGTATAACTCGCTTACTTTCATTTTTAGTGAAAATTATCATCAAATCAAAATTGAAGAGTACAAAATTCTCTATAAAACAGGCAAAAATATCACATTATCATTGACACAATTATTTAAATACTATATTTAAATAGAAAAGGAAAATTCCTACCGAAAAAAATAATCTTCATATTCGGGGAGGGGGGTATTGCGTTACGTTACCATGGAAACGGCGATTCTGACATACTATGCGTATTTTATATAAGATCTTCAGAAGTTCCCAATGATAAAAATCGATATCACATCACCGGGGGCTCTGGGGGGTATGGAATACCCCCCAGGTACACTTGCCATTATTCAGAACCATCAAAATTTATTATTTTTCGTTGAATCTTTTGCAATTTTTGTTTATAATTCGGGAGGGGGGGGGGGACAAGATTAACTAAGGTGAACTTTAAAATATTTTAAACGTCAAACTTAAATATAAATTTGAGGGGCGGTAAAATCGCTGCTATTGGAGGGATTTTCGACTATCATTAGGGGCTCTTGAGAAGCCTGGCGTAATTCAAAAAATTTTAACAGATGGTGCCACTAAATTAGAAGACGTAATAAATTGCTTTAATATAATCTTGATTTGTATTTGTAATTTCAGACACCAAGAAAAATCAAGATTTACAATAATAAAGCAATTAATTATACCTTCCATTTTAGTACCTCAATCTGTTATTTCCAATACTACCATAAGGTCGGCGTATCTGATAATTAACCAAGTAACTTGCCTAAATAAACTAATAAGCTACTTTTTGAGTAACTTTTCCCATCTGTATCTAACGCATACTTCAAAGGTAATCCTGAGGGTTTGGGAAGGGGGGGGGGGGTAAATGATGAATATAAGAGTTTTGATTATCAACAATACAAATTTGCAAGTTTCTTAAATTTCCTGCTAACTTGCAAAGAAAAAGCCTAGTAAAAAACTTCCACAATAACAGAATATAGTGGAAAAAAGTGCCATGCATTTTTAAAAATCTACGTACCTTTAAAACTGCAATCTCACTTGAAGTAAGCAACCAAGCCACATGCTTCTATTTCTTAATCATAATTCTCCACAATTTCGCATACCTCTTTGGATTCATCAAACATCTAGTTCATGCATTGTCTTCTATTCCGTATATATTTTAATTGCTTGCAGTGAAAAAAAGTAAAAAAAATGCAAACAAATGTTAGAAATAAACTTTAAAAAATGAAGACTAGTGCTGTGAAAAAAAAATAAATTTGTTAGATTTCTTCGTGTGCTTCAAATTTGTGATAATTTTGCATGCCTTCGTATTATAATAAAACTTAAAATTAAATGAGAAGTATTAAATATTTACAATTTTTTTAAGAATAAACCAAGTTAAAAATAAAAGTTGTGCCTGTTTAATGCGCAGACCCCAAATTTTATTTTTTAGTTGAGAAAAACTGAAGAAAGAAGGTAAGAAAGTGGTTCAATGCATACCTAATCTTTCATCAACATTCTCTTCTAGAAATGTTTCCATAAATCCTTGTTCCACTTGTTGCAAAATATTAAATTCGGCCGAATTAACAGACCAATCGGCAAAATGACGTAACCTCTACTTATCCACAGAAGCGTGTTGAAAGAGTAATTTTATCAAATTGAAAACCACCATTATTAAAATAACTTGCCTCACTTAGAGCTTCAAAATCTTGATCACTCACTAAATCGTCTCTATCATGATCCAAAAGACATGTAAAGAAATGTGTAAATTTACTAATTTGAATTGGAGTTAACTGGTAGATGTCTTCTTCTTCCCAAGATTGCGAAGCTTCAATACTGAACCGATCGACCCAAGTGGCTACAAAAAATTAATAAATTTCAAAATTTATTTAACAAATTTTCAAAAAATCTTACTCCAAACGTGAACACTCCACCCGCAATGATCTTCCCGAAGTTCAGACTTGTCGATGGATTTAACATTCTCTTCACATTCTGGTAACGTTCTCCACCTTTTTAACAAGTCACGAGTTTTATCTCTTGTACGATCACAAGCCTGTTTCCAATTTGTTATAAATTTACGAGGCACTTTGGGATCGATTCCAATTTTCTGATTCTGATTAAAGGTATCCTGTTTTTCAGAGGTTGAAAAGTGAACATCCTTTTCTGATTTTATACTTCCAGTACGTTTATCACTTTTCGTACTGTTTCTAGACTCAGATTGTTCTTTAACGTTCACTTCCTGTCCACTACCTTTATAACCATTATCCACATTATGATCCATAACTGAAATATTAAATTTAAGGTTCGTGTTTACTTAAAAAAGTGCTAACAAACTAATTAGTAGTTAATTTACATTTGAATTTTTAATTTATTTCACTGCAAATTAAACACTGTCAATTTTAATTATTTACAACGTTGCCAAACATTTCACACTGCGGTGAGATAATTATTGAATCAAAACACCCCTTATAAACGATCGATTTATTGTTAATAATATATTATGTACACCATAAAAAAATTTAAAATTGGAGTAGGTAAATTATATGCCGCAAAAGTAGGCTAATTGCTATCCTTGCTATCTCAACCGGGCGATGCATTTTATACAGTGAGTTACAATTTTTTGAAATATTTGCGTCTTTGTCTTCATTACTTGATTAATAATTTTAAATAAATGAATAAAAGGGATTGTTTTTCTTTTTTCAAACTTTGAATTTTATATTTTTATAGTAAATGGTAAGTTCGGTTAACTTAAAAATCCAAACTAAAATTTCAAGATTTGTTTACTTCCGAGTTGGACCGTTTTGCATTACAGTTTTGCGCATTACATAAATGTGCCGCTTTGTTATGATTATCAGTGATTTTTAATATTGGCAATATAATTTACTCACGCGAGTAGCTTGCATGCAATGCAACTAATTGTTTCTTAATTTGCATTACTACAGGGTGGCGCAAAATAAGTTAACGCAATATAACAAATGAACTTAGAGTTTCAGGTGGTAGTCAGATGTTTTCGTTTAGGGCCCGCATGATTTAAGGGTTGTTAGCATATCATCTTCTTCTGGCTCTCCATTCCTTGTGGAATTGGCGATTTACATTACCGTTGGTGGCGCCACCAGCAACAAAAACATGGCTGTGTTTAGACGTATGTTTCGAAATTCAAAGTCATAGTCTGGTGAAAATTTTCAAACATTTTAGTATGGTGTTAAATATATTGTAATATATATTGGTCCGAGATGTCGGGATCTTCGACATCTCCCGCCCTGGATGTTCGGGCAGATGCGTTGGGTCTGCAGTATCGTGTGCAGACCCGCCTTTTTCGTTTGGGCCTCCAAGTTCCTCTCCTCATGTATGGCTTCCTGGTTGCTCAATCAGGTAGGGGGCATTGCGATGGAATTCGATGCCTCTCTTCTACCTGTCCGAGTTTTTCTCCTCGTTGGTTGGCCTCCTGGTTTGACGGTCGGGTTGGGGGCATTGCGATGGAATTCGATGTTACGTGTGCTCTTTCGCATGCCACTCTTCTACCCGACCGTGTTTGGCCTCTGATCACTGATCTTCAGTGTCGGTATCCTCCCCCGTATGGGCAGCGGCAGCGGCGGCCCGTTGTTCGGCTCTTCCTGCTGCCTCCTTACACCTCAGGATGTTTGTGATGAGGGTGTTTATCCGCTGCCACTGGGCCTCGTCGACGAGCATTGCTTCGACCAGGTCCTCGGGAGTCATTGTGTACCCCAGTGCAAGCGAGACCATTGTTCTCTCGCGCTCCCATCTCCAGCACTGGAAGAGGGAGTGTTCCGCGGTATCGATTTCGTCGCAGAACCTGCACCTGGGGCTTCCCAATATGCCGAATCGATGCAGGTAGTACGCAAAGCAGCCGTGCCCTGACAGCATTTGTGTGAGGTGGTAGCTCACCTGTCCATGCCGCCTTTCGACCCATCTCTTGATGTTGGGGATGAGTCTGCGAGTCCACAAGCCGCAAGTTGCCTCCTCCCACCTGGCCTGCCAACTTTCGGCCACCTCGTTTCCGGCACCCCCCACTCCGTCGTAAGTTCTGCTCCTTGCTAGTGCGAGGAAGTCGATGGGGGGCATCGACGCCAGAACGAGGGCCGTGTCGAGCGAGACCGTCCTGTAAGCGCAGGAAACGCGCAGCGCCATTCTGCGCTGGACGCTCAGCAGTCTCTGCGCGTTCCTGCTAACCCTCAGCGCCTCGTGCCATACAGGTGCCGCATACAGTATGATCGACTGCGTCACGAGGGCGAGGGTTCTTCTCTTGGCCTGCTTAGGGCCTCCCATGTTGGGCAAAAGGCGGGCAAGCGATGTCGTCACTGCTCCTGCCTTTGCGGACGCGTCCCTGATGTGCTCGGCAAAGTTCAGGTGTTTGTCGATCTTGACGCCGAGAACGGTTACGGAGTCCTTAGATGGAATTGGAACTCCGTTTAGTCGGAGGGAAACCTTGGAGACTTTCCTTCTTCCGCTGAGAAGTACTCCCTCCGACTTTTCAGGGACTAGGGTGAGTCCTCTTTCGCTCACCCAGGCGGAGATGGTCTCGAGTGCTTCTGTCGCCGATGTCTCGATCTCCGCCACGTCCTTGCACACGACCACTACGTTGAGGTCGTCCGCGAAGCCCACGGTGGTGCATCCGTCTGGGAGCTTCAGACGCAGCACTCCGTCGTACATGAGGTTTCAGAGCGTCGGTCCAAGACTCCGCTTGTGACCTCCATTTCTTCCTGCTCCCCATCGCCTATTAAGAGGCGTCTATCCTCGAGGTAACTGGCCACGAGATTAAACGTATCGTTTTCGATCGTCGCCAGGCTGTTTAGTGCCCCCAGGATGTGTCTCCACCCCGCATTATTGAATGCATTCCTGACGTCCAAGGTGACGAGTAGGCAAAGCCTTCTGGTACGCCGGGTTCCCATCTTGGCCTCGACCGCGATCTCCGTGATCTTTTTAAGTGCATCCACGGTCGATCTTCCCCTTCTGAAACCGTATTGGTTGTCGGAGAGGCCGCCGCTGCTCTCGATGTTCTTCTCGAGGCGGTTAAGTATCAACCGCTCGAGCAGCTTGCCTGCGTGATCGAGCAGACAGATGGGCCGGTACGAGGTGGGGTCTTCCGGGGGTTTGGTGCCCTTTCTGATGAGGACGAGCTTCGCGACCTTCCAATGTGCGGGAAAAATGCCGGTTTCGAGGCATTTGTTGTACCAACAAATGTGATTACAGTGATTTAAAAAAACATTATTTGTTGCCTTAATATGCAGTACCGCCAAAAGTCCTTTTAACAAGTGGAGGCAAAAGGCCGACAGAAGGAGGCCAAAGGCCGATTCGTAATCCCAAATTATCGAGAGGCCGCAGCCCGACAAGGGGAGACCGAAGGCCGACTCGTGTTCGGTCGGAGCCGAGTTGGCGATGCCGAGAGGCCTCGCAGCATCGCAGAGCTGACAAAGAAAAAACGGTCTAAGTACGCTTTTTCATTGGCTAGTAGTAAATTATTGTTAAAAATCTAAATTATCTGTCGCATTACAAATAATGCACAAACCCCTTTTAAGATAATTTGAAATTCAACGTATGTTGCTCGGAGCTTCATTTCCTTCAAGAATATGATTTAGTAAGGAAAACATATCGGATTAAGCTTCTTTATATAATTTACAGCATTCTCCAGCATTTCACGAATACTCTTAAATCATATAAAGAAAAATTGAAATTTCGAAAAAAATTGAATAAGGGGCAATATTTCAACACTAAATAAAAATTCAACGGACCCAGCATTTTCAAAAAAATTTACAGCATTCGCCAGCATTTCGCTAGCATTGGCGACTGACATTAAAAAAAATAAAAAATCGAAAGTGGAGGGGCTACGTCAAGTTGGCCCCTCTGACCAAAAATCTTTATTTCTCAATAAAAATTTAACGGGCCCAGCATTTTCAAAAAACTTTACAGCATTAGCCAGCATTTCGCTAGCATTGGCGAATGATACAAAAAAAATTAAAAAATCGAAAGTGGAGGGGCTACGTCAAGTTGGCCCCTCTTTGACCAAAAATCTTTATTTCTCAATAAAAATTCAACGGACCCAGCATTTTCAAAAAAATTTACAGCATTCGCCAGCATTTCACTAGCATTGGCAGCTGACATTAAAAAAAAATCAAATTCAAAAATGGAGGGGCCAACTTGACGGACCCTATCAAAGATGAAGGTAATAAATGGGCAAGAAATGACGAAGAAATGGAAAAAATTTAGAAAAGTCCTTCAACCATAAGTTAAAACCTCGAAGCTCCGTTTTAACTTAGTTTTTCCATTTAGGAGATCAAAGTTTCTACAAAAAGAAATCGATATAAAAAAAACTCCAGGTTTAGGACTTAATTATTAGTATTTATCACTGGAGTAACACCATTCTTGCTCCTTTTCCAACCCCACTCCTATGGCATTTTGTGAATGTCACACCAAACCTGGATTTGGTGGTAGGTCCTAAATGAGTGCCGTCGTGTGACTTCTCGTGTGGGGACAGTGTAGCAAGATTGAATTTATTTTACATAACAATAAAAATAAAAACGAATTTTGTTATTTTTTCAGTATCTACTGAGAATGGCGAGAGCATACCGAACGACGTCCACCGATGACCTCCTTGTCATAGCATCGCAGTCCCCCATCGACTTCGTAGCAATGGAACGAAGAGCTAAGTTCCAAAAATCGCCCCTAACATCGGAAGAATTGCGTAGGGACTTTCTATAAATATGACCCAGTAGATGGGATACAAACCTGAAGGATAGATGGATTCGCATAGTAATTGGCAACATCCGCGATCGATACACAAGGATTAGCGGCACGAAAACTGACGAGCTCACCCAGCTCCTCATCGGACACAAATGTTTTGTAGAATACCTGTTCCGAATTAAAAGGCCAGTGTGAAACATATGCCCTTGTGAAATGTGTCCATTTTGAACTAGCTAAAGGTCGAAACGCGATTATCAACTAAGATCAGCCAGTCATTCTTAATATATTTCGGACACATTGCAAGAAGACGAAAAACAATGGAAAACTTGATGATCCAGGGTAAGATCGAAGGATAGCGTCTGAGGGGAAGATCCCCAACAAGATGGATAGACCAGATCAAAGCCCTAACTGGACAAACTCTACATGTGGTGACTCACCCAGCGCATGACCGGAAAGCATGGAGCACCTCACTGAAGACGCTACCGTCATGATGCCACTATGTCCTTACGTAGGACGAAGGAATCTGAGAAAAAGAACTGCTTTCCAGTGCTGGATCTTGTCAGCATGGTATGGAGCCACCTTGATGGCCTCCAATGCCGCTGCTATATGGGTCCATTCCGCCGAGTCAAATACGTTCCTGACGTCGAACGTGAATAAGGCCACTATCTTTCGGGTTCGCTATTTGCCACTTCTGACTTTCGTGGCACCTTCCACTATCCTCTTCACCCTTGCAAAATCCGTATTGGTGCTCGCTAAGGACACCCCTTTCTCCTACGCCAGTATGTATTGACGAGCACCAAATCCGGTGGCTTGATGGGGAGAGAGAGGGCATCCCCCCCTTTGGAGCAAGTAGTCGGACCTACACAGTGTATTGTTTTAACTGGCTGCAGTTAGAATCTGAATCACTGGTACGGGGATATACGAATTGAAATGTACACCGCACTGGTACTACACAGTAGGTGGGGGGGTATTATCGCCTCGCCACTATTCTTATTTACATGGCATCTTAACCACTCTACTAGCCACGTAAAAATCGGCCTCTGGGCCGATTTTCGTGGCTATCTCTGCGAGGCGCGCGACCTATAGCCTCGCTGTCGGCCTCCCGATTGTTTATATGCTTACCGACCGGTTTTTGGAACTTTTAAGGATTCCATGGTCGAGTGTTGGTTTGCATGTGAGACCTTGGGTTAGTTTGGTCCGGATTTGGCATCTCAATGGTGAAGCGAACCCGAGTCGGCCTTCGGCCTCCCGATTGTTTTTAATAATACGGGTCGGCCTTCGGCCTCCGATTTACTTTCGAATATTGCGGATCCGACATCCCATTGCATATCCGTGGTACAAATTCAAAATTCGATTTGGCGACAAATTTCGGCCTTAAAAATAATTTTCAAGGTCACGTCTCTTGGAACAATGTAAAGCTAACGACGGTGTCTATCGAGAACTTTATTTTGGGACAATTTGAAAAATTTCTAAAATTTGCTTTAAAGGCCGTAACTGTACCCTCGAAAAAGATTTCATGGTAAAAATTAAAAAAAGTTAATAAGGGAGCGTTCAAGTATTACGTAACGCAATTTTTGGAGATTTTTGACCCCCCCCCTCCCCTCCATGTAACGCGCCGTAACGTTTTTCTGTACCCCCCCTCCCCCCTAGTAAAACGTTACGTAACCGTCAAGTGACCATTTTTACATAAAAGTCACAATTATGTAGCGTAAAGTACCGCAAAGTCGCTAAAATACCTTTGTTATTAAAAAAAACAATGTTACGTAACGCGTAGTTCAAACCCCCCCCTCCCGCCCCTGTAACGCATCGTAACGTTTTACAAGACCCCCCCCCCCCCCCCAAATTCGTTACGTAATACTTGAACGCTCCCTAACTGCGCAAGGGCAATAAGGCATCGCACATTTCAAGTTCTCCCAGATATGGGGTAACCGTCGGAAGGACACGTAAGCGTCACCGCGCTGTCGCACGAAAAAGATCCAATGACCTAATCGGGGTCATCTAACAAATGTGCATACGATTACGCAATAAAATCACTTGACCTTGGTGACTTCAAAAAAAAGACGGCACAAAAAATGTAATTAAAATCGTCGGCTCGCTTAGCGGTAGAAATCAATCTACGACCTACGTATTATTTTGTAGAAATGCGAATCTAAATTCGAGGCCATCACGATGCGACCAAAAAATCGAAACTTTAATCTGAAAATAAGCGAGCCAGGCGAGAAAAAAATCATTAAATTTTTGACCCCTCCTCAAACGGAAACGGGACAAAAGTTAGAAAATTTGGTCCCAGGCGATTGTTCGTTTTCGGCGCCCCCACCCCTCTCTCAAATTTGAGGTCGATCAGACGAAAACTTTGGAAGTAGATGCAAAGATACGAAAATTCGCGCGGAGCCGTCTTGCCGAGCGCTCAGAAAAAATTTCGAAACAAAAAGGATTGTTTCGGCCCCTCGACCACCGCCCGGAGCTGCCTGCAAAATTTCAACTCTCCAAAGTGAATTCTGAAATTTTTCGACCACTTTGAACCGCCATTTCACCCCCACCCTTGTGTCCCATCCAAAAACGGATAATTTTCCCGTTCAATCCTCGTAAAACCACACGGGTATGCAAAATTTCAACTCTCCACGACGTACGTAGATATACGCTCTAAATTATGAATGAGTCAGTGAGTGTCAAGGTGTAGTTTTATTTTATAGACTAGCACTTCTCTATTCAGGTGTGTTCGAAAAGGGTACACTGAGAGTTCTTGCAAGAGCACCGTCCAGTAACATGGCTTATCTGTACGGGACCCACTGTTTTACGTGGAATCTGAACCACGGATGAGAAAGTTTGCCACAACTTCTTTCGGAATTTGATCTCTTGATATTCACAACGGCGTGGTTATTTGTGTACAACCACACATAGCCCACCAAATGCATTTTTTGCACCAGTGGAGGACTGGAAGCACGTGGAAACCAATTCAAACAGCGCCTTTCGTATATTGTTAACCAATAGCTTCAAAACTAATCTTAAATTTGTTCCAAATACAATGATTTAAAGACACCCCTTTTTCCAAAGAATGGGCTATCTACAACCTTTTAATATTTGAAAGGGTCGACTTAAGCGTCCTATTTCTTAAAGCAATTTCCTCCTTCAAACGGTTCTAGCACTGAAAATATTAATTATTTTAGTATAAATGGGCCAGTACATTTTTAAGCAGGGTGAAATTACCTACAAACTCGATTCTAACCCTTTATTGTTGTTTAATTTAGAAATTAAACAGGTTTTTGTTGGTTGGGTGAGTTCTAGTTTAGAACCATCCTGTATATTAATAATTTAAGTAAATATGCAAAATTGTACAAATTTAGTAGAAAAGTGTAAATAAAGCTAATATGCACAATAACACTTTCCAGTAGGTCAATTACAAATATAATTCATTTCCGCATTGTCAACATTTAAAACAATTATAATCAGCAAGTACTGCATTTAAAATTATTAATGGAAAATTTTATATCATAAGTCATCAGATTAATACCTTTAATTTAATTGGAATGTGATAACCTAGCTATTAAGTTTTTATATAAATACCTGTATGTAAAACTTAATAAATCAGTAGCATTTGAATTTACGACTTAAATGTTATTCATCAATAAATTAAGAGAAGTACTTCTTGCCACTTCTCATAATTTAGAGTAATCATTAGAATTTACAACTCTAGTGATTCTCACTTCACCTAAATTAAGACGGGTACTTCTTGCCACCTGATCTGTAATTTAGACAATTGTTTAAAATCAACGGTTTTAGAGTTATGAATCAAATAAAGTAAAGAAATGTTGAAACATTGGAAGTTTTATATTTTTTGTTTTTCTAGCAAATCTATTGCGCATGAATTAAATATATAGGTGTTTATTGATAAATAAAAACGGTTTTCACTGTCTTCATCGATCGTCTCTTCTTCTCTTAATTTATATCATATGCCTTATCACTTATATAGTAATTAGTTAACCATATGATACCAATCTAAGATATACCAACCGGATTATCCTTTAATCATTATGTTCCTAATTCCAACATCCCCACTGGAACATACATCATCGATTAATTTTGCAAACCCATCCCTTTCGAGCAAGAATTATGTTTAGGAGCACTAACAGCCTTTGTCAGACTATCAGCAATCATGTCATCGGTACTAAAATGTTTCACTTGAATTTTATTTTCTTCTATCATATTCCGAATGAAGTGATGCCTGATATCAATGTGCTTCGTTCTGGGATTATATCCATCTCCATATGCAAGATTAATCGCACTTCTGTTATCACAGAATATTGTAATCGGTTGGTTTTCTAAATTCGGCGACAAGTCTAATTCTAATTGTTTTAGCCATATTCCTTCCTGAGTAGCCGAAGAAAGTCCCATATATTCTGCTTCGGTGGTAGATAATGCAACGGTGGCTTGACGTTTACTATGCCATGATATAGCTCCTCCATTCATTTTGAAAACGTAACCGGTGCAGGAGCGTCTATCGTCAATGTCATTTCCCCAATCGGCATCGCAAAAACCTGAAATAGTCGGTTCTTCCATTCTACTAAATTTTAACCTGAAAGAATCTGTTCCTTTTAAATATCTAAAAATTCGTTTTACTGCGGTCCAGTGCACTTTACTTGGATTCTGATTAAATTTGCTCACGGTATTAACTGCATGGGCTATATCCGGCCTCGTTACTTGAGATAAATATAAGATACTCCCCACTGCCTCTTGGTAAGGTACGTTCGCCATTTTATAAGGATCGTTATCGCTTGGGCACACATTCTTCGATAGGACTTGATTAGGATCTAACGGTGTATTTGCTGGGTTACAATCAATCATATGAAATCTTGTTAGAATCTCATTAATGTAATTTTGTTGGTCCAGATACAATTCTCCATTCTTATAATCTCTCATAATTCGTAAACCTAAACAATGACGTGCTTCACCCATATCGTTGAATTTAAACCTCGATTTCAATTCTTCTTTTAAATTGTTTTTCGTTTCAACATTATTCGAGAAAATCAGCAAATCATCAACATAGACAGCTACGAACAACATATCATTACCACTTGTTTTGAAATATATACATGGATCCACTTTGGATTGATGTAATCCTATTTTCTTCAGAGCAACACTGAGTTTTATGTTCCATTGTCGACTTGCCTGTTTTAAACCATACATTGCTTTGTTTAAACGACAAACTTTTGAACCATTACTAAAGCCTTGAGGTTGATTCATATATATTTCCTCTTCGATATCTCCCTGTAAAAACGCAGTGACGGCATCCATTTGGTCAATTTTCAAATTATGTTTTACTGCCAGGGCCATTAAATATCTGATTGAAGTATATCTAATCACCGGAGAGTACGTTTCTTCGTAATCTAAATACAAAATCGGTATTTATATTATTCCCCCCCCTAATTTATTATCTTTTGATTTACTTGTATTTGCTTTGTGCAGTGTATTTAACTAAAAAAAAAACACATTTTTCCCCATTTAATTTTAGTTTTCCTTTAAAATGAATTGGCTTTTCAAAAAACTTTCAACACGTTAAATTTACTGTTAACCAATGGCTTCAAAACTAATCTTAAATTTTTTACAAATACAATGAAGTGACGAAACACGACATATTTGGAAAAAATTGGCGAGTTCTGCAGTGCGCGCCATATTTGACTTTCATTTAGATGATGATTCTATGAAAACTGTAACTCGTATGAAAAAATCCTAAGGACCTTTTTTGTTTAAAATTTAATTATGAATTTATTTGCTCTGATGTATTTTTATCGTATTATGAACCGTTTAAGAAATAAACAGGATAAACTAATTTGGGGGTGTTTTTGAGTCTAGGGGTGGAAGGGGGCGGCGAACGGCGTGGCGTCACATCTTGTTTTGTAAAGAAGGTTCGCATCTACACTTGTGCCAAATTTTATGCTTCTATTATAAAGTTCAAGGTTCTCTAGTAATTTTGTTCTTTACGGTCCCGCTTATTTTTATACAACAGTGCTTAAAAACTCTTGAAAAATACAATTTGACACAAGCAATTAACACTACAGATAGATAATTGTCCGTTCTTAATTTTCTATTTCAGTAATTTTTGTGTACGAGTGACGCAACATGGGGAATTTGGAGAAAATCCGCGAGTTCTGCAGTGCGCGCCATATTTGACCTAAATTTACGTGATGATTGTATGGAAACCGTAAGTCGTATCAAAAATATCCAAAGAACCTTTTTTTTGAATTTAATTAGAAATTTATTTGCTCTGATGTATTTTTATCGTATGATGAACGGTTTACGAAATAAATAGGATAAACTAAAATTTGGCGTCGGCGTCACATCTTGTTTTGTAAATGAGGTTTGCATCTACACTTGTACCATATTTCATGCTTCTATCACAAAGTGCAAGGTTCTATAGTAATTTTGTTCCTTACCGTCCGGACTAAAAGCAATATTTTATATTTCTACCTTCGAATGGTTCTAGCACTGAAAATATTAATTTTTTAGGATAAATATGTCAGTACTTTTTTAAGCAGGGTGAAATGATCTACAAACTAGATTGCCAATCCTTTATTGTTTAAAATCAACGGCTTTCGAGTTATGAATCAAATTAAGTAAAGAAATGTTAAAAAATTCGAAGTTTTATTATTTTTGTTGTTCTTGCAAACCTTTTAAACGTTTGTTTTATTTTGAAAAAACAAATCCATTTTACAGAAAAACTGAAATTGCTTGTTGATAATGTATGCGATTTACCACTAAATTCATGGTTCTCACTAGACAAAATCGGTGTTTATATTATTCAATAAAACCTAGCCATTTATTCAAACCAAAATAATTTATTATCTTTTGATTTATTTGTAGTTGCGGGTCGAGTAACCTAAAGTTGACCACCCCAAATAAAATTAAAAATTTCCTATTACAAAGAGGAAGGTTTATATAGTAGAGGGTCAAGCTGAATTTATTGAGAATAAAAAACACGGTTAATATTTTCTAGGATTTTATTTTAAATATGCTCAAAGTAATTCCCTCCAACAATGATACACTTGACCATTCTTTCTTTCCATTGCTTAAAAGCTCCCAACCAATCTTCTTTCGGAACACCTTCAAAATAAGTATGAACTGCGGTATCAATCTCTTCTTCAGACGAAAACCTTCTGCCCCGCAAATTTTTTTTAAGCCCAGAAAATAGCCAAAAGTCGCACATTGCTAAATCAGGTGAGTACGGCGGATGTTCTATGACTTTTATATTTTTTTCAGCCAAAAACTGGCGAGTTATAGCTGCCGAATGGGATGATGCATTAGCATGGTGGAGCATAATTCCCTTGGCTGGAACTCTACTGAACACATCAGGTAAACATTTTTAAATGTACCATTTAGCTGTAACTGTCTTTTGTCCATCTAGCTTAATGGCATTTACTAGGCCCGTACTTCTGAAGAATACCGCATACATAATTTTTTTCATACCTCGCTGTTTCTTGATCATTGTTGGAGTTTCCTCATCTTCGTGAATCCATACACGACTCTCTTGACGAGTAGGTATGTCGAAAAAGGAAATATAAGTTTCGTCACCTGTCACGATTTTGGAATAAATTTGGTGTCCGCCATTATTTAACAAATTTAGAGTTTCATGGCAAATTCTTACACGCTCTGCTTTTTGGAAATCAGAAAGGTGATGCGGCACAAAACGACGGACCACTTTTTTTAAATGCAGGTGATCGTGTATGATTGTTTTAACAGCTGAGGATCCAATCTTGAGTTGATGCTCTATTACCCCATAATTGGATTTATTGCCCTCTTTAATTATTTTTTTAACAGCAGCAATGTTTTTGTCGGTAACAGCGGTAGGACGTCCTGCTCCTTTTTGATGCTGAACGGAATTCCTTTCGCGTTCAAATTCCTTATACCATCGGTAAATTGTAGCCAAGGAAGGTGCTTGTTCACTAAAAGTTGAATCTAAACTCTCTTTGCACTCGTAAGCGCTTAAATCTTTTTTAAAATCATAATAAATCATGATTCGAAAAAGCTCTCTTGTTAATTCCATGTTTTAACTTGCAATGTCACTTTAAAAAATTAGTAACTTGAGTTATAACGAACGTATTTTCAACTTCTAAACTTCAAATGACAGATAAAGAGTTTCTCTAAATAATACCGTATGTTTTATTTTTAACAACTTACTAGATCTATTTTATTCTCAATAAATTCAGCTTGACCCTCGTATACTGTTAAAATTTTACATGCGAATGTATTATGAAAATTTTGAATAAATCGATTTTGAAGTTAGCAAATTTAACATGTAAAAGCCGACCGACGCGCGGGAATCTCATATGAGATTCCGTGCGTCGAGTTCTGTTGACGGTACGTGTGGAATGGTATACCCTAACACTTAGAAAATTTCGTCAGATGCTGCTCGCACGTCCTACAGGTAACATGACTCGAATCCCGGTTTTCTTGAAGGATGGCGCCTTCAAGTATGTTTAGCTTTTGACGCGTAGCGGCCAGGCGATGAAAAACCGGCCGGAGCTCCGGAGGAGCGCAGGCTTGGGTTTTTCGATGCCCACAGCCGGACGAGTCTCGAATCCAAACCCCAAAATTTCAAATTGGGTTTTTTTAAAATTTTGACTATACTTTCACAAATAAAATTTTTAATTTTATTTGGGGTGGTCATCTTTAGGTAACTCCCCCCGTAGTTGCTTTGTGCAGTATATTTAACTAAAATAACACAGATTTTCACCAGCTAATTTCAGTTTTTTCTTTGAAATGAATTGGTTTTTCAAAAGTTTCAACCCATTAAATTTGCCATCAGAAAAGGGCCATCAATTTGTCTATAAAACGTTTCATTTAAGAAAAACAAAATTTCTAATTTTTTTAACATTTCTTCACCTAATTTGATTCATAACTCGAAGCCGATTAATTTTAGGCAATAAATGGTTATAATCTAATTTGTAAATAATCCTATGCTCTTTAACACTAAAAATTCCGTAGCTTCGGTGCTATGACCGTTTGAAGGTAGAAATTTAAAAATTTGCTTGCAAGGGAGGTACCACTGAGGGTTT